>OY282407.1:5431944-6080000 GCA_958295455.1 Coleophora deauratella | reverse complement strand
AGGATGTGTGTGTGTGTCCCCCCCCCTGTAACTTCTAAAATAAGAGAATGATAAATCTAGAAAAAATATATGATGTACATTACCATGCAAACTTACACCGAAAATTGGTTTGAACGAGATCTAGTAAGTAGTTTTTTTTTAATACGTCATAAATCGTAAACCGCAAATTACCTTTCATTCAATCAACTAAAATATAAAAAATATTGAGTTCGAGACATGTGTGATTATGAATTTATACGGAACCCTCGGTGCGCGAGTCCGACTCGCACTTGGCCGGTTTTTTCTTTAATCGGTTTTGTTTTAACCGGTTTTTATAGATCACCGGAAGATCACCGGCACCGGTGTACATCCCTAACCCGAACTGTCAGGGATTTGGAACTGGAACATTACGGGGAACGAAACCTAAAAGTCGTTCCAAAACCAAGGTAGGGTGAGATAGAATTTAACTCGGAGAAATGAAAAAGACTTAGCTATTTTAAAAAGAGAAAAAAAACAGACAGACAGACAGACATGACGAATCCATAAGGGTTCCGTTTTTTGCCATTTGGCTACGGAACCCTAAAAATATGACTTTGGAATGCTTGCGAGTTATTCCAGCTCCCTCGAATGACGATCTCGTTATCTCTGCCCCATGCAAAAATCATGACTTGGATAAACGTGACGTTATTAAGTTGGAAAGGACCTCTTCCGTTAAGTATCTCGGGATTGTTTTAGACTGTAACCTCAATTTCAAACCTTACATAGACGTATTAAGTGCCAGGTTAAGAACACTTATATACATTTTTAAATAGCTGCGCCATGAAGCTTCAAATTTTTTCAATTTCAATTTTATTTATTTGTGAAACACAGGTTACATAAGAGTTGTTAATGTACATAATATAAGAGGACGCTGTGGTCCGCCATTTGGCATACAAATTAAAGGTACATAATTATAAATATTATAATCAACAAAACATAAACGAAATTAACTAAAATAAATACTACATGTCAAGATCAAAATTGTACAATATTATTGAAATTAATTAGTAAATATAACATAATCAAAAAAAAAATTAATCATGATTAACAATGTCCTTAATTTATAAAATGTAACTATTAATAAAAACGTCATAATGCTTAATAATATCAAAGGAGCGTCTTGTCAGTGTTATTAAAGAATTCTTTAATAGAGTAAAATGTCTTATCGGTGAGAAAATCAAATAGTTTCTTTTTAAAATCCGTTAACTTTACACACATTTTAATGTCCATTGGGAGTTTATTATAAACTTTCGGGGCCATTGCCAGCACACTGTTTTAAAGAAGAGATGTTTGGCCTTGCCTAGGAAATAAATTGGCACGACGTCGCTCACTTTTTTTTTACTTATTACATTATTAAATAAATTTAAGTTAGTTTTTGTAAATATAGAAATCTCATAAATGTAAAGTGACGCCATTGTTAATAATTTAAGGCTTCTGAAATCAGGCCGGCGCAGCTCTCTGTTTTTTTTAACCTACAAGTAGCTCGTACGCATCTTTTTTGTGCTATAAATATACGCTCACTATTTGTTGCATTTCCCCAAAATATTATCCCATATCTTAATCTTGAAACAACGTGCCCATGATATGCTGTAAGTATGGTTTTTTGTTCTACGATCTTACTTATACTTCATTCCAATAAAAAAAAAGCAAAAGGTAAACAAACATAGTATGCAGATGACATTGACATGTGTCAGATCCATAGTAAGTTTGTTTACGTTTTGCTTTTTTTTGATTGGAATGAACCATAGTTTAAACAATGCATAAGAAAACTGACTTATTTTATTACATATAAATTCTAAGTGTGACTGCCAACTCATGTTACTATCAATGTATAACCCTAAGAATTTAGTAGTGTTAGTTTCAACAACCTCTTTATCGTTATGTGTTATCCTTAAATTTAAAGGGTCACTTGCTGTCTGCTTGAAATTCATGATTTTAGTTTTTTCAATATTTATATGTAGATTGTGTAGTTGTAACCACAGAATTATTGACAGAAGGCTTTTATTTATCTCTTTTTCATTTTCATATATGACTGTACAATCATCTGCAAAGAGTATCATTGGATTTTTTATTGCTTTACTGATGTCATTGATGTAAATAAGAAAAAGGAGTAGCCCCAAAACACTACCTTGAGGCACGATCTACCGTTCTTTCAGAAGATGTATAAATTCTGTCTACTTTAGACTTTGTAGATATTTTGTTTATGTTAGTTACTTGTACTCTATTACTAAGATATGATTTCAACAAGCAAAGTGCGTTCCCTCTTATACCATATGTTTCTAATTTGGAAAGTAGGATTTCAATGAATTTATAATAAATGCAAATATCTCTGAAACGGTAAGAGATATCGAAAATCTAACAGAAATTTTGAAAAGCTTAGATGAAAGCAAATAATACATGAGACGCATGTTGACTACAAAAAAAAAACTCTTTTTTTTTTCAGTTTTCTATACAAATTCCTTACTCACTATTCAGATATCTCGGAAACGGTAAAAGATATCGAAAATCCGTCAGAAATTTTAATTAAGTTTTTCAAAATTTCTGTCAGACTTCTGATATCTTTTACCGTTTCTGAGATATTTGCATTTTTGGCAAAAAAAAATGGAGGAGGAGATTTAACAAAAAAAAATAACCCTGTATTGGAGCGAGCTTCGTAAATTAAAAGGTTTTTGACATGGACGTAAAGTAGCCTTATTGCACTATTAGTCTCTACAAACTAGTTTATATTTTATATTTTAATATATCCTATATCACTCCCACAATCTAAGAAGAATCTAATTAAATTTCATGTGTTGAAATCCATCAAACGGTTAAGTGCACCCTTTGGTGCATAAATACATACATTCGAAGCAGGGTAAAAACATGCATCTTTTACCGCCCTAGAACACTACATATTTTCATACTTTTTTTATTTCTTGTGTCGAAAACGTTAGGTATAGCATGCTACTGATAATTAACGCGAGTAAGCACTGTAGTGCTAATTTATAACACGAAAGATACACCTACTTCCTTTTTTCTTCCGTGTTAAATATACGGGCTGACATGTACTTTCAAGGATAAAAAAATTACAAGCATGTATGTATTTTGTATATTCATATGAAAACGACAATGTATTTTTTCCATATTATCTAATAAGAGCGACCACCCTAGAAAATATGGAAAAATGACAATGTTACATGTAAGAAGTCGTTCCAAAACCAAGGTAGGGTGAGGTAGAATTTAACTCGGAGAAATGAAAGAGACGTAGCTATTTTGAGAAAGAGAAAAAAATATGATTTTGGAACGCTTGCGAGTGATTCCAGAGTGACAGGGTATAACAATAGACGTCATCGAAAATAATTCAGAAAGGTTTCTAGCTTTTTTGGGTTTTTTGGTTTCTGTCTTATTTATGGCTTTAACACATTCGCAGATACAAGCAATCGTATTTCAAAACAATTCCGAAGATAAAATGTTTGTATGTCTTAGTCTGTTTGACATTGACTACGAACTTCCCGCCGAATAAACTGTCAGGCGAATTTTAACGGTAATCAAATCAAACAGCGTTAAAAATCGCACTTGTCAGAGTGAAAATCGCATTCATGAAGGCGTTCCAAAATCCCGACGGAGAACTGTCAGGCGATCATTCGGTTACCCTCGGTTTCACTCGGCTCGGTTTTGGAATGATTTAGGGTAAATTCGCACTCTAAGGTTGCGTTCCAATACCAAAGATTTCACTCGGGGTGATGCGAATTTTACCCTAAATCGTTCCAAAACCGAGCCGAGTGAAACCGAGGGTAACCGAATGATCGCCTGACAGTTCTCCGTCGGGATTTCGGAACGCCTTCGTGAATGCGATTTTCACTCTGACAAGTGCGATTTTTAACGCTGTTTGATTACCGTTAAAATTCGCCTGACAGTTTATTCGGCGGGAAGTTCGTAGTCAATGTCAAACAGACTAAAACAAACAAACATTTTATCTTCGGAATTGTTTTGAAATACGATTGCTTGTATCTGCTAAGGTGTTAAAGTCATAAATAAGACAGAACACTACCCAAAAAAGCTAGAAACCTTTCAGAATTATTTTCGATGACGTTTGTTACCCTGTCACTCTGGAATCACTCGCAAGCGTTCCAAAATCATATTTTTTTCTCTTTCTCAAAATAGCTACGTCTCTTTCATTTCTCCGAGTTAAATTCTACCTCACCCTACCTTGGTTTTGGAACGACTTCTAAATACGCAACCTATAAGGTTGCGTTCCAATACCAAAGATTTCACTCGGGGTGATGCGAATTTTACCCTAAATCGTTCCAAAACCGAGCCGAGTGAAACCGAGGGTAACCGAATGATCGCCTAACAGTTCTCCGTCGGGATTTTGGAACGCCTTCGTGAATGCGATTTTCACTCTTAGTACGGGCAAGTTAGGTGAAGCTAGTATGGCGAGGTCGAAAAAAAAACCTAAAGCTGATTTTTTGCACAGTCGTTCCTTGGGACCATAGAAGTATACCCTGAAAAGTCCCAACTCCTAGGGTGCCGGCGTCCCCCTCTCCCCCCCCCCCTCAAAAGAGCCCGATTTTCAGTATTTTTCATTTTACTCAAAATCAGTAGGAGTTAGATGAAAACTGTCAAAGAGGCAATTAATCCTCATTAAATTACCTATCAAACGGTACTACTTTAATATCAATAGGAGTTTTAGTTATTGAGATATGCTTGTCTATATATGACAAAAAATTGAAAATACCCAATTTTGTACCAATTTCTTGATTTTCTGAGAAAACTGTAAAAGTATTTATAAAACATTGTTAGTAAAAAATATTCCTTTCATGTTTAGCAACAAAACGAGACTACATTAATAAAAATTTACAAATAATTAATTAAGTTGTAGTTCATTACATCTCAGCTGATAAATATGATTAATTTTCTACATATAAATTTCAACTCTAAAGCATCGCGACTGACAACTTGTAGTTATTATCTATGTATAAAGTTGTCACATGGATACAAAAAAAAAACCTTAAAATAGAAATAAAATAAAACATACAATTCTTTAATATTTACGAATTACTATATTTATTCGCCCTTTTGGTCATCGATATCTATGTTATCTTGTTATTTACGAGATGAACCACGGTGTCGACCTATAGTGCCTGCCACATTATATTAAATAGTACTATTTACATTATGTATGAATAATCCCTGTTGCTTTCTGAAGGCGACCCCACCACCCCTAAGGTTCGGTGACAGTCCATACAGTCACCAGTCGACACTCGTCACGCACTTCTCGCTCGCGTCTACATTTTAGATAGGGAAATTTTAGTAGGTAAATAACTCAAACAAAAAGTCACAAACGAAGAAGTGTTGGATAGAGTGAAAGATAAAAGAAACATCATAGACACTATTGAGAACAGAAGAGGAAAATTGATTGGACATTTGTTACGACACGACGACTTCATAACGAACATCATGGAAGGAAAGAGAGGTAGAGGGAGGCCAAGAATAAGTTACATCGATCAAGTGAAGGCCAAAGTCAATGTCGTGTCGTACCAGGGAGTCAAGGAGTTGGCAAGGAGTAGAAAAGAATGGCGGTTACTCCACCGACAAGAGCCTAGCTCTTAAGATAAAGAGAAGAGAGAAATAACTCAAACGATTAGTATGGAGTGTCCAGGATGTGAATCTGCAACTAGTTTAGTGCAAATGGAAGCTTGGTAGCCACAGGTATAACGCTTTACCCCAAAATTTTCCACTCCAATCCTGAGGATTCCATTGATGTCCATCCAAACTATTAATGCACCTGCAGGTACACACGTACAATAAATATTGCGCACTCACATCAGAAGCGGTAGCGAGGATGCCAGTTATAATGAAGAATATACTCGTTGTGTGGATTTTGCACAGATATTTACGAGATGAGAGATCTCGTAGAGCATTTGAAAGCCGCACGAACTTGATAGAGAGTCATGGTATTTTCTCCAATAGCGATTACCTATGTGTTTTGTATAAGCATAGTAAAAAAAAATCGGTCAACTGAATAAACCATGGAATATACTGTATATTTTTCATGTTTGATTGTTACCTTTTTTGAAAAGGCACTTGTTGTAGGTATCAGAACATCGTTTTTCTAGTCTTTCTTTTTAATTGTGCATTGCATGACCCCAACCGTATTCTACGGCATAAATATATGCGCAAAATCCAAACATGCAAGTAAATGCTTCATTGCGACTGGTATCCTTGCCACCTACCTCTGATGTGTATGCGCAATATTCACTGCACGTGTACCAGAAGAACAAGAATAGTTTGGAGGGACATCAATAATAATTGAATCCTCAGGTTTGGAGTGGAAAATTTTGGGGTAAAGCGTTATACCTGTGGCTACCAAGCTTCCATTTGCACTGAACCAGTTGCAGATTCACATCCTGGACACTCCATACTAATCATTTGAGTTATTTACCTACTAAAATTTCCCTATCTAAAATGTAGACGCGAGCGAGAAGTGCGTGACGAGTATCGACTGGCGACTAGAGATGGGTTTTTGCCCGGGCATTTTTGGGCATTTTGAATAAATGCCCAATAAACGTCCATTTACGCCATACAAATTGGGCATTTATTGGGCGTAAATGGACATTTATTGGGCATTTACTCAAAACTGCCCGGGCAAAAACCCATCTATACTGGCGACTGTATGGACTGTCACCGGACCTTAGGGGTGGTGGGGTCGCCTTCAGAGAGCAACAGGGATTATTCATACTTAATGTAAATAGTACTATTTGATATAATGTGGCAAGCACTATGGGTCGACACCGTGGTTCATTTCGTAAATAACAAGATAACATAGATATCGATGACCAAAAGGGCGAATAAATATAGTAATTCGTAAATATTAAAGAAACGTATGTTTTATTTTATTTATATTTTAAGGCTTTTTTGTATCCATGTGACAACTTTATACATAGATAATAAGTACAAGTTGTCAGTCACGATGCTTTAGAGTTGAAATTTATATAAAGAAAATTAATCATATTTATGAGCTGAGATGTAATGAACTACAACTTAATTAATTATTTTAAAATTTTTAATAATGTAGTCTCGTTTTATTGCTAAACATGAAAGGAATATTTTTTACTAACAATGTTTTATAAATACTTTTACAGTTTTCTCAGAAAATCAAGAAATCGGTACAAAATTTTGTATTTTTAATTTTTTTGTCATATATAGACAAGCATATCTCAATAACTAAAACTCCTATTGATATGAATGTAGTATCGTTTGATAGGTAATTTAATAAGGATTAATTACTCTTGATAAGATTCAAAACTGGCTGGAAGTACACAACCTCCAGTCAAATCTTAAAAAGACCAAAATTATAGAATTTAGACCTTTCCAAAAACAATCACTAAACCTTCAGTATGCTTACAACAACATTAATATATCTACAGATAATACGGCTACCTTACTAGGAATTGATATTGACACTAGCTTAAACTGGAAATCCCATATCCATAAACTTACAAAACAACTGTCCTCCCTCACTTATATGTTAATTCAACTAAAAAAAACAACCGATTTTAAGACTTCCCTCACAGCATATTATGCGTATATCCATTCCAGACTTACTTACGGGATTATATTATGGGGAAATTGTACAAATATCCAGGAGATCTTCGTTTTACAAAAGAAAGCCATCAGAATTCTGACTAATATAAAACAAACTGATTCATGTAAACCCTTTTTTATTAAACACAAAATATTAACATTAACGTCCATATACATACTAGAGTGTTGTAAATTCGTAAAACAAAATTATCATCTCTACTCTCCAATAAAAGCAATAAAAAGAAACAATAGATATTTAAATAAACTAAAACTTCCAGCAACTACTCTTTCTTTATATAGATCAGGCCCACACTCAATGGCAATTCAAATCTACAATAGCATTCCAAACTGCATAAAAAACCATGAAAAATTACATGTCTTTAACAGCCACCTAAAAAGTATTTATTAAATAAAGCTTTTTATAATCTAGAAGAATTATTTAACGATAAGTCTGACTGAGTGCCATGTAGTAAGTATTATATAATTTTAGTATAAATGCCTCTTTGTGTTATATAATTATTAATTATCGTATAATACATAAAAAGTACTTAAAGTCCTATAATATGTTATCATGTTAGTTAAGAGTTTATTTTTGAATATAGTTTTCTACATATATCTTAAGTTTTGTACTTAGTTTAAGTTTAATAAGTAGTGCTCTCTCGTTTGCGGTGCCCCAACGGGGTGTCATATGTCATGTACTTATACCTTTGTAACATCTTTTATTTACCATGTGACATGCAAATAAAGAATATGAATATGAATATCTGACAAGTGCGATTGTTAACGCTGTTTGATTACCGTTAAAATTCGCCTGACAGTTTATTCGGCGGGAAGTTCGTAGTCAATGTCAAACAGACTAAGACAAACAAACACTTTATCTTCGGAATTGTTTTGAAATACGATTGCTTCTATCTGCTAAGGTGTTAAAGCCATAAATAAGACAGAACACTACCCAAAAAAGCTAGAAACCTTTCTGAATTATTTTCGATGACGTTTGTTACCCTGTCACTCTGGAATCACTCGCAAGCGTTCCAAAATCATATTTTTTTCTCTTTCTCAAAATAGCTACGTCTCTTTCATTTCTCCGAGTTAAATTCTACCTCACCCTACCTTGGTTTTGGAACGACGTCTATATTCAAAGTACCTATCCCTAGCTGTCAACTGTCAAGTCTGTGTCATTGTCAGTTAATGTCAAAAAGTAAAAAACAAAGTGGTTTTGCCATGTTTTTGCATTTTTATAACAATAAAACTGATGTATTTAAAGTAGTTAAGTGCTTATCTTAATACCTTAATATAATGGATACCAATATTAAAATGGATACAAAAAAATCCAATGAAATACGTACTAAAAAGAGTACGAAGTTCAATTTGAGAAATCTTCGCATATCTTTGAAATACCGGCCTGAAATTCTTAAACTTATAATGAAGATGCGACATTGTATTAGGAAGAGAAATTCCCTTGTGAAAAAAATGAAACAGGAGTTGAAATTGCTCGTAAGTTAATGTTATAACCTAAAAGTTGCTTATAATTCAACTATAACTACCTGTGGTGATGATACCTCTAAGTAACCCCTATCTAAAAAAAAAATTCAACCCAATCTGTGGTGTTGCATATACTAAAGCTTAGCCGATAAGCTTTGCTCTTAAATCTGAGAAGAAAAAGGCATTTTTGTCTAGGCTATGGTCAGAGTGAAGGCTTTGGGGTGCCCAGTGATATAATAGATAGTTGCCATAATATAATCAGTTGTTTTTTTCTCGTGTTTTTCTATCATTGCGTCAATAATGGAGATTGTGGACTGGAGCCTTGAACTCCACTGGGCTTGTTTTGGGTCAAGTGGACCACCTACAAAATTCTGCATTCATATCGAGGGTTCATGGGCTATTCGTATTAAGCAACATTTTAGGAAATATTCTAGAGATTATTTTAAAAAACATTTTTCTTAAAAAATACTCATTAAAAATAAACTTCTTGGTATTATATACCTTCTCAATATTTTTAATTTTTTAATATTATTAAGAAGTAATTTTTTATGAGGAATTTTGTAAGAAAGTAATTTTTAAAACAATCTCCTGAATATTTGGCGTCCGGTGCATTACACACTAATCTCAAAATGTCCAGTTCCGGTACAACGTAATCTTGTTACTGAAACCCAATACAATTAAGGTTCAAATTGACATATTTGACTGTAATGGCTAGACATGCATTTTGAGATTAGTGCGTAATAGACCGGATGGATGCAATATTTGCTTAATACAAATATCCCATGAACCCTCGATATTAAGGTTCACATTAGCATTCCACCTTACTTTTCCACAATCAGAGAATTTTTCATATATTTTTACTACCTACCTCTCTTCTAAACTTAACTCTTTTTACTGTGCATTTTATATCCATCTGTCTCAAATAGGTTGTACTTTTAGGATAGTTTAGAAGTGTTTATGAGATTAAACAAGTCGAAAATTCTGTAGTATATTGCCACATAAAAGTAATGATTTTGACTATCTATGTATGGTTTTCTATTCCAGAAATTAAATGAAACGGAAACATTGCAACCAATAAAAATTGATAAAAAGGAAGCAAAGAAGAAACTTAAAAATACTTCAACGCAAACAGAAAATAATGTTTCAAGTGACATTAAAGGAACAGAAAAAAAAGATAAAGACTTAGATATTCCAACGGTTGCTGGATGGGACTTTGGTAAAGGTGATGAAACAGGCAAGAGTATAGCCGACCAAGTGAAGGAGGCAGCTCAGAGTGCTTTGCAGCAGACAGGGATGGTTTATGTGGAGTCAGCAGGGATGTACTATGACTACAAGACTGGGTATTACTATAATACTGTGAGTTATTTTTTTTTATCAGTCACTTCTTCATTTAAATGTTACTCCTTTTAGTGATACTAATGCATACATAAATAGGTATTTTAAGAAAATTTTTAATTTACTTCTATGTAATAATATTAAAAAAATATAAATATACAGACAGTAGAAGACTGCTATTTACTTACAAAATAAAAATAAATGATAATTTCCTTGTTTACCCGATAAGACTACTACCTTTGTTTTCAAGGGTTAATTTTGTGTACATTGCCTGATCTACTTCAAATAATAAAATCATGGATAAATCACATATCTGTCTAGTCATCTGGTCGGAAATTAGGATTGTATTATGGGAACAAGAAACTAATATGCATACACATGACATCACTTTGCTTCAGTCAATGCTTTAATATACAATTTTACAAATTGCAAATAGTATTTCCACAACAAAAAAAAGTAAGTAGTACTTAATCCAAGTACTATTTTTTTATAAGGTTCTATCTCCATTAAAACATTTTTTTTACAGGATTTGGGTTTATACTATCACACTGACACTGGCTGTTATTACACCTATTCAGAAGATAAAAAGGAGTTTGCATTCCATTCTTATCCCGATAGACGAGCAGTTGCTGCTAATGCATCACTTGCTGCTCATGAAAAAAGAAAAGCTAGGAAACATCGAAAGGTATAACCAGTGTTCTTACTTTGTAGTACTTCATTCATTTTTTAAATCACATCAAACAATGTAATGCAAGTCGGTATGTTTATTTCACAGGCAGCAAAAGAAGAAGACATAGAAAGCTTGACGAAGACTCTCTCAAAGGTCTCAATCCGAGGCCAACCTGCCTTAGGTAATTACTATAGGTCCAAGTTACTCCCCAGTACCAAAATTCTAAATGTCTATTACAGGATGACGAAAATGAAGCAAGCAAGCCTAAAAGAAGGAAGAAAGAGAAGAAAGAAAAGAAGAAGGAAGCTTCTAAAAAAAAAACTGAGAAAGAAAACATAAAAGATGATAATAAATCTCAAAGAGAAATAGAAACAAAAAGCAATGAAGGTGATAATAAAGAAGAAATAGAATCCAATTTAAAAGAAAATGAAAAAAATGATAAAGAAGATTTAGAAGATGGGGAATGCAGTGAGACAGGCAGTGAGAAGTCAGATGGGGAAGTTTTAGATGTGGATGAAGAATCAGATGCAAGCACTTCTACTGCTAGTGATGATGGTAAATTATTTATATACAAATTCAAAATCCCAAATTGATATTAATGTGCACTCTATGCTATTTTCCTAAAAGGTTCGTGTTTTAGCAAAAAAAACTAAACACGTCAAATTGTCAGCATGCTGAACAGATTAATTTAGTGGATGTGTTTGTGCTTGTCTCATCGCATTTACTAATTTATATAAATGTCTGATCGCGATTTACTGAGCTATAAATATTCGGCATGTCTTCAATCTCTGCAAGAATCGACAACAAATACAAAAAAAAACCGGGACATGATTTGTAAACTTGGTTGGCTGACCCCAGACTAGGTATCCCTGTACTGTATTCTTATATGTTTAAGTTCACATTAAACGCCACTCTTCCTAGGGCATTAGGGTAAAAAGCGTTATTACTTTACAGATGCAGTGGCAAAGCACCATCCACCATGCATGCGGGTGATCGTCCGCGAGACGAGTCTACCCAAGCTGAAGGTGGGCACGCTGTTTCTGATCACCAAAGATGGGGGCACCCTGGGCAGAGAGGGTGACCATCATACCATTGTCATCAGAGACACCAATGTTTCCAGGGTATGTGTGAGATTACCTTTATAATGGCATTCTTTTATACTGTATTCAAGTTCGAGTAAGACGAATCATTTTCATTCCTGTGGTCACAAGGTTGAACATTCTTGAGACTATCAACCCTGAAAGAATCACTAGGATATAAAGGAATGAAAGAGATTTCCTGATAGCCTTTTGTCGATTCTGCATTAATACATACAGCTCCAAGCTTTGTGAAGTGAGGCATTATGCTGAGTCTACCTTTTCACCACTATAGCACAATGAATATTTTTCTAAGTTTTGTACCTATTGAGATTAAAAATAGAGAGAGTAAAAATAATTTTAAAAAATGAAAATGCTTTATACACAATCGGTAAGCCATTGGCTTTTATCTCACCTGATGGTGACTCTTAATTCTTTATGCAACACCAGGCTACCGCCGTCTATACCTTGTAATAGTTTGGTTGAATTGTGCCACCCGATAAGAAAAAGAATGTTCTGTTTACGTGTTGTTGTTACACTTTCGAAGCTGCACTCTATATGTACAATACATTGTAAAAACTTTGAATCGTAATTTATATATGTATTGATACTATTGGATTCATTTATAAACACTGTGTTCACAGAATCATTTAGAAATCAGATACGACGTGGAGAAAAGATTGTACGTGGTGACTGACTTAGGATCGAAGAATGGCACTCTATTGAATGGTGTGCAGATGTCAGAGAGCCAAGAAGTTAGTCAACCTATGGAAGTGAGTACTTAATCTTTAATACCTAAATGGAAACTTAAAGTATAGACCCTACGAAGAAACAAATTTAATTCCAAAAATTCATCAATCAATAAGAGAGGATTTGTCATAAAAATTCGATCAACCGATTAGCCAATTTTGCATTCGTATCCCTACTTTTTCGGTTTCTCAAAGTCGTGTGTCGAAGGCCATGTGAACTGGCCTGCTCTTGTCATTGGTTTTTGGAATTGTTAGTCATTAACTACAATTTTTTTTTTTTTTTTATCTCTTGAATCCTTTCTTTCTTTATTCTTATTTTTTCATATTTTATTTACAGACATGACATTGTATAATTCATTTATTGATCTAGCATTAAGATGTAATAGAATATAAGACTTTAAAAAAAAATGTGTTGGAGTTTCTTTAGGGCCCGCCGTTTCTTCTCACTCCGCAAACACTTCCCGAAACGGTGGGTATACGAGTTCCGAGTGGTAGGAACCTCGTATTAGGTAGATAAAAGAACGACGTTCGAAAAGTGTACGCTGCTACCTACTTCGAATAAAATATTTTCATTTTCATTTTCGTAAACTTTACGTGTTAATTTTTTCCGTTCTTTCGCGGAATGTTTTGAGGAAATAGATACTTTCCTTTTTGCCTAAGATGAGACTGATCATGGCAAAAAAATCTATATTTTTCTATCTGAGTGAATCAATTATCTCTTTTACCACACTCTTGTGTCAAATAAAATAAACTGTAGCTGTTAAACATTTGATTGTATTCTAATATTATGCTGTTACCTGCAGGTGATGCACGGTAGTACGATACAACTGGGTGAAACGAAGCTTCTTTGTCATATTCACCCCGGTAACGATACCTGCGGCCACTGCGAACCGGGTCTCATTATGGAAAGTAAGTTACAAATAATGTTTAAAAAGGTTAATTAATTAAAAAGGGTGATCTACTATAGTTATCACTATCACTAAAATGGCTCATCCTAAATAAAATTAAAGTAGTTTAATAAAATTGCAGTTTTATACAGTTGATACAGTTTTCGAAATAAAGTATCTTGACAACACACGTGATCGGGTGCTGTCCGTGTGAACTGGCCTGCTCTTGTCATCGGTGTTTGGTCATAATAATTACCTGTTTACCTGAATATTTTTGTTGATCCTTTCACATTCTTTTAATAATAGTATGCAACTAAACTAACTAAAACCGGGGTTGTTTACCCGAATTATGTAATAGCATGTAAGATTTATATTTGAAAAAAATGTGTTGGAGGGAGTTTCTTTAGGGCCCGACGTTTCTTCTCTCTCCGCAAACACTTCCCGAAACGTTGGGTATTCGAGTTCCGAGTGGTAGAAACTTCTTATTTGGTAGATTAAAAAAAGACTTGCAAAAAGGGTACAATGCTACCTACTTGGAATAAACATGTTTTGACTTTTTTTTTACTTTTGACACACTTCTCGTTCGCTGTAAAACGAGAGACTAGGTTCCCAAATAACTCCTAAAGGAGTTCCGCATTCAAAATAGATGAGCCGCATCCAGACTTCTAATGTATGTTTTAAGAAATCTAATTTAATGGATTCAGCTTTAGTTTAATTTATTTTGCCGGCCAGTTGTGGTCCAATGAATTATTTCTATAAAAAAAACCTGTATAGCTTTGTCTTTAACCGACTGCCCAACGTATCGTCAGATTCGTCTGGATTCCTAGATAGTCATAGAATCAATTTTACGCAGTCGTTTTTTATTTTTGTTATTAAAAGTAAAGTTCACAAATATCTCGCTCTTCCCCACCAGCGCTTGAAAAGGAAAAAGTGGCGTACACGCGCACATGCAGCGTGCAAAAGCAGCACCAGTTGGAGTTAGCCCGCCTCAGGAACAAATACGCTCCCGAGCCGCTCATGATTGAAGAGGGCTCCTACAACGACCGGGCCAAGGCGCGCCGGGAGACCGTCGGCTCCTCGCACCACTCTGAGAAGACGCAAAGCGCCGATGTTGACACGTTTGTATTTTATTCGTATTTTCTGAGACGTAGGAAGGCACTGCCAACTTTAGGTATGCTACCAGTTGGAGCTGGCGCGACTCAGGAATAAATACGCGCCCGAGCCGCTCATGATTGAACAAGGTTCCTACAACGACCGGGCCAAGGCGCGCCGGGAGACCGTCGGCTTCTCGCACCACTCCGAGAAGACGCAGAGCGCCGATGTTGACATGTTTCTATTTTGTTTGTTTAATTGTTCTAAGATGTAGGAAGAAGGCAGACGACCTGATTTATGGGGCGATTTGCCGCCACCGCCTATTGTTATTATAGGATAGGCCGTCTGTGCCTCGGGGCGGGGGTGTTCAAGTCACCAGGTGGACTCATTACACCATATTCCCGTTAAGCGTCACAATCTAACTTTGGGGATGATATTTTACACATCACTCAAATTTTATACTAATTTTGTCCTTATCTTAACTGTTCTGGGCTTAACAAAGTGTATGTAAGCCTAGGATATCTTTTTAAGTTTTTAATGGCATATACCCACCCCTACGAATAGAGTCATTTGGAAAAATCTTAAACAGGGTGTCCACTTTCTGGAAAAGTCAGGGAAGTCAGGGAAAAGTCAGGGAAGCATTTGGTGGTCAGAGAAAGTCAGGGAAATGAGCTGGCGGCCTGGAAAAGTCAGGGATATTTGAATTTTTCCCAATAATTATTAGTGAGGGCAACATCCATGCTCTAATCTGATATCTCATTGTTTTTTCTGATATTTAAGCCAGACTTTTAAACCATTTTTTTTTAAGTTATCAGTGATCTACACCATGACTTCGCATTCCATAGCTTGAGGGTTCTAGGTACTTCTAAGCACCTCTGAAACCATACGGTTCGAGACCAATTTGGCTTTAGCTGGTAGGGATGAATTCCACTCCGATGGCGAGTGGTGTGGTGATAAAACCGTGCCGTAGGAATCATGTCGAACAGTTCCTCAGAATACAAGCCGTTTTATAAGCAGTAGAACATACATAGAGAGCTGAATTCTCCTAAAGCTGAGGGGTTCAAGACCGCTTGTGAGCTCTGGGTCGTCGACAATTCTGATCGCGCGTCCCTGGGTGGAGCCGAAGGGGTTCAGTTGCACCCAGCTCCTGACCAGATATATGAGCAGTTCTCCATACGCGGCCTCACTTGAGCTTTGTATAGCTGCAAGCGCTGGCTGGGTCTGACTGAAGTACAACTTTGCTTTATTGAACACTCCAGGTGTTTACGCTGCAAGGGTAAACTTTCCCTCACGGTAACCCCGAAGTTAGATGTCGACACCTTTTTCCTTTCTTTTTTACGTGGGGAAATCCATCATGGATACCCAATCGCTGCAGGGGTAGCAACTGGGTTATGCCGGACTCCTACCAGCTTAAAAACCCCACGGCGTTCCCGCTTCGCTATATGGCAGGGGTCTGAGAAACCTGCAGAGCCTTTTCGTCCAGTCCTCCACCGGCGACTGCCACCCGAAAGCGGCCCCGCTGCGTGAAGGGCAGAAAATATGCCCACCCGCGTTTGTAGGGCGCACTCGGACGCTGAGCGCACCC
Organism: Coleophora deauratella; assembly: GCA_958295455.1. Lineage (NCBI taxonomy): Eukaryota > Metazoa > Arthropoda > Insecta > Lepidoptera > Coleophoridae > Coleophora > Coleophora deauratella. Next base: position 6,063,540 of record OY282407.1, on the reverse strand, counting down.
TCCAACTGCTTCCTTACAGTGGGCAGCAGACTCCCCCGGTCTACTGTCTGAAAGCGATGCGATGGGGGCCAGGAAACCCAACCCCCTGCGGCGGATAAGATGTTGGGCTTCGCCGCCAACCGACGCCGCGCAGAGATGAAACTCTCTCGCGGCACCACCCTGGTGCATCGACAAAATAGACCCTTCAGCAAGGGTCCAAGGGAGCTCCAACCAACGACAAGGTGGCAGTACGTATTTGCAGCAGATTATTGATATGCAGGAAGAGTAGAGTTGGCGAGAGTACAGAACCTTGCGGGTCACCGGCATTAATGTGTTAAATGTCAGAGGACCAGTTATCGCAAAGGACTTCAATGCTCCTATCACACAAAACTGGCGCTCCAATTGCACAATCCCACGGGTAGGCCGTATGCTGGTAATTTCGATAGCCGTTCCTTATTCCAGACCTTGTCGAAGCTACCGCCAGCTGTCGAGCTATAAGGCTGACTACCAATGTCTCCCCTCGACTTTCAATGGCTTCGGTCCAGCGGTGTGTTAGGCATACTAGAAGATCACCAGCTGATCGGCCATGACGAAACTCGTATTGGCGGTCATTGATAAGGTCGTGATCTTCTAGATAATATGCTAGCTGTGTATTTATTACACGCTCCACCACCTTTCAAAGGAGGGATATAATAACTATTGACCTGTAATTCGACGGGTCAGTTCTATCCCCTTTTTTGGGAACTGGTTGCACATTTGCAACTTTCCAGTATGTTGGCACATGGCTGGTGGAGTAGAAGAGCACGAAAACTCTACTTGAAACTGAAGTCTGTGATCTACATACAGTAAATGGGGCTGTGAGACAGGTCATCAGCATAATGGGTGGGGCGGGGCATATATGATGTATCGAAATCGATGTTCGAGCTATTCAAAGACAGTCCAGCACTTTGAGCTCTTTACACTGCTATCACTGGAGGCTCTTCGTTTCCACAGCACAGAAATTCATCTCAGTAAGATGGTTGGAAAATTATCCTTGTCTTGAAAGAGGGCTAACATTTTTTTACAAGGTGAGCCAATCTGTAATAGATGAAACGGTCCTAGAAAACCACAATAAAAAAAAGAGATTTAATGAAAATCCCTTAGTTAAAAGCATGTTTAGCTGGTGTGAAGTCAGTTATGGAAGATTGCGAAACATTTTTGCGTCGTCTCCAGATGAAAATTAAAAACAAACCAGAGATCAAACAAAATCTTCCAAAAACGGTTCTAAAATGGATTATAAGGGTCAGGGAAATTTTACAAAATGGTCAGGGAAAGTCAGGGAAAAGTGAGGGAAGTATTTTGGGAATTTTGAGTGGACACCCTGTTAAAGTTTTTTCTGGTTTTTTTTTTCGGATTTAGGAATGAATTTTTAATAATATAAACCAAAGTTACCAAAAAAAGTTGTCTTCAATTTGAATAACACAGTGAGACTTGTCCTCCTTCAAAATGAAGGTAGCGAGATGAACAGTATTGGTTTTTCTGCAGGTTTATCGCCCCAGAAAACAAAGGATTCAAGCTCCTGGAGAAGATGGGCTGGTCGAAGGGCGAGGGCCTCGGCAAGGAAAGCCAAGGGGACACCGAGCCTGTGAGTAACTAGCATAGCATTACACATACATATATCTATTTTTTGAAACTTAGGTACCCCACTGCGCACTTATCATCATCATCATCAGTCAAAGGACGTCCACTCCCTGAACAAAAGCCTTTCCTAAGGATTTCCACGCCGACCGGTCTTGCGCTGCCCACATCCAACGGCTTCCCGCGACCTTCACTAGATATCATCGGTCCGCCGAGTGGGAGCCCTGCCACTTAGCGTAAAGTGAATTGAAGGAATCGAAGTTACTATAGCAAAAGGTGCGCTGAGAATATAATGTAAGTAAATAAAAGAAATAATATCTAAAAAGTTCTTATTCTAGGTGATCCACTGCTTGTTCTAAACCTACCGCCAAGCAGCGAGCGTACTTAATTTCGAAAATTTGGACGAGATAATGCGATTAACCGCATACGATGCATTCCATCTTAGAACTTAAAGATCGGTAAGGCGCTGGTCTTCCGGAATTACATATGCCCATAGGCGCCTGTAGCCACTACATATCAGATGTACTGACATACTTGTCCACTTAACAAAAAAACTTCTAAATAACAGGATATAACAGCTAAAAGAGACCAGTCGTATATAAATATAACGCAATAAATAAATAAAGCTTGTCAACATTTATAGCGCAGTAATAATAATGTTACCAAAAAAACTGCATTGAAATCGAAACTGACATGTAACATGCAAAACCGCAGGCGGTCCCTAGTTTGGATAAAGTCATTAGTCATCTGACAAACTTGAGAAAAACTACAGTATGAATTATATCTCCATTTGGATTTTGACGTGACTAATTAGTTCAGTCAGACCGTATATCTTTTAACCTTGCTACAGAAATAAAACTGAAAAAACAAGTCGAAAATTTGTGAGGGTTCTGCATTTATTTATTTTAACAAGTGCTTTGCATTTAACGTATATCAATCAATCATATCAATCGGTCTGGGTTTCGTAGCACAAGGATTCCTAGTTCGAGGCCCGATGACAGGGTGTGATTGGTTCCAAATATTTATTTGTGTACAGTTACATGCAATCATAGATAAGTGTGATAGTGTTAGACGTCGCTGTTACCTTGTCAAAATTATAATCGAACATACTGTCGAATGATTAGGACTCTTGAAAGTGCCAAAATGCTGATAAGCTGAGAACCCACCCTATGTGAACTAGCTACCGCTTCCTATTGTCATTCTTTCTATGAGACTTAAAATTGTCCTTCAAAAACCGTACTTACCTGCTTACTTACTTAGTTCACGTATCCATCTTCAGTCTTCTATATATGCTTAGTCCACATAATAAAATTAGTGTTCAAATATTTTCCTTTACGAGTGTTTTAGTGTCTAATTCAAATCGCCGCATCCGGACCGCATCCCCAAACGGCTAACACTTTTTGTTGCATTTTTGTCAATAAGTGCAGTCTGTAGGTCAGCCGGACGCGGCTCTACCTGCCCATTTAAAACAATTTGCGGCGCTCGTTTATTTTCCGTCGCGCGCTTTAGGGTCAGGACTTATTGGACAACTTTAGTCAATGTATTACTACAAAGATCTGCTGGGATATACAGGGTGACTTTAAATTAGTTCTTGATACGAAAGACGGTGCATGTGCTCATGATAATAAACAACTTTCCCTAAGGAACACATACTCAAATCGCAAAAAAAAATTGTACTCTCCATACAAATCGATCAATTGACTGACCAAATTAGTATGAAGAGTCAAACATTTTTTTCTGCGATTTTACCATGGGTTTCTTAGGGAAAGTTGTTTGTTATTATGAGCACATGCACACCCTTTGTTATCAAGAACTAATTTAAAGTCACCCTATATAGAATTAATCACAGAGCATTGAATCGCCGTGCGCCACCGCGGTGCAACGGGCGGCGCACGGCGATTCAATGCTCTGTGGAAGTAATCGTGAGTGCAATGAAATATTCTTTTACAGGAGCGAGCGTTCTTTCTGTGTCTATCTGATTTGTGATTTTTCGTGTTTTGATTATCGCCTATTAAACAGCTCTTTGTAGTAAGTTGTTTAGAACACTGAATAGAATAGAAGCGTAGTTAGCGGCTCTTCAATCAATTACGAGTCCATAAAAGATGGAGACTATCAATTCTGGAATTTAAAAAAGATGAACTGGCCAGTGTGTCTTGGCACGCGCGACGGCTGATAGCTCGCAGGCGGCGCGGCCAGACGGTGACGTTTACTGCCGATTGTGCCACGTAATGGACTCAATATAATTATTTGGCGTTTTTCTTCCACCGCCCGCAAAAGAAACGAAAGTGTAAGACATGTAAGGTCACCTTTTTTCGACCTCGGTCAGGTTGTCCGCGAAGAAAGGTACAGGGAAAGGTTACACTTACAATGTCATTGTAGTGAGGGGGATTTTATCTTGACATATACAGGGTGTAACAGAAGTGTGCGACAATACTTCAAGGTTGGCTTTTACCCATCAAACTGAACAACTTTTGTTCTACAACTTTGATGAAATCGCAAAAAAAATTTTTGGACTTTTCATACAAACTTGGTTCGCCAGCTGATCGATTTGTATGAAAAGTCCAAAGAAAATTTTGCGATTTCAACAAAGTTGTAGAACAAAAGTTGTTCAGTTTGATGGGTAAAAGCCAACCTTGAAGTATTGTCACACACTTCTGTTACACCCTGTATCCCTAATTTAAAGACTGATTGCAAGTAAAACGTACCTACAGAGAAAATGTGTGTCGAGAAACACATTTTGTAAACATTTTGTATTTTATCTGGTCACGCCATTATACAAAAATGGCTGAAACTTTTTGAACGAAACTTTGTACGCTGCTATAAGTTACAAAAAACTATTTTAGCTAATAATCTTTACCTTTAATTTGTGAAATTGTCTTACAGCACAGCGTTTGTAAAATATTTATTGAAAGTGTTTGCGCTGTGCTTCGTAAATTTGATGTAGAAAACGTAGTGATGTCACTGCATCACTACTTTGACTTTCGGTGCTTTTTTCTATGGAGCGTTATTGGCAAGAGTTATAGTTAGTAGACAAGAGAACAAATAAAGTTCTGAGGGATCTCGACTTGCACACGGAAATATGTATATGTAAGTACATAGGTATTAACAATATTTTTACACAAATTTTCATTTTAAATTATTTGATTTTGCTTTAAAGACGACAATCCCTATACTATACAATAAAGAGATAACAAATCCTTAGTCTCTAAATTAAATAAATGGACCGACATAATCAGTCATTTGTCAGCTTTTATTAATGTTATAATGAATATCTTCAGCAGCAGGGGCGTAGCTATCGGAGGGCTAGGCGGTGCCGTGCACCGGGGCCCTCAAGCTCAAGGGGCCCTCGGACGCTGATCAGCAAATCTCTTGAACTTGCAAAAATGTATCTCCTCACCTTCAGAATATAAAATAGCAGGTTGCATTTTATATTAAAGAAATTCCTAAATTGTTCCTGTTGATTGTGCAAACTGCAGTGTTTTCAACTTGACGGATCCGCTCTCAGATTTAGCGAGATAGGTTAAAATGGAATGGAAGAATGGCTGACGGAGTTAAGGACCATATTTACCAATCTAAACTGCCGCATGCCGATTTATTTTGATAAATTGTACAACCACGTTCTGCATACTGTCTCGCGAATCGCTTTACCATTTGACATACACAAGAGTGTCACTGGCTTAATAAAAATCAGCAATAAACAAGAAATTGTGGCCTGCAGTATACAATAAAGAGCTGATAATAAAGTACGATAGCTTTAAGTATTAAGGTGACTTTATAGTCAAATCGCAACAAAATGTTTGGACTCTCCTTACTAATTTGGCCGTTCAGTTGATAGATTTGTATAAAGAGTCCAATATTTTTTTGCGATTTACTATAGGTTCCTTAGGGAAAGTTGTTTGTTATTATGAGCACATGCGTAATCTTTCGTATAAAGAACTAATTTAAATTCCCCCCATATTTTTACTTGATAAAACCTAATTTGTTTGGATAGGACCCTTGGGTACCTAGCTACGCCTCTGTTCAGCAGTTTGGGCGAAGTGTGTGTTTAAAGCAAATGTTTTGTACTTTTGTTATTTTTGCAAAAGGCTTTTTAAGTATTCGAGGTACAGCGTGCTGTCATTAATCACTAAAGGTGGACATTCGAGTGTCCAATTCCTTAGTCCAAGTTTTATTTAAATACTATACTGTAGATCACAACGAGACGGTTTTAATATTAGGTGCTTATTTGTGCACGGGCTAAGTGGAAAAGTTTTAGTTGGTATGTGGTGGTCTACATCTCCTGGATTTGCTGGATATGGTGGTAGAAGGAGTTTTTAATGCTGAATTTGAACTCTTTTACACTTAAATAAAAACACCCAATTTATGGTTTATTGCTAATCGACCTAACTTTACCCTTACCAGTTCACTTCGCTTCAAAAATATTTTAGTTGTAAAATAATAATTTCCAAGTAAATTTTAAATGAAATTTTTAGGTGTTAAATTTCGATGGTTAAGAAGCAAATCCGTGTAAGTCATTTTTTTGATGAAATTACTTTTTTATGTGGCTGTATTTATAGTCTAATTTCACATCGCCTGTTTAAACAGTCTAAATAATTTTGCCATTTCGATTTGGACTATCTCGGTTGTAAAACATATGATAGCAAGGTTTGTGTGGAATCTCAGCTGATGCCGCCTAATCAAACGCTTCACATTCGTTTCGCCAACGACGTCTATCCGAGCACAAATGTTATAAGTCACGGTGGATTTGCGCAAGACGTTAGTTACAGTTGAGTGTGCGAATGCGAAGACCGCCAACTGCATTGCGAATGTGCAAATAAATATGCCTACTATATGAATGTTTCAAAACCTTAATAACAAAAGTACCTATTTTGTTATCGAAAATCTATAAATTTAAGCAGTGGATATTACAATTATGTTACGTAGTTACCTTTCAACTCTGTGATAGTATTATCAAATTTTTACCCAGATTCTTAAAACAAGGTGCATTTTTTATCCGACTGATCAAGAAAGAAGGCGAGTTTATCGGGTGTATTTAAAATTTTTGAGTGCGAGACGAAAAACCCAATTTAAACCCCGATAATTTAAAAAACATCATATAACACATGAATCTGGCTCATGTGTTATATGATTTATTTTAAATTATCGGGGTTTAAATTGGGTTTTTCGTTTAGTAAATATTTCTTAAATCTATTCATTTTCTGAAAATCGTACTCGTCATATCAATGGTTCAACGCTTTATTGAATCAAATAAAGATCTTATCTTCTTTATCGCTTATATTCTTACAGTAGTTTATCTTACCAGTTGTTTGGAATGCTTTTTATAATAAAATGAAATATTATAACTGAGTAACAATTAGTGATAATTTGCCAATGCTGGTGATTTCGTTAATAATTGACTTATAAACTATTATACATATTAGGATTTCTTAGTTTACGAGTAAATCAGGAGGCTGTTGTCGTATAACTAAAAATAACAAAATAGTTTTAAACTATTAAATTCAAATGTTCAAATTACGTTGTAACAGAGTTTAAGCCCATTGCAATAATAAAGGTCAAACCAAGAGTGGCCTGCCGTCGTCACGGCTACGACGTCAACGCAAGCTGTGCGTTGCCCGAGGCTTAGTCAGCAGTTTCTGGCATTCAATTAGGAAATCAGGTATAGCCAATGCATTGGTGCCGTGTGCAGTGCAGTGGTGTGTCACAGCTCTTTGCCTTTAGGTTTTACTCGTAACACTTAGCCATAAGACCGGCTTTGTACACATAGTCTTTATCATTTTTATTTTGTAATGTTCTCCTTGTGTGCAATAAAGTGTTCATACATACATAGGTACATACACTTCCCCGTAAATAAGCGATGTAATATTTTGAAACGTTTGTTATAAAAATCTGCTCTTCTTTCAGTCAGTGGCTGCACCTACAGTCTCATAGGTAAGGTCTGATGATAGTAACCAAATAGCTTCCGTCTAAAGTTCTAAAATCATCGCCTTACAGGTTAACGCTACTTTTGTCTGAAACTTACGTCAGTAGGTGCTTTCTTAAAAATGCTTAGAAATTCTTAATCAAATGTATAAATAACTTTATATTGTAGTTGAAATACATGGTTTTTTTTAAATAACCACAGAAGATTACATGCATTTGTTTCGACTTGGAACTTTTTTTTCATTGTGCGTGAGTTACACGGTTCCTGTTCAGGCCGCGCCGTTCTCGCCGTCTGGCAGGCAGCTAGATGCAACAATGTTGCTAACTTGGTTGGTTCTTTGCACGTTGTAACTCAACCCGACCGACCCACCACCGCCGCGGGCCTATCCTCATTATGGCTTTAACACTTATTATTACCAGTAACCACCTATTATTTATAGGTATACACTGTTTTAGGTGGCGAAGTTACATAAATCTATTTTGCTTTATAAGAATATGATATGATTATGAGGTTGATTAATGGATATTGATTATATTTCGCCGTATAAGTACGGCCCGTTAAGGCGGGAAAACTCAAATCAATACTCAGTATTAGTTTCATTTCTCGTCCTCGAGGATTGATTGCATGAGACATTGCGATTAAACCCGAGGAGAGCCCTTGCCATGCATTTGTGATGTAAGTACATACAGAAAACATTATAACTTAGATCGATACTTGCTCACATAAACAATTTAAACATATTTTAATTTTATTTAATTAATGTTTATTTTCTCTGCTAATATTCAAAGTGTGGGGAATACTGTCTCCAAATGTTTACTTACCACAAGTTGTTAGTAGAAAACAGTTTGATTGCCGTATGTCTGGCGAAGTGCAGTCTGGCGTTGCGACGCCACACCAGCGAGTGTTGTGTCAACATCATTACACTCGGGATGCACTTACACTGCACTCGAGCTGCACTCGACTCGACCTCATGTGGTCGGTCAAATGTAATTATGCTAATACACCACCCTGTGAATAATGCAAGTTTGGTAAACACCGCGTCTGCAGATATCTTATGATGCTATGTTTATAAATGTGTTTAAATCTGGATCTCGTTATTTTGTTTATTGATTATTTAACTTTTTAGGGTTCTGTACCTAAAGGAAAAAGAGACTCCTACTTCTTTCAATCTGTTATATAGAAGTCCGTCCATATGCCATCGTGGGCTCTAAGCTCTTAAACATTTAGTTACAAATCTGAAATTTCGATATTTTGCGCAGAACGTTAATCCCAATGCTTTCTTTCCCGGCCTGTGGTGTGAATTGCACTTATTGGCAATCTTAAGAGTTCATTTAGTACAGTGTTATTCTATGTGTTATTTTTCTTGGAGAATCATAAAATGCGAGTCTGTCAAAGCTGTCAGTTTTAGACCATTTTTGTTACGGGCTCTATCTTAAAAACTGTACCAGTTATGTATTTAGATTTTCATATTCTCTATTTAAACAACTACACTGATTCAAAACATATGTACATATATTGTAAGTTGTGACCATAACAAACTTTTCTTTTAAATTAAAATTGATAATGTACATACCGAACCGCAATATAGCGAGACACGACTGGCACTTGTTTTTAGTATGCTTTTAAATTTACAGAGTTGATAGGAGGTAGGTACCTAATATAATGAAAGAACCTGCTAACTAAAGTGAAAATTAAAATTCTGCAGGTGCGGGATAGTAACTTATCGTTCTTTACTTTAATTTCGGCGAGACGCGAGGTGCAATTGACACTTTTATTTTCGTGGCGCTGTCTGGCCCATGCCCGTAGCCGACTATAAACTTTTTTTGGGACTCCAGCCGTATGCAAAGCCTTAAAAATTAACCCCTTCTCATTTATTTTTACAATCACAGCTGCAGTATTCGCAAAATTTTATGCATTTTATAAATTATTCCCTGTATCAAATTGTTTATTATGCAAATCTTGTGCCGTTTAATCACTTTTTTAGTATTTCACGAAGAATTTATGAGAATGAAAGGATTTTTTGTTTAGTTAATATGGGATGGGAAACAGACGACCACCCTGGTCTGGAAGTTGAATTAAAAATGTGAGTCTTTGAGATTGTTAGATGAGATTTATTGTAGGATTTATTGCACTGTGCAATGTACATGTAAGTATTTCCCATTCATTAGCCGCTGCGCGTTTGTTCGCAACAATGTTGCAGCGCCGCCGGGCCGCCTGTCGTGCGTGTCTCCTGTCTCCTGTCTCCGAAAGCCTTTTGCCATGTTACGTTATCAAATTACTTTCTACAGTATTTCTTTTATTTATAAGTACATGGTACATGGGGATTTTAAAAATATAAATAACATCTGGTTGGTATTTGAAATTCCGAAAATGAACATCTGGACTATTATTTGAATATCTCATAATAGGTTTTTTTAATATCCGGGACAAATCACACACGGTCATCTGACCCCAAACTAGGATTCCCTGTACAATGGAAACCAGAGACTATTATATAGATATAATACACCCAGACACAGAGCAAACAAATCTGCTCATCACAGAAATGTTTGCCCTGGTTGGGGATCGAACCCACGACTCTTGGATCAGTAGTCAGGAGCGCTAACCACTGAGCCACCGAGTCAGTCATTTTTTTTCCTAGAAGAAGGTTGTTCAGTGTTATTTTAATGATACACTTTCTAGCACCAGCTAGGATAATAGGATACAGGAACTCCCACCTCATAAAACTGTCACTGCCGACAGGTTGCACTTGTTTATCCCGGATTATCTCATTAACCCGCTCCCCCGGTCTTTTTAGCGACATAATGTATTCATAAATGGAGCTTCAAGCGTTATCCGTTGATAGAGACTGGTTCAGATTCCACAGAAGCTGTGTGAGACAGTGAGCTCAACTGAATTATTCTATTCCGCATCATGGAATCGTTCCTCAACGTTGAGAGTTAAAATTATTTCTTTAGTATCAGTGTTCATTTCGAACTCCAAACAAGATTGGTTGTATGGATGATCGATTTGTATGCAAAGTTGAAAAGTCATATGACGTTCATGTCAATATGGAGAAAAGACGTTCACAGTACCTGTCTTCTTCCTCTCCACATTTTTATTTTGCCAAGTCGGTTTAGTATTCTGTTGTCAAAAATAAAGTGACTAGTTAATAACAACAATGATGAAGGTAACCCTAATCAAATCAAAGAACTCACAGTCAACTTTAGTTTGCTATAAGATCAAACTGAATAAATAAATAAAGTTTTCTTGCCTATACCGTTTTGCTGAATCCAGAAAAAAAAATATGTCGGCTGAAATTTTTATTTTTTATTTTTATTAAATATGTCGATTTTCGTAATTTCAGTCAACAACTCCAGGATTATTATTATTATTATTCTTATTTTGCAGACGTTTTATTTTGCACTAAACATTTTTTAAAGTCATCATATAACGTATCTCGAGTCATCTTCGATAATGCGTTTTACAATACAGTTTCCAGAAGCGGTTGTTCGTACTGATATACGTTATTAAAAGTAAATTGCCTGCGGCTGGCTTTAGCAGGAATATCCAAAGTTGGAATTAAAAGTAATGTGATTTAATTCTTTCCAATGACGATGTCGGAATTATTCTGTTAGACCTTAAATCATATCAGGAATTAAAATTACATCATCTTCTAATGAGTCATCAGTTATTGGCTAGTAGTAAATAGTAAGTACTATTTATTATTTACTAGCTTTTTCCCGCGGCTCCGCTCGCGTGGATGTCGCTTTTTGACTTTCTCTAAGGTATCTACGGGAACCATGCATTTTCCCGGAACAAAAAGTAGCCTATGTGTTAATCCAGTATTTGATCTATCTATACTTACCAAATTTCACCCAAATCCGTTCAGAAGTTTCGATGTGAAAGCGGAGCAAACAAACATCCATACTTTCGCATTTATAATATTAGTAAGATTAAGCTAAGCCAACAGGCAGGCGGGCGGACAGAATAACAGGCTAGGCTGGACAGATAGACTACCAGTCCCTCAGTCGCCGGCCGATCAGCCAGCCTGGCCAGACATATTGCGAAATTCCTCCATTCGGCATCGCAGGTCGAGTTATTAGAACGACCACATCGGCGGTGCAGAATTATTCTCCAAAATCTCCCAAATCACATTGCCAAATTTGTTGCTGCTATGTGAACTATACAGGTTGCTGCCATGTGAAATATACTTACAGGATGTTAAAAAGTGCGTTTGAAATTTTAAGGGGTGACTCAGAATTTAATGTAAAATACAGGAAAAAATTTTGGAAAAATCGGATCTACATTTTTTTCAGTTCCCTATACTAAATTTGAATAGGGAATTAAGAATTTGTATGGGAAACTGAAAAAAAAAAAAGTATTTTGATCGTATTTTTTCAATATTTGTCCTGTATTCTATAGGTACCTACTTGATTCTGAGTAACTCCTTAAAATTTCAAACGCATTTTTAACACCCTAACTTTTTCGGGATCAAAGTATCCTTAATGGCTGCTGCCCGCCCTCTATTTTTCGCTTTTTACAAAAATTTTATGAAATCTGTTGAGTAGTTCTAGCAATAAATATCGTTGTTTTCTCAAGTTTCATTATTTTTGGGATTCCTGGTGTAATTCCTGAGGGAACTCTATATTTTTACAGGATAAAATGTAGCCCATGTCAATTCCCACCATGTTGACCATACAATATGTGAAAAAAATCGCATTTTGTTGCTCCATTGCGACGTGAAAAAAGGGCAAACAAACCAACTCACATTCGAATTAATAATATTAAGTAAGGATTAATCAATAAATAAATAAAATAAAAATATTAATATTAATATATTAATAGTGAAGATAAGCGTAATAGGCGCCAAGAGAAAATCAATTTTATATTATACGATAGAACTAAATATTTGTTCAAGTGCATCATTGCAATGAAAAGAGTTAAAATCAGTTTTCACACTGAACTGCCTATCTTGCCACCTTCGCCTTTCGTATAGCCTCAATAAAATATAGCAAAACATTGTACCATTACGGTTTTACCGCGATTTCATATTGCCGATTTTAAATGCGAACTGCTTGGTGGGACTCATTTAGAGGGTCTCAGTGCCAAGGAAGGCGATATTCCTTTGGTCTTGATAAATAAAATGTGGGCTGGAACCAGTTAAATTGAAATTTTACTGATCACATTATGTCGTCCAAACCTCTTGGCTGCAGTGTAAAGAACTGATATTACGCCTAAATGGAAGGACCTAGTCCTTTATTGTTTGGATATTTTTATGATTATTACTACATGTTTACAGATAGTGCATGGTAAATGTTGTTGTATTATTCATTTGGAAGTGTAAAAATAGTATTGCGTTTTATGTTAAATGTATTGTGATTACCTTTATTTAAAAACATAATACAACATTATAAGTATAAGGCTCTTCTAAATATATGTTACGTGACTTTTATTAAATTTTATTGATTGTTCTACCTATTTCGGTTTTTCAAATTAATTTAAAATCGATTTACAGTACAGTACAGATAAATACAAAATGGAGGTAGAAAATGCTCAGAATAACTGACACAATAGACTAGAAGCTATTATTTATAATCTATTTTATTACACTGCACTGCTCCGTATAACCTCTAATCGTTGACTCGCTGCATTGATGAACGCAAAACGTTTATGCAATTCAGCGTAGTAAAGTCAGTATCTTCATGGTTGTCATTAAGATCACTGTGTACTGGCATAAGTGGAGAGCATTGCTCATAAAACGGTATCTAAAACAACTTGCTGCTGTACCAAAGAAACTGCAGTACTACAAGGAACGGATAAACTAAATATTACTTATTAACTGATGGACTTAGTGAAGGGGTTGTTTGTTTTTAGTTATAGCGTTCTTTTTCAATTTTTTCAGTACCACAAACACTTATCGTTACATTCAATTCAATTCAAAATTTTTTTTTCAGATTTTAAATACAAAAAAAAAATTCATTTTTAGTGCAAAATGAACTCATTTCAAACTGTACCAATAATTAGGAGTTTTAATGAAAATACTTTCAAAGGATTGAAATATGGTGTTTTTTAGTATTTAATTTAAATAAAATGATCAAATTGCTTGGGGTAGACGTTTTCGTGACGGGTCCCCTGGCGTGGAAGCTTCAGCCGCCCATCATCATGAGCGGATCCTTGGGGTGGGCACCTGGCCCACAGCGGTCGCTCCGGCCGGGCTGAGCGACTGCCACAATAGTCCTAGGGCTTAAGGAGCACTTTCTGGGACAGTGCGGCGGTAGCGGTGTCACTCGGCCTCGGCAGCACAGTGACAGGTGGGGTGGCGGAAGGTCTTCCTCTTGGCTGCTAGAGGTTCCCCACGTCTACTGGTAGGCAGGTTAGCGGGGGCCATGGACTTTCAGAGGCCGACTCCTGTGCGGCCGTTGGCCGGGCGAGGGCTGGGAGAGATGCAGCGGTGGTGGAGAAGCGGGTGACACTCCCGGCTTTCATGTTCAAGAACTCCTTTCAGAACACCGGGCATGAAGTATGGTTGTGCAAGGTGGCAACCAATTTGGTCATTTGATTTAAATTAAATACTAAAAAACACCGAATTTCAATTTTTTGAAAGTATTTTCATTAAAACTCCTAATTATGGGCACAGTTGGAAGGAGCTTATTTTGCACTTAAAATGTAATATCTTTTTTCGTAAAGTGAATTTTGGTAAAAAAATTCATTATTTTAAAAACTGCACTTGATGCGCATATTTTTAAAAAAACATGCTACTATACCCTGATATATTTTTTTAGTACCATAAAGGTTCAAAGTTAAAGGAATAAAATTTGAAAAGCGTAAATTATTTTTTTAATTTTATTTTATGACCAAACCGTAGCGATTAAAAAAATAAATTTTATTGCTGTTGATAGCTTTATTCCTCTGTAATACTTAGAAAAAAACAGAATAAAATTATACCTGAATTTGTAGACGTGGCATTGGTAACTTTATCCTAAGGTAGAAATTTTCAAGAATTTTATAAAAATAATAAAAACTATGACACTTTTACTAAACTGAAATATACATTTTCTGGCTGGTCAGGACCTGGCTAATCAGCACTCCAAAGATTATCGTTGGTTTTTGGGACACCCTGTATATGCAACATACCGCGATGCCGCGATGCGCGGTTACGAACTTAAAATGTAGATTTATACTCTCATTAAAAAAAAACATTAAAAAAATACTATTGTATTCAAAGGCAGAACCCGATACACAAAATTAAAAACTCCTTTAATCTTTTTCCATCAATATGCAAAAATAAATTGTATTTTTAATATCATAGCAAAACTGCAAATGGAACTAAATTAAGGTTTACGTAAAACTTGGCAATACGTATGCAGATGTGTAGAAGCATGCAAACAAAATTACTTTTCAAAAATATCTACAAGCTTAGTAATTGTTGAATAAAAATTTTATAGCAAGAGTCACTAATTTTTTTTTTGCTTGAGAGTCAGTACGGAAACCATCCAAAGTTGAATGTATTGCGTGTTTACGAAGACTGCTTCTTCGAAATGTGATGAGAATCGAATTCAATAGGTACCATTTGATTGTCAGTCTGACCGACTCGAAATGCGTCCCTAATATTAATAAGCTGTCTACGAATACCAGAGTTACTCTTATTAGTAATTCAGTGAGGTTTCATTACGAACATTCAGAGTATCTACTTTTAACTTTAAAGCAGTCTTTCATTTATCTCGAAACAGAAATTCATGAGATTTAACGTATTTTAACGCTTTTTTATTCGCTGATAATGTCGTTTTATTTCTTGAGCACCCTGTGTCCGACACTAGACCTATAATTTATAACAATTATGGTTCTCAGCACTTATTGAAATTATCTACAATTTATTGAAGTCAAATTGTTGGCGGTTTTCTGCGGAATTGTGGATAAAGACTTCCAGTCGAGTCGGTGACTACTTTTTAATTTACGTTTCCGTTGTCGCTAAACTCTTGATTTTATTTAGTTTTTACACGTCTGTGCTTAGTCAACTCATAAATTTAATAAATTTTAATGTCTTCAGTGTTTTATCCGACTATCCCTAAAATCCTTATCATATATCATAAAAAACACGTCTCTACAATTCTTTTATCTTAGATACATCTGTAAAATAGTTCCTGAAACATTTAAATATATATTTTTTAAAATTTTGTCATAACTTCATAAAATCATTCATAACGCAGATCATTCATGGTATTTACACTTAGAACATTTATTTGGGACTATGGTTATACCTCTATGTACTCGTAAATGGCTCTATTTGCTACGGTACGGTTGCTTTATATGACAGGCGCAAGCGCTGCGCTGCGCTCGATGCAGTTTAGATAGCCCTAAGCGACCAGGCGCACTTACATCTGTTGATGATATTATGGCGATGATGTACTTTAATACAATGTACTTAAATTGTACATTCATTCTGAGGTATTTAAGGTTCGTCCATTGCTATGCAGTGATTTTAAAAGATTATATGATTGGTCGACGCATTGTTTTAATTTAAATTTCGGATAAACCTAAATTAAACAACACACAATTATATTTTATTACTTATCAGGATTAGATTAAACCACTCCTTGACCGCTTCAGTTGTTGTCTTTTTATTGACGAATTGAATTTATTGTGTTCATTAATTATTTTGTGTATTCCGATATCTTTCATTTCTTGTAAGCTCCATAATAACTTACTGTTTGATCATGGTCATAATTAAAAAGAAGATTTTTAAAGCTTGTTTGAGTAGTTTTGAGATGGAATAAATTCTACCGAATGCTCGTAGTTTGGGTCCATCCATAATAACGACTGGTGGAGACCCGACGGTGCCGATGCACAGTTTAGATACGCGCCGGCGCATGCAGCGCAACTCGAATTAGTCTTCACTGCAAAGCACTCATTGTGTCGCTGCCTTATCTGCCTCGTGTCATCAGAGTCTGGCAGTCTGCATCAAAACACCTGCAGATCCTACCGATAACAATAATTGACCTTTTTATTATAGTGTAACTTACATGACTTTTGCATAGCAACTTTATGATTTTGATTTTAAAATGTTTCCTCCGAAGCTAATTTGCAAAAACTGGGCTGAATCTTTTTATGATTGACAACATTTAATTTTAATTTATACTCAACTTTTATGAGTAGGTATTATGAGCAGTAAGACAAACACTACACGTTTATTTTTCTAAAAATGTTAAAATATTTAAAATGTTTTTATTAGAGATAATTTTTTGTTTCTTTTTATTACGGTTATTTGGTCGATTTTCTTTTGTAATTAACTTTCATACAGTTTTGAACCTAGAGGAAAAAAAGGAATTTAAAAAAGATGTAATTATTAGAAAAACGCAAAAAGTGCATATGCACAAAACACTCATAAAAATTTACTTACAGAGGTTATTTTTGATGTGTAGCTAATATTACAAGTATATGTGAGACGGTGTATTTAACCAATCTAAAAGGGTCTAGAGTGGTGTAGTGATGCATTGCCAATATTAATTGCCAGTATTCCTAGAAGTCTAGTGAAGGTTAATGCATAAGAAGATGTAATTTAAACTTCTTCGTTTCACACAGATCTGCGTTTCAATTCCAAACTGAAACCTTTCATAGCTGTTGTTGGTATAATAAACTGTTTTAACTATAACCAGCTATAACTTACTCTTTTTTTTCTTCATCTTGGTATGTAATCTCACAAGGCAACGAGAAACCATGTAATATGTACAATATTGAGTCACTGCAATAGCGAAGGAACAGCGACTTGACGAAAGCTGCATGTATTTGAATAAAACCCTGGTTGGCTGTATCCTTGACACAGCCGTAAGTTTAGAATACCCGATTGTATTATGACTTACTTACTTCGATGGGGGTCAGCCACTCAATCGTGCACTAGAAGACGCCACACTATTCGCTTCTGCGCCGTTTCTTGACAATCAGCTTTCTGGAGTATTACAAGTTCCGAGTGCTAGGAACTTTGTACTAGGTATAAAAAAACAACGGCTTAAAAGAATGTGTAACAGCATCTACTTAAATAAAATACATTTTGGTTTCGTTTTTTTTTGGAGTTCTTGCTTCTCCACTTCATCTATCCAGCAATAAGAGTAACTTTGATTGTACAGAAATATCATTAACGTTAACAACACAAATCGTCCTTACTGCTGGGTCACGGGACTTTTTCCATACTGCTGGAACGTAAGGCTATATTCATTTGTCAGAATAAATAAATATCATCATCCCTCAAAACATAGATTAATAGGCCTCACATAAATCAGTCCAGGCACAGAGTACTCGATCAACCGTAATTTTGTATTTGATCGTTTGGTCGAGTAGCACACGATAGTTTTCCACAACTTATTCATAGTCACACCAGTTTGCCGCACCTTTCAGTCCAATTTTTGGACCCCCCGCCAAAACTTCACAGTGCTTTCTATTTCTTTCTAGCTGACCAAGATTCCCCAAGGAACCTATGCTATATTACCAAATCAATTTTTAGACGTCCCATATAATGTGCGGGTGTAGTTGAGTTGAATATTTTTTTTTCTGGTTTCTTTGAGGATTTTTCTTTAACGAGACAGAAGCCACTGTAAAGTTTTGGTTGAAGGAACTGTGTATACAGGGTGTAACAGAAGTGTGTGACAATACTTCAAGGTTGGCTTTTACCCATCAAACTGAACAACTTTTGTTCTACAACTTTGTTGAAATCGCAAAAAAATTTTTGGACTTTTCATACAAACTTGGTTCGCCAGCTGATCGATTTGTATGAAAAGTCCAAAAAAAATTTTGCGATTTCAACAAAGTTGTAGAACAAAAGTTGTTCAGTTTGATGGGTAAAAGCTAACCTTGAAGTATTGTCACACACTTCTGTTACACCCTGTATATGTACTTGAAAAAACAGATCTATTGAATTGAGAAATATTGAATACTCGACCATTTCCTTCGACTAACAATAAAAATTGTACAGACATAGACATGTCCTTAAAAATAGTCTAGTTAACTATATGGCATTGAATACACCAAATACGGAGTTGTTTTGAAAAGTGCCATTGGCCTCATTGGTACCTACACTTACTACTTGCCCCGTGTTTGTTCATTTATCGTAGTTTCACAGACAGCTGTATATCACTGGAGATCTGTTGCAAGCTTGCATCGGTTCATCAATTCTTTATGTTTGATGTAGTTTACCCACATGTTGAATATTTTATACACCTAACTTTAAAAATTTATAGATAATATTATAATTTTGATTGTAATGTCATAAAGTATGTTAATATAAGGACATTTGTGAATTGTAAAATTCTTAATAAGAATAAAATGTTCTTTAAACCTCTAGTTTCACTGTAATATGTATGAGGCCGTGTGTATACAAATATTTTGACTGCAACCTGTTTGTTATTATCTTCTACTTCAAGATGCATTGTTAGTGCAAAGGTATTATATCCTCTTTGGTGGAAAGTAACATGAAGGAACATCTTCCAATCGTTTTCCAATATAAACTGGAAACCCCCTCAAATTTTCGCAATGCTTCGTAAAATTGTTTTTTTTTTCTAGTGATGGACAGTGGTTATTTATTTGTAACTTTATATCTGCTAGCGTACAATGTTGCACACAATCGGCCTTTTCAGTATCTTTACAATTAACAGTAAATATCTGTAATACTACGACCATATAAACTGTTACGACATGAAACGCTATAATTCGCAGGGACAAACGAAGCAAAATGATACTTGAACACAAATATGTAATGTTAACTCATGCTTTTATAAGTCATAATTGTTGCCATCCGTAACAAGTTCCTTTAAAAATGTTAGTTACAGAAAAATTTTTCACTTTTTTACTATAGGATTGTTACTAACTAAAGACTAAAGTCATTTGAGTAAATTATTTCGGGCACATACTTCTCGTGTTCAAATTATAGTCTCCAGAAAATGTAGGTATAGTTCCAGAGGGATTTGAAAAATTCACGTTCACACTCGCGAACCGCTTACTAATGTAATATAATGATTTGCTTATCTAACTAACCTCAAGGATACCCACAAAAACTATGTATATCCACGAGGGGGAAGCCACAGGCAGAAGCTAGTTAAGATCTTAAAATATGTCAAAAGGTACGTATTACAAAAATAACATTATCTCAAAATGATTTGCTGAAAGTTTTGTGACTTGAAAACTCACATTTACGAATCAACCTGTTAAAGATTGAACATACGTACAAAGTATTTATATTTATGTTCTCGCCATATTTTTATTCAACATAATAATGTGTTGTTATAAAAATCGCACATAGCTTAAAAATTTGATCAAAAAACCTTTGATTTGAGGCTAACAAACAAACACGCGTAAAGTGATTGATATATGAGCAAGATACGATTTGCGCATGGTGAGTCGGCCGCAGAGCTTGACTCAGGCACAGGAAATCTTTACTTCCGCTGCCTAGGATGTTCACCCGTAGACAATAAAGTACGCATCGTCTGTCGGTCTGTCTGTCGTTAGATTAATTGATGCGAGTAGCTAACATTCGCCATTTGTTGTCTATGGTCTGTTGGTTCTATTCACTTTTTTATTTATTGAGTTACTTCAAGTTCTTGATTAGACGTTTGTATGATTTACGATAATTTATTGGTCTTGGAGTACTGTATTGTATTATTAGCGCCTGTAACTAGTTACTGGTCTCTCTGGCTTGTTCTTATCAATTTACTTAACTGCTATTAAAAAGAAAAATATATACCTCCTTAACTGAATCTGTATCGTTATCTTCGATACTACAATTAATAATGTTTATTAACTAGCTAAGTGAAGTTTAAAATTGTATCATTTCAATAGAGTGATGTTGAAAACACACACGTTTTTTTTGTTCCAGATCCCGCTAGTCAGCAATGAAGGTAAGGCTGGTCTCGGGACCCCCGGGTCCGTGGCCGCTCCCCCCACGGTTCCCCTGCCCAAGGTTCGCAACAGGATAGGGGGCGCCACCCTCCGCCTGGCTGCCAAATCGAAGCTCCTGCAGCCGCCGGCCAAGGTCTTCCAGAACCCTTTAGACAACGATGATGATGATGAATGAGGATGCCAAAGTCAATTGACGTCACCTGGCTTCAGTGAATGAACAATCGTATGTAAGCAAAACTGGTCAAGAAGTAATTTTATTTGGTCAGACTGAGATTGCTTGTGGCCCACTTAAAATTGTCTTTTCGTTCGTTTTGTGGAAAGATGGAAATTGTGTTTGATTATCTATTTATTTATTTAAATCAGGTAGCGAAAACCCATAGTATAAATACAAACTAATATTTTTTTTCATAAAATAGATACTATAAATAGAATACAATTATAAAGGTAAACTTAAAATTATTGAGCACGCAGTGGTTCTATTTCGGTGGCAGAGGTCGTTAAACCTCCACGAAATTTCCGAAACACCACACCCTTCGGCCAGAAGTATACTTAGTATTTATTTATTTATCTATAATGTTGAAGAGGTATCGTATCCCTTTGTTATTTATAAACAGGTGCCTTTTTGTAATCGTAAGTCCAAGGTACGTTTAATTTACCGCAGCACTTTGTTGTTTTTGAGACATATAAATACATTATTTAAGCATTTATTCACGTTGGATGCAGTAAATTATTTAGGCTTTCGTAAAGAGAATTGCGCACTAGTCTAATTATGGAAATAAAGAAAGCATAACGAATTTATTAATTTTTTTTTTGTTTTATATGTAACCATCGCATGAACCTATTAGTATGCTTAAGATAGACTTAGTTACAGAAGTTGCTGATAAATATTCAACATGAACCAGACTCTAACCTGCATTTCCTGCTCTTCAACTTTACCGTTCAGAAATGCATGTAACAAATATCAAAATACTTGTACGTTTTCTCAGGGAAACCTTAGCCAGTCTTAACTGGCTTCTTAGAACAGATCACAGCGCAATGATACTCTAATATTAATTCGTATTGACAGAGGAAACAGAGCATTAAACTAGTATGGTAACTGCTTGTAATGATCGATCTTACTCCTGCGCAGTCAAATGGCTCTTACGTGACGAGGACGCGGTGGTTCCCAGAAACTGCGCAAGCGACCCGACGGCAATAATTACATGCGCGGGAATGGTATTAAACAAAATGTCAACGTGGGTGTAATAGAAAAGCGTTCTTAAAGACATACATATACTAAAATCCACACCCCACACTTTATCTTACAAATTTCGCGCCATTGTTTACTACAAATACATTCAAGTTTGTACACATGTAAATGTGTGCGTGATGTACTAGGGTTCAATCGAGATTCAGTTAGCCCTCATTGTTATTTATTATTAGCTAGACTTTTACAAATAAAGGCTGTAAAAACCAGACAAGGCTGTATAGCCTAAGAAGGCTTAGCTCTTTCCTTAAAAAATACAATTTTCTTTGGTTATATAATACTGGGCCGCGTTCAGAACCTGCACTCCGGGCGCAATTTTTCACTCTAACGTCGTTCCGAACCTCCGTGTAAGACGTCCAGTTGTCACAACTGACGCGTTCCCAACCTTCGTCGGTTGCAACTTTCCAACCATCTCAAATTCGGTGGTTGGAAAACGCTCTGACGTTTATCTGACATTTACATTTGTCAAACGTATAGAACAATGTCAGATATGAAGTTTTAGGAAAGTTGTCAAAATCAATTGACGTAAAACAACCGCCCTGCCGTTCCAAAATCAAAAAATCTAAATCAAAAATCTTTTTATTTAAGTAGATGCTTTACACATACTTT
This sequence comes from Coleophora deauratella, assembly GCA_958295455.1. Lineage (NCBI taxonomy): Eukaryota > Metazoa > Arthropoda > Insecta > Lepidoptera > Coleophoridae > Coleophora > Coleophora deauratella. The sequence goes on along the minus strand of OY282407.1, from coordinate 6,041,305 downwards.
TAAATCGTCATATTTTTTCTACCTTGTACAAAGTTCCTACCACTCAGAACTTGTACAATCAACGTTTCGGGAAGTGTTAGCGGAGCGAGAAGAACCTAATAGCAAGTTAAAATACAACCTAACAACCGCGCTCTAAGCCTGTGAACGCAGCCTGTGCTTTGGAACCGTTTTGGAACTGTGCCAACCTCTGAAAAAATGGTCACAGATCGGTCACACAGGGAGGGGTGAGGTAGCCTTCAGAGAGCGGCAGGGAGTGTCCATACTGTATAATGTCCTTATACTGTGACTAAAATCCTAAACAAACATGTATGTATGTACATATCGATGGTTTCCGCTACAAAGGTCGTAACTCCAAAATGTATATTTTTGCCAAAAAACAAAAAAAAATATTTTAACAACTTTTTATTTTTATTTTTAAAGTTTTAAAAATTTGGTTCTAATGGTTCTTTTATTATTGAGACCTTTAAAAGTTTTTTAGTATTTTTTGCTATAGTGCCAAAACTATGCATTTTGGAGTTACGACCTTTGTAGCGGAACCCATCCATATGTGCATTTCGTTGCACTAATCTCCACAGCTAACCTCCTTAGTTGATGTGATGATATTACCTTATCAAGGTAATCCGGATCTTAAAAAGTTTGTATCCCGGTTTCTACGGTTTCTAAAGAAATGGCATACAACTATCCGTTTTTAGGGTTCCGTAGCCAAATGGCAAAAAACGGAACTCTTATGGATTCGTCATGTCTGTCTGTCTGTCTGTCCGTCCGTATGTCACAGCCACTTTTTTCCGAAACTATAAGAACTATGTTGAAACTTGGTAAATAGATGTATTCTGTGAACCGCATTAAGATTTTCACACAAAAATAGAAAAAAAAAATACATTTTGGGGGTTCCCTATACTACTGAAAGTCAAAATTTTTTTTTCATCAAACCCATACGTGTGGGGTATCTATGGATAGGTCTTCAAAAATGATATTGAGGTTTCTAATATATATTTTTTTCTAAACTGAATAGTTTTCGCGAGAGACACTTCCAAAGTGGTAAAATGTGTGCCCCCCTCCCCCCCTGTAACTTCTAAAATAAGAGAATGATAAAACTAAAAAATATATGATGTACATTACCATGCAAACTTCCACCGAAAATTGGTTTGAACGAGATCTAGTAAGTAGTTTTTTTTTAATACGTGATAAATCGTAAACCGCAATTTACCTTTCATTCAATCAACTCAAATATAAAAATTAAAAAAAAACATTTAATTTCATAAACACAACGAACTACAAGAACTTTTATATTATATTAGTTGCTGCTACGGAACCCTTCATGGGCGAGTCCGACCCGCACTTGGCCACTTTTTTTTATGTAGGTAAGTCCATAGATCAATGTCTGTAAATTATTATCCGTTTGATTGACCAACAAGGTACTAACCTATCCTCGAGATTAATCAATTGGGTTAGATCCAGTCACGTGCGGTAGGCGTGGCATTTTTTTATTTTATAAATAAAAGCCTTCCGTGCTGCATAAGGTGTTCTTGCTGTTTGCTCGTGCCTAGCTCACACCTAAAATAACTTAATTTTCGCAAGCCCAGCAAAAACCGCAGCATGGAGTGCAAAAATAACGGGATGCATAGGCGGCTCGCGTGCTGCAACCTGCCATTAGGCATTAACTACTTGGTGCAAGCACTGCCCGTCTAGACCGAATGCAAAATACACTCGCAGAAACTAGTGCATTTTGCTTAGCATGCACCTGCACTGCCATTATGAGAACACTCGAACTGTTGCGATGGCATGTGTGATTTCATCATGCAACCCGGCTTAATGACTACGGCTAATGCCTCGATGAAAAATAAGCCTACATCCTTTATAATGTGAGTTTTTCTCAAACAAAAGAGCTATAATTTTTATAAGACTGCGTATTCTTGGAATTATACTTAAGTTTTCATTTCAATTTGAAGATTGTCATTATTACTTAGTTTAAAGGACACGTTTCATTTTGTGCCTGGACATGTACGGAATACGAAAAATATAGAAAAATATAGGCTTTCTAGGAAAAATAATGAAAAAAATATCAGAAGCATGGTTGCGTGGTTCAAGCGTAATGTTTTGTCAGCACCTTTTACAATATAAATGGTAACACTGAAGCTTACAATAGAAGGTCACGTTCAGAAATTACGGCTTCGTCCACATATTCCTCAGATGCTTTCTCTTACTCTGACTGACTGAACAGCCTTCTGTTCAGACTTCTGACATTGGTATACGATTTTTAAAATCTGCGGATATGCCTTGCCTCTTTTACAAGCATAACACCTGGTTTTCGAGTTACTTGTCGGACAACAAAATTATTAATTTCAGTGTGTACAAAAATTTAGTTTCTGAACGTAAAATGCTCAAAATTGCGCTCGCATCGCCATGTTGGGTGATTTATGTGTTGCGATTGTTAAATCTGAGAATTTAGATGAACCTCGCAACGAAGGTAAATCGAAAGAAATGTACAATTAGAAAAGACTATGTTTTTAATGACTTATTTATGATGTTTAGTATACAGACCAGGTCCAAGCTCCATAGTCCCGTGAAACGTCTCCTTTATTTATTTTATTTCAGTTTTATTGAACTTCGCTGATACTGCCTAAAATAAATAATAACGACCAGATTTAGACTTCAGAAGAGCAGCTAATATCCAGCCTTATCACGATCTTAATGAACGTTACCTCGGTCGTAAACAAAGCTTTTTAAACGCAGTTGGTTTTACGTCGACATTTACAGGTATTTCATTAACATTCGTTAGACACGAATCGTGCAAGAAAAAATCAAGCGCAATCTGGACAAATGCGTTCGTAGAAGGGTTTCGGGTTTATTAGTCACTTTGATGACTGTCAGTTTTGCGGAGACGAGATGACACGAAGTTCACAGAAACAATTAAACATTTTCTTCAGAATCGAATTACTGTTTTCCAAATTATTTTGTTCCGTTTGTCAAGTAATCAGTCTTAAATTATACATATTAGAAACGATTAATAGAACCAGCATGTAAAAAAAAGTTTAAAAAAATACCTTTAATTTTAATAATCTTCAGTTAATTTTGTTTGCGATTGTTAACGAAAATTAACATTTCATAATGCGTAGAGAATGTGGGAGATGAAAAATTGATCACTATGTGATAGGGTGGCAGAGTGGAGTACACAGGAAGCGGCGTAGACGGCACGGCCGCAGACGCATAGCTAATGCGATGCGCTGCGCCCGGCGCCACCTGCCGAGGTCACCCTGACCTTTCGCTCCAGCTACACCCGAGAAAGTAAATAAACATTATTTATGAATGAGAAAACTATGCATGAGCTATACAGAACTCGTTTGCAGTTTAAATGGGTATTTTTAATTCGTTGGTTTTCTTTTAACCCTTTCGCTGCTACTGTATTTAGACAGCAGTTTTCAGTGCTGCATACCGTTAGCCTGGGTTGCTTGCTCTATACGTAAATTAATGTTTTCGAAGTGTGTCTGCGACTTGTGTATCTTGAGATATTGTTGAGGTATTCTATGTTTTATCCAGCAAGATTCCAAACCAAGTCACAGTACCTACCGGAACTTCGGTAAATTTTAAATTATTCTTCGGGTTCGTTTCGCTCGCTCTTTCCTTATTCTATAAATTTAAGCGATCCTGACTGAGCGAACACAATCTCTCCTTAATTTTGTGAGGTTCTTGAAAATCAAAATGAAGTATAGAATACAGGAAAAATATTGAACAAATCCGATCTACATTTTTTTTCAGTTTTCCATACAGATTCTTGATTGACTATTCAGGTTTAGTATGTATAACCGGGAAAAAAATTAGATCGGATTTTTTTCAGTATTTTTCCTGCATTCTATACTTGATTCTGATCTGAGGAACCCCTTAAAATTTCAAACGCCTTTTTTTAACAACTTGTATAGTAAGATAAATAAGATAAGATAAATATACTTTATTGCATACCAAAAGATTACAAATAACAACGAAAAATGTGAGAGCCACGTCTTGCCTTCACATCGGGTATTTTCTTCGTGCCTTTTGAGTGGACTGTATTTCTTGGTAGGTCGGGCAGCAGAGAAGTAAAGAAACAACGATTTTGAACACTTAAGTTGAATATATTGATATTTTGATTAATTTTTGAGAGCACAGTACAGGTTGGTTCGATAGATCAAGAAGAAGAAGGAATATTGCCATACAAAACATATAAAAATTACTATTTTACATTTTGTGTTGCCAACATAAGCTGGGGCCTAGCAAAAAATGAAAACTGAACACAAAAAACAATTTACAATTTCCACTTTTTATCAAAAAAAAAAATTAAATGTTGAAAGTTAAATTAAAAAAATAACATTTTTTAAAACTTAACGTTAACTTAACATTTTTTAATAGGATAGTATTTTAACAAATTAGCATTTTAACATTTTAGTCTAAATTGTTAATTTAAAACATGAATAAAAATTTATATAAAAATGTTGGTTTGATTTCTTACTAAGAAGTCTAAAAGAAATTCTAGGATTACAAAACTTATCGTAAATACTTGTGTTCAAAAATGAATATGAAAACTAACAAAGAAACAAGTGTAACCTGTTTTTAATAAACAGTAGTTACGTACTTAATAAGTGAAAACTTATTTTAAAAACAAAAAACTAAGTTACTAACATTCACTAAAGTCACTTATATAGGCATTACATACTTATGATTAACTTATCATCATAGAATAGATAAGTATTCCGCCACTAAACAAAAAAATAACAATCGCTTGTATAGCAAAGAAACAAAAAAGTAAATTGTAACAAGGATTCCTCCATCCAGTACATACATAAATATTTTTTTTTTTTTTTTTTTTTTTTTTTTTTTAGAAAAATACCTTAATATACATTAAGAGCATTATACATGAGACATAACTCTTATTTTAAATATTATCTTATTCAAGTATCTATATCTATAGGCAATACACAAACCTTTGTAATGGACCTGTTATGTTTGTGGCCGTTTTGCGTTTGAACCTCGACCGCGCGAACTTTACCATCTGATCCTGAAAAAACATTTGTAACGCGTGCCATGGGCCATTGCAATGGTGGTGTATTGTCGTTACGCAATATCACTAAGCTATCTATAGTTATATTAGGCGTTACATTGCGCCACTTTGGGCGATTCAGCAGTAAGTTTAAATAGTTCTTACTCCAATACTTCCAAAAGTTTTGTTTAATGTTGGTTGTTATTGACCAAAATTTTAGTAAATTAATGCGAGTGTTACTTTCATCTCGCTCAGGCAGAGAGTTAAGAGGTGCACCCGTAAGAAAGTGCCCTGGTGATATGAATGAGAAATCGTTTGGATCAGCTGATACGGCAGTGAGCGGGCGTGAATTTAAAACACCCTCTATCTCAACTAGGACAGTGTTTAATTGTTCATAAGTGAGTAAGGCTGTACCTACTACGCGTTTAAGGTGATACTTTGTACTTTTGACACCGCTTTCCCATAGTCCACCAAATGTTGGACTGTAGCTTGGAATGAAGTGGAAATTAATTCGTCTTTCCAAGGCATATGCACAGACCTCACTTTGATGACTTTGAGAAGCGTGTAGGCGATAAATCTCATCCAATTGGTTCCTTGCCCCCTTGAACGTGGAGCCATTGTCACAGTAGACGTCGCTGGGTCGGTTCCGTCGCGCTATAAAGCGCTTAAAACAAGCGAGGAAGGTGTCTGTTGTTAAATCAGAAGCGAGTTCGAGGTGTATCGCCTTTGTTACAAAGCAAATAAACAAAACAATGTAACCTTTTCCTATGACTGGCTTTCGAATGCGACTATTCTTGACGGAGACCGGCCCGGCGAAGTCTACCCCGACTTTTTGAAACGGTCGGCACGCGGTGACTCGTTCAGCAGGCAAGGAACCCATCAGTTGAGTTGTCGCTGCAGCCTTCAGCCTGAAACAGGTAATGCACTTATGTAACACTTTTTTTACAGAGCGTAAGCCGTCAATCAACCAGTATTTTTGTTTTAACGAAGTTAACACTAATTTTTGACTTGCGTGAAGTAACTTCAAGTGTTCATCTCTGATAATCAATTCTGTAATAGGAGAATTTTTCGGCAAAATGACAGGATGTCTCATATCATACGGAACTGGAGCGTTTTGTAAACGACCACCGACTCGTAACATGCCATTTGAATCTAAAAATGGGGTCAGCGGTTTTAAATTTCCCGTGAGTTGATTTTTTGCTGATAAACACTTGATTTCACTTGCAAAATAAAATCGTTGCTCATGTTTTACTATTAATAGCAAAGCTTGATTCAATTCAGAGGTCGTCAAAAACGATTTTTGCTTAATTGAATTTTTTTTTATGTTGTTGTAAAACCTGAGAATATATGCAAGTATGCGAGTCATTTTATTTATGTTTGAAAACTTTTTTAATTTTTCAATGATTTCTGACTGTACTATAGTTACTGCAGCACATACAATTTCCTTACTTGAGCTTGATTCCTTTAAATCTGGTATTTCGTCAGGCTCATCATACAAAAAGTGTAGACTACAGTTACTATCATGTAAGGGGAGCGGTCCATGCCACCATAACACGTTATGGGGGCCGAGCTCTTGCGGCAGAATACCTCTGCTGAGACAATCCGCAGGGTTGTCTTTTGTGTTAATGTAACCCCAGTGACAGTTATGTGTAAGCTCTTGTATTGCTCTGACTCGGTTCGCGACGTAGGTTAGTAATTTTATTGCGTCGATTTTTATCCAGTTTAAAACAATTTCACTGTCAGAGTAGAGATACGTGTCAGATACATTTATTTTAGTGGTTAGTGTGTTATATACCTTTATATACAACTCAGACAGCAGCAGCGCAGCATTCAGCTCGAGCTTAGGGATTGGGAGGACCTTCCTGAGTGGAGCTATTCTAGACTTAGAACATAGCAATTCCATAGCCACTTTACCTTGTTCGTCGATCGTGCGCAGGTACAGGCAGCATCCGTAGGCAACTAGAGATGCATCAGCGAAACCTATCAGTTGATATGTGACTGTATGACCAGGATTTATGCAACGAGGTATTTGAATTTGTTGCATTTGTGCCAAGTCGTGTATGAAATCAAGCCACATTTTAGTGATTTCTTCAGAGGGGGGAGAGTCCCAATCTACATTACTGGCCCATAATTTTTGCATGATTATCTTTGCACGTACAAAAATCGGCCCTATGAGTCCTAATGGGTCAAAGAATTTGCTGATGTAGCTAAGGATTTCCCTTTTACTGTGATGCTGACTTTGGTAAGTTTCTGGGCACGTTGTTTTAAAAACATCATTTTTAATATCAAAATTGACCCCTAAAGTTTTAACTGACATATCATTGTGCAAGTCTACCTCTCCGAAGTAACGATCACCTGAAGGGACAGTTTGCAGTGCAGCATCACTGTTTGAAGCCCATTTGTGCAGCTGAAAGTTTCCCAGAGCAAGCAACTGAGTCAATTCTTTTTGTATTTTTAATAAATCGTGCTCAGACACACTGGTTGCTAATATATCATCAACGTATGTATTATTTTTTAAAATACTTGAAGCTAACGGAAATTGATCTTGAAATCTTATAGCAAGCTCTATCAGGCATCTAGTAGCCAGGTAGGATGATGATTTCAATCCGTATGTGACAGTTTTTAGCTGTATGCACTTTATATCTTCTTCTGGAGATTCACGCCATAAAATGTTTTGTAGAGGGCGCTGTAAAGGATCTAATTCTATGCAGCGAAACATTTTTTGGATATCACAGATGAAAAAGTATTTATCTGACCTAAAGGCTAGCAAAACTTCGAAAAGTTCTTTCTGCACTACGGGACCATTTAACAAAAGGTCGTTTAAGGAAACCTTTTTGTTAGTTCGCATGGAACCGTCAAAAACCGTTCGTAGTTTTGTGGTTCGGCTACTTTCCCTAAGCACTGCGTGGTGGGGGAGAAAGTATACAGGGTCTTTACTTAAATCATAACTATTTATGTCGTGATACTGACCGTGATTTAAAGCAATATATTGATCAATAAATTTTTTGTATTCAGTGAAAAGGTTTTCATTTTTTTGTAACCTTTTTTCGAGGTTAAGAAACCTTTTTAAAGCTAAATTAAAAGAGTCTCCCAGTTCTGAGTGTACCTGATCTAAAGGGACCTTTAAAGGCATTGTGACTTGGAACTGATTGTTTTCAAGTTTGGTAGTTTCCTGAAAAATTTGCTCACAGTATTCGTACTCAGGTAATTGCTCTGGGAAAACTTCAGGCACTTTGTCAGTTTGCCAAAATGCACTAATATTATCACTTAAGCTAGTATCACACTCATGACAGAATAACGATACAACCTGATTTGCTTTTGCTGATGGTGAGTTGCTCCGACCGGCAATAATGTGGCCAAAGGAAGTATGTAGCAATGAAGGCTGCTCAGGGCTGGTTTTTGAAGCAGGAGAATGCTGGCTGCTGCTCGCGGAGGGTGCCTCCTCAATTGGCGGCAGCAGGACCTGAAAGAAAACGTCAGCTCCTAACAAAAGATGCACATCACCAGGCACACCAAAGCGTGGATCAGCAAGTTTGCAGTTTGTAGGTATATGAAATGATGTCATGTCAAAATGAGTTTGAGGCAATTTTGTTGTAATGGTTTTTACAACATGGCAGTTGACATTAATTTTAAAGGGATAAATGGTAGAATGGACATCTAAATTAATGCATTTATCGACAGATTTTTCCATGTTAGTGATGCCAACAATATGAGTATCAGTTTTTGTGGGTGTGATAGCAAGTAAATCGGCGACGCGTTGTGTTACAAAAGAAGCTTGTGACCCACTGTCAAGCAGAGCTCTTGCATAAATAGTTGTGCCAGACTGAGAAATTAACTTTATTTGTGCAGTAGGCAGTAAAACTTGGCCCTGAGTGGTACTTGATAGCAACGTGACAGACGGAGAGGCTTGCTGAGTGTCAATCCCATGCAGCAAGGTATTATGCTCCTTCTTGCATTCAGCACACCGAAAATGAAACTTACATTTGCGCTTATGTTGTGACAAACATATTTTACATAGCATGTTGACTTTTGCAAACTCTAAGCGTTTATTTGGTGCTGCAAGCTGAAAATTTTGACATTTAAATAATCTATGTGTGGGTGACTTACAGTATAAGCATGTTGCTGAAGTCGATGGTTCTGTTGTTACAGCATGGCTGACGAGGCGCTGTGCCTGCGGCTGAGGTTTCTGGACAGAGCTTTCATTGGTCTCAAAGGCCAAAGCTCGGCGCTCCAAGAAATCTAAAAGTTCCTTAACCGTAGGAAGATCCTTATTGTTGCGCTCCATGCGGAAGGCACGACTAGACAGCGTGTCTAATTTGCGTAGTATAATACATACGAGAACGCTGTCCCAGTTTTGAACTGGTTCACCAAGGTTTTTTAGTGCTGCAATATGCTGCTTTGCGTCTGAAATCAGAGACCTTATGTTAATAGCCGTTGAACGAGTCATATTAGGCAAGTCGAGTATTGAATATACGTGGTCATGTACAATTTTTGTTTTATTATCGTATCTTTCCTCTAGCAATTTAAGGGCTTCCACATAACCGTTTTCATCCAGTGGCAAACTGTTTATAAGTGCGAGGGGTTCACTCGATAATGCACCTTTTAAATAATAAAGTTTTTGCACAGATGAGATGGACTCATCCATGTGGACCAAGGCGGTGAACATGTTCATGAAGTCATAATATTCAATGTACTTACCACTGAATGTAGGAAGAGTAACATGTGGCAACTTTATTTTTGGCTGCGGTGGTTGGTTAGTGTTGCTGTTGGAGTGTGAAGCAGAGTCACTGCCATGCTGGCAAATAGAGGTTATGTTTTTCTTGTTGAGAAAAGAATCAAGCTTAGCTATTAAATCTATGTAGGTGTCTTCATACGTGTCTAAATTCTCCGTATCAGCTGGGTTTAACGTTTGTATTTGAGCACACAAGAGAATATAGTCTTTGAAAACTGATATGAGACGATCTTTCTTGGCTTGCAACTTTTCCTTGGACATTGCAAGAAATACACTGTCTTTGTTTTGAGCAAACTCATTTTTAAGTTTTGTGATGTGAGTTTTGCATTGACCTCTACGATTTATTAAAATTTTTAGTCTTTCTTCCTCTAACTCTTGTTTGTCAGTCATGGTGAAGGTCAGTGACCGTGACCGTGAAAAAATATTTCGCTAAAATTACACTGACAGTACACAGATCTAGTATTTACTTTATAACAATTACTTATTAAGCTAATGCACACTGTTATTAACTTAATATACTGCGTAATAAACTTAAAACCAACTATAATTTTAATTGCGCAACCAAAGTGAAAAAATGACTTGCAAATGGCGTCGATAGGATGTTCGATACTTGCGGTAGCGACGCGATGCTGACGTGTCGTTCGTTCGAATACTTGCCGCACGGTGGCGCTTCGTTCTTCCGGTATTGCCAACTTGAATCGATTTCTACCACAGATGTCTATGATTGCGGGCAGATCGCGGGGCTATCTTCACACGACGAACTGGCGGGAATTATGAATGCACCAATCTCCTTGCGTTGTGTGTCCTGCGATTCGTAGGTGTTGGGGTTCTCAAGGTAATTGCACCGGGGGATGTACTTGCATAAAAATGATGCCGGCGATATCTTGATTGCTTCTTATTTGTTGCGAGATCTATTTCAAGGCGAACAAACCACGCTCTTTGAAGTGATGTTCTTGAATGCTGGTCGTCTCTGGCGACTCCTCCACAGCCTCTTGCTGGCAATGCGAGATAGGACCAAAAATGTGAGAGCCACGTCTTGCCTTCACATCGGGTATTTTCTTCGTGCCTTTTGAGTGGACTGTATTTCTTGGTAGGTCGGGCAGCAGAGAAGTAAAGAAACAACGATTTTGAACACTTAAGTTGAATATATTGATATTTTGATTAATTTTTGAGAGCACAGTACAGGTTGGTTCGATAGATCAAGAAGAAGAAGGAATATTGCCATACAAAACATATAAAAATTACTATTTTACATTTTGTGTTGCCAACAAAAACACATACAATATTTAAAACATTGATATGCAAAGGCGGTCTTATCGCTTTGAGCGATTTCTTCCAGACAACCTTTAGCGAATGGAGGAGACGAGAAGTGGATAGATAGCGGGTGGGTGCACTCAAAAAAAGACAAGATATAGTGAAAGCAATTAAAACAGATAAAAAATAAATAAATAACTAAAACATACATATCAATATACCTAATAAATAAATAATATACAATATATACATATAATATATATATAGTATAGCTTGTTATAAGTTTTTCATCCTGATGACTTTACTGGCGTTGCTTTCTTTTACTCTTCTACTGGATCCCAATTCCAAAGCAAAGTATCGTGTTCTTCTCTATATTCTAGTCTAGTTAAAATAAAATAAATAATAACCCTATCGTATGCACTAATATGATAGGTGATCTAATGTAATTTTGTGACAAACGATTATTTATAATTTACATTGTGACAAAATCGTTGTGATTTTGGTAATGGACATTGGAATGATATTCGAGACATTAATTAAAATCATTTTTCCGATTGTTCTGGAGTCAAGTTGACCCCGCCCATTTGGGTCCATCTTTATTCCTATTCCTCTTTACCCTCTTTGGTATCTACTAATATAAACGCAGACAGTTAAATCACTGAGCGGGTCTTAAATTACGTACATGGATGACCTATTTCTAGTTAAGCTTAATTTTATTTACTTACCTCGGTGACCCAGACACGTAATTTATAACCTAAATTCTCATTGTTTTCTAAATTTATTGCTGGGGTTACATCGGTTTTTGAATAAGCATCACAACAATGGTCGCATTGTGCTAGCACGGCACAATGAGGGTTTAGCCCCAGCCGGCAGACGACCCTCGGGCAGCATTAAGCTGTCTGCGGCCCGACCTTGACACCTGTTGTGATAAGGGCTCCAGCACACTACAATAACTCCTCGTTAAGGCGGTCTTATACCAAAATGTTTTTTTTTATCATTAATGACGTAAAACTATATAAATTTTAAGTCTGAAAAAGATGAGACTTATTTTTGACTATATTTCCTACGATCATACGCCTTCCGAATCAAGATTTATAAATTTCAGCTCGATAAGAGAAATCCAAAGAGGGGTCTACCGATACTTAAAACAGTTCCTAGTATATCAAAAGAAAAAAATGAAATTGTATAACAGTATTGGTTTAGATGATATAAAGAAAACTACGTCATTAGTTTAAACACTTTCATTCAGAAAAAAATACACAATAACCTAAAACGTAAATAATTCGCGTGGCGCGTTGTGACGGTCCCCGCCCGGTATGCATGCTGGATGCACGATCCATACACCTGAACCCTCTTTGAAGAATGTCTGTCGCACTTTGTGAGACAGATTAATTATGTGATCGTCTAGTAATTTTTATTATCGTTGTATTTGAATAATCATGTGATCGTCTAGTAATTTTGTTATCATCGTATTTGAATAAGAAAATTCTGAAAAATGGTATTGTCTCAGTCTTGATTTGGTTACATAAATGTTTAGTTAATATAAAAGAAATTAGAAGGTTAAGTATTTGCAATCTAAATTAAATAAATAATCAAGGCATAACGATCAACAGATCCTTCGATCGTAAAGTTTTCTCATATTTGAAATAAATCAGAATAAAACGTTTAATTACTTATCACATAATTAATCTGTCTCACAAAGTGCGACAGACATTCTTCAAAGAGGGTTCAGGTGTATGGATCGTGCATCCAGCATGCATACCGGGCGGGGACCGTCACAGCGTGTGGGTGGGACTTGGGGTTCGTTAACAACCCATATGTAGTACCCCACTGCAGGGGCACGGGTCTCTCGTTACCTCGAGAAGGTTAGGCCATACTCCACACACGGGTGCCAAACCTGGATTGGTGGAGGTTGTGGGCTAGTGGCCAAACCCATTGTCAGTTTTCAAGCCACGTATAAGGCCTCCGACATGGCATAACATCTGCGATTGCAGCCGGCACCAACGGCATACCGTGAATTGCATCGCTCAGAAATAGACGAGATAAAGGCCCTAACAGTCAAACCCATCTGGGTTATGACCGTGTTTGTAGTCAGTTAACCTGCGTGATATCGACGCGACCACGCAAGCAGCATTGAGCCACGACCGCTTCACCACGACGACTTCCGTTGAGTTCTGCGCAAATGAAAGCGTAGTAACTCTGTGTTACCTCGCCTTAAGCTAATAAGCGTTTTCGTTGACTTAAAAAGTTTCATACGATTGCCAGTTCGTGTTTTACGGTAGCAAAAACTTAATAATACATTACCTAAAGAAATAAGGTCCTTGTCTGGAGGACTGTTTAAGAGAGCTCTGCATAAATGGCTACTAAGCTTCTGTGAAGAAGTTTTCCTCAGTATTAGTTACTTTACCATGTATTTTAAAAACAATAGCTTTTTAATATTTAATCCTTACTATATTATTAATTATTATATTTAATATTATAAATGCGAAAGTAACTCTGTCTGTGTGTCTGTTACGCTTTCACGCCTAAACCGCTGAACTGATTTTGATAAATTTTAGTACAGAGCTAAATGGAACCTTGGGGAAGGACATAGGCTACTTTTTGTTGCGAAAATAAAACTTGAAAGGGGTGAAATAGGGGATGAAAGTTTGTATGGGGAAGCAATAATTTCTCAAGTTATGGATATAAATTAGAGTTGCCGCGAATAGTAGTTATGGCGAATATCTAATAGCGAATATTCGTCATTGCCTATTGCGAATAGTCGAATTATTCGCCAAAATTATTCGACATCGAAAACGGTACTTTCCATGTAAATTATTAATATTAAAGAATAATATCTAATGATATTTTATCTTGTTTACTTTCTCAACCTTCAAGGTTGGTGTTTTCTGACCTCCCGCCCCGAGACCCTCAGGGAGAAGGAGGTTCAGACTCCCCATTACCAAAACCAGCCATGTGCGAGTCGGACTCGCGCACCGAGGGTTCCGTATTAATTCATATTCACACATGTCTAGAACTCTATATCAAATTCTCAGGCCTGCAATCCCTTGAAGCTGTGAAAAAATCAAACTTCTATGCCAACGCAATCAAGAGATACGGCCGTTTATGCCGCATATTTTTGATACCGAAAAATTTAAAAAAAATTGTGATTTAACAAAAAATGTTTGGTTTTCGGACATTTCCCTTTACTTGTGCTATAAGACATTGCTACCTGCCAAATGTCATGATTCTAGGTATACGGGAAGTACACTATAGATTTTGATTCCCGTGCGAGTGTCCAAATATGCGGCATAAACGGCCGTATCTCTTGATTGCGTTGGCATAGAAGTTTGATTTTTTTCACAGCTTCAAGGGTTAGCAGGTCTGAGAATTTGATATAGAGTTCAAGACATGTGTGATTATGAATTTATATGGAACCCTCGGTGCGCGAGTCCGACTCGCACTTGGCCGGTTTTTTTTGTATGATTGTTAACTCACTCCCTAATTGTTACGCGATTATGATGATGCTTTTCTTGTTAGGTAAGTCATATTCAGAGGTGGTCGCATATACAGGGTTACAGGTTAAGTCGACCTAAATCCTTTAAGAGGTGGTAGTTTCCATCATTCCTGACTGATTTGACTATTACGACTCAGCTGGTACAGTTACTTGCAGTTTTTGTGTTTAAAATAATGGAGCAACTAATCTGCTACACAAAAAATACAAAAACAAAAACATTAGAGGTACAAAACACAAAAAAAGGGGACAATAGACAAAAATCTGGATTTTTTATAAAAAAAATTCGAAGTCCCATAACTTGAGAACGGTTAAGTTTGGGGTATGGGGTTCCATAGTCAAATCAGTCAGGAATGATGGAAACTACCACCTCTTAAAGGATTTAGGTCGACTTAACCTGTAACCCTATATATATTATCGAAATTGATTCAGCGCTTTTTGAAAAAAAAAATAGAAAAATTGTAGTCGTTACCATTGAATTCGGTTTTTTTTCGTGTTCATCAGCGTGGTCAGTTACATAATTCTTTTTCGACAGCGCTTCATTTTTACAACACGGAAATGGACGTCAACAATAAGATCTGAAAATACTACGTATGAGCATATTCAGTTATGAATTTACTAAGCAGCCAAACAGTCCTCGAGAATATATTATCAGTTCGCCGAACTTCCAGAGAATGTCCTAATCTTAAAAAATGAATCTTCGCAAAAAGCAAACGAGTTACGGTGCATTCTATAGACAGACGTAAACAAGTCCCAAAAAATACTGCGCATACGTCTGGGACCTGTTAAGGTCGTTCGTATCGCATCGTAACATTCTCGTTTCTCTTACTTATCGTGCGGCAAAATTAACCGTGGTATACGAAATCACAAGGATACTCGCAGACAGGCGATCGTCCTGCGTTGCATATCTTCTTATCGTGTGGCATCATTTAACCGCAGTGCAGTGTTAGAAAGGATAGACGGCAAAACGCGTGGACGCACATTTTTTTATTTGGCTCACATTTCAACAAGACGATTGGACACTCGAAAACCTAGCGTATGCAAATTCCTATAATTCCACAACATTTTGCTAGGATGACGCACACGGCAGTTGCACCAAGGAGCGGTCATGTGTAAGGTATCTAGATTTGCACCTATGGACGTATGCAACGTGACCTTCATAGACATCTTCTACATCGATGTCTTAGGCTGTTTTCCTTCGCTGTAAAGGAATATCTACCTATCTAGGTAAGGAATGTACATTAGTATTGAAAAAAAAATCCTGTATGCGAACCCAATACTTCTGGTAAGGATGACCGAGTCACCATTGTAAGCCACCTATGTAACAGCCACCAGCCTGCGCTTTTAATAATTATTTATATTTATAACAACATTCTCATGACGTTTAGAGGCAAATGAAAACTCGCTCGTCTGCCATACTTATAACATTGACCATCCTTGACTCTCCAGACAGTAACAACAAGGATATGCAACTTGCTAATTTTTATTACTATTGAAAAATATTATTAATCTCACTGGCTATGTAGTTTGTTCTCCCGTCTAAACTACTACCAAACCGACGTCAGCGTGAGTGTCGTTGTGATTGAAACCTTGCGTGTCCTAACAATAACAGCACATAAAATTCACATGAATAAGTTTAAGATTTTCCATTCTGGCATATTTCTGTCAAAGCTCAAATGAACCTAACATGATTAGCATGGCAGCTCGAACATAACTTGACCAAAGGTAATAAAATTAATCTTGAAAGTATGTATGTAAAAATCTAGAGATTAATGAGTTACTCATACATCTTACAAAGAACATCATTAGTTCGTATTTGATTACGTAAAGAACGCCAAGCAAAGCTTTCCCCATAGCTCGTTTAGCGTCTTTGAGCTTGTCGATGAAGCTAAAAGCTAGCGACCATAAGTCATCATCTCTGTTCGTCATAAAAATCATGAACTATCCTGTTCCAGAAGCAAGGTAAGATTTACCTGACAAGAGTCAGTTCCTTTCGCACTTAAACTGTTTACAATAGGCTATCCTGTTGTCGGGATAATAATTACTATCACAAAAGTATCCTGGACGCTTTCCAAGTATTCTAACGAAATCGATTCAAATCGATATCTGATCGAAAGCTCTATGGTATGCTGTCGCAAATGGTTGTGTTTACCAGACCGTCTGGTATGAAGCCCGCTAAGGTCGAAAGAACGCCGGTGTTTTGTTATCGACTAAATTAGACTGTTGTTTAGTCGGTAAAGTTATTTTGGCATCCCAAAACTTCGCCGAATTTTCTACGTCTGACAGATGGTTAGCAGATGATGGTGACGCAATGTTTGGTGAATGGAGTTGTTATGCTGACTTTTTACCGGCGAACATTTAGTTATTTATAATTTAATTTTCTTTCTCGTAGATAAATTCCATACGTAATGTCCTAAATAAGTTATCTGTAGAAAATACATGTTGCGGAGGTATTCGTTAGTTAGATCGTACGTATTTGCTAGCGTACATAAAATGAACTGTCTCGCCATACAAAAGACATCAACGAGAGATGTAACTCTCAAAAGTATTTTCCAATTGATTAAACGAGTCTTACCAGTCTTAGCAAGAAAACCTACTTTCTTTATAAAACTCCAAACTGTCCAGCAGTTTCAAGAAAATTGCAAAAACTGCTTACCAATGGTAGTTTTTTTTTAATAAATAAATTCAGTGGTAAAAAAAAAACAAGAACTATTTTTAGCCGCTTATAATTATATACTCTCTATGTAACTTTCAGTGTTGCTTATGTGTACCTACTGTATTCCGTAACATTCAAATCGACTAATTCATTTTAAATTTTGTTTTTATTTTAGGTATATGGGGGATCAGGCCTCGTAAAATTATATAAACACGAATATTTATTTACGAATACTTCAGTTATTCATTAGTATACTCGTATAACGCAAGCAAGGAGCAAACAGACGTTGTTCGTGTTCCGTCTAGGCCTGTGTTCTGTTCTGTGTGTTCGCTCTGCTTGGCTCTTTGTGGATGTACGAAAATTTCACACACACTGTCTCCTGGATGTGGTATGTCAATATGAGAATACATGTTGTCGTAATTGTTGGTGCAAACGTCTTAATAAGTGATTCTTAATTAGTGGTGGTGAGGATACAGAATCAATGGAACACCTTAGGGATAGGTACAACGGCCTTATTAGGGGTTGACACAAAAGATCCCTTTGGGTCGAAGTGCCGCTGTTGAGACAGCCCCCACCAACAAGATAATAATAATAAAAGTGATTCTATTCATAAATCAGAACGACTTTGCTGAAATCGCAAAAAAAAAATACAAATCGAACAGCTTGCGTGAAACCATGCTTATGCGAAAAAAATATTAAAATAATTATAATATATCTGAAATTGCTGAAAAAAAAACCTCAATTATACTCGCAAATAATTTAAAATTTTTCAGGTAATTCAAAAGGACCCTAATAATACAGAGCAAATAAATCTGCTCATCACAACCAGAAGCCGAGAATCGAACACACGACTCTCGGCGTAGAAGTTAGAAGCTCCAACCACTACACCATCGAGATGGTTAATTTGTTCATACCAATCCAGTTGTTGCTGACTTCGTAGGAATACCTTCAAGACGCTGAACCCTTTGATAATGAAAATTTTCTGTGTCACGTCCATTGTCGCTACAGCCACGTGTCAGACGTGCACTTAGCATGTTCGGCAGGCCGAAACGTGATCTCGCAAATCGGCGCCGCGTCTAGACTGGCCGACTGTCTGGCCTAGGCGTTAGCACATAGGCTCAACAGTCTGACCTAGGCAATAGCCGCAGGTCAGGTACATAGGCAAGCACTGAGGTCAAAGCTTAACCGACAATCGTCTAGACTATAGACATTTACTGTATTCATTGAAACGTATACGAATTCAGTACCAGACACCTATTCTATTGATGAATATTAGTTTTTGTTAGGTTTCTAGACACAAAATTCTTTGAAAATATTAATCTAGATTGAGTTATTAATTTCATTACATTACAGTATTTTATTAGTAGTTTTTTCCTAATAGTTTTATCATCAATAAACGAGATTTAGCAAGTTGAGGAGGAGGTCCTTCTATAACTATTAAATCTCTGTTATGCATTATAGGTACTTACAATAAATTAGTAGGTAATCGATATGCTAATCCAGTAATAACTTCAAGTTACCCTTAAACAACTGCCAAAGTCGCAAAACAACCAGTTTGGGTACTTAGATACATCAGGCAAAGAAAAAATAAATTACCATATCGGAGTATCAAATCAACCGATTTGTAGTCCTGATCCTACCTAGCGGCTGCTGTATTACGCGGTATTAAATTTTAGTCCAAACCGGTACGCATCATCATCATTATGGTTACCAAATCTTAGTTTTTTTATCCTTGTTTGTTGAATGATTTGATGGTGTCGTGATTAGTGATGACTACTCGTATGACTGGCGTATCATCCTAGTGGTAAGCGCTCCTGACTTACACGCCAAGGGTCGTGGGTTCGACGTATATTTAAAGTTATTAATTATAATTAGGGCCAGATAAAAGTAAAAAACAAATAAAAAATGTTATACGATACATATAGAGATTTTTATGATTTTTTTTTTTATGGACTCTTATTTATCGTAACTACTGATTGTTCTATTGTAACATCAGAAATAGCAGAATTACAAGTAATGTTTATAAATAGAATAAATAATGCATTGGATTTTTCACCGATTGCATAACAGAGACTGTATAAACGAATCACGATGATGACGCTCCGTCTAGCTATGTCCAGTGTGAGTAAACACGACTGCAGACGGACTAGGCAGAAAAACGCTAAGATGTGGAGGCGAGGCGACACAAAAACCTGCGCGAACGGACGCCGCGCCGCCGCCTGCGCCGCGCCCGCCGGTATGCGGATGTCGAATGCAACTTAGACAAGATGATACAGTTTGGTTGCAAAACGTTGCATTTTTTAAATATTTCATTTTATAATTAAGGCTCACATATGTATAGGTCTGCCAGAGTGTCATGAAAATAATTTAAAAACGAACTGCCCATTTTCTATCAATTTCGTAAAGTTTAAACTGCTTAGACAAATTGTGAGAAGAATAATAGTCGTATTTTTATTTCCTATTTTTTCTGCCATTTTCATGAGATCTATATCATTGACTTATATCCGAGATCGTACCAGAATAACAAAACTCTAGAGAAGTTTTCGCGTTATGTAAACAACCCATAGCGTCCCCTCTCCCCCCCACAATGGGTATTGTCCAGGGCACCGGTCTCTTTCCTCATTTCAGAAGTTTTTGGCCATACTCCACACAAGATGGAATCAGATGGATCTCTAATTCGTATTTTTCTTTATCTGTGAAATAGCTGAAGGTTATGCCAGCCATCACCAGCATTTACGCTGCTTGATTGTTGTACTTTGTGTCACTTATTGCCAGTCGAATGCCTATGTACTTCAGCAGAGCAACCATTCATGCATGCCTATATTTACGAAAACTTGCTCGTCTCTTATGCCGCTAGAGCTGAGCTAGAGCGGGGTGGTTTAAAGTCCGCCTGGACTGGACCTGCTTAGCGCAGACCAGGATTCTAAAGAACGTTTGTAATTTAGTGCTATATGCATACCGAAATAGTTAAGAAATGAGTTTGTGTTGAGGGACCACCCTCACGATTACTTCTCGGAATTCGTCTTCCACTCATTGGAGTACTTTTTCCAGAATTAAAATTACTCTTAGTATACTAATTCAGCATTTTATGTACCTGCGTGCTTTTGATCTGACCGCATGATTGCATAGTTGTTGGGGCTCCTGCCTGAATGACTAAAGAACCTAGGAATTTAAAATAATATAGATTGTTACAACACTTTTTTAAGAAAACGTATAAAATCTTAAACAAATATGTATAACTACAAAAAACCAGTTAAGTCGTGTCAAACAACACCTAAAGTAACTACAATATTTTACAAGTTGTGACAAACATGATGTGATGTTTTCGTGCATTCACATATAGATAAGATAAGGCCCAGTCAATCTACGAATTTTTGTATGGAGCAGGTTGCATTTAATGCACTTTGGGTGAAAACTTAGAATATGTTACTTAAATAGTTCCAAAATGAAAATTCACGAAAATCTCTTATGAGTATTTGATAAATTTTCAGTAATTAGCCCCTAAAGAAACAAAATTAAATTTAAGCGTGAACAAAAAATAGAAAACTGGTGATTTTTTACATGAGGGCTTCTTATAAGACGTTTTATTTATATTTATAATCGTCCCCGATCGAGATCAAAACATTGAGTAGATATTGAATATAATATATTAAAAAAATTATAACTTGAAAAGAAATACTGCAAGGTGAGTGATATTTTGTATTAGGGGGTACATAACCACTGTCAATAACCATGAGAATTATCTCCAAGGTGACTTGGTTATTTATTTTTTTATTAAGTTTTTTTCGATTTTAACCCTTGCACACTAAAGACACTAGGAATATTTTTATGAAATCTAATAGTAATCTTTTTTTTAAACTAAGACTACAAAAAATCCCCGGTCAAGCTTTTACACATTTTCTGTAATAATCTAATAACAATTATAATTCGCGAGCGGGCTGAGCGGGGGGCGCGGGCGGGGGAATGCGGCAGGCGCGGCGCCCGCGCCACCCCGCGAGTTCTTTCTTCTAGTCTAGCTTAGCTGGGGATTTAGTGCAACATGTTGTATGAGAACTGTTTTTAATTTTGGATGTTGAATGTTTCTATCTCTCTCTTTTCTTTTCGTGTGGCACGTTTTTTTACTGTTCACAAGGTATAGATGGCGGTTGCCTGATCTTCCACTTAGCATCATTCACGGTCACGTGTCTACCTGTTGGGTTTTGTGTGTGTTATCAAGGATTTAAACTTGGTATAATATTTGTTCTTTAGGTGGTCTTGAATGTTAGCCCGGGAGGCATCGGGAGGCATCACAAAGGTGGTGAGGGAAGACGGGGAAAGTTCGATTCGGCCGCGTTTTTCTTTCGAGCTTATGTCTCCATAACTATATGTACTGGGGCAATTGTGATAATTATAATTTACGGATAATTAAAGGAATACCAATTCATTTGGAACAAATAATTGCTTCCATCGCAAGAAAAAAAAATTGGCTATGGAGGGTAGATGTAAGGAGATCTATCTTTGTGTACAAAAGTGTCCGTCAAAACGCGTTAAGTTAGGGTGGTGTTATTGTATAAAAAGCGGTCAAGTGCGTGTCGGGCCACACGCAGTGTAGGGTTTCGTATTACTTCGACAGACACTGCTTCAAGGGGAAAACCTCCCGTCTTACAAAACTGACTACTACCCGTAAACTTGTAAAGCCTATTTAGCTGTGATAGTTTTCCTTTTAACTTCGTTAAATCTACTACTGCCGTGAATTTTTCACATTTCTAGAAATAACCGTTTAGTTGGCAGGGGGGGACACACATGACTTTAACAAAAAATTGCACTTTAAAGCTTAATATTTCGAAAACGGATCCATGAATCGAAAAATAGTTTTCACAAACCCACAATATCTTTAAAAGACCTATTCAACGATACCCCACACCATAGGATAGTCGAGAGAAAAAAAAAACATCGCCACTTCACGTGTAGGGGATGTACTCTGAAAAATATTTTTTTCAAGATTTTATTTTACCACTTTGTCAGCGTGATGAATATGCATCATCATCATCAGCCGAAAGACGTCCACTGCTGGACATAGGCCTCCCCCAAAGATTTCCACACCGACCGGTCCTGTGCGGTTCGCATCCAGCAGCTTCCCGCAACCTTCACCAGGTCGTCGGTCCACCGAGTCAGAGGCCTGCCCACGCTGCGTCTTCCGGTGCGCGGTCGTCACTCGAGAACTTTACTGCCCCAACGGCCATCTGTTCTACGAGCTATGTGCCCTGCCCACTGCCACTTAAGTCTAGCGATTCCGAGAGCTATGTCAGTAACTTTACGTATCTCCTCTTTTCTGGGAATCCTCATTCGATCACGTAGGGAAACACCAAGAATAGCACGTTGCATAGCCCTTTGGGTGACTTTGAGTCTTCTGTACACTCAACGTTTCAGGAAATGCTTGCGAAGCGAGAAGAAACATTGAGTTCAGAAGAAACTCACTTCAACACAGATTTTTTTAACACTTAATTTCTATTAAAATTCATGTCAACAATAAAATTATGAGCTGGAAGATCCATACACGGTTTGAGATATTTATTTCTCAAAAATAATTATAAATTCACTTAACTTAAGAAATGCAATATAAGTGCTTAAATTATTTATAATCGTGAAGAAAAATATTATTAACATCAAACACAAATAATCCGTCGGTACTTTGGTATATAAATCTGATCCATACATGACTTGTTTAATAAAAGCAATGGATAGGATCTACTATATTGCCATGATTGGGTATGACCAAAAGTAAAAAATAATACATTTAAGCTTTATGTTAATTTTAGTAAATATACTTTATATGAGAAGCGGTCGTAGCTCAGGGCGGCTTGCGTGGTCGCGTCGATCACGCAGGTTAACTGACTACAGACACGGTCATAACCTGGATGGGTATGACTATTAGTGGAATTTATCTCGACCGTTTCCGTGCTTCTCAAGGCACGCTAAGCCGTTGGTGCCCACTGCTATCGCTAGATGGCAGTCGTTAAGCCATGTTGGAGGCCTTTTCTTCCTCGTTGTATCCTCATGTCTGAGGGACGTGACCATCATGGGTCACACGTGACACCACAGCTCTCTAGGCCGCTCGGTCTTGAGCACGGTGAATGTTGGCCTGCAGTGTCATCCCGGTGACTTCTTTGATCGCATCAGTCCATCGCCTAGGCATGCGTACTCTACTCCTCTTTCCTTCCATACGGCCAGTTATTATTAGCTTTTCCAAGCTGTCTGGTCTATTTCTGACCGTGTGTCCGAAGAATTTTAGAACTCGCTGCATGCAGATGGTGGAGAGCCTCGTTTAGATGTTGAGTTCCTTCAAGATAGACTCATTTGTACGACGCTCAGTCCATGACATTCGGAGCATTCTGCGCCAGCACCACATTTCGAATGCACCTATCCTGCAACGGGTTCGGGCTTTTATGGTCCAGGTTTCCGAAGCATACAAGAATATTGAGAAGATAAGAGTCCGCATGAGTTTGATCTTGGTTTTGCGGTTGATGCCTCTATTCCTCCATATCTTCTCAAGCCTCTTTACCGCTGCCTTGGCCATCTGTGCTCTTCGAATAACCTCCTGGACACAGTCGCCATCGTCGCTAATTTGTGACCCTAGGTATACGAACCTGTGCACTACATCAAGGTTACTCAGTTCACTAGTTCGCGCCATGATACTTCAACGAACATTAACTTAGTTTTGCTTCTGTTGATAAGAAGCCCATATTCCTTGCTGATGCTTTCAATTCTCACGAGGATTTCAGACAGTTCAGACTCGGAGGCGCCTATGATTGTGGTGTCGTCTGCAAACCGTAGATTGCTCAGACCAATGCAAATACCTCCCTCCCAACCTTCTAAAACTCGTCTCATTATGTGTTCACCGATGAGATTGAACAGTTGCGGTGACAGGATACATCCTTGACGTACTCCTCTTTCAGCTTTAAAGGGTTGTGACACGCTTTCCTCCAGTCTTACTCTTGAATTACTGCTCAGGTACAGGCTTCGTACAAGAAAGGTTATGGTGTGGTATGCCCATTTCACTCATAACGCTGAACATTTTCTTCCAGTCAATGCGGAGGCCTTATAGGCGGCTTGAAATTTTCTGACACTGAGGTTGGCCACTAGCCCCACAACCTCCACCAATCCGGACTTGGCCCCCGTGTATGGAGTATGGCCTAACCTTCCCGAGTTATGGGAAGAGACCCGTGCCCCTGCAGTGGGGACGTAATGGGTTGTTAGCATACTTTATGATAATACATAACATCCACATTACTTTATACATAACATCCCAAAAGGCATCTTTATACACTTCCGTAGTCCGTACTAACAACTAATAATAATAATATCCGGGATAAATCACACACGGTCATCTGGCCCCAAACTAGGATTCCCTGTATCTTGGGAACTAGAGACTGATATACATACACATATACATTTTATTTTAACTGACGGTAAACTTTTCAACCTAGACCGAATGAAGGCACGTAACAAAGTTTTATGCGATATAGTTACAGCAATAAGGTACGTGGATGACTTATATTTTACAGCGGAATCCGCTAATATCTCTGTAAAAAATGATGACCAGTTTTGACGAGTCATTAAAAAAGATTGAGTACTGACAGTGTAAGCAAGATCGATGTTATGTATGTTGCGACACAACTGAACAATCCAACTCCACATGAATCTCGGTTAGAATGTCATGAAGCATGTGGAGAAGTATTTGGGAAGTGCAATAACATTAAAATGTGTCCTCGACCCTGAAATCATTGGGATTGGCTCAGCTTTAGCAGTTTTTGTAGAGCTACATTCTTCCGGTCGCATAATATTAGCTGCTAAGATCTCAGTGTACATGTCCAAAGTAATTCCAAACCTCCTCAATTCAGGGAGACATAGTGTTTATACATTATAGCTCTATATAGAGCTACGACAGGTATAGATCGATGGTTTCATCTTGGTAAAAATATTACGAAATAGCCTATCGTAAGGTCGTTTGTTTCGTCATAGCTTTGTCGGCCCCCCTCCCTTATGACCCCTTTTTTATGACTGGATATTTGATGATCTACGAATCAAGACGAAAATATTGATACTTGTTGTAGCTATATAGGAACCAGAGAAACGAACTCGATAAATAGAGCACTTTTGTTATTTTTGCCACCAGTCTAATAGGAAAGAAATATGCTGCCTCGATAGATTTCACATGCAGTGCCTCCGTGATATCATGAACATCGACTGGTCCAACCACGTAAGATATACAGAGGTTCTACACCGTGCAAACGTATACGGAATTGAGGCGTACCTTAAGCGAAGAAAATTACGTTGGTGTGGTCATGTGACTCGTATGCTGGGTTGCAAAACGTGTCGGTTACTGAGAGCTTCAAGAGGGCAAGCGCAAGCAAAGTGGACAGCTATTGCGGTATAATAACGCCGCCCCCGTGATGCCTCCCGATGCCTCCCGGGCTTATTCCATTTAAGACCATCTAAGGAACAACTATGCCAAGTTTGAGGTCTTGATTCTTGATCCAAAATTACGGTAAATCGCAACGATGATATGTCGCATCTAGCTCGCGAAGTTTAGGGTAAATACCTACCAATTTTTACTTCATAAGAACAGGCCCATGGGCATTGGAAGTGGGGTTGCTTTGGCAGGCTCATGGAAAGTCATGGAAAAATGGCAATGACACTCATGTGATGACAATATAATTATTATGTATAATTTTTGGAGTTAAATGTTCGTCGAATCAATAGGACAAAGTTTCTTCTATTGAATTGAATTTACAGTAGGTACATCTATGTGGTAAATCAGTAGGAAGGTAGTACTATGAATACGTTTGGATGCCCACAATCCAATGAGTATGACACAATTATTAAATAATTACTACCTACCTATCATATTGTGCATTTTATCACATTTGGGTTTCGCACTATTCATCTAGCTATCCGCGCACTTCTCTTTTTCGCGCCCAATAGCTCCGTCTTTGTCGCACACTGGCTATGCGTACGTGCCAGTTCATGCGCCTTTTCGGCGTTTGAAATTTAATTATAATGTCTAATACATTTTAGTTAAAATGCGTTTTTAGAAGAAACCTCTTTGTTTGTACAAGGGACGATGATGATTTCCAATAGATAATATTAGTGTTACGGCACAGCCAAGAAAATATTTCTAGTGTCTTTAATGTGTAATACAGAAATCTTAAAAAAATCGTTTTTAACTGGGTTCTGAAATAGTCACATAGGTGAAAACTTAACACATGTTCAAGCCTTACAATTAGACTTAAAAAACATAAAAATCTCCGATGGCTCCATTTTGTAAGTATTATTTTTCACGCAATAATATAAAAAATATCGTAATATTAAGAATTTATTGCTTTAAACTAGAGACAACTTAAGTACCATATTTATAAGGTAACTATAGTTATAAATCTCAGTTTTCACCAAAAGTGCATTTATTGTTTGGCGAAAACAAGTTAAAAGGCGTCTTTAGGTATTTCTAAGGGTTGAACGTCCTTACAATCACAAAATTACCACGAATGCTTAGTAAAACACCAATTCTTTTATTTCCAAACCATTTTAGTCAGGTGTCTTTAATGCGACCTCAAATCTTTTATTTACTGGACTTATTTTTTAAACATTGTAATTTAAAGTGGTAGGTATTACAAACTAAGTATTGACAATATATTGAAGCGATAAAAAGATAGGGTTGCCGGGACTTAGTACTGTTTAAGTTGAGTTTATGTTACGATTCTTTCCGTTTTAAAAGAGTTTCAACGTTAGATATTTGTATGATAGGGAATCGCTACGATTCAGACTTAGTGAGAAGCGACAATAAGAAGAAAATTAATACGCTCACGAGGTAATCTTCATGATGATCGCTTTTTCAGCTCCATTTTGAGAGCAACATGTGGGTTGTACAAACAATAGTAACAAGTGGGGCATCGTCAAATGCCCTCACCCTTAAAGTCGTAACCTGCACTTGACATAGGCGTTTCTAAATGTGTTATTTAAGATTCTTCAAAATACTTGCGTATTTTTTTTTCATTTCACAGTAGCAAAATCATCAGTGAGCTTTATAGTAACATTATGCATCATTGAAAATCATTCTTCATGATGTGGGATCCCAAATAGAAAAGAAGAAGAAAACGATTAGTTTTCGTGCAGTTTGTCTTGTAAACATTCCCCTGCCACACGATTATGTTTAATGATCTCAGGCGAAACATTTTGTAGCCAATCAGGGGCTTATAGTGTTTTAATAGCTGGCTTTCCCTCCTCGGACCTATAATGGAGTTATAATCGAAGTCATTCATAATAATGAGAATACGAGTATACATCAACTCAACATAGCTACTTACCACGATACGGGCAGACAGCGAACATTTAAATACAGCATAAAACTAGCACTATTCAAGATGGAAACTTAAAAATTGAAACATGACGCAAAAGGACACTAAGGTAGGCATGGAAAATTTCGTTTTCAACTGGTTTCTAATAGGCTATTTACATCCGAAGTCTAATCTGCAGTTATACATCCATTGATAAAGTTTTTATTACAAGTTGAAGAAGTTAAAAAGGACTACCCATTTTAATTTTGAATTTTTAATGAATAAAGATATCAATAACATCAATAAGGACATCATAGAATGATGATGCTGAATTTCAAAATCCATAAAATACCCAGATCTACACAATATCTTTATACCCTTTGTAAAACACACACGATAAAATCTTAAAAGGCGTAAAGTGCATCGAGTATAGGTAATGAGGTCTGGAGGCTATGTTATTGTGCAGTGCAGCCAGCTCGTCCACACATATGCCATTCCACGAATCCGTAATCACGTGCGTTACAATAGGTACACCAGAGTTGATCGCTGAAGAAGTTTTGTAAATACCGCGATGTCTGGTCTAGCGGCGCGTTCGCACAAGTGGCGGCGGCGCGGCCGCGTTCGCCGAAGCAGCGCCAAACAAACATATCGGGTGTCTGTCTGTATTTCTCAATCGGTACCTTTCCTATTGCATACTCTTTTTAGCACAATTAAATCGAGCTGTCACTCTAAAAATCTGGAAAAAGACTAAAAGTTTCCTAATAAAGTTCAGATAAGTATTATAGTAAGTATAATATCCCTATAAATTAACAGTTATATTATAGGTATAGCAGAAATTTTTACTTAAGTAGATACAATTTTACATTTTGTTAAGTACTTTTAAAATAGTTACACCTTCAAGAATAGTTAAAAAGACAGCAAGTGATTCCTTGCTTTAGTTATCCGTCAATTTGTATCTATACGCACTAGCTGCCGCATTTTGTTTCCAGCAAACATAGAAATAAAACTAAACAAAAGCACTGAATTAAAATTAGGCCAAATTACTCATCCGGTACCCACTGCGGCGATAAAATAACATAAAATAACACTTTGTACCGTATGATTAAGTATTTCGACCATAAATTTATTAAAGCAATCGTTTTGTTTTCATTTATTGGCTGTTGCTAATCTATTTCTTCATTATCGTTATTTATTAATTCACAAATCGGCGCCCGGGGGTCCAATTTGGGAACATTACCCACTGACTTATGGGTACAAAAAGTTGGTTCATTTACATAATGTTATTAAGTTAGTTACGTAATAATTCTATGTACGACATGTTTAGAGTGTTTGTTTCGAGAATAAGTTCATTGTTTAATTTCTTAAACTAGACCAACAGCTAACAAATGGCTTAATTAAATACCTAATAAAAAAAAGTATGTGTAAAAAAGCTATAAATTAGAGCTTCCGGTATTCATGGTCTAAAATAAGATCTTATTTTGTAAGCTCTGGGGCTGCTCTGGGGCCTTACAATGCAAAGGTTGTCCATTGCTATTCAGCGCGGAAACGCTGCAAGCGTGATGGGCACCTTTGCATCTGGAACGTCTAAGGTTAGTCCCTTTGACTAACGAAACCTACTGGTGGATTTTCATATTATTGTGATTTAAATAAAATATTAATAAATTTCATTCATTCAAATATTCAAAACATCCACCAGATATTATGAAGTTTATTCTGCATTTGATTAGTTGTTTTCACAATACTAGTATTAAGATTCAAACTGATGTGCAAGTAGTTTACAAATATTTACATTTTACAAATACTTACAAAGTTATATCATGTTATATCCAGTTCCCCGTGACGTTGAGGAATTTTGTTCATCAGCCAAAGGCTTACTATTTATGTATAAAATAAGATGTAAAAAATAGGTTATGACAATCAATTGAACTGATAAAATAATAACGGAGGTTAATAATAAGTGAAAATGAAAAAAATATTGTGAACATTTGTTGCAAGTTATTGTTCAAAATAAGATAGTATTGTACAGAGTATGTAAGTAATCAATCATTTATAAATCATTATAATACATTATAATGTTAACAATTTGTAATAATATGTCATCAAAAATTAAAATACATAAAAACAAAAATACTGGCAGACTCTACGTAAGTGGGAGCTGCATAAATTCTTTTATGCCATAAAATTGTTTTTCTTCCAGCCACCCCTTAAGTTTTTTTTTAAAGCAGTATGGTGAATACTCGTAGTTGAAGTTCTAAGTCTTAAAAGTAGTCTATCATCATGTCATCGCTTGGTTTTTGTACGAATTTACTTGTTGAAGTAGACTTATTTAATAGCTAAGTTATCGAGTAGTCGACACAATCTCTTCAATATTGGCGAATATAAATGGCCAGCTAATGACGCATCTAAAGACTTGCACGAAAAACACGACCGCCACGATTTAAAAAGGTGAACTTGAACTGAAAATGACACAATATTAGTTGTTGTTTCTCAACACTTTAGTCTAAATTCTGAGTCACACAGTCTAACAAGCCCCTTAGGCTGTTGTCTAGGAATTTGTTAATGATCGGTACAGAGTTAGTTAATGGTGAACGGACTGGCTGCGCCCGCGCTCCAAGGAAACCAACGTCCATTTACCTATGAGAAATGTCCCCGGTCGCTACGGCGGGCGACGTACTATGCACGAAGAAAGTGCACTCGCATTGCAATGAAAATGTCTATACAGCCGGCTTGCAGTCGTCCGTTCCTACTTATCTATGCTATTTTAATACTGTTGACGAATGGGAAATAGTTTTAGTAAGTATAGTATGATAGTCAGAAAAACTCTTATTCTAACAACACCGTCACACAATAATGACAATATTGTATTTGTTACTGTTACGTTTATTTATTATTTACAGAATCGCTAAACTAAAGCGACAGTAGGCGGGGCACATAGCTGGTGGGGCAGATAGCCGTTGGGGCATTAAAGTTCTCGAGTGGCGACCGCGCACCGGAAAACATAGGCAGGCCGGGACCGATGACCTGCTGAATATCGCGGAAAGTCGCTGGATCGCAAGACCAATCGACGTCGAAATCATTGGAGAGGCCTTTGTGCAGCAGTGGACGTCATTTGGCTGATGATTATCAAAATTAAGAAACCGGCCAACTGCGAGTCGGACTCGCGCACCGAGGGTTCCGTATAAATTCATAATCACCAACTTGAACTCTATATCAAATTCTCAGGCCTGCAATCGCTTGAAGCTGTAAAAAATCAAACTTCTATGCCAACGGAATCAAGAGATACGGCCGTTGATGCCGCGTTAACCAACAATTTTTAGGTACACTTCCTAAAAATTTTTGGTTTTCGGACTTTTCCCTTTACTTGTGCTGTAAGACATTGCTTCTTGCCAAACATGATTCTAGGTCAACGGGAAGTACCCTATAGGTTTTGATTCCCATACGAGTGTTCAAATATGCGGCATGAACGGCCGTATCTCTTGATTGCGTTGCCATAGAAGTTTGATTTTTTCACAGCTTCAAGGGATTGCAGGCTTGGGAATTTGATATATATTTCAACTTGATACGACTGCGCGTTCCTGAGAAAAAGGGTCTTGACAGACAGACAGACATACGGACGGACAACGAAGTAATCCTATAAGTGTTTATTTTTTCCTTTTGAGGTACGGAACCCTAAAAATGGGAAAATTGGTCAATTTCAGTAGTAAGAGTAGTAGTTTAAATGACATACGGACGGACAACGAAGTAATCCATAAGTGTTTATTTTTTCCTTTTGAGGTACGGAACCCTAAAAATGGGAAAATTGGTCAATTTCAGTAGTAAGAGTAGTAGTTTAAATGGTTTCCGCAGATTTTTAAGCCTTATACAGATTGACTGTTGCATACCTGAAAATTTCTTAACAACTGTTTAGTTTCAGAAGTAGAATCACCATTCTATTGATGAAACTAATTTTTGTGAAATAATTTTTGTTCTACAACTTTGCTAAAATCGCAAAAATGATCTTGGACTTTTCATACAAATCGATCAACTTGTGAACCAAGTTTGAATAAAATGTCCAAATGTTAACAACCCATTACGTCCCCACTGCAGGGGCACGGGTCTCTTCCCATACATGGGGAAGGTTAGGCCATACTCCACACACGGGGGCCAAGTCCGGATTGGTGGAGGTTGTAGGGCTAGTGGCCAACCCCAGTGTCAGAAGTTTTCAAGCCGCCTATAAGGCCTCCGACATGGCTTAACGACTGCCATCTAGCGATAGCAGCCGGCACCAACGGCTTAACGTGCCTTGCGAAGCACGGAAACGGTCGAGATAAATATCACTAACAGTTAAACCCATCCAGGTTATGACCGTGTCTGTAGTCAGTTAACCTGCGTGATCGACACGACCACGCAAGCCGCACTGAGCCTTGACCGCAATGTCCAAATATTTTTTGGGATTTCATCACTGTGGCGTCTTCTCATAAAACTAATATCAATTCCAAAAAAAATGTATCGACTTTTTTAACAGTCTATTCACCAACATACGAACGAGTAAGTAGTATGGGAAATCGAATTGTTTTCGTAAAATAAGTATGGGTTTCTTGATAAAATTTGTTCTGTAGGAGCCTCAGTTTAAATAGTTTCTGTTGATTTTGTTAGACCTTATATTTTATTTAGTACTTATGGATTACCTGAAAAATAAAGTAACTTTGCCCAAATAAACAAAAAAAACCTTAGACTTTTCATATTAATTAATTATCTGATTCGTAAACTTTGTATGAAAACTCAAAAATTTACCAACTTTTGACCTATATTTTTTTTTAATTTCATTATCAATTTTTTAATGTCAGTTGCTAAAAATGATTCGAAGAAGCCTCATTCTCCAATTTAAATATTTCTGTGTTCCGGGCAATAGTTGGACACTCTCTAATGCCTAGTTATAAATTCCCACTTTCCACGATCATTAAGTGGATGCTAGATCTAGATAACTGGGAATTTACTCCAGCTGACAGATTATGGAACAACGCTTTTCATTATTCTGCTAAATCATTCTACTTATTCGCCACGGAGCGGAGGGAGAATTTTGTATGAAATGGCAAACACAATTGCTTGATTGCTTTAAGAGCAGAAATTTAAAAAGCATTCCTAAGTAAATAATTTAAAAAGAGCTTCAAGACAACATTTTCTCTTAGACCATTTGTTTGCTACATAAGTTAGGCTGCGGCCTGCGCAAGCGACGCGACGGCGACGGCGACAGCGACAGCGACAGCGACGGCGCCAGCGACACGAGCGACTTGATCATTTCCATAGATTTGTATATGGAGCTTTTAGACGACAGCGACATGCGCGGCGACACACGAGCGACGAGCGACATTTCAAGGACGGCCGCGCGTTTAAGGACGTTCTTCTTTAATCGATAAACCAGTCCAAACTATCGATAGTTTGTGTAGAAGAAATAGTTTCAGATAATAAAATAATAAAGTTTGATACTAGCTGGAGTGCCGGCTTCGCTCAGGGAGTTGATATCCCTCCGCACCCTGCGCCTCAACCCCCTCACTCCACACCGCGCCCCCCCGACTCACCCTCCCCGCACCCAGCACATCGCCCCCCCGCACCCCGCACCTCGCCCCCTGCACCCTGTGACTCACCCTCCCTTGCACCCCACTCCTCCCCCACCTGGACCCCGCGCCTCCCCCACCCAATTGGGTGAGGAATGCCTCACCCCCGCATCCCGCTCCTCTCCCCCGAAACCCGCATCTCCCCACCCTCTCCGCCGCTCCTCCCCCCCTGAAACCCGCGCCTCACCCCTGCACCCAGCTGCCCCCCGCACGCCGCGACTCAACCTTCCCCGCACCCCGCTCCTCCCCGACCCACACCCCGCGCCTCCCCCCACCCCGTTCATCTCCCCGCGCAACCCGCGCCTCACCCCTGCACCACGCTCCTTACCCCCGCACCCCGCTCCTCTCCCCCGAAACCCACACCTCACCCCCCGCACCCTATCGCTGTCGCTGTCGCTGTCGCCGTCGCTTGCGTCCAGGCCGCGGTCATGAGATCTATGTATGATCAAACAACCCGGAATAGTCGCTAGAAAAGATAAATCTTATTATTGGTTAGTCCGAAATAATCCTACGTGCATTCGACCGGCAAAAAACGGCAAAAACCACATTTGCATTGTCGAGAAGTCAAGGAAGGACACTGAGCTCATTAGCTTGACATAAACAAACGGTCGATGACGTAGACGTGCCGCATCAAACGTACCTGGAGTCTGAGCTTGTGCAAATTTAGAAATCTATTTTGCAATAATCCATATTAGTATTATAAATAAGGTATGCGTCTCACTCTACCGAGTATAACTGGGATTCAAAACTTCCTTCCAAAGTTTTTCGTATGCTCGCAAATCAATTCTGAGTGAGGTGGAAAAAAAGGTTTACATATGTGATCTGTAAGGAGTTTTTATGTGTTTTTATACTAAGAAATCTAATCTACGATGAAGAAGTAACATGAATACGTTTGTGAGACAAGGAGATGTCATGTCTCTGAAGTTATTAACCACTGCGTTGGTTGTAGTATCTTCAAACTGTTGGACAGAAATGAGCTTGGCGAGCACATCACTCAGATTTGCCGGCAACATTGCATTATAAACATGGATATTATTAGAGACTATGGATATTCTAAACATAATGATCGACGACTTTCATGGTCCTTTGAGTTGCTTTTCTTTCCTCAGCATCCCGTTAAAAAATGAATGAAAACACTTCGATATTCCGGAAGTTACATAACGTATTTGATAGGTACATCTGATTTAAAAGGTTTCATTTATGAGTTGAGCCATCCTAGGAATACAGATTGCAGATCACTCTCAATCCTTTTAGGGTTCCTCCTTCTATAATACGGTAGTTTTTAAAAAAAATTTAATTTATGAAATTACATTTTAGTAATTCCTCCGAGATCCTCAAGGAGTATAATAAATCCTTCTATTATTATAAATGTGAAAGTTTAGATGTTTGTACATTTTAATGTTTAGATGTTTGTTACTCACGCAAAAACGGCTGAATGGATTTGGAAAAAATTTGGCGCGAAGAAGTTTATAACTTGGATTAACATTAGGGTTTCTGCTCGAGCTTTCTCGAACTCGAGAATTCTCGAGTTCCGAATGTGAATTGCGCCAAGCGCGTCGTGCGTCTTTTTTGTCGCTTAAACGCACAGTTGTGGACTGCCAACCATTTAAGTGATGAAAATGAAAATATTGTCGCGTAGAACGATGGCCAAAAGAAGCGGCACGATTCATCGAAGCACTCTCCGTACTATATGCGATAGAGAATGCAGAGCGAGGCTACATCTCTACGCAGTGCCAAGGGGCCAAGCCGATCTGAAATATGCTGGCAGCTTACAATTCGGGTTGCTCTCTATTGAATGCGGTCCAGAGGGAGAAGCTGCTACTGGGGTGCCCCTGCCCAGAGATGAGAACAGTCTTTATTCCATATGAGGCCGAACCTGCGCCTTATAAAGTTGCAGGCGATGGGCCGCGGTGAAATACCATCTCGATCTATTGAGCACACACACCACACCAAGCTTCTTCAAGGCTAATTTAGCCTTACCCTCTAGATAATAAATGGCATTTTCTTGGCGGTGAACGCGCAAACCTGTGCCTTGGTGGGGTTAAATTGGACCAAATTAAGTCGACTCCATTCCGAAACTTTCTTTAAAGAAGCCTCAATTTCAGACACAAGATTGTTTCGAGTCTCGATGACATTTTCCCGAGAAATGTTGGCACGGCCGGTATAGACGACATCACCTGTGCTGTCATCCGCATAATAGTGAGTGCTGCTGATTTGCAGCATATCATTGATATGCAGAAGGAACAGTGTAGGCGAAAGCACACAGCCTTGAGGGACACCAGCATTCACAGACATAGAATCTGAGCATTGTGCCAGACCCGATCGAAGGCCTTCGCTATGTCCAAACTAACCGCCAATGTTTCTCGATCGCCTGTGCCCAACGATGTGTCAGGTAGACAAGAAGATCACCACCGGACCAGCCCCTACGGAAACCGTACTGTCGGTCACTAAGCAGCTGGTGGTCCTCTGGATACCGAAGGAGCTGGCTGTTGATAATAAACTCCATTATCTTTGAGAATAAGGAGGTTATGGCTATCGGCATGTAGTTGGACGGATTCGAGCGGTCACCTTTTTTAGGGATCGGGTACACCAAAGCTGTCTTCCATGAGTTCAGGACTACGCCAGAGGAGTAAGAAAACCGAAAAAAGCGTGTTAAAACGGGAGCCAACTCTGGAGCACACACCTTCAACACGATAGGAGGGATTCCATCGGGCCCACTCGACTATTAGTTTAGTGCTAAGTTTTGATTTTAGTTGTTTTGTTTAGAGTTTATCTATGTATCTGTTTTAGTATGTAAGAAGATTTTAATTTTTATTTCTTTCCTTTCTTAAATAAGAGGTACCAAATACTACAAAATTATCACATAAAAAAAAAATGATTTTCTAAATTAATTTTAATATATTCCAATGGTTTATATAAAAAGACTCGAGACCCGAGAAAACTCGAGAAATTGGGCTCGAGAATTCTCGAAACTCGAGAAATAAAAAAGGTCGAGAAATCAGAAACCCTAATTAACATATAGGCTACCTACTTTTTACCCCGGAAACCTCGAAGATTCCTAGAGGAATGGGCAAACACTGCAATTTTTACTTCGTCACTAGATTGTGCTGCACCCAATTCTAAAGTCTACGCAGATGAAATCGCGGGCGGAAGCTAGTAGAAAATAGTTAGAAAAGTCATATAAATGTAATAAATAGAAAATAATGATAATAAATTATTACAAAAGTAAACTATTTCTGGCATAAAAAGTATTCGGTAGTAGGCGTTACTCAGAGTATTTACATAGAAAGTGAAGGAAAATGTTTTGGTCTCTGTAGTGATAGACATACCCTCCGCCGATATTTTGTTTTCATAGAATATTCCAAAATACTGCAAAATCTTTATTTTTATGTATATTTGACTGAATTCATAAGATATACAAGTAACAACATTTGTCTAATTGTCTTTTAACTGCGGCTTCTAATGATAGCCACTGAAGGACTTTTCCACAGAATCTAAGTTAATTCTCAAAATAAAATATAAGAAAACTCACCTATAACATTAAATTTAAAAAATAGTAGGATCTTTGTTTTTATATTATACAGGGTTACAGGAAAAGTCGTACTGAATATTAAAACACGTTATTATTCAGGTGATTTCTGATGGATTTGATTCTATGATATGGTGTCCGAAACTTAACCGTTATGGAGATATTGAACTTTAAAGATTCTTTAAAAAATCCTCAATTTTTTGGCTTTTTTGTCGATTTTTTTGGGATTAGTGCTTCTGGGGTACGTTTTTTGGATTTTTTTTTTTTTTTTTAATTTATTTCCAGAATAAGTTCCATACATTTTTTTTAAAACAGAGAGCTTCAAATTTAAAAACACTTAATGAAAATTATTTAATTCTAACCGTTGTCAAGCAGTCTTTTTAATCTGTTAGTAGTAGGTTCAGTTTTGGTTAATTATTTTTATTAATTGACATGCCTGCTAACTAGTTACACCAAAAAAACGTACCCCAGAAGCACTAATCCCAAAAAAATCGACAAAAAAGCCAAAAAATTGAGGTTTTTTTAAAAATCTTTAAAGTTCAATATCTACATAACGGTTAAGTTTCGGACACAATATCATAGAATTAAATCCATCAGAAATCACCTGAATAATAACGTGTTTTAATATTCAGTACGACTTTTCCTGTAACCCTGTATAATCTATCGTCACTGTTATATTACGTTAAGTTTTTATGTTTACATTGATCCGTTACAACGATTTTTCTAGATATAGAGTTAACTTCAATTCCCCCATATAAAAGACATCAACGCTCCACGCAAGTCTCTTTGCGATGGCTGGAAATAGTTGAATTAGTTTTAGGGGATCAATTTGACCGACCTTCGCGCAATCTTTTTACGGAATCATCGGTTTGTTGCATTTTTTCTCTCACTTTACTATTTAACGCCCTTGAATATCCGCGTAGTTTTAACCGTCTTAGTTCATTGATCCGCGGGCGCTATGGAGAAACGCGACTAATCTAGTCATTAGCGGGTTAATTCGAAACCTGTTTTATTCAGTTAGTAAAGCTCCTAATCTCAAAAATGTGTATCGAAATTTATAGTTTATTATAAACAGATTTTATGAAGTGAACGTAGTGTTGAAGGCTGTGGCCTGCCGATAAATTTTAAAATTTGCGTAACTTATTGAGCTATTCGCTTAGTACTTTATGGTCTGTTATAGCTTAGCTTACTTTTGATTGAATAAGGTCAATGGGACATTCTTATAAGATTTTTTGTTTGATATTTTTAGTCAATCTGTTAGATCCGTAGCGTTTCCTGCATTATAGAGTCGTTTATTTGACGTATATTGGAGTTTAGACATTTGCATAGGTAAGTGTCATCGCGGTCAGTCGGTGGCGGCGGCAGCGCGGCGGCGGCTGGCGCGCAGGTCGCGGTGTCGCGTGCACGCGGCGGCGGCGCGCGGCGTGCGTCTGCGCATTCCGCGGAGCCGGAAGGCCGCGGGACGCGCGCGGTCGTCGACTTGCGCCCGCGCCTCCGCCACGCCGCCACATGCACTTGCAGTGCGGGATAATGTTGCCATGCCAACATGCTAAGCGGTGGCTATAGAAGTTTTAGGCTACTGTAATTGGGATACTATATTTTACTGACAGTGTGACATCCCGACAGAAACTCGAAATTTTGTCGTTACATCCAGTACGAGATATACATAATTAAAAGTTCCATCAGCTTCAGCCAGAGCAATAGGCTCGGTACGAGAGCTGTTGACTGTGACGTTGGCGGGTGCAGACCACCATCGCCACCGCCACCGCCTGCGAAGCAGCGGCAGCGGCAGCGACCGCGGCAGGCCGCACCGCGTGTCTCGGTCAGTCCGCGGCAACTCGCCGGCACGGCAGCACCGATGGATGTGCGCGCCACGTGGTGCAGCGAGGGCGCGGGCGGGCCGGCCGGCCGGCGGTGGGACCGGCGGGCACGTGGCCGCGCGCCCCGCGGGCCGCACCGGCCGCAGTGCCGCGGCGGCCGGCGACCAGCTCACTGCGCCGCGCACACGCGGGACGCCATGCGCCCCTAGCCCGAGCATGCGGCTGCGTCTGCTGCCGCTGCTCGTGTTGCCGCTCGTGCTAGCGCGCCCGGTAGCAGGTGAGCACACGCTTTAATACTCCCTTCCATTTTCAGTCATTTTTACCACCCAGTTATTTACTTAACTAACAAACTTTCATATAAAAAAGTTTTTGATAATTTCCATACCTTTATCAGTTTTCAATACATCGTCGGCCAGTTAATTAATTGAAATTTAATTAATGTGAATCGCATGATAATTTTCGGAGCCGCTTGATCGGTACGCGCAAGTTTTGCATCGCCCGCTAACTTACAGGTTCCAAATGTTGATTTTATGCATTTAAACACAAGCTTCTCAGAGTTTGCAAGTTGAATCTGGACTAAAGTGACATAGCTTTTACATGTTTTGCCTAATGTAATAAATAACTCATTGCCAAAAGTTTCAGCTTCCTAAACTTTTACAAGTTTAATTTTTTTTTATTGATTTTGATATAGTTGCAAACAATTTTAATTTTTAGTTTAGAAATTTCTTATTATTTACTCTCAGTTTTCATTCATCTTTAATATAGTTTTTCAGAAATTAATATAACCCAATTAGTTATATCTTTTATTTTAGTGCACGTCCGACATGAAAAGTTTTTTAAATTTAAAAAATTACTTGTACTGTACGTAAATGCTTGTAACATATCAGGATAGATAGACAGCCTGTACTCTTGGGAAAAAGTCATTATACCTGAAAACTTTTTTCGCACCGTTGACGCATTGTTTGACATTTTAATTCTCAAATTACAATTTGTGTGATCTTATCTGGAATCGTGACAAAAGCAGAGGTGCAATTAGTAGGGAATTTAGTGCAACGCCTAGTATGGGAACCGTTTTATTTTGGATCCGGCGCTCAAACTTGGCATAGTTGTTCCCTAGGACGTTCTGAGTGGATTAAGCCCGGGAGCCATCGGGAGCCATCCCCTGTTTGGCAGGGGGAGGGGGAGAAAGTATGTTTCTGCCGCGCTCCATTTATGGGCTTATATCTCCAAAACTATTGGCACTAGGGCAAGTGAGATATCATTTTCGTATGACTAAAGGATGAAAAATTCATTTCTGTAACAAAAAAAATAACTTTCCATACATAAAAAAAGAAATATTTGATAAAACGTATAAAACATGACTACCTTTTTTCCGCATATGTGTCGATTAATTTTTAATGGTCTAAGATATTAGCATGAAAAAAATATATTCTGAAAGCTACACTTCCTAGAAATATAAAAATATAAATTTCATTAGAATAGCATAATAAATACTTAGTGAAAAAAATATAATTCAATGCATGGCGTAAAACGCTGCGGTCCGCGCGGTTCTAAATTTCAGCAGTTATATTTCTTTTTTTTCTACGAAAAGTATTTTCTTTTGTTGCAGAAATGAATTTATCATCCTTGAAATATCCGAAAATGATATCGGACTTGCCCTAGTACCTATATTTATGGAGATATAAGCCTCAAAAGAAGCGCGACCCAACAAGTAGATAATAAAGTGTGGGTGGTTTTTTCCACATATGTGTCGATTAACTTTTAATGGTCTAAGATATTAGCAAGAAAAAAATATATTCCGAAGGTCACATTCCCTAGAATTATAAAAATATGAATTTCATTAGAATAGCGTAATAAATACTTAGTAAAAAAATATATCATTTAATGCTCGGCAGAGTAGCATAAAACGCGCGGTTTTAGTATATGTTGTTCGTAAGTAAATAAAATGAATCATCTAGCACCCAAAAATGACTGTTAAATAACATAATATAAATATGTACATAATATTATTATTTAAATATTTCTCGCACGCACAAAATATTTGTCACGTAAAACAAAAAATATTTTCCTTATAAAAACGTACGTAACTATTTCTCATACGAATTATGGTGGTTTACTATCTAACTTGCGTGGTCGCCTTGATCACCCAGGTTAACTGACTTCAGATAAGGTCATACATACATAACCATAATGAGTTGACTCTTATTGGCGCATTAATCTTGTAACCGTTTACGTGCTCCGCAAGCCACGTCAAATTATTTTCTTAACAACTGATGCAGTCCACGCTCGGTACAGTGCCTATACAACTCTAAAACCTCGAAAGCTTTCAGCTCGAGTTGCACAACCGCTTCGAATGCGGAAGGAAGGTGGATATTGTCCAAACGGCTGAGAATAAAGTCTCAAAATCAGACGTTCAAAAAGAACATCTCGGATCTCGGACCAGCGAACTCATGGAGAACAGACAGAGCCTGATTCTGAAATCCTCTGAAGATGATTGTCAGTATCGGCGACTAAACAGACAGATCTCCAAGTCCTTGATCCGCGATATACGTCAATTTAATACCAATCGTATTAAAGAGGCTATTGAGCGCAATAAAAGGTCAAAAGTATTCGCAAGGGATCTGTCTGCTAGTCAAAGCCAACTGACAAAGCTGAAGACCGAGGATGGTAGAGTCATGTCATACAAGCCCGAGCTGTTGGAAGAGGTTGAGAAGTTCTACGGACAATTATACACGACTACATGCTTACCTGTCGTCAGTAATCTGGCTGAAGATCCGAGAGCCGGATAGACCCGACACTATACCGAAGATATCCCAGATTT
The DNA here is from genome assembly GCA_958295455.1 of Coleophora deauratella. NCBI lineage: Eukaryota > Metazoa > Arthropoda > Insecta > Lepidoptera > Coleophoridae > Coleophora > Coleophora deauratella. Next base: position 6,000,082 of record OY282407.1, on the reverse strand, counting down.
CAGCCTGTGTGAAATTAGAATGGCTCACAAACAGCTTAAGAACAACAAGGCACCGAGTGATGATGGAATTACGGCTTAGCTTCTGAAAGCAGGTGGAGAACCGGTAGTTATATCTCTTCAGAAGCTATTTAATTCCGTCATGCTCCAGGAACCAACGCCTACAGCATGGCACAGAAGTGTGGTGCTCTTCTTCAAGAAGAAGAAGGGTGATAAGATAAGACAAGCTGTTTTCGAGAGTCATTACGAATCGTCTGGGACGCAGGTTTGACAACTTTTAGCCTCCCGAACAAGCCGGTTTACGAAAATACTTCAGTGCCGTAGACCACATACCTACATACGCTGCGGCAGATTACACAGAAGATCGAAGAGTATAATGGCTTTTGTGGACTATGAGAAAGCATTTTAATTCAATCGAGACCTGGGCTGTGTAACAGTCTCTCCAACGGTGGCAAAATGACTATCGATACATCGAAGTGTTGAATTTTTTGTATGAAAACGCCACCATGTCGGTCCACCTCCAGGATCAGAATTCAAAACCTATTCGGCTGTAGCGTGGGGTGAGACTGGAAGACGTTTTCAAGCTTTTGGACTGGAGAAGACTCGGCATCAACATCAATGGTGAGTACATCAGTCACCTTCGATCTGCTGACGATATCGTGATCATGGCTGAGACCTTGGAGGACCTAGGCGCAATGCTCGATAGACTCAGTAGTCTCCCAACAAGTGGGTCTTAAAATGAACATGGATAAGACGAAAATAATGTCAAACGTCCGTGTTACATACACTCCTCTGAAGGTTGGAGACTCTAGACTCGAAGTTGTTGAAGAATATGTATACCTCGGACAAACAGTGCCGTCAGGTAGGTCCAACTTCGAGAAAGAGATCAATAGTCGAATCCAACTCAGCTGGGCAGCTCCGCAATATGTTCACGTCCAAAATACCGCAGTGTCTCAAGACTAAAGTCTTTGACCAGGGTGTTGCCAGTAATGACATATGAATTCGAGACATGGACTATGGGCCTCATAAGAAGGCTCAAGGTCACCCAAAGGGCGATGGAGCGTGCTATGCTTGGTGTTTCCCTACGTGATCGAATCCGGAATGATAAGATACGTAGGAGAACTAAAGTTACCGACATAGTTCTCATAATCGCTAGACTTAAGTGGCAGCGGGCAGGGCACATAGCTCGTCGAACAGATGGCCGTTGGGACAGTAAAGTTCTCGAGTGGCGGGCGCGCACCGGAAGACGCAGTGTGGGCAGGCATCCGGCTCGGTGGACCGACGACCTGGTGAAGGTTGCGGGAAGCTGCTGGATGCGAGCCGCACAGGATCGGTCGGTGTGGAAATCCTTGGGGAAGGCCTTTGTCCAGCAATGGACGTCTTTCGGCTGATAGATAGACAGACCGATAGATAGTAAACCACCATTATTCGTATGAGAAATAGTCACATTTTTCGGAGTTTCTCATCTTATGGTTTTTTAAGGAAAATATTTTTTGTTCTACGTGACAAATATTTTGTGCGTGCGAGAAATATTTAAGAAAGAAAGAAAGAAAGAAAAAAAGTTTATTCAGCAACTAAACATAAATCAAAAGAACTAAAAAATAAGAATATTAAATACCTATTTATATTATGATACTTAACAATCATTTTTGGGCGCTAGATAATTCATTTTATTTACTTACGAACAACAGATACTAAAATCGCGCGTATTATGCTACTCTGCCGAGCATCAAATTATATTTTTTTCACTAAGTATTTATTATGCTATTCTAATAAAATTTATATATTTATAATCCTAGGAAATGCGGCTTTCAGAATATATTTTTTCATGCTAATGTCTTAGACCATTAAAAGTTAATCGACGCATATGTGGAAAAAAACATCCCACCCTTCATTATCTACTTGTTGAGTCGCTTTTTTTGGGGCTTATATCTCCATAATTATAGGTATAAGGGCAAGTCCGATATCATTTTCAGATATTTCAAGGATGAAAAATTCATTTCTGCAACAAAAGAACATACTTTTCGTAGAAAAAAAGAAAGAAATATAACTTCTGAAAGTTAAAACCGCGCGGACCGCGCGTTTTATGCCACACTGCCACGCATTGAATTATATTTTTTTCACTAAGTATTTATTATGCTATTCTAATAAAATTTATATTTTTACAATTCTAGAAAGTGTGGCTTTCAGAATATATTTTTTTCATGCTAATATCTTAGACCATTAAAAAATAATCGACACATATGCGGAAAAAAGGTAGTCATGTTTTATACATTTTATCAAATATTTCTTTTTTTATGTATTGAAAGTCATTTTTATTGTTACAGAAATGAATTCTTCAACCTTTAATCATACGAAAATGATATCTTACTTGCCCTAGTGCCAATAGTTTTGGAGATATAAGCCCACAAATGGAGCGCGGCAGAAGCAAACTTTTCCCCCCTCCCCCTGCCAAACGGCGGATGGCTCCCGATGGCTCCCGGGCTTAATCCACTCAGGACGGCCTAGGGAACAACTATGCCAAGTTTGAGCGCCGGATCCAAAATAAAACGGTTCATTGCACTAAATCCCCGACTAAATGAGTGATTGACTTCAAAATTTATCACCAATTTTTTTTAAAAAGGATCGTGACTCTTTATATATTTTTTTCAGTTTTTACATAAATAAAAACATGTTAAAGATAATAAAACAGGTACTTAGTATATATTATAGTATAATTTATACAATACGAAATATACCTGTTCCTTTTTGTAAGTTAATAGACTTCCTAATGATTATCAAGATTATTAAAGCTTTTGAAATCATGTCTTCTTATCAAAATTTATTTTTTTCTTTTTACCAGTATGACCTACACCAGTAAACCTGAAAAGGATAAAATTAAATAGATCACCCTTTATCACTCTATCTGCCCCAAGTTCGTTTCGAATAAACTATAAAAGTTCAATAAACTTTTTCATTGCAAATGTTTAATTGAATAAATTACATTAAAATTTTAAATACGTAATTATTATGAGTCACTTTATAATCAGCATCATTATGTTCATCGTCAAAAGACGTCCACTACTGAACAAAGGCCCCCAAAGATTTCTGCGACGATCGGTCTTGGCTAGATGCGGGCACTCTACAATTTTGAGTTAAAATTCCATGTGTAGAGGTTCAGACAAAACTGAATAACTTGGAACTAAACACTTGTGACAGTGGAGTTGGCCACTAAGCCCACAACCTCCACCAATCCAGACTTGGTCCCTGTGTGCAGATAGCGGAAGAAATCCATGTCCCAGCAATAAAATGCGTTGTTAACTTTCAAGTTTTATTGTTAAATTGTAAAATGCGTATGAATCGTATTTTTTCCTTTGATTGTATATTCGGTTTTGCGTAGTGACTGAGTTGTTTTGGCCGACGCGACGGTTCGACGGTTCGGCATTTGCATGTGTCAATAAATGTTTGTTAAGAGCCCGCGCGTGCAGAGCAACGACATAACCTGGACAAAATGCCATTTAAAACGTTCGAATTTAAATAACTTGCCCAACAGTTCAGAAGGCATTTGTGTCTTTAAACTGATTTAAATGGTTATTTTTCGTAATACTATGATAGAAACCTCGTTGGTGATACCACTCGGGTATCCAAACATCTTCATTAGAAATAAAATTAAAGTCTTGTCGCGTATTGAGCGTCCCATGTTCAGAAAAGTGCAGTTTACAATGCGTAGATATTTAACAAAGTTTAAGAGTTCACCGTCCTAATCGACTTATGTTATTTAAGCTGTATGTTTTATGACATAAATTCGATCGTTTTAAAGTTGTAACCCATACATATTTGACATAAAATCTGTGGCCATAATTTTGGAACACCATACCATACAAAAAAAAATCATAAAACACTGTAGTCATAAAAATATTATCTATTATTTTTTTTATCCTCAAAATCAGAAGCTTCTACTTATTCAATAAAGTCCAGGTAAGAAGTCCTTGGTTATCATCAGACTCTCATATGTATAATGAGTTTAACATATTTTCATCAACCATGAAAACCCCTGAACCAATTTTCACCAAACATAGCTAAGACACTACAATTAAACCTGCTTCCGAACCAAAAGTGGATCAGTTCGCTCGGTTTAGAACTACGATGGCCCAGATCCAGACAGACACATAGATACACGTAGGCTTCAAACTTATAAAACTCCTCTTTGTCAATGGGGGTTTACAATAATTTCCAGCTCGTCAAAGGTCTTGAAAATATAAGAAGTCATCGAAAATATTACCTACATACTATGTTCCTTTCTATTCAATTCAAAATTGTATGCATTCATCAACATCTGAGTACAATACAGATAATTGGAGTCGCCGATGCTCTACAATGATTCGCGTTAACACGTCTGCGCCCGCGCCGCACGACGCGACGGTGCCTCACGAGCGCTGCGTCTGCGGGCTAGTGTCGCTTCGCTACGGTAATATCGACAAATCATTATCGATATTCAAGCATTTTTCAAAACCGTTCTGAATTTGAGGGTGACTTACTGAAAGGAAACGTCTTGATGACCACGACTCGTCAAACGTATAACTTAATAGTGTTGCTTTGCCCACATACTACTACTACTACTACTACTACTCATTTTCAATAGTGCATTCAATTTTACCCGATTGTCATACGCTTCTGGATGTATGTATGACGGCTTCATTGTAACGAAAATAGCTCTAGGGATTTTGGAGAACCTATACCATCTACACTGCGCCTTCACTGTGGTGTCGTTTAATTAGTTTTGATCCTTAGATTGACACAGGGAACATTTTATGCAGTTATAAATTTAGACAACCATGACTCATGAACCATACGTCATATAACCAAACATAGTCAAAAACACTTTAAATGTATTTATTCATTTATTGCACTGAGTCAACACTCAATTCTTGGCTTTCAATGTATAGTTTATTTACAACAAGACTTAAGGAAACATTTGTTTTATCAATATGACCGGCACACGCATAAATCTTTAGAAGCGATTGAGCGCTGGTAAGGTGCGTACGCGCATAATTCAAGGGGCGATCACCAGGAATCGCCGCTAGGCATGCAGACGGCCGCCGTCGTTGCAGAGCCATAAAACCCGTTACGGGCGACGCTATGTGCATATCCGACAACTAAATTTATGCAAACGCACATATTTATAAACTCGTTAATATTCACATAGAATTTTAATAGATTTTGAAAATTATTATTCTTGCCTTGTTTGTTACTTTTCCCGCCTTTGATAATTCTTGTCCATCCAAAATGAAATATGTACATATACTCTTATTTATTTAGTAATTATTTTGATGGTACTTGTTTTATGTTGTAAGCTATATTTTTCTTACCAGTTTCTATTAATTTTTAAAGATAAAATCAAGGTAATAATGACTAAACTAGAGCGTGATTTCTATTACTGTGCGAAATATATATACACATCACTCCAAATTGTAACCAATTGTATCCAAACCAAGCAGTTTGGAGTGTATCTTTATCGTCACACTGTCGAGCTCATGGCACAACACTAAAGTGAATGCACGCTTGAGGTGCAGTGCAACGGTCGGTCGTCAGTGCATCAGAACGTACCCCATTGTTTAAGACCAGCGAAATATAATTCAAGGTCTTTGCATTTCATATTATTACTATAAACATATGTACGATGAAACGCTTGATATTTCAACTAAAATTGTAGACAAACTTTGGCTATGTCAATCTTAAATATTTCAGTTGAAGTTGTTTAAAAAACATAGGTAGGTAGTCTTCTCTCTAAAGCGATAGATTATTCCATGTGAAGACATCAACCTTTTTTTTAATATATAGAAATATTTTAAAAAAATCCTTAGGTAAGTATAGGTACTATACATTTAATATGTCACCAAAAACGAACGTTGGCTTGCGTTGCATTCTTACAATATGACACATTTCCAACCCGTACTCGTAAGTTTTGCTAAGGAAATTCCGCCTAATACCTACGATCAAATCTGGCAATAATTCAGGAATTTCTTGCGTTTGCACGTTTGTTGCTTATTAAACCCGGTGACACCTTGGAATTCGTCATAGTCTTACGTAGGCCACACCTACGGTTCATTCTGAATTTACCAGCATAAATATCACAGTTTATTTTCAAAATAGAGTTGTAGGTGTATTGCTGTTTAGCATTGCAGCGGTATAAATTAACGTTGTTGTTGTTTATGTCGACCTATGGTATTACACTGGTACAAAAGACCTTCGTGAGCAAAACGATTTCCTCTGCCTTGCGAATTTTCAAATCAAATCAAAAATATTTATTCGCAATACACTTATCGAAGGTAATTTTTACTTTCGAGCGATTGAGAAGCGAGTGACGAAGGAGTAAGGATACTTCCTTCATAGCAAAAAAAAATTTGACCTTGACATTTAGATGGGGATCGGTTGTCATGCACTATTAGATCCCAAAAAACTATGAAATAAAAATGTATCTGTGTGTGTGTCCGTCCGCTGCTCTAGCGCCAAGACCACTGGACAGATTTGGGTTAGGGCAATATTTTGTTAATATCTCCAGCCAATTCTTTTATTTTTTTTACTAACGCAATGTTTTAGGATTGCCACCATAATACAAAACCCATATTTTTTTTCTCAGAAATGGCTCTTTAGACTTTGATGAAACTTTGTACACACAGTACCATATTTTTATACGGCGGGAAAATCTGATTGAGTCTGATCTGAATACCTCTTATACAAACTGAAGTTCTTTGTTAATTTTTCTCAAAAATGGCTGTTACTGTATACGGCCTACTATACTAGATAGTTTTTTATTCCGGGCAATACTAAGGTGCCTACCATACAAACCCATATTATTTGTTAAATTTTCAAGTCTATCACCCCTGTCCTGTGCTACTGAATGAATACGAAATTCCGAAGTTTCACAACAATACATTTTATAGTATTACAATACAGGGTATTAAAAAAGTGCGTTAAGGGGTTACTCAGAATCAAGTAGGTATATTAAAAAAATCCGCTCTTCAAATATTTTTTTCAGATTCCCATACTAAATCTGACTAGTGAATCAATAATTTGCATGGAAAACTGAAAAAAAATTTAGATGTTTGTTTGATTGTAGTTGTGGATTTTTTCAATAACACTAGTTTATAGTGAATCTGTTGCCGGGAAAATTTTCGATGTTTCTGACAACATATGGTATGCTAAGTTCAAATATATTATTGAATTTTTTGATGAGCTCTTGTTTTTGAGTTTTAGATTTTTGAATTTTTGCCAAATGTAGGAAAAGCACTTTCTGTTTATATCGATAGCTTTATCAAACTTTTTCATAATATCCAGTTTTATATGTAATCGCAGTAGGATAACTTTTTCACGAACTACAAGTGGCTCTTTGGCAAAATTTTGCTTACCAAGATGTATATTTTTTTTAAGGTGCTGTGTTTAATTACTCAATGTTCGTATTTTATTATTATTATTATTATTCATTCATTCTCAGGCAACCAAGTAACTAATGTACAGGCCCATGGATACATAAAAACTTATACAATTTTGCTCTACCGTCTATTTTTCTCTAAATATGTAGCAAAATTATTTGTATTTTTAAACAACATCTCCTTGAAGTACTCTGTCGCGAAAACTACAATATAAATCTAAACAAAGTGAAACACGAAAGTTTTCATTGGACAAATACGCTTAAATGATCAAAATAATAATTATTTGACCTGCAAAAAAAATTCTGAGGGTAGATTTGAGAATAATAATATCAACCATAAACTTCGAGGCAACAGACAAAAAATTAAATTTTGTAAACTAGTGTAATTAAAGTTGCTCATTTCCATGAGTAGAAGTTTCACTATGAAGTTTTGGTGGGGGGTCCAAAAATAACCCTGTTTAAACAAGAACGATTAATTGTACTGCCTCATGAATTACTTTACTGGAGGAACACGCAAAAGAGAGCGTAAAATTGATAAAACTTCTTAAAAATGCAGGTAAACTAAGGTTTTCACTTTGAAAAAATTAAAATTTCCGCGCTCGCTTCGCTCGCTTTTTTTATAAATGGAGTGGGAGTTTGCATGGTAATGTACATCATATATTTTTTTTAGTTTTATCATTCTCTTACTTTAGAAGTTACATGGGGGGGACACACATTTTACCACTTTGGAAGTGTCTCTCGCGCAAACTATTCAGTTTAGAAAAAAATTATATTAGAAACCTCAATATCATTTTTGAAGACCTATCCATAGATACCCCACACGTATGGATATGATGAAAAAAAAATTGAGTTTCAGTTCTAAGTATGGGAACCCCCAAATTTTTTTGTTTTTTTTCTATTTTTGTGTAAAAATCTTAGTGCGGTTCACAGAATACATCTACTTACCAAGTTTCAATAGTATAGTTCGTATAGTTTCGGAAAAAAGTGGCTGTGACATACGGACGGACAGACAGACAGACATGACGAATCCATAAGGGTTCCCTTTGTTTGCCATTTGGCTACGGAACTCTAAAAATGCAGGTAATCTGAGATACTTTATCTGATAAATTTTAAATGCCGCAAAGCTGCAGCATGGGCGCAGTTTTTTCTTACCTATTACAATAAATGTGCAGTTCTTATATGAGGACTATTTATACGGCGTAAAACGCACGTTTGTTTCCATATAAACGCAATAAAGCTACGTACGTACTAAAAAGTGCGCGTTGAACGCATTGTATCGCGTTTGATAATTGTGATACTTCATCCTAGAAATAAATCCATAGCTACGCCAATGTTTGTCACTAATAATAGACAACTCCCATATGTTTTGTAATTTTATATTTTAACATCCTTAAATATTTTGTGCAATAAACCTTAATTTTCTCGACTTATTTTACTATTAATGTGACCTTACTAATTATTGTATTATTATAGTATGACCCCCCCCCCCCCAAATTGTTGGCTGCGACCGCGCCTGATCATGGTCCAAAGACTGGTTCTCAGCCGTAACAATAAATGCAACAGTGACACCAATACATGAATCGTGATCGAATACAAAACGTCAAATGTCAAAAACGACAATTTTGTTCTAAAATGTTTGAAGTATGACGTCATAATTTAGTAGTCGTTTCTGAATTACGAATTTTTTTATAAATAAAAATTGCACGTATAAAGTTTAAGCTCGGATATGATTTCTACTTTTTCAGTAAAAACTTTTTAAGTACTGAAAATTTACTAATTTCTTGATGCACTTCAACTACCCCATTAGATATCTATTAATCGCTGCTCGTTCGTAAGAAGCATTTACCTAACATGTATGGCGTTTATCAGGTTATAAAAATGCAATAATGCTCGTAGCAACAAGCTACTACAGTCGGTTGCTATGTTGAGGAGAGGCTCGACATACGCTGGTGCGCCCTTAAGCTCGATCTAGGTCACCTGAAGTCTGTAGACTAGACAAACACAGTTTTTAATTGTATCCTTGTTTATGGAAAAGCCATAATGCTTAAAGTATTCATTTTAAATGTTATCCGTTTATTACAAATTTTATCTATCATATTTTTTTTGTAACGCGTTGTGTTTAATGACTGCGTTAAGGATAGTATTTTTACTTTACCATATTTTATAATAAAAACGTATCTTTACAGAGTATAAAAAGACCTAATCCCGGTGATGCTACGCACCACAATGAAAAAATCTCCAACAAATCGATGCAGTATTTAAAAAAAACCTTTGATGACAAAACTGACTTATCAGCTGAAAAATTTATGGGTTTTCATTGTATGGGTTAATTTATTTATTTTGAGTAGATATTTATATTTATTTATCAATAACAACGGGTACACCCAGTAATAGTTAGGTATTGACATTTTACATAATATTCTTAAACAATTACAGAAATATATACTTTACAAATATAAATTTCCGGAAGTTAAATTTCACACCCGGTATACGTATATGTCTAATGTAATATTTAGCACCGCCGCCTATTGTATGAATACTGATGGAGACATTTCACCAGTGCTGTTTGAAGTGAGATTTTAAAAAATGTAGGATGCTGGGTGATTATCACATCATTTCTATATCGACTCAAAAGCTTTCTTCAAGAGAGCAGGATATCCTGTATATTGAAATGATATCCAAAACCAACATTTTCAATAAATATTTGTAACCATTTTGAATGTCGCTCCCGAAACTGCCAAAGAGCGATCAATTGCCAAAAATAATTGATATCGTAAATAGTATTATAATTTTGTTTTGACTTGAATTGCGAAAGATCCGGCACCTGACGTGACGGTGATGAGTAATAATCACAGATAGTTCAAAACTGTCATGCCCCAAAATACATATACAACACAACGCAATAAACATTGCACTTCTTACAAAGTGCGCAACAATAACATCACTAGGTATAATAGATGAGCTTTCTTTAGAACTAAAGCTGGCATTCTAAAAGTTTCCTCACGTCTGACTTGTCCGAAATCTGAATATAAAATATTCGACAGCGCTTAATGTAAAAATGTTTAGAGGTTTTTCATAACTGCAATATTAGTGTTTTCAAAACTGCAATGAATAAAAACTGTGCAAATATATAAGAGTGGATTTCTGCTCGTCGAACTGAATAACTTTTATTTTACGCCTTAGCTAAAACAGTAAAAAATACATTTTGATCTTTTTATAAAAATCGACCAGCTAATCTTCTTATTCTCCTTGGAGAAAGTGTAGGATTCATCGTAACACATTGTATATACTGATCTTTGTCCTAGTCTTGGTTGATACGAAGAACGCGTGTACAAGAAGAGTCCCATATACCTACCTATTGTATGCGTTCACAGATAGATAAGATTATTTTTATGCAAGCACCTAGGTCTTAAAAGTCACGAATCACCTGAACTGAGCATACCTGAGTTTCTCGTTTATTTCGAGCATCGCACTAACCATTTGACCGCACGCGCAACCCATTCATTGCATCCACTAGTGCACGGTGACACAAATCCCGTCTATTTCGGACTTCGTTACGCAGCTACCTCAGTACCGAGTCTTGCATGTCTTTCACGGAAAATCGTTGCATTCATAGCATTAATTAACGAATTTAAAATACATAAGAATCACCTTGAAAGCTTTTGCAGACAAAGTGCACCCATGTTGTGCGCATTTTCTCGTATTACCTATGGCATTCACAGGATCATTAATACACCTAGTCAGTTAACAATAAAAATACCAAATAATTCGGGCTTGAGTGGAAAGTATTGTATTTAGTTATTTTCCGGAAAAATAAACAACGTAGTGTAAAAAGTTTCATTGAAATCATTAGAGCCATTTAGAGAAAAAAAAAATAGTTATCAGCTGGGAAATGCAACACAAGTTCATGTTTTTTAGAAGTTTCGTGAAATCTTCGGAAGTTGACAACGGACTGCGCGATTGTTGTGATATTGTATCGGCTTATGAGTATTACTACTAAGTACTAAAAAAAGGTGGCGATTTCCATCATTTCGTGAAATCATAGCTTATAAATTGGATGCAGCGCTATGGAGTTAACCCCTTGTGATAGCATGGTTAAATTGTACTTACCACACGATAAGAAGAGAAAGAAGAGGAAGTCAAAAGGTAGGGTACCTTTCGACTACCGTGCTAAGTATTTCCCTTCTTAGAAAATTTGTAGAATATACATGTACCTTTCGACTACCGTGCTAAGTATTGTTCTTAGAAAATTAGTAGAATATACATGTACCTTTCGACTACCGTGCTAAGTATTCTTCTTAGAAAATTAGTAGAATATACGTATGTAGTACGTACCCCTACCTAGTACATCCTATTCACTTAAAGGTGCGAATCTGGGAATCGTTGATTCATGATTCACAAATGAGATCACGAAACTTGTAAATAATTAGGGTTACCATATCCCGGATCCAACGTAATAATAGGCACACATAACGACGACGCGTGGAAGCGTAATTGCACTGTCACTTTTTATGATCGTTTCTTTTGTATAATAGATTGGACTGCCACTTATTTTTATACAATTACCATTCTCGTGTTATTTACTTAGCAAACGTTAGATCACGTGATCGGTGAGCAGTGGATCCGGATCCGCGTCGCCTTCCAAAACCGGCGCAAGCGCAGCCGAAGTGTCAATGCCCGTAACCCCGTAAGGCTAAGGGTTCCACAAAATCCAGACATAATTTCTCCAGAGTTTTGGGAAATTTTCAAGATTAAGTAGCCCACAAATTCAGACACCGTTAGGTCTTCAGTTAGGACAGTCTTCGGTTAGGTGTAACCACCTGTATTTACTTACCTAATTAAAATGTACCTCATTTGGATTGTTAACATTTTCTTGCATATAGAAAATTAGATTGAGGAATTCGCAAAGCACATTTATCAAGCTAGCTACCATCGGCAAGTATGTTCAGTTACGTCCATGTTGGGTTATGGGCCACCGGGCCGGGCGGCGCGCGCGCTGTGAAAAATATCGTCTGCGCCTCGTCTAGCCGTCGGTCGTCGTCGTGAACTCGTGAGTCATGCACTCCTGCGCAGTGCGCACTCATCCAACCGAATACGGCATGCAGGGTTGCCTGACTGCTTTTAACTGAACATTTTGAACCGGTCCATAAACAATTAATTTGTTCTGTATTTTAGTGAGGTTTCATCTGGAATGGCGGATGTATATCGCAGTTTGCAGTCAATATTTGAATGTTTTGACGTTAAGGCGGATCTTTTGTACTTTCTTTAGTTACACAGGCACGTCTTTCTTGAAAAGAAATCTTAGAAGTACACTATACTTAGAGTCAAACCACTTTAATGTTCTGAAGCCTGAAAATTAATTCGATAACCCTATCTTTAGAAATATTTAGCATCAATTTCCTAGACAACCTCGCCTCAAAAATTAACATCTGCTTTTATGTTAAGTCTGTAAATTAAAAACGTTTGGCAAGTTTTGTTTGAAATATCCGACTTATGGGTCTATATAAGTGTGGCTTGATAATATGAAAGCTCATAACAGCGCTGCGCCTGTACAGCTTAAGTCCACCGGAGAGACAGCAGAGTCAGGTAGCGTCATGCGTCATGTCACATTTCATTTACCTGCCTAAATTAATGAAAATAAAACCTCAACACTATAGCACTAGGGGGGACGAAGCGGTCGTGGCTCAGTGCGGCTTGCGTAGTCGCATCGATCACGCAGGTTAACTGACTACAGACATGGTCATAACCTGGATGGGTTTGACTGTTACTGGCATTTATCTCGACCGTTTCCGTGCTTCGCAAGGCACGTTAAGCCGTTGGTGCCGGCTGCTATCGCTAGTAGTCGTTAAGCCACGTCAGAGGCCTTATAGGCGGCTTGAACACTTATGACACTAGGGTTGGCCACTAGCCCCACAACCTCCACCAATCCGGACTTGGCCCCCGTGTGTGGAGTATGGCCTATACCTTTCCGAGTTATGGGAAGAGACCCGTGCCCCTGGTTAATATAACATACTAACCAGGGACATAATAACATACGAAATTTAAAAAGTTCAAAACCAATTTAGCGTTTATGTTACTCAGGCTATCACAAGAATTCTAATGATACTAATATACAAACATCTAAATCGATTCTAGAAACTCACCCACATTGTCCCAATATGAACCTTGAACCCTAAAAACATTACACTAATTTTTGGGGCAGTCGTGTAAAAAAACTAGGGTGACTGTCAAGTTTATTAAAAACAATTAAACATTGTGTGTTACCTTGTCATGTCATCCGGGATCTGCTGGACGGGAAAGAGCGCGGTGGGCGCTGCAGCTCGGTGGGCTTATCAGTTGAGGATAAATAAAAAAGAAAAATCTGGGGTGAATGTCAAGTATAATATTAACGGTGTGTTGCGTTGGCAGCCGGGATCTGCTGGACGGGGATGGAGCGCGGAGGGCGCTGCAGCTCGGTGGCGGCGCTGCGCGTGACCCGCGCCGAGTGCTGCGCGGGCGGCCGCGCGCCGGCGGCCTGGAGCCGCGACGACCTAGACAGTGGCGAGATCTTCTTCTACAAGGCGCTGTCTGGAGGCGTGCCTTGCAATGCTTGTGCAGGTAATTTCACACTCACTACTCACTACTGACTAATAATAGGGATTTGTCATCTGACTACCATCAGCCAAATGGCGTCCAATGCTGAACAAAGGCGAACCGGTCTTGCGCTGGCCGCATCTGACTTACTTTTTCAAATATTAAAAACGACAATTTGTTCTAAAAATATTTGAAATAGCGAACTATGACGTCATAACTTCGTATAGTCGTTTCCATAGTAATTACGAAATTTTTATTATAAAAAACTTGCACATGTAATGAAATTAAATGAAAGCTAGTAAGTTTTTCTTATAAGAGTTATATAGAGAAAAATATTTCGTAATATATTTTTTTAAAGCAGTCAATTAATTCGCGAACACTTCCCGAAACGTTGAGTCTACAAATTCCACGTGGGAGGAAGTTTGTACTAGGTAGAAAAACTGACAATATAAAAGAATGTGTGAAGTATCTACAAAAAAAAAACTTCTTGTTTTTTTTTTTGTAGTAGGATTGATGGCGTCTCATAACTTTGTCTTGAGAAGTGCTAAGAGCTTGACAGCAATTTATTCTTCTACTCAGCACTGGACGTAAATTTTTAGGTAATAAGTGAGCATGGCCCAAATACAATCGTTGTCGAGAAACATCATTGCCAAAACTCGTTGATAAAAATGGAATATGTCACACTATGGCAACGTGTGCAGTAAAGCGCTCCACTAATTACAGCAAGGATATAGGTAATATCTATGTGGTTTCGTGAGGCCTGATAACCTCTCTCTACACCTAATCATCCAGCAGGCACATTCTCAATACGGATACATCACACAATACACTGTCTTCCAATCCGACATCATTGATATTTTTTGCTAATTCATGACGGCGGCATCGTTGCTGTCGTGAACCGAAATTACCAAAATGACCGTCCGAAGTGCAAATTTCGTTTACGTACTCGCATAGATGAGTACTATCCAACGAAAAAGTCCCATAAAATTTCAAAGGAACTATTATAACTATTTCAGTATAAAAATCTCTTTAAAATCTGTGGCCAAGCTAAGGGACCTTTTTCGTAACAAGCACACTACCTATAGTTTTGTCACGAGAATTAAATGTGGAAAGCACACCAAAAGTCGGCCAAAAGTCACCAAGTCATTGCGTGACTCGTTGATGTCTTGTAGGTATATGGCATACATATTTCACTTGTTCTAAGCTAAGTAAAATACGACCAAAATTGTTTTAAATTGATGATAATGAAAATTTAATTAAATGTGATTTCAGATGTTTCTTATTTTATCTAATCTAAAAAAATATTGCTATCTAATCAACAACAAAAAAATTAGGGTCGCGTTTTTTTAAAGTTGCTTTAATTTTTTTATTTAAGTAGGTTTTTCCTGCATGACGTTTTCTAGAGACGTGCCCAAATAGGCTGCATGTTGCCCATGCTGACCTCAGACAACCCACATTTTGGAATCAACCTAATATGAATATTTATATCGAGGGTTCACGGGAGACTTGTATTAAGCGACATTTTTGGAAACACGGGTAACCTCTACTTTAAAAATTTATTTCTTACAAAATACCTCACTAAAAATAACTTCTGAATAATTTTTAAAATATTAAGAATATCGAGAATCTATATAATACAAAGAAGTTAAGTTTTAATGATTATTTTTCTAAGAAATATTTTTTTAAATCAGTCTCCTGAACATTTCTAAAAATGTCGCTTAATACAAGTCGCCCGTGAACCCTCGATATGATAAGATTAGAATGCGTTAGCTGCTTCGCTTGGGAAGTGTTTGACTGGGCTGTAGGTATAAGTACCTATAGGTAGTGTTTTTACCACTGTAACTATAATCCGTCGTTCCGATGGCGCTCAATACTTTAATTCAATTCGTTGCGTTCGTTGCGTTTTTTGTTAAATGATCTTGATTTTAATCTCTAAGTACCTATCTCAACAAGCTCTACATTTGTCCGAGCAAATGTGATGACAAAAAATGCGCTTTAGTTTACACTTTGGTTCCATACATCTCATTTCGTTAGCTTGTCTAAACTATACTGATGGTTATTTTTTTAGTTGTCTAGACGCTCGAGATGTTTTTTAACCAGCTAAGTTATTATTAACAACTAGTGCTTCGTCTGCGTAGACTTGGGATCAAACCTGATGAAATAAAATTTTTCATGTCTCTTTAAAATTTCATTTCACTCCCTTAGGAGATAAAAAACATTACACTGTTTACATTAAATTTATACTTTTTTTAAAGCTGAGAAATGAGCGCTCGCTTTGAAAAAAAAATCCTTGCCCAAAACTTACACAGTCTCAAAAATAAACGGTCTTAAGTTGCATAAAAATATTATTTTGTATAAATTTTCCATAAGTAATTGAGTATTACTAGAAAAAAAAATTGTGAACTTGGCGTACAAAGTAATGACAAAAGTTTCTTGTTTCATAAGCTTTCTAAAAAAGTTAAAATGTTACCAACTTTTGCACGGGATCGAAAAAAAATCCAATAAACCAAACAAGTACCACATTTTTTCCATACATATCCTGCACGGTGCCGCCCTCTGTTTTACTCGTGTCGTGCGTGATTCGTGAGCTTAACATGATTCGATAATTTTTAGCAATCTTCGCGACAGTTCGTGGACACGAACTCGCAGTTTCCAACCAAATGGTTAGTTCGTGCGTAGAGAAAAGTCACAGTATTCGTTAAATAATAGTTAATATTCTTGATAATGCCTCCGGTGCCAATGGCTTAACGTGCCTTGCGAAGCACGGAAATGGTCGAAATAAATGCCACTAACAGTAAAAACCCATCCAGATTTTGACCGTGTCTGTATTCACTTAACCTGCGTGATCGATGAGACCAAGCAAGCCACACTGAGCCACGACCGCTTACGTATGTATGCTCTGTACGCATGAACTAACTATCTAGTTGGAAACTGTGCGAGTTCGTGTCCACGAACTGTCGCGAAGATTGCTAAAAATTATCGAATCATGTTAAGCTCACGAGTCACGCACGACACTAGTAAAAGAGAGGGCGGGACCGTGCAGGATATGTATGGAAAAAATTTATTACTTGTTTGGTTTATTGGATTTTTTTTCGATCCCGTGCAAAAGTTGGTAACATTTTTACCTTTTTAGAAAGCTTATGAAACAAGAAACTTTTGTCATTACTTTGTACGCCAAGTTCACTACATTTTTTCTAGTAATACTCAATTACTTATGGAAAATTTATACAAAATAATATTTTTATGCAACTTAAGACCGTTTATTTTTGAGACTGTAAGTTTTGGGCAAGTTTTATTTTTCAAAGCGAGCGCTCATTTCTCAGCTTTTTTAAAAAAAGTATCAATTTAATGTAAACAGTGTAATGTTTTTTCGTAATTAATTGTTTTTGGTAACAAGGTAGAAAATTTCAAAAAAATCTAAAAACAGCAATATCTCAGTAACCATACATTTTTGACCCCTGGTTAACTGGACTTAATTTGTTGCAAATGACCTCTAGTATAACCCCTTTGAAGGATCACGTCGAATTACCAATCACGCTGTATAATTTTAAATTGTAGAACTAAAATATATTTATTTTTTAATATTAATTAATTAATAACTTGTGAATAACAATTATCAATAAAGAATTTCTAGGTTAATGTCTATCTTTGTTTGGCTTATTTATCTTTTGAACTTGAGTATGTCGGTGAGCGCGTATTAGAAGTTCATAGAGCAACTATACTAACAGAATGTAGGTATAAAAGAAAAAGATTTTAGAAGCTGAATCCATGAAGCATTTCTAGTACAATAACAATGAGTGGCATGCCTATGAAACCGTCCTGAATTAGGCCGGGTGCATTGACCGATAGCTAGATAAACAAATTAAGTATATTATATTAAACAATTCGCATGCAGGAGCACGCCTCGCCACCGTTTGGCAAAACGACAAGAATGCGAGGTAAAAACGTGAAACCAATTTCTGTTTTGTATTTCACTGCAGTGTGATGTTTTGGTTAATTTAGGTATCTGTTATTCGGGTGAGCGCCCGTTCTATTGAACATAGGATTTCATGAGCTATTAAATTGAGATAAATTGTTCCTTCTGTTTGTTTTGAAGTCGTTAAGCTAAATATTCTCGATTGGCGGGTAAGATGTCATCATTGTAAATGAATGTAGTACCTAAGTTGTTTATGCTAATACAGGCATAGGTAACACACATAAGAAGGTCAGAACCTCCACTAGATCTAGTTTTCAGGCTCCGCCTGCGCATAACAAATATATCCTCGTAATATTGTGGGATACCTACGTGCGTCCCAGCTAGAAGGTACCAGTGGAGGAGTCAATGAAATAGTAGATTGCAGTTAGAGCTCCCGGTTGCGAGTATAACTTTATTCAAAATGTCAGCTATATTTATACTTAAAGGTAACCTATAAACTACAACTATACAGGGTGAGTTTAAATTAGTTCTTAATACAAAAGGGTATGCATGTGCTCATGATAACGAACAACTTTCCCTAAGGAACCCATAGTCAAATCGTAAAAAAATTTTGGAGTCTCCATACAAATCGAGAAACTGACTGGCTAAATTAGTATGAAGAGTCCAACAATTTTTTTGCGATTTGACTATTGGTTTCTTAGGGAAAGTTGTTTGTTATCATGAGCACAAGCATACCCTTTCGTATCAAGAACTAATTTAAAGTCACCCTATATATGTCTACGTATTTACTTAACTCTACCTTATATCTAAATATTAATTCTAAACTACCGTAAACTTACTGTTTGGAAATAGTAGTTACAAACATACCCTAAACAAATATAAACAAATACCGAAGATTCAAAGAAATATGTCAAGCATGTACTTAAAATAAGTTTGATATCTCATGTTGTCATTTCTCTTACCCTTGTTTATCAAGACAATATCGTCGAGTAGAGTGTGGGTAGTTAAATGTAAAATACAAACGTTGTTATAGACAATTTAACTTTCTGAAGGCATCGCGTATTTATAATGACGATGAGAAAACTCACAGTTTTAATTGCATATAGAAAATCTATACGTTACTTACCTGCAAGTTAAAGTTTCAGCTTACATATCTCTGGATTCTCGGGTTGACTGAAAAAAACACCTGATTGTCTCTGAAAATAGTGATAAGTTTGCTATGTGTCGAGTGTCTGAGCTAGTAGGATCACGCTCGATGTCCAATTGTGATTACTTAGCGCTGTGGCTATAAACCCAGAGCATATGCTGAGCTTGCACCTTTTTGGTATTACTTATTTGTGTGTAATTTTTTCCTTGTAATTTTGTAATTTGTATGCCAAATAAAGATTTATTCTATTCTATTCTATTACGAAATAACTATGATAACATATGTTTTGTTTACATATTTTAATTAATACCAGAAATAAAAAAGACTCTAAGCACCGAAACCAAAAGGTGGAGGAATTTATGTTTCAAATAAACGAAAAAACGAAACGAGAACGCTCAACGCTCCTCACTGAGGTAGAGCTGTAAATACCAAGCAAGTAACAACGCTAGTTGCTTAGACCCTATTTTAAGGTTATTGGCGAGGGAACATACTATGGTTCATTCCAATCAAAAAAAGCAAAACGTAAACAAACTTACTATGGAACTGACACATGTCAATGTCATCTGCATACTATCTTTGTTTACCTTTTGCTTTTTTTTGATTGGAATGAAGTATACATTATGAAGAAATAAAAACGAAACGATAATTTTGGTCATTTCCAAATAAACACATTTCAGTGAATACCACTATTAAACATTCAATTGTCCCCAGAATCATGTGCCGGGATAAAGTGCAGTCCCGGACGAAGATGTGTTGTTAGAAACGGTCACGCGAAGTGCGTGTGCGCCGCCGCGTGCCGCCGGGCGGGGCCGGTGTGCGGGAGCGACGGCCGAACCTACCGCTCCCTCTGCAGGCTGCGGCGGCGAGCCTGCCGGAAGCCCACCAAACACCTAAGCCTTGATTACCCGGGACCTTGTAGAGGTGAGCGTTTAAAATTTCTAAAATAAGTTCAGGGAGGAAGTCAAACTGCTGGTGAGCCCAACTCCAACGTCCAACCAAGCTGCACTAAGTACTTTTTGTTTCCTCTTAAAGAGGTCCGCCTCTGTCTTGCCTAACTGGCGGGAAATTGCCGGCAGAGTTTTTCCATGCATAAGTCGCAAATAGGCGCAACCACCCTTCGCTGACGGTAGAGCATTTCTGGCAGCTGATGGTGAGAGGCTACAGCACCAATTCCTGGGGGTCGCATAATACGTATTGGCTTGCCTTAACATATTAACAATCCAGGAGCTACCAATAAGTCATGCAACTGCTGCCAAGAGTCCATGCTTCCACTGTGGAGTCATCGGTACAAAATATGACAACATTTTCTAAGAGGACTGTGAACGTGTTAAGAGTCGGTCCACTAGCGAAATATATGTGGTTGCAAACGCACAAACTAATACGCAAGCATACATACAGGCAAGCATGTAAGCAAGCAGTGGATGGTTCCCCATCGTCCTGAAAGATTCTCTCATCAGTGACTACATGGCAGTGATTCGTCTCTCGCAAATAACACTAATTATGCTCTCCGAACCAGCAGTCCGGGTTCAAATTCCGTCCAATGATGTACCAATGATTTTTCTAAAGCTTACGTAAAATGTTTATAAACAGATTCCTACGGTGATGTAAAAACACGAGGAAAGGTCGCATTGCATACGTCCATAGGTGTAAATCTAAACGTGATCGGGTTATGGAAGTGCAATATCATCGCCGTCTATCCTTAATGGATAGCTCAGATAGGTAATTGTGCCACAGAATTAGAGAGAGAGATGAGCATGTACTCGTAATTGTTATATTCGACAAAAATAGGAGTGCACCCCAATCGTTTCCAAATGACACCTGTTGAAATAAGGGCTTCTACTCATGAAACTGAAGAATTTCACTCAATAAAGACAGTCAATTCGCGAATTTTGGCTTTCTCTGACAAGTGGTGTCCGACTGGATGGGTGCTTGTTCTATACTATGGCGGGTGGGGCGAGATACCGGCATAAGAGGCATTCCATCTTAACCCTCAAGGATCGGCAAGGCACTGTTACTCTCCTGGGGTTTCAGTTGATCATAGGTGGCGTTAGCCACTTTCCATTAGGTGAGCCTTTTGTAAACTCGCACGATAAAACAATGTTCTGATCTATAGTTACCTGAAAGGCATGTCAGTCAGTTATCCACAACTATGACCATGACGTCAGTCTCCCAAAAGGCATTGCAACTTTTTGTTATTTGCCAAGTAATTTTCTATCCTACCGACCAGTTGTGTCATTGATGTATTGATGCCAAAAGAGTTCATACGCGGGGTCACTGCAAACTGCGAAAACACATTTTTTTAAACAAAAATAAAGAAACGTCGCATTGGCCAGCGCGCCGGGCGGCGCTAGCGGCATGACGTATAAATAGTTTTGATTCGCTATACGGATACCGTACAATTTAACACTAATCACTTACTTCTTAAGTATTCTTAGAACCGTATGATATAACATACAAAACGAACGAATCATGTGATGTTAGCGGCGCAGTGGTCGCTGCCCCTAGCAACAGGCAATCACTAAGTTAGGCCTGGTGCTAGGCGCACTAGAATTGCGAGACCTAGCCTATCCGGCGGACGGCTGTCTCAGGCCCCATCAAAGTTAGTATCTCATTATTAGTGCACTGAAGCTTGACCGCGGGCGCTGCGTCAAACTGACACGCTTATCGTTTTTGAAGTTATATTCCTTCTACAATGACGAAAATCTAAGAACTTTTGAAATAAAAAATGACCCACTGACTAAAAAAACTTATTTAAAATCTAAATTCGTTTCAATTTAAAATAATTGAACTCCGTCGTACAACAGGTAAATATACAGGGTGTAACAGAAGTGTGTGATACTTCAAGATTGGCTTTTACCCATCAAACTGAACAACTTTTGTTCTACAACTTTGTTGAAATCGCAAAAATTTTTTTGGACTTTTCACTTGGTTCGCTTGGTTCGCCAGCTGATCGATTAGTATGAAAAGTCCAAAAAAAATTTTGCGATTTCAACAAAGTTGTAGAACAAAAGTTGTTCAGTTTGATGGGTAAAAGCCAACCTTGAAGTATTGTCACACACTTCTGTTACACCCTGTATAAAATAAAATATTTTTATTACGTTCCCAAAAATAGAAACAATAAAGAGTAGTAGTAGCAGAGCATGGCTGTCAAACTTGGAAATCATGGGTCTATAACATTTTTCTAGTAACAGGGGCAATTTTAACTAGGTGAAGAGTGTGTCCTTTTAAAACCAAAATGTATTTTTCTGTTTCTCTAAATCTAAACGATTTGGGCTTCCCAGCATAAACATAATATTTCTCGACGTAACTTCTTATCTTACCTCTTACTGTACAATAGGTACCTACGTAAGATAAATTTCTTCATAGACAACATAAAGAGACTAAAAAGCGCACTCTGACCATAACAAGCCGTTCTAAAGGAACAATCGCCCATTGAGGGCTAGATTTTGTTTTTCTCTACCATTAATCCCGGTGCTGTAATTACTGTGCCCTCCCCTATTATCACGAGCGCAAGAGACTACATCTCTATTGGCATGGACACAATAATGGTTTGCTCGATGCACGATGCGTCTGCCGTGAGACGTCGCCCCGGGTGCATGCATGTGAATGAGTGCAGCGCCTACCACCTGATTTCCTTAACTTCGTTTGTCTTAATTATTTGCATAACTTCCAAATTCACTTTCTCGTGCGTTTACCATTTTACCGCAACTAGTCCTGATAATGACTTTTGCAAATAAATGACTACGCTATCAGGAGCATAGTTATCTTGACAATAACTTTCGACCACCTCCATATTAAGGACTTGAAAAAAAAAAATTCAGATTCGAATACAGAATAGAATAGCACCGTGCGAGCGAGCCCGTGGTTACGCTACGCTGCATTTACAACTGCAGGTCGTGTTGTGTTTTTGCCTCAGGTGCCCGCGGCGAGTGATTGCGCTACGGGTGTAGCTAAATTGCGCCCAGACCGAGACCATTGCAGTTCTCTGTTTATATTCTACTCGGCGAGCGCCTAATGATCCCACAAATCATGTTATCTCCAGAGCACGAGAAATGTTTTTCTCAGGCGCTGCAGTTGGCTGTCTTTTAATTCTGCTAGCAGCGTAAAGTAGGCTACCAACTTTACGCGTACCAACTTTATTACGTTCGCGGATTTGACACATATCTTTGGCAGGTTCGTAAGTAGGTATCATTAAATTCACGTCATGTATGTCATAAGGGCGCTGCACTTGCTTGCTTTTCTTTACAAAAAAGAATCTTTATTCGTCCTCTTTTATTCATATACCGGGAGCCGGGTCGTTCCCTTCCCTCAAATATGGTTGAGGGGAGCGATGGCTGACTCTCGCGTTATACTCGTGATCGGGTGCTGTCCGTGTGAACTGGCCTGCTCTTGTCATTGGTTTTTTGGAATTTGTTAGTCATTAGCTACAAACAATTTTTACTTTTATCTCTTTTGAATCCTTTCTATATTCTTATTTTTGTATATTTTATTTACAGACATGACATTGTATAATTCATTTATTGATCTAGCATTAAGATGTAATAGAATATAAGACTTAAAAAAAAAAATGTGTTGGAGGGAGTTTCTTTAGGGCCCGCCGTTTCTTCTCACTCCGCAAACACTTCCCGAAACGGTGGGTATACGAGTTCCGAGTGGTAGGAACCTCGTATTAGGTAGATAAAAGAACGACGTTCGAAAAGTGTACACTGCTACCTACTTCGAATAAAAAATATTTTCATTTTCATTTTCAGAACTCACCGTCATCATAAAATACCCAACTAAATGTAATGATGTTTGGCACTCGTTAAAATTTATAAAAATAGTGACAAGAAAATTATATCTAACTACTAATCGAGTTATAGTGTAATTCATAGTGTAATTAGTCTATTCTTTAGGTAATAAAAAAATATTGATTACGATAAACTTTCACATCTATTCTTCCATTGAAACTTTAACATTAAGTTTTCTCGATTCAAATCATTATTTGATACACCTACATATCTATTCTAATACAAGTTTACAAAGACGGTTGGGTTTTAGAATATGGGGAGGCCATGATATGGTTGATGATGTTGGCAGCATAATTTCTAATTTTGATTTGACTACGCCGCTGTCTACGCTGCGACTAATTCCTACTACATTCCATTGTCAAATAGTAATAGGTATTCTATATTTAGTAACGATAACAACAGATTTAATAGGTTTTGTATCATGTTGTTTTGTGTCATGAGCTGTGTAGAGCAACTCAAATCCTCATAACATTATAACTCATAATCTCCTGGTAATCTTGAAAGGTAAGTAGATAGACACGTCGTAGCATATCACAAATAGATCTAATAAATATTGCTATTATATCTATCTATAGTTTGTATTGTATGAGCAGTTTCCACTCACCGTTGCATTTTTAGGGGTGATGTACCAAAATAGATAGAGAATAGCAGACCCGTTAACTGGAGCTTCATACTAAATAACTTCAGTATTATGACTTGTTGAAATTGCAAAAAATAATAATCTTCTCATACAAAAGTTGACAAATCAGATCGACGTATGAAAATCCCAAAAAAAATTGCTGTTTCACCAAAATCGTAGGACAAACTTGGTCAGTAGGATAAGTCCCATTTAACGGGTCCTATACACAAATTTTGTCAGACCTGTATGCAGTGTTATAGGTAATGGCTGATGCAACTTGAAGGCGTCTCGGACTGAATGCAATTTACATACGTCCAGTTTAGCATATGAAACATAAAGTATACCTACCTCTATGTTAACTATGTATAAGGTATATTATTATTTATTTTGAATAACTGCAGAGAAATATCTACTACTTAATAGATTACTATAATGTCGAACTTTGAGACTCATTCTGACAGCTGAAAGGTAATTAATGAAAAGTTCAAGCCACGTACAAAATGTTTTTTTTTAAATGGCGGAAATGAACATTTCCTGGTTAATATTCAGGTCAAATATAACTTTTGTTCTACTACTACTTTTTGAATAAACGACAAAAATCTTTGATCTCCAAGTCAATCCTTGGATTAACAAGAAACAGCATTAATTCACAAAAAATATTTTTTTGTACAAAATTATTTAAATCAAGTGCTGATGCTAATAAGTATAATAATCAGTTGATCGATTTGTATAATAAACTGAGAACTCATATCATATGTTTTCTAAAATTCCTTGAGATAAGTTCTTCTAATATTATAGAGCATTTTCAAAGGTACTGACACAAAAAAGGGCTTTTACTCTTGAAACTGAACAACTATACCGACCAAGAAATCCATAGCCAAGTCGCAGAAATTTTGGACTCCCCACAGTAACTTGTCCATCATCTAATCCTGAGAGAAGACAAAATTTTATTTCCGCAAATTGACTATGGCTCTCTTGAGGAAATGTGTTCAGTTTGAGTAGAAACATTCGTTTAAATAACAAGGGTCAGTTCTATTAAAAAAAACACCGTATATTCATGCCCTCAATGAGAGCATTAAGCCGAAATTTATATATGTATAAGAAATCTAACCAAATAAGCTGAAATATTTTAACGGGAAGTAGAAGACTCATGAAAAACAATTTTCCCCAAAAACGCCATAATCAATTCTTAAAAAAAAATCAACTAATCAGGTGGACTTCTTAAAAGAGAGTCAAACATTTTTTTTGGCGAATTGATTATAGGTCCTTTGGGGATAGTTGTTCAGTTTCATGAGTAGAAACCTCACTTTAAATAGTTTCATCTGATTTTGTTAGAATTTATCTTATAATCTTGACACTGCTTATAGTGACTATACAATGCAATGCGCCGTCTAGCGCAGCCGCTGGAACCCAGTTCGTGACAGTTTGCAAATCGGCCGGACACGGCCCGATAATCCATCACCGACGATAAATTACCTGTGATGGATTGCCTGAATGCTAATCGTGTGACCTAACTGCAGGTTTGCTTGATGCATAATGCAATTTAGACTTCTAGTCTGCTACACTTGAGTGAGGTATGCTAACAACATTACTTTCAAATTCCACACTTCAAGAGCCTGAAAATATTATAAATAGTTGGCACTGCTAAAAGAGGAATGGGTCCCAATATTATGATATGGCATGATAAAATATAACTAAAAAATTCCGAAATAGGATAAAAATAACTTTAAAAAAGTTATACAAGTAGGCATTTCATTTAAACAAGCATTTTTCCTGGGCTGGGTCGGCTTCACGACCACCAGCATAGAAGTCAGGACTACTAAACATCGATACTGGATTTTAGAAAAAAGTATGTCATCTCATATCATACTCGTAGTATGTACCAAAATAATAAATATAACCGATACTTTGATTGCGTTGCCTAGTTTGACGTCAAATAACAGAATAGCTCTCGTTGATGTCTTTTATATGACCAAGAGTTTACACTTGATTCTACGTATGATTAGTGATCTGATCTGTGCTAATATGAAAAATTGGATACAACCCTGAATCAGCCAAACTACAACTACAATACTTAGTTTATTTTGTTATCAACCCTAATCGTCTCCGCTGCTGGGTCACATGTGGGCCAAGTCCGAATTGGTAGAGGTTGAGGGGCCACTAGGCCAACCCCAGTGTCAAAAGTTTTCAAGCCGCTTATAAGACCTGTGACATGCTTAAGGCTTAAAAACGGCCATCTAGTTACAGCAATCGGCATCAATAGCTTGAAGGGCCTTGAAAAGCACGGAAACGGTGGAGCTAAATGCCACACAAACACAGCCAGGTTATGACTGTATCTGTAGTCAGTTAACACATGTTACACAAGGCTTAAATACTGCCATCGAGTTAAAGCAATCGGCCCCAATGGCTTAAAGGACCTTGTGAAGCATGGAAACGGTCCAGATACATGCCACTAACAGTCAAACACAGCCAGGTTATGACCGTGTCTGTAGTCAATTGACCTGCGTGGTCGACGCGAAAACAAAAACCGCACTTAGCCACATAGCAAAAAGACTATAGCGATATTTTTGCAATTAACAAACTGTGCTGTATTAATACGACTTGGAAATCTAGAGACCCTGGAAAGCTGTTTTTTTTTTAAACTAGTTAAGTATAATATTACCACTGCGAATTCCTTTGAAATTCCATCTGTTTGTGCACAGTGGGCAGCTGTGAAGGCGTGCGGTGCGGCGGCGACAAGCGCTGCGTGCTGGACGCGGAGCTGGGCGCGCACTGTGCGCGCTGCGGTGCGTGCGGCGTGGCGGGCGCGCCCGTGTGCGCCGTGGACGGCCGCACCTACGCCGGCGCCTGCGCGCTGCGCCGCGCCGCCTGCGAGCGCGGTCGCGCGCTGCCGCTCGCCTACAGGGGACCTTGCATCGGTGAGTGGCCTTCGTTGTAATCAAGTTTGAGTTGCCTGATATCTCATCGTAGGCCCTGGATCAGGTCAGTTCTGTAGCGGCAGCATTTTGTAACCTAAGGCAGCGTGGTAGTAGATAACATGTATATGATGACAGCCCCAGCTGGCCTGATGGACCAGCACGACTAAGCTTCCTTGCCCAAAAAGTCCAATTATCCGACCCGACAACTCAAGACAGAGCGTAGAAAGTGGCAAAGAGAAAGATAGGCGTCACGGCGTAGAATAATTACGAAGATAGAGTGAAACCGTATAAATATAATATCTAAATATTCGAGTCAATTAAGGCATCATCACGACACACAGCGAACGCGACGTGCGCA
This sequence comes from Coleophora deauratella, assembly GCA_958295455.1. Lineage (NCBI taxonomy): Eukaryota > Metazoa > Arthropoda > Insecta > Lepidoptera > Coleophoridae > Coleophora > Coleophora deauratella. The sequence continues at coordinate 5,972,353 of OY282407.1, read as the reverse complement.
TCGATATCGTGCGGCGCGGGGCAGCGCTGCGTGCGCGGGGGCGCGAGCGGCGCGCGCTGCGTGTCGTGCGGCGCGTGCGGCGGCGGCGGGCGGCGGCAGCTGTGCGGCTCGGACGCGCGCACCTACGGCTCCTGGTGCCGCCTGCAGCGCGCCGCCTGCCACGCCGGCCGCGTCGTCGACCCGCTGCACCCCGGCCCTTGCACAGGTCAGTATACCGCCTGCCTCTTTACACTTCATTAGCGTCCGAGCTACTATAGTAAGTGACCACTTCCAAATACTAAAGGTCAACACTGGCATCACGTGTTGGTTGACTTTTAGTCTCTTTAGATCCTGTGGAACTTTTGACGAAAAGATGTTTCGTAGTTTATTGGCAGCTGTCTATCGAAGATTTATTCTTCGGGTTACATCATTTTCGAAGTTCAGAAGGATGTGTTCAGTTGAATGATCCGTATCAATAACTTCGAGGATGGCATTCCCAACGTGACCCGGTTTGGGTGTAACGTGGGCATTTCACATGATCTTGTTTGTTTGTAAACTATTTATTGCACATACACTACAGTTTTCAAAAGATTGCAGATTGGTTTCTTCAGTCTATTAGGTTTAATTGATGCAACTTTCAATTGTGCCTTAATAACCTTGTTTTCCTATTCTTTTTTAGGGAGCAAAAATCTAACGGACAATAGAGTGAGTGTGTCGAGGCGAGTGGACGCGGTGGAGTCGTCGCGTGTCCTGTAGTCATCCCAGCACAGTGTTTCGGAAGCTTCGCAGCGAGCGATGTCGCGTCAAATCAGAAACAAATCTGGAGCAAATCTCCCACTTTTGATGTCAAAAGTTAAGAGTTTTGAGCTTGATTTCGTTTGTTAGTTTTATATTCAGAGTAATAGCTATAGGGTAAAGTTCTTTTAGGGTGAAATTTGAAAAAAATTGTCGAATTGAACATTATTTCCCCTTAACTTTTAACGCGAGTAATTCAGAGAAAGAGGTGCTTGGAAGTAACGGGATGCGCGCGCCAAGATGACATATACGGTTCTTCCAAATTCGTAATTCGTAAATAAATAATCTTTAATGCAGTTGAGGCAATTAAAAGGGATCTGCGGCACTTTTTGATGTTTCTAATAGTCCTTAAATATTAACACTTTACATTATTAAAATTAGAGCACCAAATCGTACTTAATATTTAGTCAATTCCTCGCGTGGGAACTGTAGTTAGCACAATATTTTTGGAACTTAGATTCTTGTATTTAAATTAATATTCCCGACTTGTTGATCGTCTACATGAGCGAAGCTTGTAGGATGACACGGAGTTCATCGGACTGACATAATTGTTCTTAATTAACTCTTAGTATTTTAAGACTTGAATAATTTTACTTAACGAAACATGGTATAACGCTTATTGGAATATTTATTTGTTAAGTTATTATGTACGAATTATGGGATGTAAAGTTGCAATAATTTTATTGAAAATTGTATGAATTGTTTACTGTTTTTATATTTTAACATTCAAAAAAAATAATACAAAGGAACAAAATTCTCGTTGAAAAGATAAACAAATACGCTTTCAGTATTATGAGTGTGTAAGATTTTTAGAATATTCTTATTTTCGAAGCGTTTACAATGAATATTAGGTGATTTTATAGACTGTAGATATCGAAAGTAATTTATTGTTACTTTTAAATTATTTCCAAAATGTTTCCAAGAATTATTTTGTATTGTTAGTGTATGCGTTCACGTGCGGTCGAGTGCCGAGTGTGTGTTTGTGTGGTGTGTCTCGAGACGAGTGGCGGTGGTGTCCTGCTTAGCTTTAAGTAGAATATTATTCATGTTCGATTTCCTATTCTAACTGTTATTTTCCAGTCCACATTTATCTTTAATCAAGTAACTATCTAGGTATATCTAGGCCTTAGGCATCTGTTTTGTGCTTTTAGAACTCTCTGAAAAGTAACTCTCCTTAATATTAGGCATTTCTAAATTTCGACCAGAAAACTGTACCTTGTTCTTTAGAAGATACTAATGTGGACTAAACTAATAAATAATAATAATCACAATTTATTAATGTTTTTATAATATGTACATTATGTAATATGTATGATCGTAAACATACATACGAGTATAACTATGATCTTGTCAATTATTTCTTAGTTTTAATCGAATTGTTAACTATATATGTGACTATTGCTGTAGTGATTAATACTTAATTGTTGTAGTTGAACTCATTGCAAACATTAATTTATTAGGAGTATTACCGTCTACACAGCTTGAAACTTTATTCTTTTTCATTGCCAATAGCCGCGGCTTCAATTAATGAACTTGCATCTCGATTGCATGGCGTGGCAACAGCCACAGTTAAGCTGATATCACATTGCACCGGAAACAGCTCCGGTGTGCGGTGCTGCGATTTTTACTTGACTGTCAAACTAAAAAACCGCCGCACCGCACACCGGAGCTGTTTCCGGTGCAGTGTGATGTCCGCCTTAACAGAAACGAAAGAAATAACATTTCATTACACTCTGTAGTTACTACTGCACAATAATCTTTTGACACTGTTAAAAAGGCAGTTTTGGCACAAACAAATAGGTACGGTATAGGTGGTAAAACTCCATAATACTTGTCTTCGTTTCTACATAAAGAAAATATACAAGAAACTGTTTTATTTCAAAACCTCATATAACAAAATCAGCTGAAACCATTAAAACTAAAGTGAAAACCTTTTCCTAAGGAATCCATACTCCGTAATCCGCGAAAAAAAACGTTTAACTTCCGATACTAAGTTGATTGGACTGATCGGTTTTTTATTGTCTTTTTTCGCGAATTTCCATTTTTTTTTCTTTATTTCTTTGGGAAAAATGTTCAGTTTCATGAGTAAATGCAGTGTTTTAAATTATTTCAACTGATTTCGTTAAACCTTATATATTACTATCTTCCAAATACAGCAGGACCTCTTTAATCCGAATCACCAAAATTTACCCCCCGTTCGGATCCGTGGAGCGTTCGGGTTATAAGTATGTAGACATTTTGAAAGCGTTTCTGGCAATAAACAAAGGTGTTCATTATTGAAATTATGTTTTAATCATGCAAAACTTTAATACAACTAAATAATAATGCTATAATATATATTTTTTAAGAATTCTAGTATAGTACTTTGTCGACTACAGTATTTAGCACACTGAAAACGCTCTTTATCCCTTAATTTATGCAAACGCGTAAATCGGGCGGACAAATACAATTGTGGTGTACTACTTCAGATGTTAACTCAGCATTGAAAGGCGCGCGTGGTACAGCGACTTACTGAAAAACAGCGAATGACCCCCTATAGGCGGGTCGTTCGGATTATAGAGGGGTTCGGATTAAAGAGGTCCTAAATATTATAGTACATATAATCGTTTTTCCACAAAACAGAAGTTTCTGTAAAAAGGACTTGAGCGTTGGACAGAAAAATAAAAACTTAGGAATCAAAAACATTACTTATGACTATATTGAGTCAATGGCGGCTGCTGAGAAATTGGCGCCCGAGTTTGTTCTACCACAATTCAAATAAAAGACAAACTTTTGGAGCTTCCATACAAAAATCTACGATCCAGCAATCGATTTGTATGGAGTCACCTACATTAAAGATTGCACCAAACTGATAGACCTATACTCGTGTCAACATCACATTGCGTCCCCACTACTAGGGTCTCCCGTCTCTTGCCCTAGCTCGGGAAGATTTACCAAGCCCGGATTACCCATACTAAATCTGTTAAAAGTTTTTTTAAGTATATTTTATAAATTCTACCTGGTCGTCACAGACGCGATACTATTTGGACTCTTGACCCAACACTAGGGCATGGTTATACCCTAGAAAATCACAAGTATCAGCTCGATAATGAAGGCCTTGTTATCATTATAGTTGTAGGTTGTAGATACAAGATAAAAGTTATTTTTATCCATCCAGTTTATTTTCACTGTTTATATTACAGTTCGTTCTTCATTAAATTCGCGATTGTTGTTGTAGAATCGACTTGATACTTGTATAAAATGTAAACACACACATCTCACTGAGTAATTTTAAACAGATTTAAATTCGAGTCCGAAAGTTAACAGTAAAACATTTTAACATTTGGTTTAAAAAAAAAAAAAAACAGAAACAGATAATATTGATGGAAAGAATTTATTTCAATAATTGGCAAATGATAATTTATAAACTATTATATAAACATTTACCAAAATTAATTAAATTAACCGTAAGTCTTACAATTATTCTATTACCTCAGTATTATATACTAAATTCAATGACAATGTAGACAGACAAATATACTCAATAACTATGAGTCTGGTCTTCCGATGCACTTGGGAACTACACGCACAGACTCAATACATCCCTCATGAGTTTGATCTTTACTTACTTCCCATACAGAAAACTATTGGCTCATTTGATCAAAAAGTGTTTATAGGAATGCAACCATTTACACACTTATTTAATACTTAATACAAATTATCACTTTCACATATCTTTTAATTCTACTGCATTTCTCTGCACTGTTTGTTACACAAAACTATAGAATTGTCGTGTATAAAAGTTAATAAAAGACTGTCATAATGAAATTCTTGCATAAATGTTGTTGCTTACTATAAGAATAGGTTATTTAAATTACTCTTAGATGGAATAACAACGATGCACTTTCTAGTCTTATATCTGGTCAATAACAATGCACTGTCTGCTGCATAGTACAGATGCTGATGACCAATGTAAAGTCCATTTCGTCAATTAGTATCTACCGGCACTTGGTGTATCTATCCAAACTGAAATTAATTAAACCCATTATATATAAACCTTGCGTTCTCTAAACTAAAGGACAAACAATATTTTTTATGTGCACTATTACAATATTCACTGCAATATGTTGATATGAAATTATCGCTACACCTGTGCAATTCTAGGTAGGAATCTTTTGTTGTCGAAGCGGCTCTTTTACGAGAGCTGTTTACAAAGGGCGACACTATTAGGGCGAACAGACTTTACTGTGGCGATAATAATGCTCTTTCACCAGACTTTTATCGTTTGATCACTGCAAATTTTACTGTATTCTTTCATTACTTCAATCCTTTAATCACTGCACTTCTTTTACTACTTTAATCATGATCACTGCACTTCTTGCTGCATCGTGGTCCTGGTGAACAGTTCCATAGTGAGGGCGCTCAGGAACAGAGGAATGGACCGGTGGTGGTGTAGGTGCAGTTCGACAAGTTCCCCCAGCGTGGCAGAGTACTCTGTGTGGACCATCTCGATACCGTCGTCACAGAGCGTGAATGTGAGGTACTCTTCAGCCGATTCCGCGTACATATTTGATATTCTGAGGACGAGAAATATTTTATATAGATGTAGGCTGTATCAATAAACTAGATATCAAATCAAATATGGTGTCCATACGGTATGTATATCGTACTGTTTAACATACTGTGATATGGAAGAGGAAAAACCACTTTGAACTTCGCTTTGAATTGATCAGAACTAGTTAGATCATTGCTCCTTAAAGATGCGAGGCTAGAACTCACCTATAATTTTTATGGCCAGTCCTATCAACTTTATAACCAAGTAACATGTAGCAGACATCTCTGTACTCTTGCGCTGATGATGTGAATTCTTCTTTCATTCTGAAACAAATTACCATCAAATGACACTTCTGTTGAGATTTGTGTTCTATTGTAAAGACAACTGGATTTAGATAGGAATAAGGATTATGTGCCCAAAAAAAAGGCAGTGCTGGTCAGAGTAAAAAGCGTCGGTGGCTCTACGATAGTTACTTTATCCTTACCAGAAATCTCGGGATCAAATCCTGGCCAATGTACAAATTTTCAAAAAGTAATCGATATGAAAATGTACGTAAACATTTTCATATCGATTACTTTAACGGTGAAGGAAAACATCGTGAGGAAACCTGCACATCAGAAGGTCGTGTGCACACGTCCGTAGATGTAAATCTAAATACCCTACATGTGACCGCGGGTGATACTAAGTGCAACACCGGACAAACGCCATCCATTCCTTGTCAAACTGTTTGATTGCCTCGTTTAATTGTGCCACAAGAAGAATAAGAAGAGTAACTGTTCAAAGTATGCCTACGTTTTTATGTCATCATACGGATCGCAATTAGTCGGGCGTACTTTTTGCACTTTCGGTACAAAATAAAAAACAACATTAAAAAAGTCATAAGTGACTGGAATAATGTTAAAACTAGTAGATACAAAGCTCTAACCTTTTTAGTTTGATGCGGCTGTTTTCTAACTGCTGCCTCAGCTCCTGCATTTCCTCGGGACACGCCTGGCTCCCGCCCTCGCGAAGCGCCGCTTTCAGCCTTTTTATCTGGAAATTAGTGGCAGTTGGTCAGTTTCTTGAGTAGATGACCCTGTTAAAGTTTTCGGGAATGGGTTTTTTACACGCTGTATAAATAAATGTTTCCAAATTCAAACTTTACGTATGCTGAAAAGTAGCAAATGAAACAAAAATAGATTTATAAAAGTCCATTAGCTTCGCCAACATTATATTATGTATACTGCAGCGGTGCCAATGTAATGTTACAAAAAAAAAGTGTTGCCATACTAAAACACTTTAAGTTGCACTTCAATCTAATAAAAACTGCCAAATAAAAAAGAATATAAAACTAATGAAAATGTTCACAATCTCACCTCCTCTTGTGCTGTCTCCAGATCTTTTTGAACCTGCTTTTGCGCAGCTGCTGCTGGATTATCAGCTAAGTGTAGTACCTGTCAAATTATTTCTGCTGTTAGCTATGCCATTTGGTCCCTATATTAACTATAAGCCGTGAGACTTATATGACTTATTAATCGTAACAGAGTGAATACAGCTAGCAAGGTGTAACCACCACATTTTAAAAACATGGCCATCGTCGGAATAGTAAGGGGAAATAGACACCATAAGAGATACAGGGAAACATCATAAGAACTTTTCTTTATAACAAGAATTTTGGCATTGGAAAGTTTTTGTCAAGTGTGATACATGTTCACATAAACAAAAAAAATAATTTAAAAGTAATCAAACATGTCATTATACACGTTACCGGACATTAAAGAGTACCATAAACACGTCAATATCTAAACGTCTGACTTAAAATTCTCAACAACATTTTTGAAAAATAATTCGTTTAATCATCGCGTTTCATCTCTATTTCAAACTATTTAAGAACAAATCCGGTAGTTGACTGCTAGTCATTTGAGTTACTTTTTATCAAATGTCAAAAACGGCATTTTGTTCTAAAAATGTTTGAAATTTTGTACGATGACGTCATTGTTCAAAATAGTAGTTTGCATACTTATTAGGTATTTTTTATAAATTAAAAATTGAAAATGCAATAAAAATTAAAGTGATTTAGTTTTTCAATAATTTCAATTAAACAGCTATTTAGTCAATATTATTTCGTAATTTATTTTTCATGCAGTCAACTCCCGGATTGTCATTTTTGACATTTGATAAAAAAGTAACTCAGATGACTAGCAGGCCTGCGTTCCATGCCTACGCTTTGACAGCAACTGTTTTGTACCTTCTCTTTCGCACTTACGAGATTAACATTCTATCCTGTTATCAGAGTGACCGGTTGCTGTCAGAGCGCACCCTCGTAAGGCTGTTTACGCACTGTGTCCGATCCGAAGTGAGCGTGAAGTTGGAAGCCTCATCGTAGAATTTAGATATTCTGCTTATGCCAATGAATAATACCTTAAAAGTGCCCAAAGGAAAATAATAGGGCTATCGTAGTATCAGAGAAAATCGAGTTTTATTTAACAGTATTAAGGCAGTTGGCATAATCAGAACATCTAAATTCTCTGATGAGGTTTCCAACTACACACTCACTTCGGATCAGATTCTAATTGGACGCAGTGCGGAACAGTGTAACGCAGTTCAGTCATCCCTATTATTCTCGTCATCAAGTCGTACCCGCGTGGGCTGCGAGGCGCCGAGCGTGGCGAGATGCGTCTGCATGGTGTCTCGTTGCGCGCGCAACTTCTGCGCCTCGCGTTTCGCAGTCTCGGCTTCCTCGCGCCACTTCGTCACCTCTGCGCGAAGACTCTCCAGTGCTGTAAAAATATAAAAATAACAGTGAAGCACCAATAAATCTGAAGCCATGTCAGCGACCTTATGGGAGTTTGAAAACAACTTCTGAAACTGGGGTTGGCCACTAGCCCCTAAATCTCCACCAATTCGGACTTGGCCCCCGTGTGTGGAACATCGCCAAATCTTTCCGAGGTATAAGAAGAGACCCGTGCCCATCACTGGGGAAGCTATGGGGCTATGGATTGTTAACAAAAATCAGACTGATAATATAAATCTGACGACAGACACCTCACACTCTAGGAATCCAAAATTCTTTTTGCCAAACAAAAATAGATACACATACCCAAAAACCTTATCATGGAGTAAAAACTTGATATCACCATCCTACCCATCTAAAGAGAAAATGCAAGAATCCTCTTATATCGATGCATCGATAAATATGAGAAGATTCTTACACTTTCGACGTCAAAAAACATATACAAATGGGGAAGAAAACTGACAAAGCTCGCCAATAGAGGCGCTGATATCGCTTGACTCATACTCACTGTCAAAACGTATAGAAAAAATTGTTTACGTGAACTAAACATAAGATTATTAAAAAAATGCCGCGTTGTGTGGCGATTGGTTGTAATAATAATGGAAATCGTTAATTTCCTAAAGATTCTCGGATGAAGAAAACGTGGGAAAAGTTACGTTTTCAATTATGTACTTTTCAACTTCGCCTTTAATTGAGGAACAGTCCAAGTCGCATACGTTGTCCATTTAACAATTTTACAGAAAAAAAACGAATTTACACCTCGATAATAAAAAACGCGGAACTAATTGAAAGTTGTTATGAGTCAAGCGTCCGTAGCGCCATCTGCAAATAGCTTTGCGTTTTCTTCCCCATTAGCTTCCTGCCATCTTCCTCCGCAATGTCTACACTGCAATGATATCACAGCTTTGCCGCGACAATCATCAAAAAATTTATGATTTATTTATTGTTTATGACATCAAATAGTCGTGAAACTTACCTCGCGTATGCTGTGTCTGGTCAGTCTTATCCAGCAAATCGCGGTAGCCCTGCAAAGACTTCTCCAGCTGTTCAACCCTAGCCGAGAGTAGGGCTGCACTGCCGGCACCAGTTTCACCGCACAGGGTAACAGTTAGCTCCTTCTCGTAGCAGTCCAGTTGTTGTCTGTAAGTTTAAGAAATTACATATTACATAAATTGTGATTATTGCTTAGTGGAAAGTGGCATGTCAACCTACTTACTCACAATAACTTCATGGCATTAGAAAGAGATAGACGTCGTATTTAACGCTCCATCAGTATGAATAACTGAAGTTTGTATATCGGACTGACCTATAACTGTCCCTCTCTCGGGTGACGAGAAGCAGGCGTTTCTGCAGTCTGTGGATGAGGCTCTCCTGGTTCTTGCGCACCGTCATCAGGTCGTTTAGCTTGGCTGTGGCCTTGTCGCGCTCGTATTTTACTGTGGCTACTTCCTGCAATAGAATGGAAGGGTGAGCCTCTGTGCAGTGTGGTGTGGAGGGTGGGGAAAAGAAATGGTAGACTGCATGAAGAAGATTGTACCTCATTGTGCCACCATATCTTTAATATTCTAAGAAAATCTATCTATCTACGATTAACACACTCCGTTACCCACTCATGGCATATTCGATAAGGTCGCTTTGTCACCCATTCAATTATGTAGCAAAAAATCTAGTTCAATATTGATCTGTGACCTAAAGCTGAATTACCTAAAGAAATATCTTAATGAAGTTACGTCGCTCATGACCGACTGCACTGCGCTTAAGACTAGATACCCATTCACTTAAGCGAAGTATTTTTATGTTTGTGTGTGTGTTTTCCTCCACCCAAAGATTGTCTTGAAGAGATCGCTCTTTACCGATAAGACCGCCTTCCTGTATATTTTTTTTCATGTAACTATATTGTTTATATTTTCCTGTTTTCTGTTATCCAATAAAGTGTTTTCATTCATTCATTCAACCGAAGATTCTAGCTAAAACCTCTATGAATCTGTACAAACTGCCTAAAGAAATAAAATGAAAAAGTTACCTCAGTGAGTTGCGCCAGTTCAGACTGTGCGTGGGAGGTGGAGGCTAAGGCATTCAACTGTCCGCTCATGGCCGACTCTAGAGCGGCCGACAGCGCGCGAGCGTTTTCCACGCCGTGTGCACGGGCCGCCGACACCCATTCCTCCAGTGACGATTCTAACGATGCAATCTTGACCTGTGCGACGATAAAATGATTACATAACATTAACGTTTACTTTTGTGCGTAACGATCGTTTCAAGTAAAAGTCCCAGAGGCAATCTTGTTATTAAATAGGAAATTTTCTAGCAGTTTCCACGGTGCACACTACATGCCGCTAGCATTTATCCTATGTAAAATAGTGATTTAACTTTAAATATTTGGTATAGAGAAAAATAAAATTAATAAAAGAAATGTGTTTCACTTTTCCATGATTTAAAATCAATGAGTACTCGGAATCAGAGATCAAATATATGTTGCATGGATGTTTTTGGTTTTATAGCTGGCAACACTTTGATAATGTTGACATGTCAACTTCAGAATTTGTTTCGTTCAATGTTACATGTTTTTTCGCATTTCCTGAATATTTGTTTTTGGACTTTTTATTGGACATGATTCTTCGCTACCACTTTGACCTCTGGCTCAGTTGGTTGAGAGCTGCTCCAAAATAAGAATTTATTTTTTCCCTTTTAGCATGGAACCCTAAAAAGAAAAACGCTCATTGACCGATATTTTGGTCCGGAGGGTAACAAGTTACCATCGAGCTGCAAGCCGTACCTTGGCTTCGTGCAGCTGCGCCTGCGCGGGCTGCGAGCGCTCCAGGCGCGCGGCCAGCTGGTGCGCCTGCTCCTCCAGCAGCAGCTTGTGGCACACCGCGTCCCGCAGCGAGCGCTCCGTGGCGCGCAGGCGGGACACCTCCTTCTCCAGCTCCGCCATGTTGCTCAGACGCTTTTGAGCAGTCTGTAAAGAAAAACGACATTGACACAAAAAAATAAGATAAATAAGACAATCATGAACCTGAGAGGGGATTCGCTGAAACTATGGCGCCCGATAAGTACAAGCAACCCACGCCGCCACTTCTTGCCACTCCGCGTAGTAAATCAGTGGAACAAACTACCAGAGACAGTCATAAGTGCTCCATCCGTGAATAGTTTTAAAAATAAATTGGACAAACATTTGTTAAAAACTACATAAGTGCAGTGAACTACACCATCAGCTGTTATAGCTGCTAGTGTATAAACTATAATAATAATAATAAATAATAATAATGTAATTGAAATTATCGGATAATTATCAGTGCTCATCTCTTTATTTTTTGACTTACAAATTATAATTTCGTTACAATATACTTAATAGTGATAAAACTAAACACAAATACAAACTGTACAAAGTATTCTGTTGAACACTATATTTGTGACCATTTTATAAAAAAATGCCATTTAACATGTTTGTATATGTGCAGAACCGGCAAATCGCATTTGGATACACATAAAGTGACATGATAGCATTGAATAAATGATATTGTTTTATGAGATTTTATGAGTTTATCAAGATAATTATCAAGGTTTAATTGTCAAGATAATAATCAGTGAATAATTATCACTTCAAAGTTTGAAGTTCAAACCATTTTCTACACACAAAAGGAAAAGGTATTTGCATAAATCATCAACCGTCAGTGCCGTTTCCATCCCTCCTTACGCAATTACGCAGTAAAGTAGTGGACCTGAGAAGAAAGACCCTTTGGTGGTTTACAGCTATTAGCAATGAGTTTCTGATTCCAATGCTAAAATATAGGTATTAGGTACTATGTGTAAATTGACAATTGCTGTTGGTTTCAGCTGCTATCACTATATGGTAGTCACTAAGCTTTGTCAGAAGTCTTACAGACTGCTTGAAAAGAAAACTGAAAGCCTAACCTTCCCAAGTTATGGGACGAGACCCGTGCCCCTGCAGTAAGATAATATAGGTGGTTAGAACATGTAAATTACTGATCCCAAAGTACCTTAGCCTGCTGCTGCCAGTCTTTGTAGGAGTCCTTCTCATACTCCAGCTCCTTAAGTTTATTGGTGACCTGCTGCAGCTCAAAGGTCTGCTTCTCAAGCTGAGTCCTGAGGGATGTGCATTGTTCGGCACGAGATGTCTGCTTTGCTACCTCTTTCTTGAGCATTTCTACTTCAGATTGGGCACCTTCCAATGCCTAAAAAACAATAATAAATTTAAATTCAAATTATAATAAACAACCTTTTCAGAGAGCATTTAAACTCCACTGCTACATTCCATTCCAAGGATTATCTGAACTTGTTATTATATGTTATATGCCTGAGTAAAAAAGGTAAAGAATGAAGTTACCTGCAACAACTCATCCATATCTTTCTTCATCTCTGAGATCTGGTCCTTGTTGCTGACGTTGGCTTCCAGCAGCTTGTCCTTCAGCTCCGCCACCTGTTTCTGAAGCTCCACCTTCTCCCGGTCCCAGTTGGCCTTGTTCACTTTGTGCTCTTTCCCCAACTACAAATAAAAGGAAAAGAACAATGATCAATGTTGACTGTTAGTGCCTATAACTATAGAAATAACATAAGTCTCATATACATATTATGAAAAGTGAGTTATTTAATACTAAACAAAAGTTTCAAATTACTGTTAATATATCAAGTAGAAAGCCATTTTAAGCATTTAGTTCTGTTATTAACAAATGAATAACACAAGCTCTAAAGATTACTTGAGAACTACCACTACTATAGTGCTTATGTACCTTTAACTTGTTAATACAACAAAAAATACACATGTTCCAAACTTATATTCGGAATAAGACAAATTCCCCTCAAAATTGATTCACATTCAATACTATTTTTGTACATGCCAATGCCAAAAAACAAATTAATTACTTCATTCAACTCATCCTTGAGTTCTTGTTCCCTCCTTCTGATGATGGCCAGGCGGTCCTCCATGTCAGCGAGGGCCCTCTCATCCCTCTTGTGCTGCTCCGTGAGAGACTGTTTTTCTTCTTCAAACAGGATCTGCATCTCTTTACGGATAGTGTGCTGATGGTTGACGCGGGCTTCTAGTTTAGTTATCTAGAATAAAGGTAGAAATTGGTGTCGATTCGGTGTTTACGATTAAACTTATTTCACAGGAAGCATCCTATCCTTGTCTTTTCGATACAGAGAGAAAAAGACAAAACACTTAAATTTAGTTCTGTCAAATAAGTTTAATCATGAAAACCGAATAAACACCATTATTTGTGCAAAATAATTCTAGTGTTTGGCACCACAAAATGATATTTATTATAACTACTAATGGACACAGGTCCCTTAGTTTCCACCATAGCATGAACTACTTACATATACATATCATACTTTATCTGACCAAAACATTTTTAGCAGATTTTATCAGTTACCTGAGCCTTAGCAGCTATCAAGTCAATCTTCAGTCTTTTGGCTTCCCATGGCGATGGCGGCGCACACCCTGAACTAATAGAGTCAGAACGCATTCTTTTCTCCGGAGTATTCACATCTTGAGTGCCTAAACTAGATTTCCTCTTGCCCAACGAAAGGAGGTTAGACAGACCTAAAACAAAAAAATACTCAATATGCAATTTACCAAAATTAGAAACTAGCTAAGTTTCTGACGGATAACAATTCCACATAATTACAAAATTACCTTCCTTTATTGACTGGTTACTATCCGAAAAGTTAAGTTTATCGGACGCCGACAGTTTCTCTTTAGGAGGGTCGGTGTTTATTACACGCCGAAAAGGCGCGAGCACGTCGTTGAATAAAGACATATCACCTTCTTTATGAGCCATTGTAGAAATTTAATTAGTAGTATTCAACTCAAGAATTCACAAAGCTGCATGGTTTTTGGTAAATCGCATTTGCAACGCCACCCAGCCAACAAAATTCAAAATGACTGACTGACACTGACAGTAAAATGAATGAATGAAATTACCACCATGTCTCCGTCAATCTTTCATTCGTTGATTTTAAAGATGCGTTCATACAAACTGTTAATCATTTTTCCGGTTTTCTTCTGGTTTTCCGTAATTCAATATCACTGTGTTCAATATAGATAGTACAGTGCCTTGACCCTTGCCGTTTTAGGAATATTCCAGAGAAAGCTGATAACAGTTTTAGGTAGACAAAATCGTGAATCGATCAAAGATCGGAATCGAATCAATGAATCTATATCGACATGCAATATAATCGAGTGGCGAGTGATCACTCCTCTCCTATATGCAATCCCTAAAGTTGACTGTCAGACAGACGTATGTCAGTCCAAACTAAACCAAAACAAAATTCTAGGTTATAAGCGTATCGAAAATAAATTTCATATTTTTAGCATATGATAACGATGGACGTCGATATTGTTCAAAATGAATACTTTTCCTCATACGAAGATCTCGAGGTATTTTTAAAATAAAAATAAGTTTTGTAATAGTTGTTTACTTTTCAAAACCTTGTCCTCATTGCATTGCAAAGATAACATCTGTGTTAAAACTTTTTTATTTAGATCCATAAACTCATGCTTGAAGACACTGCAAGGACGAGCGCATACAAAACTGCAATATTGAACAATTCAACTTACTTCAAAGACAAGATTGTGATGGACGTAGGCTGTGGCACCGGGATCCTGTCCATTTTCTGTGCGCAGGCTGGAGCCAAGAAAGTGTATGCTATTGAAGCTTCGAACATTGCAAATTTAGCTAAGGATATTGTTAAGGAGAATAACTTTGAGGATGTTATTGAGGTAAAAACTTTGTTAGAGTAATTTTTACCCTGACACTGCCTATTATACTTTTTTTAAGTGTTAAGTGTGAAAGGGACAAACTCTTGTCCGGTAAATCTTACCTTGGTTATGGAACGACTTCCGAGACTATAATACTGAAGACCATTTTAAAGTATGTGCAAAACATTAAAAACATTTTGACTTTGATTTTTTAACCCATTGACCGCTACGCTACTCTCTAACAGATCATAACCCCCCCGCCAATGTCGGCTCTAGCCTGGCACCTGGCACCTGTGGCGCGGAAACCGGTTGTTGGCCCTAGCCGACTGTGGCAGTCAAAGGGTTAATAAGCAAGGACTGCTTTTAAATAAATCAATTTGTACCCTCCGGTGAGAAGGGGCTCTCAATAACAGATTGAGAAAGAATGTTTCACATACTTTACGCTGATAAGTTACTAAATATCTTTGTCCAATGTTCATTTGATTAAAGAAATAAGATTACTTCATTAAATGTAAGATCGGCCATGGAAATTGAAAAAAAAGAGATATTTTAAGTTGAATACCATCCTAAAATAGATCATAGATTAAATTTGTTAAGAATTACCACCATTTATTAAAAAAAAATTGTAATAGAAAAGTAAATCTGGTGTTACAGGTTATCCACAGCAAAGTTGAAGATGTAGTTCTACCTGACAACCTGAAGGTAGATGTCATAGTGTCAGAATGGATGGGTTTCTACCTATTTCATGAAGGCATGCTGGACTCTGTGATTGTGGCTAGAAATAAGTACCTCAAAGAAGATGGGCACATGTTTCCTGAGAGTGCTGCTGTCTATGTGGCCCCATGTAGGTAAGAGACTTGACAACAAGTTAGTACAGAATGTCTGAATAAAGGAGCTTTCCACATCAGGACAAATAGTTTCTTTAATGGTTTTTAATTAAAAAAATAGAATCTATATTACAAATACTATGTCAATCAACTGTTAAGAGAAAAGTTCTACAAACTTAATTTATTTGAAAAAATAATGGGTAAACTTTGCTGTTTGTAGGGTCAAAAATAACATTTCCCATGAAATACTCCTGTAGAAAGAGCATATCATCTTCATAATGTATTGTATGAATATTAACATTATTTTTTTGTTTATTTTATTAGAATAACAAACACACTCCACTATTCACAAAGTGTAGCAAATTATTTACTGCATCTCAATCCAAAATCTCTAAACATTTTCAGTGTACCATCCTTATACAAGGCATGGGATAACATGTATGGTGTATCAATGTCAACATTCGCCAAACAGTTGAGGTCCACCAAATTCAACAAGCCAGAAATCCAGACTATCAAAGAGGAGGACTTATTGGGAGAAGAAGCAGTAGTTTGCTGGATCAGCATAAAAGATGAAGAAGTTCAGAATTTGAATAACTTTTGTATTCAGCATGTTGTGGGCAAGTACTTTGTTGTCCCTAGTAAGATAAAGTAATGACTAATTACATGATCATAATCAAAATGTATATAAAATGAATTGCTTTATATTCCAAGAATAATGGATTTCAGGTTAGCAACAAGCTTAGTTGAAACCCTAGTATGGTAAGATCTGGACTGAAAACCAGATAATGGTCCTAGATTTGTCTCAGAATATTATTATTAATTTCACTCCATGATTATTGGCAGCTGTCATAAAGTTGAATCCCCGTTTACAGGAGCCAAAAAACCTGGCAAATATCAAGGTCTCTGTGTATGGTTTGATTGCACCTTCCCCAACTTGTCTGGGGACAGGGAGGAGCCTCCTGTCGTACTGCGGACTGGGCCAGACAGTCCTCCGACACACTGGAAACAAACCCTCATAGTGCTCCCACAAGAGCAGGACTTGGATGAGGGAGAACCCATTGCATTTAAATTGGATATGAGTAGAGATCAGAATAACTGCAGAAGGTATGTCTTTGGAATTCTATAAAATGATCTTGAGGAATTGTCTACTATGTCGAAATGAAAACGAGTTGTTAATTGTATATCTATGCTGTAACTTTAGTCAATATTTCTCAATGTGACTAATAGCACTCTTATATGAAAGATGGCCTGTCCTCACCGGAAGACGATCACTGTGTTTTTACTAAACATTTTTTGCATATACTTGTAGAAAAATATATTTTTATCTTTGAGTTGTCAATAATAATACATAATCTTTCCGGTGCTTTCACTATTTTCCTGCATCACTACTTAATTGTCTTAACAATTTTCCTAACCCTTTACAGATACAACCTGCAAGTAACACTCCTAGATCCTGACACGCTAGACCACCCTCTGCCTTGTAACTGCCACATGACCAAGTGTATACTGATCAAGACCTTCATGCAAGAACACCCCGAACAGAACCGTGGTGATGCCACTAATGAGGACGCGATAGTTGATGAGCCCATAGATGATGATGAAAGGTGATCAAAAATGTTGTTTATTATAGTGTTTATTAATTTTAATAAATAAGTTTTGTAACAAAAGTGAGTTTTGATACGTTAAACCTCTTCCATAAATTGATACACTTTTGATGTTTCTAATGTTGTCAAATAAATAGTACAATATATCCATGTATGGAGAAATAGTTAATCAATGATCATGTTGGTAATCAGTTCAAAATACTAACACAAAAAGCTCATTACAGTCTTTTGTTTTCTTTAACTCATTCCTTTCTTTCCACTGATTTACAAATACAACTCTCAATCTCTGACCTGAGTATACCACGTTAGGTGCTTTAGTAAAAGTAATATTTTAACGGAATTATATTCTAATATCTCAACATATTAGTGACAGACTGTGTCAGTTGCGCCTCCCCACTCAGCCACCGGTTATAGTCCAGTCGCATCAGCAGCCGAGCCAAGTACACGCCGCACGGCCGGTCACGTAATGACACTAGCAGTTGCATCAGTTGTTTTACTAGCTTGTTGAATCTAGAACAAAAAACAATATAACGTGAATGTAGTGTAGCCCACAGAAAATAGAATAAACATATTAATGGTCTTATTAAAGCGTGATCATCACAATATTTTTACTTTATTTTATTTTTATTGTGTTGGGTGGCAAAAGGCCCACTTCATGGAAAGTGATTACCGCCACCTATGAACATCTGTAACCCCAGAAAGGTAATGAGAGCTGGACCAAGAGGGTACCTGATACCTACTCTAGAATGATATAACTTCGTGATACTTACAGCCGTCGCACGGGTTTTTTTTTCGCACAGACTAGTGCAGGGCTTATATGTGTAGTATTGCTCATAAGCAGTGTCCTCGCTCTAGTGAATGACATGTTTGAACGATAGATAGAAACAGAGCTACAGAACAAACCTTAACGTCAACAGTCTGTATTAAGTAGTCCATCAAAGGGCAATACTTCTCCATTGGAGTTGGGTTAAATGCAATGAATTATACGAGTCCACGAAACGAACATTACCCACAAAGTTACCAAGACAAACGAATATAATATCTACGGAGTGATTCTCGGAGTGTATGGGTGACTCCGACAAAATCTTAGAGCAATAGCAAGCTGCGACGCGGCACTACTCGTATGAAACCCAATGTGGGGAAATTAATGCGGTGCGGCGTCGCAACGTTGTGAATTCGTGTCCGGACATTTTATTCACATACCTTTTCAATTCAGTCTAGAATTATATAGGGTGACTTTAATTTAGTTCTTGATACGAAAGGCGATGAATGTGCTCATGATAACAAACAACTTTCCCTAAGGAACCCGTAGTCAAATCGCAAAAAAAAATGTTGGTCTCTCCATACTAATTTGGCCAGTCAGTTGATCGATTTGTATGGAGAGACCAAAATTTTTTGTATGTATGGAGAGAACAACACCCTTTATATTGTAATATTCTGTAATAGGGTTGTATCTTGTTCGAGTACCAAATAAAATACCTGTCGGAGTACCCTCTAAAGTATTCACATACCTGTTGGAGTACCCTCTAGGGCAGTGTTTTTCAACCTTTTTTAAAACCCGACCCCTTTACAAGTGAAAAAAATCTCGCGACCCCCCTAGGGCCATAAACATACAAAATCTTAGTGATTTGGAAGATTATGTTCATAATTTTGTTCAATTAGTAAATGATTGACTTAAACGTCTCCCAAATACAACCTCGTTTGAAATTTTTTTTTTTAAATAAACAGGCCCAACCTCACTGAAATCGTATTTTTTCATGGCTGTGTTCGACCTATAACACTTAACTTTTCTTTTACCCGCGACCCCTTGAGAAAGGCTTCGTGACCCCCCAGGGGGTCGCGACTCACAGGTTGAAAAACACTGCTCTAGGGTATTCACATACCTGTCGGAATACCCTCTTAGGTATTCACATGCCTGTCGGAGTAACCCTCTAAGGTATTCACATACCTGTCGGAGTACCCTCTTAGGTAGTAGTCCTCAGCGTCGCGGTCAGTGGCGACCTCGCCAACGCTGCCGAACGAGTGGCACAGCTTGATCAGCTCCATCACATTGCAGAATACTGGGTTGTTGATAGAATCGGTCGTGTCGCCCGAACATTCGCTCACTTCGGACTGAAAGTTTTAGAATAAGTTATTACACAACTACGGAATCCAACACTAGGCAACTACCGTCTATCCCTTATGATAGTACGGTGAAATGTGCCACGCGAATTACCTGACTATTTAATAAAGGAAGTCCAAAACTTTTTTTGGAGAATTAGTACAGATAATTTAGGGGGCTCTGGCAGTGTCGCCGGCCTAATAGGCGCAATGGACACGTCTTTACAGAAATTAGTCCGCTTAGGGAGAATAGCGGTCCATCTCTTAGGGATAGCGTAGTTAATTATGCCACACGACAAAAATAACCACTCTTACGATAAATAGCTTACCGACGAAGGTGCGACAGTCAGGAAAGACTGGCTTAGTATATCGGTTAAGAACTCAGCATGAGCCTTCTTCAGTTTCTCGAAGTCATTCGTTTTGTGCACAGCGTCCATGAAGCGAGAGAAATTAGTCTCCAGCACGTCCGCTTGCATATAGTGCTGGAGGTTGTCCATTAGGAACATTAGCTTGTTGTGAAGCTGACACATAGCGAAGCTGTTGACAGAGATAGGAAGGTGAATCGATACGTGACTTAGTAGAATGTCTTAGTAAACAGTAGAATGTCACTTGTAAACAACCCATATCGTCCCCACTGCAGGGGCACTGCGCCGGCGCGGCGGCACGGGTTTCTTCCCATACCTCGGGAAGGTTTATTAGGCCATACTGCACACAGCGGTACGGCCGAGTACCAAGTCCGGAGTCGTGGAGGTTGTGGGGCTAGTTAGTGGCCAACCCCAATGTCACTTTTCAAGCTACCTGTAAGGCCTCCGACATGGCATAACGACTGACATCTAGTGATGACAGCCGGCACCAACAGCTTAACGTCCCTTACGAAGAATAGAAGTACAAGAACGAAGAACAGTAGAAGAATCCAAACCATAAATATGTACAATATTTATGATTTATTTATTTATTGAATTTAATAAAAGATCAAGTATGTAGGTAAATTTAAAATGTGTTAAAACTGTAACACGTTATACTTGTGACGCCGCTACGGACGTTTTTATTGTCTTGTTTTCCAGCCAAAAACCTAGTTCTGCATGAGTCCCAATCTATAAAATCTCGGATAATTAATAGGGCAGCATCTTCATATTTTGTTTGTAACGGCGGGTATACGAGTTCCAATTGGTAGAATTGGTAGGAAACTTCGTATCAGGTAGACTACAAATGACCTCCGAAAAGTGAACAGACAGTGCTGCCTAGGTTTCGTATATTTTTCATTTTCTTTCTTATTATACTGACCTGGTAGACTGCTTGTAGGTCTTCCATTGCGCGTGTAGGTCGTGTTGAGTCTTCTTTATCCTCAATAACAGGCGGAACATGTCGTTGTACCGCGCTAGCACTTCCGGCGTGAATAGCAAGTGCAGGGGCCATTTGAAGTCGTATTTCAGTATTATGCTGGACCATCCATCGGCGACTGGGTAAGGAAAATATTTATTAAACGATGCAGCAGAAATTCAGAATGAGTAAGGTCGGTGGTGGTAGCTTAGCAAGCCAGCGATATCTATGTATTGCTCGCTCTGCGTAAACAACAAACATTGAATACTTACCAGTGCTACTATCATCTTCAATTGAAGAGTTTCCCGATAGATTTGGTTTTACGTAAGGCAACTCAAAACTGAACTTGTCAATTTCTGAACTGTTGCTGAGAAATACTGCTCTTGCAGCCAGTTGAAAGGCATGGTTCATATCTGAAAAAGGATTTAAAAAGTGAAAATTAAAAGATTTTATTGGTTTTTTGGACTCTTCATAGAAATCACTCAGCTGATGGACTCTCGTTGTATGGAAATACAAATTTTTGGGATTTTCTCATAGAAAAAAGGTTACCCCCATGCCAGGTTCGATTTTGGAGTTTTCCTTCTAGGCGAGCTCATTGCATAACGTCATGCATGTGTCGCAGATGGATTGTATAATCCGCTGTTTTACAAAACGGCTAGTGCTTTTACAAAACACCGCCATTTTGTAAAACAGCTAAATGACGTTCAGATGGATTGCCATTGCGCCACGTTAAACAAAACTGCTAACCACGTTTAGACGTATTGTAGAATGGCTACTGACAAATAAATATACTTATAATCAGTGATCGGAGTAGGTAGATTGATTTTTGCTACTTGCATCGTGATTTTATAACATGGACAATCCTTTTTTCAAGAAATTTTCGGTATTTCCGGATTGAGTTGAGTATTATTAAATTAAATCTGGTTTAGTCAATTAATTCTGAAGGAAGCAATATATTTATATGTAGAATAACAGAATAAATATTCGTTTTTGTCTGTTCAACCCTGAACATAAACTACAAATATGCAAGTTCAACATCAGCAGCCTAGTTTGAATATCTGGAGCATCGCTGCGCTGTGTCGGCGCGTTACATGAATATCACACAGAGAAAATCTGTAAATGTGTACATAGTGTTAATTTTGTATAAATAGATTTGTTATTTTGTAAATAAAGTAATTATCAACTTGGTGTTCGAGTATAACTGATCTCCACCACACGCTTTCCCTGTAAGCGTCCTCTCACTGTGGCCAAGACACCTTTAGCCGTCAGCTTAGGCAGCTGATCAGTCGTCGTTGGTGAGTCTGCCCGACTGACAGTGAGAAAACCCCATCCAACTATACCTTGTTCCTTCCTCAATCCATCTGTTGCCTTAGGTCGCCTGGTGACAGAGTTCCTGCACTTATTTATATGTGTATTGTTTATTTTATGGTTAGGTTAGGGCAAGTAGGGCTTAGGGACTTAGGGCTGTAGGAATAGGGCTGTAGGGACCTTAGCTCTGTCTTATTACCTTTCCATTCCATGCCCAGTTGTGTTCAGCCCACAACTGGACATTTTGGTCCTTCGAGAATTTTTGAATCAGTAGGTTAAACTCGCGGTTCCCCCCATATTAGCTGTCGTTTCGTACAGATTCTTTAGATATTTGAAATTGCTGTTCTCAAATCGCAGTAATTGACAGATATTCTAAAGGATTCGTATCGAAGTACTTAGTATATTTTATATTCTCGCCACGGTTGCGGATCGGGCACTGGCCTCCCACAAGCGGGTCTCACCAGTGTTTTGAGAAGTCGCATATGCCGTATGGTTGATGAGGGTATAAGGTTACTATGTACAGACAGGAGACAGGCATATTAGGAGTAGGTTAGGTATTAGGGAATCAAGAAGAAAGAAGATACAGAGAAGAACAATGGAGATACAGAAGATCAACGAGCTTCTTAAAAGTCAGGAAAATGACTACAACGAACTCAAACAACTATACACAAACATGAAAAAGGATTCGCCTTCAAGAAAGACTATAAAATACATTGGAGAAAAAAGGCATCGTTTTCAAAGCATTTTCAAGCGAGCACAGGACAACCACACATTATTGGAGGAACAGGAAGTGATGTCAACTCATAAATATATTACCACGAACAATTTTGGCACTATTCAGAAGCAATACAACGACGCTATGGAATACTTGTTACAGTGTGAAAAAAGGCTGGAACAAGTTACTCTCTTGTATCAACCTGAAGACCTCAATACTAACGAAGAGAAAGAGACTGCGATTTCTCCTAAAATTTTTATGCAAAAATTTCGTATATCACAAATCCAGAAGAGAATTCAACAAGCAACTCAAGCCATGTCTGAAAACAAACCGATGTGGTACTTAGAATCATTATTAACTACTTTACAAAAACACTGGAATGAAATAGAATAAACTCATTTAGGTATATTAATGGAAAATGATTACCTGGAACATAGTTACTTTACACAAAATATGTTTGGTACTGCGCAGTCAGATTTGGATTTAACTATTGAAATGTTACTTATGAAAATCAGCGAGCTGAAGCCAGAAAGCTGCCACAGAAACTCAGTTAATCTACCAAAAATCAAAATTCCTATTTTTACTGGCAGTTATGAGTCGTGGAATTCATTTTATGACTTATTTACAAAAATAATCCATGAAGATAAATCTTTAACTGCAATAGAAAAAATGCAATATTTAAAAACAAATATTCAGGGCAGCGCGGCTAAGCTGATTAAGCATTTGTCTGTTTGCGAGGCCAACTATGAAACTGCGTGGTCGCTATTAATTAAGCGGTACGAAAATAAACGTCTAATAGTAAACAAACATATTGACAACATATTTAATTTTCAAAAAATAAAAATAGCTACGGCATCTAATTTGAGAAATTTGCATGACACGATAAACGAAAATTTGGAAGCGCTGAAAAGCCAAAATATAGACATATCGTCCTGGGATCCTATTTTGACCAGGTTACTCAGTAAATTATGGGATTCAGAAACTGAGGAGAAATATGAGCACCAGCTTGAGGAACCAAATAAACTTCAGGAATTTTCTAAAATGATGCAATTTTTGGAAAAACGATTTAAGTGCCTTGAAAACAACTAACAGCTCGAGACCAAGTGATAATTCATATAAACCACTACAAAATGAGTTATCAGCAACGACTAAGCAACCCTTCAAGCCTAGTTGCTGGTACTGCCACCACAATTACCATATAATTTACCACTGTCCAACATTTAAATCGTTACCAATTAACATTCGCGTTAAGGCAGTTAATGAAAAGCATATGTGTGCTAACTGTTTAATGCATGATTCATCGACTAAATGCCACAGTCTCAAGACTTGCGGAATATGCGAAAAACAAGGTCACCATTCAATGATCCATTTAGACAACGTGCAGCAGTATAAACATAAAAATTTCAGAAATGAAAATATATATAATAAACCACATACTTCAAATATACAACAGAAAATCACTAAGACAGTATCCAACGTATCGGCATTTACCGGAAACTCCATGAATACTACATTACTTGCTACTGCACTTGTAAGAACAACTTCTATAGATGGGTCAACTCAGTTTTTAAGAGTACTTTGTGATCAGGGCTCCGAAGCTTCTTTTTGTACTGAAGAGGTGGCTCAACTTTTATCATATCCACGTAAGAAAGTGCAAGCAGAGATAACAGGCATCGGTGATGATAAACCAAAGACGTCAAACTACAGTATTGACGTCACACTACATCCACGTTTCCCAAGCAACTATAAACTACCTGTTACACTTATTATACTACCAAAACTCACAAGTACTCTACCAAAGAGTAACTTGCAACCACTACAAGAAATCAGTTTAGAAACTGATTGCAGATCCTACATACTACAAACGAGGGCCCATTGACGTCATATTGGGAGCACAAGAGTACAGTAAACTGTTACTTAATGGTTTACAGAGGATGGAACATGGAATAATCGCCCAAAATACGGAATTTGGGTGGATTTTATCTGGTATCTGTCCTAAAAACACTACAACTACCACAAAACTTATTAGTATGGTCACGCGCAGTGAGGAAACTTTACAACTAAACAAATTTTGGGAATTAGAGGAAATTCCTGAAAAATACCATTTAAACAAAAATGACCAAGAATGTGAAGACTACTACAACCAAACGACAATACGTAACAAAGACGGAACATACACAGTCAGATTACCATTCAAGGACCCAGACTTGGAATATGGAGATTCCCGTAAAAAGGCTATAGCTAGACTTATGCAGTTGGAACGAAAATTAGTAAACAATGCAGAGTTACGACAAAAATACCAAGAATTTTTAGACGAATATCTCAGTATGGGTCATATGAGAAAAGTTCCACATAGGTACTGACCATAAAAAAGGAAAGTACTATATTCCACACCAGCCAGTTATCAGGGAGGACTCACTCACCACTAAAATGCGGGTGGTGTTTGACGCTTCAAGCAAGGCTAGCTCAAAAATAAGCCTTAATGAAAACATGTATAAAGGACCACGGCTACAACAAGATTTATCCATGATTTTATTGCGTTGGCGTAAACATAAAATAGCCTTCATGGCGGATATAGAAAAAATGTACCGATTTATAAAAATAAATAACCAAGATTGGCCATATCAGCGAATATTATGGAGACCTTCACCTAAGCATAATATAGATGAGTACGAATTAACTACAGTAACGTATGGAACCACAGCTGCACCGTACTTAGCGATCAAAACTTTACAAAAACTGGCATTAGATGAACAAAATAACTACCCCTTAGCCAGCCAAACCACCTTGCAAGATTTTTATGTTGATGACATTTTATCAGGAGCCAATGACATCAACTCAGCAAAACAATTACAACAACAACTTGTCACTATGTTACATACAGGAGGTTTTAATTTAAGAAAGTGGTCGTCAAACAGCGCCGAATTATTAGAGAATATTTCAGAGGAAAAAAAGGAAGATAAAATGTATATACTACCCTTAGATGAAGCACGAAAGTCATTAGGAGTAGCCTGGTCACCAAAGGATGACACATTTTACTTCCAAGTCACTGTTAATAAAAATGAAAACCCTACCAAGCGGTTTATTTTATCGGAGATAGCAAAATTATTTGACCCGCTGGGGTGGCTGGCACCGATTATAGTGAAGCTAAAATTTCGGTTCTTCAAGACTTGAAGCAGCATATGATCATTTCTTTCGCCATTTAGTGTAAAACCGGAAAGTAATGCTTTCAAAACCAGCCGTTCAAAAAAGAACATCTCGGATCTTGGACTTCACCAGCAAGCTCATGGAGGAAAGAGGGAGTCTGATTCTGAAATCCTCTGAAGATGCTTCTCAGTATCGACTACTAAACAGATAGATCTCTCCAAGTCTGTATCTCGCGATATACGCCAATTTAATACTAATCGTATAAAAGAGGAGATTCATGCTCAGTAAAGGCTCAAAAGAATTGGCAATGGATCTGATTGCCAACTGACAAAGCTGAAGACTGAGGATGGCAGAATCGTGTCTTCCAAGCCTGAGCTGTTGGACGAGGTTGAGAAGTTCTACGAACAATTATACACGACCACACGCTTACCCTTCAGTAATCTGGCTAAAGACCCAAGAGCCAAATTGACTAGACACTAAACCGAAGATATCCCGGACATCAGCTTGTATGAAATTAGAACGGCTCTCAAACAGCTTAAGAACAACAAGGCACCGGGTGAAGATGGAATTACGACTGAGCTTTTAAAAGCAGGTGGAAAACCGGTATTTCAAATTCTTCAGAAGCGTTTAAATTACGATATGCTCGAGGGACGAACGTCTATGGCATGATACAGCAAAGTGGTGGTGCTCTTCTTCAAAAAGCGTGACAAGAACCTGCTGAAGAAATATAGACCCATCTCACTTCTGAGCCATGTCTATAAGCTGTTTTTTAGAGTTATTACAAATCATCTCGCACGCAGGTTTGACGACTTCTGGCCTCCTGAACAAGCCGGATTCCAAAAAGGCTTCAGTACCATAGACCACACTCATACGTTGAGACAGATTATACAGAAGACCTAAGAGTATAGTTACAGTCTCTCCAACGGTGCCAAATCGACTATCGAAGTGCTAAAACATTTATATGAAAACGCCACCATGTCGGTCCACCTCCAGGAAAAGAATTGGAAACCAATCCGTTTGCAGCGAGGGGTGAGACAGGGAGACGTTATATCTCCGTAACCGTTCACCGCTGGCCTGGAAGATGTTTGGAAGCTTAAAGAAGCTGAAGAGGACTCGATATTAACATCAACGGCGATTACATCACCTCGCCTTCGATTCACTGACGATATCGTGGTTGTGGCAGAGATCTTGGAAGACCTATACATAATGCTCGATGGACTCTTCCAACAAGTGGGTCCTAAAATGAACATGGACAAGACTAAAATTATGTCAAATGTCCGTATCACACCCACTCCTCTGAAAGTTGGAGACTCTACTCTTGAAGTTGTTGACAAATATATACCTAGGAGAAACAGTCCAGTTAAGTAGGTCCAATCTCAAGAAAGAAATCAACCACCGAATCCAACACGGCTGAGTAGCGGCGTTCGGGAAGATCCGCAATATCTTCACATCCAAAATACCGCAGTATCTCAAGATTAAGGTCTTTGACAGAGGTCAAAGACGATGACACATAGAGATGTGTTTTGCCAGTGATGACATACGGAACTGAGACATGGTCACTTACTATGGGCCTTATAAGAAGGCTCAAGGTCACCCAAAGTCCAAAGGGTAATGGAGCGTGCTGTGCTTGTAGGTTCCCTACGTGATCGAATCAGAAATGCAGATATACGTAGGAGAATTAAAGTAACCGACATAGCTCACAGAATCGCTAAACTGAATTGGCACTGGGTGGGGCACATGGCTCGTAGAGTCGTTGGGGCATTAAAGTTCTCGAGTGGCGACCGCGCACCGGAAGAGGTATAGAGTGGGCAGGCCTCTTACTCGGTGGACCGATAACCTAGTAAAGGTCACGGGAAAGCGTTAAACGCGGGCATTGCAAGACCGGTCAGCGTGGAAATCCTTGGGGGAAGCCTTTGTTCAATAGTGGACGTCATTTGGCTGATGATGATAATAATAATTAATACTTAAGTTGATCCAATAAAAAAAGGAAATTATACATATTTTTCGTTTTTTTACCTTCTGCCTTTTACGTAAAATCGGGTCAAAAAAAATAATCTTAGAAGAACCGAAAGAACCGGGTACCCGGTTCCAAGTAGCTATCGGAACCGAAGAACCGGTTCTTACTAAAGAGGTCCGGTTCTGCACCCCCTAGTTCTCATACGTATTTAGTTAGCTCTGTAACATCATTAATAATTATAATAACAGTTTTATTAATATTTTTTTACGGTCCACAGGTCACAAAACGAATACGAGGAAGACTCCACGCCAGACGACAACGAAAAGCTGGTGCAGCCAAGCAGCCAGCAAACCAAGCAACGAACGAGCCTCAACCAGTAACTGGGGCTGCAGGCCATACGTACAGCCTGCCGCTCACATCACCACAAAGGGGCACACGCCAAGTGCCCAACAAGCCGCCCTACGAAACTGTGGAGCTCTACCAACTGCAGTCCTGTTCCTGAGGGCGGCAGAATGTTCAACCCTGAACATAAACTACAAATATGCAAGCTCAACATCAGCAGCCTAGTTTGAAGATCTGGAGCATCGCTGCGCTGTGTCGGCGCGTTACATGAATATCACACAGAGAAAATCTGTAAATGTGTTACATAGTGTTAATTTTGTATAAATAGATTTGTTATTTTGTAAATAAAGTAATTATCAACTTGGTGTTCGAGTATAACTGATCTCCACCACACGCTCTCCCTGTAAGCGTCCTCTCACTGTGGCCAAGACACCTTTAGCCGTCAGCTTAGGCAGCTGATCGGTCGTCGTTGGTGAGTCTGCCCGACTGACAGTGAGAAAACCCCATCCAACTATACCTTGTTCCTTCCTCAATCCATCTGTTGCCTTAGGTCGCCTGGTGACAGAGTTCCTGCACTTATTTATATGTGTATTGTTTATTTTATGGTTAGGTTAGGGCAAGTAGGGCTTAGCGACTTAGGGCTGTAGGAATAGGGCTGTAGGGACCTTAGCTCTGTCTTATTACCTTTCCATTCCATGCCCAGTTGTGTTCAGCCCACAACTGGACATTGTCTTTAAAACAATGTTTAACTCTCGGAATCCGCGCGGCATGTCCATATTAACATATACGTTTGCGGTCATTGACCCTAATTCAATCTACCTACTCCGATCACTGCTTATAATTCATAAAAACTATGACATTTTAACTATGTTATACATCTTAATAAATCTTAACACGATAAAAAGCTTATGACAATAGAAAACAGTATTTTTCGTATCTTAATAATTTAAACTAGCTGAGAGATCGAGCTTCGCTCGTTCAATTGAAGTTTTAATAAACTAAGATAGGTAACTTGTTTAGTAGTACATATAAGATATATTTTCTATGAAACATTTTGCAGGGTGTTGTTTTAGTCGACAGTGGCCTTCTAAGGGACGAAAGGACAAGCAATATTTGTTCAGAAAATATCTATAATATTTTATTTTATTAAATTCTATTGAAAAAAATACACGCAAATTAGCCTTTTTTTTATACAATCATCAAGTATGTAATTCACTTATACGGCTAAAGATGGCGCTAAAGATAAAAAATCGTTCAAATATCTCTAAAGTATTTTTTTATCACTCTTAAGTATTTTTATTTACATATTTACATAAGTTCACACAAAATAAAAAGACAAAAACTATAAAGTCTCGTGGGTGGGATTCGAAGCCGGACCTAAAAGGAGCAAAACGTAAGCGGCTCGCACCAAAACCGCCGAACTACCAATGTACTCATAAACAACAGTTAAAAATAAGCATCATATACATTCATATTTTATGTATTTTCGCAAATCTCCCTAAAATGAATGTTTTTGAAGATCATTCCCTCATAGATCGATTACTGGTGATTTTTAACCCCTAATCCTAGATTTTCGTCGAAAGGTTTCAAGCCGTTTTCGAAATCGTCTACGCTTACAAGATAACTCGTTTAATACCTATATAGGATATTATTTCAGTTATATATTTTTCATAAAACTCCGACAACTTTTTATTAAAACTGTTCCTAAAACACTATATTCACTTGAGGTAAGATCATTTTCAGTCATATTACTCGATTTATTCATTAATTTCGGCAAATGACTTTCTGTTTCCGACGCCATTATTGTTGTTATGACACACAGAGCCACGAGTGACAAACTTTAGAACTAAAATCTACAATCTGACGGTTAATTTCGCGCTGTTTTACAAAACCTCTAATCGATGACACGCCGCTGCATTGATGAACGCAAAACGTTTATGCAATTCTGCGTATTAAAGCCCAGTTATTATGAAAAACCGCTAAAGGTCGTTCAGCTGCGGCTAATCACTAGCGGTTTTGTAAACCAGCGGATTCTGTAATCCATCTGCGATATGTGTATAAGGCCAACCGTATAAGATTATAAGACTTAGATGTGGTAGTCACCATAGGGAAAGTAAGGTACGTACCTCTAGTCCCAGTTCTCGTGGTAGGTTTATCCAATATGTGAGTTGTAAGACGTAACAACTCAAGAAACAGTTCACCTCGCCCCAAAAGATAGAAATCTTTCATAAGTTTTAGTTCGTGGATCAATTTCGCTTCTTCTACCGTCACTGACCAGAGATGCTGCAGGAAATAAATTAATGTTTAGGCCCGTTAATATAAGCTTTAGAGATGGGTAGCTCCGACAGCAGTAAAACCCGCAGGACAGTTTCATTTCCGACCCTTGAAACTGATGGATGTAGCTCGGAATGCAAGTCTGACTAAACTTGTGAGTGACTGAACAATGCCACTGACGCAAATGTATTATCGAAGTTGGAAAGAAAATCAGTAAAACACGCCGGCGCTTGTACAGGAATGGCGGGTGTGGAACCGTAGTTTTTTAAAATATATTTTTAATCCATAATTGGTAAGCCCTTGGCATCATCTCACCTAGTGGTGGGTGAGTCATGATAATGCCGAAGATGGAAGCGGGCTTACCACGATTTCAGAACGCAATAGGGAACTGTCTATCTTATCCCCATGACGGAACACGTCAATGTTATTAACATTGATGTTTGGCGGCAAGACTTAGATAAGATGGCGGTTGCTAGCCAGGTGGACTCAAAAAATATCCTACCACCAACCAAACCACAAGCGGGCTAGCCAGTAGTAGTAGTAGTAGTAGTAGTAGTAGTAGTAGTAGTAGTAGTAGTAGTAGTAGTAGTAGTAGTAGTAGTAGTAGTAGTAGTAGTAGTAGTAGTAGTAGTAGTAGTAGTAGTAGTAGTAGTAGTAGTAGTAGTAGTAGTAGTAGTAGTAGTAGTAGTAGTAGTAGTAGTAGTAGTAGTAGTAGTAGTAGTAGTAGTAGTAGTAGTAGTAGTAGTAGTAGTAGTAGTAGTAGTAGTAGTAGTAGTAGTAGTAGTAGTAGTAGTAGTAGTAGTAGTAGTAGTAGTAGTAGTAGTAGTAGTAGTAGTAGTAGTAGTAGTAGTAGTAGTAGTAGTAGTAGTAGTAGTAGTAGTAGTAGTAGTAGTAGTAGTAGTAGTAGTAGTAGTAGTAGTAGTAGTAGTAGTAGTAGTAGTAGTAGTAGTAGTAGTAGTAGTAGTAGTAGTAGTAGTAGTAGTAGTAGTAGTAGTAGTAGTAGTAGTAGTAGTAGTAGTAGTAGTAGTAGTAGTAGTAGTAGTAGTAGTAGTAGTAGTAGTAGTAGTAGTAGTAGTAGTAGTAGTAGTAGTAGTAGTAGTAGTAGTAGTAGTAGTAGTAGTAGTAGTAGTAGTAGTAGTAGTAGTAGTAGTAGTAGTAGTAGTAGTAGTAGTAGTAGTAGTAGTAGTAGTAGTAGTAGTAGTAGTAGTAGTAGTAGTAGTAGTAGTAGTAGTAGTAGTAGTAGTAGTAGTAGTAGTAGTAGTAGTAGTAGTAGTAGTAGTAGTAGTAGTAGTAGTAGTAGTAGTAGTAGTAGTAGTAGTAGTAGTAGTAGTAGTAGTAGTAGTAGTAGTAGTAGTAGTAGTAGTAGTAGTAGTAGTAGTAGTAGTAGTAGTAGTAGTAGTAGTAGTAGTAGTAGTAGTAGTAGTAGTAGTAGTAGTAGTAGTAGTAGTAGTAGTAGTAGTAGTAGTAGTAGTAGTAGTAGTAGTAGTAGTAGTAGTAGTAGTAGTAGTAGTAGTAGTAGTAGTAGTAGTAGTAGTAGTAGTAGTAGTAGTAGTAGTAGTAGTAGTAGTAGTAGTAGTAGTAGTAGTAGTAGTAGTAGTAGTAGTAGTAGTAGTAGTAGTAGTAGTAGTAGTAGTAGTAGTAGTAGTAGTAGTAGTAGTAGTAGTAGTAGTAGTAGTAGTAGTAGTAGTAGTAGTAGTAGTAGTAGTAGTAGTAGTAGTAGTAGTAGTAGTAGTAGTAGTAGTAGTAGTAGTAGTAGTAGTAGTAGTAGTAGTAGTAGTAGTAGTAGTAGTAGTAGTAGTAGTAGTAGTAGTAGTAGTAGTAGTAGTAGTAGTAGTAGTAGTAGTAGTAGTAGTAGTAGTAGTAGTAGTAGTAGTAGTAGTAGTAGTAGTAGTAGTAGTAGTAGTAGTAGTAGTAGTAGTAGTAGTAGTAGTAGTAGTAGTAGTAGTAGTAGTAGTAGTAGTAGTAGTAGTAGTAGTAGTAGTAGTAGTAGTAGTAGTAGTAGTAGTAGTAGTAGTAGTAGTAGTAGTAGTAGTAGTAGTAGTAGTAGTAGTAGTAGTAGTAGTAGTAGTAGTAGTAGTAGTAGTAGTAGTAGTAGTAGTAGTAGTAGTAGTAGTAGTAGTAGTAGTAGTAGTAGTAGTAGTAGTAGTAGTAGTAGTAGTAGTAGTAGTAGTAGTAGTAGTAGTAGTAGTAGTAGTAGTAGTAGTAGTAGTAGTAGTAGTAGTAGTAGTAGTAGTAGTAGTAGTAGTAGTAGTAGTAGTAGTAGTAGTAGTAGTAGTAGTAGTAGTAGTAGTAGTAGTAGTAGTAGTAGTAGTAGTAGTAGTAGTAGTAGTAGTAGTAGTAGTAGTAGTAGTAGTAGTAGTAGTAGTAGTAGTAGTAGTAGTAGTAGTAGTAGTAGTAGTAGTAGTAGTAGTAGTAGTAGTAGTAGTAGTAGTAGTAGTAGTAGTAGTAGTAGTAGTAGTAGTAGTAGTAGTAGTAGTAGTAGTAGTAGTAGTAGTAGTAGTAGTAGTAGTAGTAGTAGTAGTAGTAGTAGTAGTAGTAGTAGTAGTAGTAGTAGTAGTAGTAGTAGTAGTAGTAGTAGTAGTAGTAGTAGTAGTAGTAGTAGTAGTAGTAGTAGTAGTAGTAGTAGTAGTAGTAGTAGTAGTAGTAGTAGTAGTAGTAGTAGTAGTAGTAGTAGTAGTAGTAGTAGTAGTAGTAGTAGTAGTAGTAGTAGTAGTAGTAGTAGTAGTAGTAGTAGTAGTAGAGAATACAATCCCGAGCATGTTTTTCAATCCCGGGATTACGGGATTTTTGAAGCGTAATCCCGGGATCCCGGGCCTATCCCGGGATTAGACTATGTGGTTTCTAATTGGGCTCAAATTAAAAAAAACTTGAGTAATTAAAAAACTTTATAATGTCTTTGCACAACAGTCAACACAAATCACAATAATAATAAGAAAATAAAAAAGACAAAACAAAAAAATTATACTTTTGCAAGAAATTAAAAAGACAACACAAATATACTATTTAGTATTTCGAAAATATAATCGCAGAAATATCAAAGCATCCAATGGTTGACTTCCAAGCCTGCTTCGTAGTTTATTGCCAACATAAGCGGCAGCTGAAAACGCTCGCTCAGGTTCAACGCTGGTTGGAGGAATAGACAATAGATACTTGTATGCTGTTTCTAAGTGATATCCACGAACTGCTCCATTTTCGAACAGGCTCATTTCACGTCTAATACTATTTGCCAACCCCAATTCATTTTGTACTTGTACATCAGGATCTGGGGATTTCATACTCTTGTTAATTTCCAGCTGTAACTTTTCCTTTAATGTCAATTGGGGTTGGGAGGTTTCTGGCCTTAGCTCATCATCTATTTGTGATCCTGACCTTTCTTCTTCTTCTGTGTCATCTCGACTATTAAGTCTTTTAACAATACTCTTTATTTGCTTCCTCACTATAGCCTGTGTCGGAACTGGAAATAAGTCATGCCATTCCAAATCCGATAACAACTGATTTTCATCATCCATTCGTGGATTTTGTAAATAATTCAATACACCAGTTAAATTATCACTTCGTCGTTGCTTTATACGTTCCACTAAGGATGTTTTCATTTTTTTGGCAAGTGCTGAGTTTTTGCTAGACAGTTGTTTTATAAGAAATTTCAAAGCGGCATCAGCTGTGCATAAATTAGCATCTCGCCTACAGATTGCTTCTACTGTCAATTTAATTGGGGTCAGCACATCAACAATTTTATTTACCAATTCAAAATCAACATCTTCTAAACGAAATGGATGATTGAGATCTATAAGAGCTTTTTGAATGCATGCTTTTAAAAGATAAAATCGCTCCAGCATTGTTAAAAGACTATTCCATCTGGTTTTACAGTCCAAAAGAAGTGACAGCTCTTTTCCATGTTCAATTTTCACATATTTTTTTGAAGTACTGTTTCATTTTTTAATGGTGATCTTTTGAAATACACTACAACTTTGCGGATTTTCTTTATCAGCTCATTAATATTTTCATATTGTGTTAACTCTGGTACGTGTTCTGGCGCAAGATCATTTTGTGACATTACGATTAAACCTGATTCTGGACAGTCTAAGTCTTCTAAATCGTGTTCATCATCGCTGTCGTCCATATAATCAACAGTAACAGCTGGTTCATTCAGAGTATCATCTGAGGTAGGGCTATGTTGCAAATAATTATGTTTTTCATAAAGCACATCACAGACCGCCAAATTGATACCATGTGCGAGACACAGTTGATGTTCGGTGCAAACAAGCCACCCCACCTTTATCATAACATTCGGTCCATCGGTTACAATAGCCACGATGTCAGTTTCCAGGGAAATATCAAATTCACTGAGACGCTCTTTCAATATACGAAGACAATTTTCAGCTGTCATACTTCCGTAAATAGGAACAAGTCCTAAGTTAAAAAAAATTTTATATGAATGAACGTTGACAGCCATGTATCGTTTATTGGAAGTTGAAGTCCACTCGTCGAAAGAAAGACTAAATCTTTCACCTGCACTTTTCAATTGTTTCAATTCTGCAATTACTTGCTTTTTGATTTTTTCACTGTAATTCATAACACGTTTTCGAACAGTGACGGCTGACTTTGGTAAATCCGGGTATTTTGCTAAGAGCAATTTTCTCAAATCATCTGAAGCTATGAATACACTGAATGGAAATCCATCTAATGCAACCATTCTTGCCAAAACATCATCCAGGCTATCGTCGGCACTTTTAGTAAAATAATCATCTAACTTTCGCTTGGTTGGCGGCGGAGCTGTGTTCATATTTTCAGAATCTTGACTTGTTGAAGCTGATATAACCTTGATGTTATGTTTTGATAACAAATGTGTATGTAAGCCCTTAGTCGATCCACCCAAAGTCTTGAGAATGGCTGACGCTTATATTTAGCACTATTCCCATCATTCCTTACAATGGGGACCACATATAGAAACCCTAGCAGGAAAGCTTAGTTCAGCTGCCTACGCCGTGAAGAAAATAAGGCAACTAACAAATGTAGAAACTGCTAGACTAGTCTATTTTAGCTATTTTCATAGTATAATGTCTTACGGCATCTTAATTTGGGGACATGCGGCTGACATAGTAACTATTTTTATACTGCAAAAAAGAGCCATTCGCGCTATCTATCAGTTGCGATCTCGAGAGTCCTTGAGGAACAAGTTTAAAGAAATAAATATCTTAACTGTTGCCAGTCAGTTCATATACGAAAACATCATGTATGTTCGTAAGAATTTAGAGTTATTTCCAAAAAACAGTGACAGGCATAATTTTAACCTTAGAAATAGAAATAATATTGAAGTTGCTTATTCGAGACTGAGTAAGGTAAATAAGTCGTTCATGGGGCAGTGTATAAAATTTTACAATAAAATACCTGAAAATGTTACAAGTTTATCCGAAAATAAGTTTAAAACTTATGTAAAGAAATGCCTGTGTTCAAGAGGATATTATAAAACCATAGATTATGTAAATGACAAAGATGTGTGGACATGTATAGATCCTTCAGCTCATAGCTTTAGTAATAACATCAATTGTAATAGCTATTAAGTTTTTATTTCAAAAAATGTGTTGGGGCGAGTTTCTTTGGGGCTCGACGTTTCTTCTCGCTCCGCTAACACTTCCCGAAACGTTGAGTGTACAAGTTCCGAGTGGTAGGAACTTTGTACTAGGTAGAATAATATGACGATTTAAAAGTATGTGTAAAGCATCTACTTAAATAAAAAAGATTTTTGATTTTGATTTTGATTCGCGACTAAAAAATAACTCCACGCTGACGTCGCATCACTGTCTTTTTTATGTTTAACAAAGTCTGCCGCCATTTGAAATACTTAATTTCAGGTAATTTACTTTAAATTTAAATGACGAAACCTTCGTAACCCGTCACTGACAGAATAATAAATAAAATAAAAAAATCTGATTAGCATATTTATACTTTCATACAGGGAATCCCCGACGGGAAAATACCCGCAACAATACTATGATATGAGATGATCGGGTGATTTCCCTGTTGGTTCGTTGGGGACTTGGGGAATCACCTTAAAAGTAGCATATTTAATACTTTCGTACAGGGAAACCCCGACGGGAAATACCCGCAAAAATATTATGATATTATGAGATGATCGGGTGATTCCCCTGTTAGTTCATTCATTGGGGAATTACCTTAAGAGTATTGTATTGAAGTACTCAGAGTGGGGAAGTCCCTTCTAAGTTTACAACAAACATATTAAGACTGTACCTGTGTAGTGGATAGTACGTATCGTATGACGGCGTATCTAAAAGTGTTTTTTGTCGTTATGTATTAAATGCTATTAAATAACCTCGGCAAGGTTATCGTCAAGGCGCAACGGACTACGGCATATAAACTAAACTTGTATGTGGCAATCCCGAAAATCCCGAGATTAGCCAAGTGCAGTCCCGGGATTTTCGGGGCCAGAAAACGGTCGGGATCCCGGGATCCCGGGATCCCGAGATTCGGGATCCCGGGATTGTATTCTCTAAGTAGTAGTAGTAGTAGTAGTAGTAGTAGTAGTAGTAGTAGTAGTAGTAGTAGTAGTAGTAGTAGTAGTAGTAGTAGTAGTAGTAGTAGTAGTAGTAGTAGTAGTAGTAGTAGTAGTAGTAGTAGTAGTAGTAGTAGTAGTAGTAGTAGTAGTAGTAGTAGTAGTAGTAGTAGTAGTAGTAGTAGTAGTAGTAGTAGTAGTAGTAGTAGTAGTAGTAGTAGTAGTAGTAGTAGTAGTAGTAGTAGTAGTAGTAGTAGTAGTAGTAGTAGTAGTAGTAGTAGTAGTAGTAGTAGTAGTAGTAGTAGTAGTAGTAGTAGTAGTAGTAGTAGTAGTAGTAGTAGTAGTAGTAGTAGTAGTAGTAGTAGTAGTAGTAGTAGTAGTAGTAGTAGTAGTAGTAGTAGTAGTAGTAGTAGTAGTAGTAGTAGTAGTAGTAGTAGTAGTAGTAGTAGTAGTAGTAGTAGTAGTAGTAGTAGTAGTAGTAGTAGTAGTAGTAGTAGTAGTAGTAGTAGTAGTAGTAGTAGTAGTAGTAGTAGTAGTAGTAGTAGTAGTAGTAGTAGTAGTAG
Organism: Coleophora deauratella; assembly: GCA_958295455.1. Classification (NCBI taxonomy): domain Eukaryota; kingdom Metazoa; phylum Arthropoda; class Insecta; order Lepidoptera; family Coleophoridae; genus Coleophora; species Coleophora deauratella. The sequence continues at coordinate 5,934,880 of OY282407.1, read as the reverse complement.
TAGTAGTAGTAGTAGTAGTAGTAGTAGTAGTAGTAGTAGTAGTAGTAGTAGTAGTAGTAGTAGTAGTAGTAGTAGTAGTAGTAGTAGTAGTAGTAGTAGTAGTAGTAGTAGTAGTAGTAGTAGTAGTAGTAGTAGTAGTAGTAGTAGTAGTAGTAGTAGTAGTAGTAGTAGTAGTAGTAGTAGTAGTAGTAGTAGTAGTAGTAGTAGTAGTAGTAGTAGTAGTAGTAGTAGTAGTAGTAGTAGTAGTAGTAGTAGTAGTAGTAGTAGTAGTAGTAGTAGTAGTAGTAGTAGTAGTAGTAGTAGTAGTAGTAGTAGTAGTAGTAGTAGTAGTAGTAGTAGTAGTAGTAGTAGTAGTAGTAGTAGTAGTAGTAGTAGTAGTAGTAGTAGTAGTAGTAGTAGTAGTAGTAGTAGTAGTAGTAGTAGTAGTAGTAGTAGTAGTAGTAGTAGTAGTAGTAGTAGTAGTAGTAGTAGTAGTAGTAGTAGTAGTAGTAGTAGTAGTAGTAGTAGTAGTAGTAGTAGTAGTAGTAGTAGTAGTAGTAGTAGTAGTAGTAGTAGTAGTAGTAGTAGTAGTAGTAGTAGTAGTAGTAGTAGTAGTAGTAGTAGTAGTAGTAGTAGTAGTAGTAGTAGTAGTAGTAGTAGTAGTAGTAGTAGTAGTAGTAGTAGTAGTAGTAGTAGTAGTAGTAGTAGTAGTAGTAGTAGTAGTAGTAGTAGTAGTAGTAGTAGTAGTAGTAGTAGTAGTAGTAGTAGTAGTAGTAGTAGTAGTAGTAGTAGTAGTAGTAGTAGTAGTAGTAGTAGTAGTAGTAGTAGTAGTAGTAGTAGTAGTAGTAGTAGTAGTAGTAGTAGTAGTAGTAGTAGTAGTAGTAGTAGTAGTAGTAGTAGTAGTAGTAGTAGTAGTAGTAGTAGTAGTAGTAGTAGTAGTAGTAGTAGTAGTAGTAGTAGTAGTAGTAGTAGTAGTAGTAGTAGTAGTAGTAGTAGTAGTAGTAGTAGTAGTAGTAGTAGTAGTAGTAGTAGTAGTAGTAGTAGTAGTAGTAGTAGTAGTAGTAGTAGTAGTAGTAGTAGTAGTAGTAGTAGTAGTAGTAGTAGTAGTAGTAGTAGTAGTAGTAGTAGTAGTAGTAGTAGTAGTAGTAGTAGTAGTAGTAGTAGTAGTAGTAAAAAACCAGGTGGAGTTTAGTTCGGCTGAGTTGGGCTTACTGCAGGAATTGTCCACTTCTCTCAATATTGTGAAGACAACGGTAGAGAAGAACAGGATTGCTGAGAGACGTCTACCAAACCTAATCTGTACACTAAAATACTTACACAATCCCAGTAAATATTACGCAGAGACACCTTCAAATATATTTCCATCACCGGGTAATAATACGATTACAGAAGTGATCATTGAGATAAACGAGAGATACTTTTGTAAAAAACAGGATTCTGATGATGACGAAGATGACATAGCCTTAGTCCAGCTTCAGCAGCAGCAACGTAAACAACAAAACGCGACAATGCAGGAAACAGACGTACCTGAAATGAGTTTAAAAGAGCAACTACAAAAAAAAAATTACGACACCGTTGCAGCGACGCCTTCTACTTCTACCGCAAAGAATTATGGCAAGATCATACCTGACTTTTCAAAACGTATAAAGTAAAGCCGAAAACAAAAATAAGTTAAATATTTACTCTTGATTTTTAAATAAATCAGTATGGTTATTGCAACCGGAGGAAATTAATTAATTATTTTTGGAAGTTTAGTTGACTAACTGGTCCCGAAGCGCGTTCCGAGGCTATGTTCTGGCAGCAACCGTTCACTCTGACAACAGGATAGCCTAATATAAATCCCGTAAGTGCGAAAGGGAAAGTACAACACAACAACAGATGCTGTCAGGGTGTACCCATTGAAAGCGGCCCTGAGCAAAATGTCATTGTTGTGATTTTAGTGTTGCCATTTGCTAGACACTTTACAATTGTAGAAGATTATTTCTTGTTTCACATTTAGTGTAAGGAAATTATTCATTTTACCTTTTTTTCTCTGGTTCAGAGAGTCTTAATTCTCGAAGGAATACGTCGTGGAGAAACACCTGAATAGTTTTATGTATTTTTTATTTTTATACTTTAACAAATTTAATCCAGGTAAATTGATATATGGCCGTTTGCCATTGTTCTTTATCAGATAGAGAAGAGTTGGAAACGTCAGTGCGAATGCAAATGGCGTTATTTGACAGAGGAGGTCCTAGACAAGTATATTTGAGCCAAGCATACGACTTCCTCCTGTGTATACCACCTACAAGTGTAGAGTGTGAAAGGGTGTTTTCATCTGCTAAATATATTTGCAACCATTTAAGATGTTCCTTGAAAGACGATTCTATAGACGCGCTTAGTTTTCTTAGGTCTCACTTCCAAGGAAAACGTTGAAAACGAGTTAGATGATTAAATTAAATTGAAACAGTTAAATTGTAGCATTTGATCTGATTTCATAATTATTAATTATTTCTCAGTTGAATTTCTTTCTTTTAAATATTTTAAGCGTTGTTACTTTATAATTTGCGTCATGTATGTGCGGCATTACGAAGAACCAAAACTAATGTTTAAGAGTTTAGTACTTACCTATTTCTAGTTGCAAAAAAGATTTTAACTGTGTTGCTGCTATTGTTTGATTGATTTTATTATAACTATTGCAATACTACTAAGATAACAATGATATTACAATACTGACTATTCAGTTTATAAGACTATATACTTAGATTTTATTGTGGTTGTCTTATTTCAAAAGCACCAACTTTTTTCTATTCTTTTATAGGACTGTGTTAGTGACTTATCAGTCAAATTATAATTGTTCTTAAGTTTTTAACTAAGATTTTGTTTTAAATCAGAAAATTGGCCTCTTAAGTAAGACATTGGCAATTAAAGTCATCATTACTATTACAGCTTTAACTTTTTCTTATTATTCCCGAAAAAAAGTCGAATATTTGAATACTAAAAATTTTCGAATAATTGCAAGCCCTAATCGGCACAAATTAAGTCGCAACATTTACTTCGTCTAGACTACTAATTATTTAGCTAATTTTTATTTTAATATACCCAAAAAATCAAAAATAGTCTGGCTGGGGTAACGTTACCGCAGCCAGATATGTTTTTGTCAAATAACTAAAAAACTATCAGCAGAACAAATTCAAAAATATGCGCAACAATTACAGAAGCTGGACAACTAATTATCTCGAACTAAGCACACTCGAATGACGAAATTCGACATTTTCTGGCTGGAGTAACGGACACGCGTTAGACCAGTATTGTTTTTTTTTTCACTCGCGATTCTCACTGGAACATACATAACGCGAGATAAATCGCCATCTCTAAATGTTCTAGAAACTGAAACTTATTCGTTACCTTGGTAACACATTCCTTTATTTCTCTTACTACGCTTCTCATTTGACTGACTTCAAACACTTCAGGATCTTTCAACTTTTGTAGTTTCTCATGAAACTCTGCCTCTTTATCTTCCCATATAGTAAACCTAAAAACAAATAGTTTTTTTATTTATTTTGTGTATGCATATAGCGCGGATTAAATTGGTAGCCAAATATGATCTGTAATTAAATTTTCTAATCTAAGTGTTTGTTTGACATAGTGAGACTATAAAATATGTTTTTAGAAAACCCTACTTTACTTAATTATGAAACACCTATTCAACTACTTATATAGGGTCCTTCTAAAATACCTGAAAAATTTTTTACAGTAGCTTCTACTCATGAAATTGAACAATTTTCCACGAGGAACCTATACTCAATTCACAAAAAATTTTTTGGACTTCCCATACAAAATTAGCGGTTCAGTTGATCAATTAGTATGAGAACACCAAAAAATTTTTTTGCAAATTGAGTTTAGGTTCCTTGGGGAAAGTTGTTCAGTTTCATGAGTAGAAGCCGTGGTTACATTTTTTTCAGGTATTTCATAAGGACCTTATGTAACTTACATATGAGAGGTGCACAGTTTTTTTTTAAATCCAAAATCTTTTTATTTTTACATCTATTTCTACCTTACCTTCTAGTATCTGTGCCACATTTCTGCAGCAACAGCATAGGTCTGCTAGCACTGAATGCAGAACTTCGCTTGATCTTGCGAGGATCAAAACCGAATAGTATGACAGTTTTGCCAATAAACAGTATCTCTTGGGCCAACGATAGGGGCATGAAATGCGGTATCATGCTCGCATTAATGCCGTAAGCACATTCAAAAGAGGTGTCTTGTAGCTAAAAAAAGAAAAAAGATTATATCTGTTTATTTAAAATTTGAGTAGAATAAATGTGTAAGTTTGGATGTTTGTTACTTAATCACGCAAAAATGGTGGAATGGATTTCCATGAAATTTGATATACAGATAGTTTATAACTTGAACTAATATATAGTAATATATAGAACTAATATATAGTAACTAATATTTAATTTTTCTCTGGACTCAATTCTGAAGCCCACGTAGATGAAGTCACGGGCAAAAGCTAGCAAACAAGCTTTACTCACAGTTAAGACCAGTGACTTATCACAGGTAGTGTTGGAAGGTGATGATATCAAGGTATCAGAGGCACCATCTTTTTGGTCTTTTGTTATAAAGAATTCGCGATAAGGATCCCTCAATTCACCATACAGCAACCATGAACAGAGCTGATTAATGAAAACTCTATTTATACAGGAGAATATTCTGAAAAAAGTCAAATAGCTTCAATGTTATTTGTATTAAAATTATTATTATTAAAATCGATTTAGATTACTAAAGATATTTGTGAGAATATTCCTACATAATATTGCTTCATTAAACTTACTTCAAAATAGCTTCATGGACCATTTCATTCCCATTTAATATGTACTGATGAGTTAGACTCAAGACTTGGCATCCAACTAGCCTGCGCTCTTTTATGGTCTTTATTATCCGAATCAACGAGTTGAACAGACCCCTATACTTCTCCACATAACTGTACAAAAAGGATAGAGTATAGCTGTGATTCTCGATCACAAGACTTTCTATTTCAAGTAAGGTCTTCTTGTAGGAGTGTAGGACTTCTGATATGCCTTCACTTAGGGCTTGGGTGTATAAGCCATAAGGTGTCCCTGGAATGAATTGAAAAATAAAATTGCACTAGGTTTGTGTGGTTTGGAAAATGGAAATCTCGTAGTCACCTGGCTAGTAAAACAGCCCGCTGTTGGGGTGTACTTAAGAGGGGCTGCCTCTAAGACTTAGCGTATTCACAAAAAAAATTTAGTTCTTTAAAACCACTGGTGATTGGCACAAACAAACATTAGGATTTGGGAGTTCTACCTGACTGGGCCTGAGTACGTCTGGTATGGAAACTTGTGACAGCCAAATAGTTCTGGATCTTGTGGTGACATTTCGCAATGTCACATATACGCCCATATATGTCCGCTTCCCCGTGACTCGTGAATGCATCATCATTTTTCTAAAAAAAGACAAAATTAATCTCTTTAGCAAATCGGTTGTGTTGAGTCGCGTTTTAGTTTATTATATGTAATTATTATATGCATATATTTACGTGAGGATATTTTGACGCTTGCGTACAGTCCCATAATACCAATAAAGCATCATGTATCATTTCGTCCCAATCTTAAAGAAAATAAAGAAACAGAAACTGCAAAACAAAACGTATTGTTTTGTTTGTTGAACTTTGATTTTCAAATTAATGAATGAATGAACCAATTGAATGAATGACCCATTCGTGCCCAGTCTCAGTCACTCTCAGAAACAAAACAACAAAAAGTGCTGTGCAAAAAATACTGAACACTGAACATTATAAATCGATATTAACCAAACCTTGACCAAACCTTAACCACTGAAACAAAATAACTCAAACAGGCCAAATAATTCATACATAAGTGAATCATAAGCTTATCAAAGCTTGTTTTTTTAGGTATACCTAGAAAGAGTATTGAACGCATAAACTTATGATTTATGATTTTACAAACGCATAAAGAGTTGACATCGAGTCCTTGGATTTTGTTAATGATTAATCAAAGGAGATTTTTTTCTGGATTGACTGCGTGCGCTTGCGCTAGTGGCAGGCAGGCAACGGCCGGCAGGTTTTTCATAAATAAAACCGCCCATTGTATTGCCATCCCTCTTTCTATACAGGCTTTGCCCCTGAGGTCTGTCCCGTTCTAGCAGTTACTTACCTGCGAATACTACGATGTGGGAATGGATGACTGGATTGGCCTCCTCAGACCCCTGTTCGGTCGGTCACTGCTATTCCGTTATTTTTTTGTTTATTTTAGTTCATTCTTTCAAGCTCAGCTAGCATACTATCGTTACATATTCTACTTCATCTATGTTCATAGCGTTTGCGTTCTCTTCTCTAGTCTGAGTCTCTAGTATACTAAATTATGGTTATCACCTGTGTGGAGGGGGATATAAACAAAACTTCCAAGTAATAATATGTTGGTGGGATGATATTACTGTAAAAGCCTTTTGGGAATTTATGGAAAATGGCTGAGGCTTGTAGAATCGGGACTCTATATAAAACAGAAAGAAACACCGCAGTAAATCAGGAAGAAAGTTTTTGTATTTTTAACGTGCTATGTGTGTTTATATCACTCATTACAATTCTTGCAGATTTGACTACAGGTAAGTACTTATTGAATGTATATTTTTAAAATTTTTCTATTGTATAAAAAATTCAACAAAATGTCATTCAAATTAGCCTGTAAAATATTCAGCCTCAAAAAAAGTTTTTGCCTTTGTATATTTCAGATGTTCTTGTTTTTGCTGAATATTGTAAGAATGGCAACGGATACTGGGCTATATCAACGTCAATTTTTATACTCACTCCAAACATACTTATTAATATATTTTCGTTAAGATGGTTTATCAATGATCAGAGGTCGACTACAAAGCACTGGATTACTCACTGTTGTCTCGGAGGATTATTACAAAGGTTTGAAAGTAGATATTTTGAGAAATTGTTGAGATATTACTCTTCCCATTTTAATAAAATAGCGTTGAATGCAACATAGGATATAAGTGAATTTAATTTTAAATTAGAAATTTCTTGGTTTTTCAGATATGTGGTATTTCTACACAAAACGTTTGCATGTCAAAATTTGAACTCGGAAAAACTTACAACTCAGCGAAATGATTTAAGTTTGTTGCACTTCTTGTACGTTTTCACTGGAACAATACCGCAAATTATTTTACAAACATATGCTGTATTAACATTCGATGATAATTATCAGACTAAAAGTGGGTTTAATTATTTGATATATAAATAATACTCTTACTTCAATTTGTATGTTAAGTAATAAAATTAACGACGTCGTTTTTGTTTTACAGTATTTGCGCTTTTTGCATCCATTGCATCAGTGATGTGGGGCAGTATAACGTATGTTTACAGCATAACGACCCATTGCAATGTTCAGTTCCACTGGCTTTCCTTTTTTCTTAAGCTTATATGGCATTCCGGGATGCTAGTGGCAAGAATATTTGGAGTTTTGTTATTTACCATCATTTTTGGCGTATGGACCTTGTTACTATTAGGTATGTCTACTTTTTATACTTACCACTGATAAAAAATAATGACAAAATAATTAAAGTTTTGTATGAAAATTTAAAATTTCAGGTTTACATTGGATTGCAATGACTTTCTGGATTATCATACAAAAAACAACATTTTGCCCCAGTAAATTGGAAGAAACTCTTTATAACGCTGTGATGGGCTTTGTTTACTGTTTTTGCTATATCAACTTGAGAGAAGGACACACAAGATATCGTATTTTGATGTTCTGTACGCTGATGGTTACCCAAAACTTTGGAAGTTTAATTTTATATGTACTAATTGCTGATTTCAACCACCAAAACAAAATCTGGTCTATCGCAGCATCACTTTGTATAATAACAGGCACAACAATAGGTAAGAATTATGAAATGTATCATCCATTATATGCATATATTTATATTCAAATATAATTTTTAAGTTTCTTAACGTCGCTATTAATAATAACAATATCGCATTAAATTTTCAGGAATAAGCGCTATGATTATGTACTATCGGTTTTTTCACGCCAGAGGTCCAATTGAATGGAAGTATATGCAGGAAGATATTGAATTAAATAACAAAATTAAAAACTCAGAAAGTGATGTTAAATCCAACAAAACTAGTAGTTTGAGTTATGTGAGATCATTCAAGAGTACGGCAAAAGATGGAACTGATGATAAACCTATGTGCGTATAAATATTTAAAGGTACATGTAAATGTGTTAATTAGAACCTACTTTTGTTTTTACTTACATAATCTTTTTTTTTTCAGGAAAAAAACATCAAATACTGAAATTACAACAACTAAGGAAACCGAAAATACTGATAAAAAAATCTTATTAGATCATTGGGTTGCAAGGTGTGGGTCTCCTACTTTTACATCTGCTCCTGTTACTAATACCAGTATGGAATGTTCCAGTATTGAAATATATACCACTGAAAACACACCAGTTATAAGTAAATCGTATAAAAAGATAACCATTTGTTCACCAACCGAATTACATTTAAAATTAAAGTCCATAGAAAATATAGAGAGTTCAATTGATGACATTGCTTGCGGTAATCTGAATTTTCAAAAACGTCGTGGAATTTTTTTTTCTGATGAATTGAGGGAGAATTTTTCGAATTTAAATCTTGGCGATTGCAATATCTCAAACGAGAATGAGAGTAAAAATAAAATTGAAATTGCGTCTATTATAAGCCACGAAACTGATGGTTCCCATAAGAAAACATCTTCAGATTCTATCGACATGGATTTAGATTTAAGTATAAGTGATATTAATAGTTCAGATATTAATACTTTCAACGAGAACATAGTTCAAAAGCTATGCCTGAGTGCTTTAAAAAACATTAAAGTAGGTAATCAAGATGCTGACATTGAGAATATTCAAAGAATAGCCTTAGATATTTTAAAGGAAATGTATACTAAAAAAGACAAAAGTAAAAATAGTATTAATACTAGTGCATTGTCTTGTAAACGTGATTTAGATACTCCAACAGAAGTCTTATCTGTTCATGACTATGAAAACATATGCGCAGTTAATATAGCGAGAGAAGCATGGGGATTAAGATCCTGGAATGGATATGGTGACATTGAAAACTGGGTTCATGATGGTAGCGTGGTAAGAGATAGACGACGTGATACACTTACTTCTGCTAGTACTGAAATAAGCAGTTGCATTTCACAAGACCTTAAAAATGCTATTCTTTCTGCACCTACTTTTTCGAAGAAAACACCGACATATGCAAATATTTACATCAGATTAGATAAAAGCAATCAAGATGACTTTAATAATACTGATGTAACCAGTGATGAATTATTCCTTGCAAAACCTTGTGTTGTTGAAGCGGGAAAAGACCCAACTCTCTTAGAACCAATCTTGGAAGAGTTAGATGATCCTGGAGATTTTGAAATGACAACCAAAAGAAGATTAAATTCCGAGAGTTCGCTTGTTGCTACTATTGATGAAATTCGAAAGGTGACAGCTACCAATTCACCGAGAAATTTGTTTCATAGAAGAGAATCTTTATGGGATTCACCACAGCTTGATACTCAAAGCAAAATTGAAAGTAGCCTTAAAAATGCACTTTGGAAAGAACCTTTTAAGTTGGATTCTAGTAATATATTAGAATCAATGTCCGAAAAAGAAAACATCTCAGGCTTTACAGATATAAAGTATGATTTGTATAAAAAAAGTCTTAACTTCGATGTAGGTTCAACTTCAGCTAATATTGAATGTCATATGCAAGAAAATAATTCCTATGTTGGTAAAAGTACGCGGCGACGACAGAAATCTAATTTAGTAAACATAAAATCACAAAGTAAAAAGATTACTTATAAACCGGATCATTTGCAAGATCTATCAAATAAAGACATTGATTTCCTGTGGCAATTAGTTTCGGAAAATCCATCGCAACTAAGTTCCTCTGAAGAATTTGGGACGAACAGGAGATCATCATCTTTACAGTCCCTTATACATAAAGAAACACCTATAGAGAATACGCCAACATCAAAAGTAACAAATATTAGAAAATGCTCTAAAAGACCAAGACGTAAATTTTCTATTCTGAGGGAAAGGTTCGAGCCTAAAACTAACTTACAATCTGATGAAAAAATATTACGTCATGGAAGTGATAACAATATACAAAACACTGGCGGTTCTCATTTGTTAAATGTTATTAAAGTAAAAAATAAATTAAGGAATACTGCAGAAACAGAAACGAACATCCAAGACTATAATGAAAATTTATCGAATAGTTTATGTGGGCGAAAATTATCTGTTCAAGAATCAAATTTAAACATAGGTAAAAGTATAAGAGAAAAGCGATCGATATTTATGAAGCAAGTTTTAAGCCCACCGAAATTTAATACCAAGCTAAGATACAAAATATAGATTAATTTTATATTTTCATTTGTTTTGTAAATAATATTTAGTTTTCCAGGGTAAATACTTTTTTTACATAAGGTATAATTATTAATTAGTTGTTTCTTATTTCCTTGTAATTTACTGTTGTTCTATCTGTCATATTACACAAATATTATTTTTGGAACTCCGAGAAGTTTATATTTCTCAATCTTTTAATCCATATAATTTAATTTTAATTTTCACTTTATTTGCTGATAACGAATCCCACCAAGTTTTAAAAACAACAATCAAATATTAAAACTATTTGTTGTAGTCTATTTAGTAAGTAAAAAAAAAACTGTGATGAATTTTTGTGCCTTTTAACTCTTCACTTCGTCTTCAAATAAAATAAAATAAATGTAAATTAATGTGTTTTAATTCATTTTATTTTAATATAATGCTCAGTATAAATTAGAAAACCATATAAAGTATTAATATTATCCATTATTTACAAAAGTACATACAAAAAAATATTAGGGTTCATCACATTTTGAAAATGCACACTCTATAAATATCACAATTTTGGTGGTAGAAATTTTCTGAAATGCTTTTAGCTTCCATAAAATTTTCTTTATAAAATTCCTTCTAAAATAACTGAAAAAAATTAACAGTAGCTTCTACTCTTGAAACTGAACAACTGTCCCCAAGGAACCTATACTGAATTCGCATAAAAATGTTTGGGCTTCTCGTACAAAATTGCCGGTTCAGTTGATCAATTAGTTCATACTAATTGTTAGGAGGAGTTAGACTCCTCATGGAGTTCAAATTTTTTTTTCTGAATCGAGTATATGATCCTTTGGGAAGTTGTTCAGTTTCATGAACAGAAGCCGTGGTTAAACTTGTTTCAGACGGACCATATATTTCAAACGGACTTTTTTTAACACCCTGTATATTCTTTGCCTAAAATGATATTGTTTAACTTGGAATGATTTCAGATACATGTAAGTATATTATGATTAATTTTATGTTACAATAAATATAATACAGTGATCATTTATGACTAAGTTTGTAGTAAATAACGATAGATTATACTTAATAAAAGTCTTTAAAAATACGCTTGATAAAAATATTTGTTTCATTAAAAATTAATAGTAATACTATTCCACAGTACCAAGTCAACTTCCTAGTTGAAGTGGTCGCCATGACCGTAATCGGTCGGATGGTTCACCATACATAACCATCCAAAGTTTCAATGCAGACTTTATTTCCTTTATTATTAAGTAGCCTATTCATGATAAAAAGTAAGATTTGCTAATGTGAAATAATTTTTAAAATTAAGAAATTAAAGATCAGTAGTCATAACATTTGTAAGTAAACGGATTCGATAGGCATTACAATTTTTACAAAGAATATGATCATCTAATGGGTAACAACCTCGGCCTTCAGCTTCTGATGAGAGTAATAAGCCGCAATCTTCGCATCTGTAACAACGCACATGGAAACTGCGATCCAAAGCTACTACTCGTACAGTTTCTTCTTCACCCTCTTCTGGCATTATCGGAAATTCACAAACACAACATCTTGGGGCAAATTTTTTGTGAAAATCATCGATACAATGTATTTGATTCATTGCATCTACAGTAAATGGTATACCATCGAGACTTTTTCCACATACTACGCATGTGAAACATGCCGGGTGATAAGGTTTGCCTGTGGCGCGTAAAATTCTATCTAGAATTGGCTCATCACATACAGAGCACTTTTCCAAAGTTTCATAATAATCTAATTCACAATATGGTTGCCCTTCAACAGCGTAAAAGGGTTTTCCTTGTAAATTAATATTACAAACATGGCAGCAAAAACATTTTACGTGATAAACGTGTCCCATAGCTGTACATCCCGAACTTTCTCCAATAACTTTTTCGTTGCATTTAATACATATTCCAAAAATATCTAGATCTTGGCTGTCTGTTATGGATTGTACCAGTAAGTTTGTGAGCGCATCTACTTCTTCTTCCTTAGGCAGTGGTGATTTGCTATTATTATTTATAGTGTTACTGAGACATTCGTGTTTAAAATTTTCAGTATTGCCTGAAAGATTACTTGAAGGGCGTAAATTTATAGGTTCATATATTGATTCATATGTTGAGCCTTGCGATGTTCCATACTCTGGATATTCATTCTGATAGATTGGATAGGCTCTCTCATGGTAACTTATGTTCGCAGTGGCTCTAGCAAGTTCACTGTAGTTAGAACTGACAGGCGATGGTGGTGGCAAATAATCATCATTATTCCCTTTTTCTAAGGATTTAGTAGGAGGTGTATACATTGGCGGTGGTGGTGGCGGTGGCGGCGGCGTTGGTGTCATGTGATCGTTTTCACTCCGAAAGTTTGTGACGTTGCTATAATTTGGCAAAAGGTTTTGCCTGTAAGTATGTGGCACAGAGGTGACAATATGGCTAACATTCACATAATTTGGAGACTGACGGAGGTTGCTCAATGAATTGCTGTAGGTTGGGAAATTGTTGTTAGAAACTGAAGGTATTTTTGCTGAATACGATGGTTCGCGAAGGGTGTTAACTACAGCACTATGAGGAACTAGAGGTTGCGCTTTCTTTTTAGGTGGCACAGCTGGTGGTATTTTTTTTACTTTGCTCGTGGAGCTCAGGTCTTTGTTCATTTGTAAATCCTTAAGTTGCTTCTCCAGGGATTCTATGTTATCCAATCTTGACATTTTGTTTATTATTAATTATAAGGTTATATCAAAAATCTAGGTCACCTTCTAATAAAACTTTGAGGTTTTTTATGTATAAATTTCACCACACTTTTTATTATGATTCTAATCTTTACATATCACAAGCACTGTAATTGCATTATAAAGACTTTTTTAAATATTATTCAATGTAGTCACCGATAACATGACATCATCTCATCTGACTGACACATCGACATCATTAAAAATATGAAAATGCGTTCTGAAATTGTATTTTTTGAAATCGATTGTTATTAAGAATCGATTTACATACTTTGAGCAACACTATTCAGTGGTTGTATAGCATGCTGTCATTCACTAAGTTCAGTTCATTCATCTCAATTCTCATTCATTTGGACTAGCGGACTAGCTAGTCGTGTAATATTTGTAAATTGCGATTTGCGATAAATATTGTTGGGTTGAGTGTATTTTAATATTTCAGCCAACTTCCATTTGTTAAAATTAGCATAATGGCTATGCAGTGTCAATTATGGATGGGCAGTGTAAGTATTTTTTTATGTTATTGCCAATATGTAAAAAACACGAGAGCGCTGCGGTTCGATTGATAATTTTTGCATCATTTCTCAGTTTGTAATGAAACTACTTTGCCTCTATCTTGTAGTTGGAGCCCAATATGACTGAGAGCTTCATAATGGCGGCCTTTCATCGTATGGGGCAGCGGCCCCTCGCCGTCAAGGTGATGAGAAACAAATTCACCGGCGAGCCGGCTGGTTACGCTTTTGTACATTTCCAGGTACGTAAACTCAAAGACATATAAACCTTTGCTCATTATCTACAGGTCATGTTACAACATGACCATACAGACTATACGACATCAAGACGAACAACAAATAGGTACCCGAAGAATATCTATCTAGGAACAGTTATCTGTGCTGTGATATCATGATTCTACTTTTCTACAAGATTTTATTTCTGTGAATGAACTGCTGCTTTTGTTTTGGTGACTCTGCCAGTCTATTATCCAGCCAGGGATTCTGTATGTTTATAGTTTTAAAAAACTACCAAATTGCAGATTTCTAGGATAAGGTTCATTTCAATACATTTTATCGTACAAACCTTTTATAAAATGTTTCAGACCGATGAAGAAGCTATAGATGCAATGCATAAGCTAAATGGCAAACCAATCCCGGGCACTTTCCCAGTTGTGCGATTTAGACTGAACACAGCTTCGCGGGAGGCTCGTACAAGTATGCAACAGGAGAGAGAGTTCTCCGTGTGGGTTGGGGACCTGAGTCCAGATGTTGATGATTATTCTCTGTACAGAGTTTTTGCATCAAAATACTCTTCAATTAAGACTGCCAAAGGTACGTTTTTCTAATTCTATAGCCTCATGAGGTCCAAGACCTTTTTTGGCTTTCTAGTCATTAGTCATTACCGGCCAAGGTCCTACCAATAATTAGGGTTTAATTGATGAATAGTCATTACCGGCCAAGGTCCTACCAATAATTAGGGTTTAATTGAGGAAGTACTTTTCAAAAGACATTTATTCCATTTTTAGACTTTTTTTTCTTAGGTCTGCAACATTGAAATCTACACATACCATTTAACGATTTTTTTTGGAAATATGATATTTCCTAGGAAAAGAATTATGTAAAGTTACTTGATTTGAACAAAACACGACTATTCCAGTATCGAATACAGAGTGCCAAATGTGATTGTCAGTATTTTATCATTAGATTTATCCAGAACACGGAAGAAACTTAAATCTAATACTGCAATATGTTTAATCCATACTAACATTGAGTATTTTACTTTTTTGCAGTAGGTAATAGGTTTTTAACACAGAACTTGTATATAGGGTGACTTTAAATTAGTTCTTGATACGAATGGCTATGCATGTGCTTATGATAATAAACAATTATCCCTAAGGGACCCATAGTCAATCGCAAAAAAAATTGTACTCTTCATACTAATTTGGCCGTTCAGTTTATCAACGTGTATGGAGAGACCTAATTTTTTTTGTAATTTCACTATGCGTTCCATAGGCAAGTTTTTTGTTATCGTGAGCACATGCATAGCCTTTCGTATCTAGAACTAATTAAAAGTCACCCTATATTGTACCCTATAACTAGTAATAATAATAATACATGGATGATCTCAAGCTGTTCGCTCCAAATGCAACACGATTGGAGGAGCTGTTGAGAATTACTTGCAATTTCAGCAGCTCCATCAACATGGAGCTAGGAGTGGATAAGTGTGCGATCCTTCATGTAGAGAGAGGTAGGGTGGTGCATTCAAATGGAGATAACAGTGACTCCATGAACATTTGTACCCTCTCTGAGACTGAGACATACCGGTATCTGGGTATGTTGCAGAGCATTGGTGGGAACGAGACGGAGGTGAAACAGGCGGTTTGTGGCGTGTTTTGGGAGCACCTGACAAAAGTTTTTGATAGCTATTTGTCGGGCGTTAACAAAGTACGTCTTTTAAAAAGAACATCTCGTATCTCGGACCTCACCAGCAAGCTCATGGAGGAAAGACGAAGCCTGATTCTGAAATCCTCTGAAGATGCTTGTCAGTATCGGCGACTAAACAGACAGATCTCCAAGTCCTTGACCCGTGATATACGCCAATTTAATACCAACCGTATTAAAGAGGCTATCGAGCGCAATAAAGGGTCAAAAGTATTCGCAAGGGATCTGTCTGCTGGTCAAAGCCAACTGACAAAGCTGAAGACCGAGGATGGCAGAGTCGTGTCGTCCAAGCCCGAGCTGTTGGAAGAGGTTGAGAAATTCTACGGACAATTATACATGACTACACGCTTACCTGTCAGCAATCTGGCTGAAGACCCGAGAGCCAGATTGTCCCGACACTATACCGAAGATATCCCAGACGTCAGCCTGTGCGAGATTAGAATGGCTCTCAAACAGCTTAAGAACAACAAGGCACCGGGTGATGATGGAATTACGGCTGAGCTTCTGAAAGCAGGTGGAGAACCGGTACTTATAGCTCTTCAGAAGCTATTTAATTCCGTCATGCTCGAAGGACGAACGCCTACAGCATGGCACAGGAGTGTGGTGGTGCTCTTCTTCAAGAAGGGTGATAAGTCTCTGCTGAAGAATTACAGACCCATCTCACTCCTGAGCCATGTCTACAAGCTGTTTTCGAGAGTCATTACGAATCGTCTCGCACGCAGGTTTGACGACTTCCAGCCTCCCGAACAAGCCGGTTTCCGAAAAGGCTTCAGTACCATAGACCACATACATACGCTGCGGCAGATTATACAGAAGACCGAAGAGTATAATCGGCCACTATGCTTGGCGTTTGTGGACTATGAGAAAGCCTTTGATTCGATCGAGACCTGGGCTGTGTTGCAGTCTCTCCAACGGTGCCAAATTGATTATCGATACATCGAAGTGTTGAAATGCTTGTATGAAAACGCCACCATGTCGGTCCACCTCCAGGATCAGAATTCGAAACCTATCCGGCTGCAGCGTGGGGTGAGACAGGGAGACGTTATATCTCCGAAACTGTTCACCGCTGCACTGGAAGACGTTTTCAAGCTTCTGGACTGGAGAGGACTCGGCATTAACATCAATGGCGAGTACATCACTCACCTTCGATTTGCTGACGATATCGTGATCATGGCTGAGACCTTGGAAGACCTAGGCGCAATGCTCGAAGGACTTAGTAGAGTCTCCCAACAAGTGGGTCTTAAAATGAACATGGATAAGACGAAAATCATGTCAAACGTCCGTGTTACACCCACTCCTCTGAAGGTTGGAGACTCTACACTCGAAGTTGTTGGCGAATATGTATACCTGGGACAAACAGTCCAGTTAGGTAGGTCCAACTTCGAGAAAGAGATCAATCGTCGAATCCAACTCGGCTGGGCAGCGTTCGGGAAGCTTCGCAATATCTTTACGTCCAAAATACCGCAGTCCCTCAAGACTAAAGTCTTTGACCAGTGTGTGTTGCCAGTGATGACATATGGATCCGAGACATGGTCGCTTACTATGGGCCTTATAAGAAGGCTCAAAGTCACCCAAAGGGCGATGGAGCGTGCTATGCTTGGTGTTTCCCTACGTGATCGAATCAGAAATGAGGAGATACGTAGGAGAACTAAAGTTACCGACATAGCTCTCAGAATCGCTAGACTTAAGTGGCAGTGGGCAGGGCACATAGCTCGTAGAACAGATGGCCGCTGGGGCAGTAAAGTTCTCGAATGGCGACCGCGCACCGGAAGGCGCAGTGTGGGCAGGCCCCCGACTCGGTGGACCGACGACCTGGTAAAGGTTGCAGGAAGCCGCTGGATGCGAGCCGCACAGGACCGGTCGGTGTGGAAATCCTTGGGGGAGGCCTTTGTCCAGCAGTGGACGTCTTTCGGCTGATAGATAGATAGATAGAACAAAGTACGTGCATTCAATGCTTGGGTCATCCCCGTTCTTCTGTACACCTTTGGCATACTCAGATGGACACAGACTGAATTGGATGCCCTGGATCGGAAGGTCCGCACTACTATGACACTCCACAGGATGCATCATCCGAGGTCGTCAGTGATGAGGCTGTATATTCCGCGTAATAATGGCGGTCGTGGCCTTCTATGTGCAAAACAAATGCACAACCGTGAAATATGCAGCCTCCGATGCTATTTCCTGGCAAAAGTCGACAGTGATTTGCATAGAGTTGTCATAGCATGTGATAAAAGACTAACCCCTTTGTCCATGGCCCAAGAGAACTGGCAAGCGCCGGCTGTACTTAGCACTGTTGAGCGGGAAGCCATTTGGAAGGAGAAAGAGCTGCACGGAAGGTTTTTAAGGCTCTTTACAGATCCTGCGTAGATCAGAAGGCTTCCGTGCACTGGCTGCGCTTCGGAGACCTCTTTGCAGAGACCGAAGGTTTTGTCTGTGCAATACAGGATCAGGTTATAAAGACGAACAACTATAGGAGGTTCATAATGAAAGACGGTACCTTGGACATTTGTCGGTTGTGCCGTGAGCCAGGTGAAACCCTGCGCCATATAACCTCCGGTTGTTCGATTCTTTGTAACACTGAGTATCTGCACAGACATAACCAAGCAGCCAGGATCCTACATCAAGAGATCGCTCTAAAGTATGGCTTCATAGCTCGCCGGTTGCCATATTACAATTACACGCCAGAGTCGGTTCTCGAAAACGACCGCGCCAAGCTCTACTGGGACCGAGACATCATCACGGACAGGTCTAGGATAACAGGTCTAACCTTAGGCAGCTGGGACTTCGAGGCAGACCGATAATAGCGGCTATGCAAAAGGCAGTCCTCCTCGACAATGCCCGGATTGTCCGACGCTTTCTCTCGTCGCACTGACCTCCAGCCGACTGTGCTTCTGCTGGAGTAGCTCCTGCCACTTCGCCTAGCGCGAAGTGGTCAGAGTAGCCCAAATTCATGTTTCAAAATAATAATAATAGCCTTTATTCAGAATTTAGTTTTTTTTTCCACTTAACCTAATACATCTTCATTATGTTCTGTTTGCCCTTTGGCAAAGGCCTCTCCCAACTGTCTCCACCTAGTCTGCCTGCCATTGCCTTGATCTCATCGGCCCAGCGTTTGGATGGTCTGCCTCGTTTCCTTTTATTACTTTTTGGATACCAGTGCATAATTGTCTTGCTCCATTTGTCTGATCCTCTGATTATGTGTCCTGTCCATTTCCATTTTAGCTTCCTAACTGTTATTGTGACATCTTTTAGTTTAGTCTGTTCCTTTATTGTAGTCGTTCTTATTCTATCCGATTTTTTCTTCCCTAGCATGCTCCTCTCTATTGCGTTTTGACAAACCTCTAATTTCCAGTGTGCAAGCTTTGGTAAGTGCCCATGTTTGGCAGCCGTATGTTAGCACTGGCAAGATACAGGTGTTAAAGAGTTTTCGTTTGACAGCCATACTCATTCCTGTGTTTTTCATTATCTCCTTCAGACTCCAGTATCTTTTCCATGCGTGTCCTAT
Source organism: Coleophora deauratella (assembly GCA_958295455.1). NCBI lineage: Eukaryota > Metazoa > Arthropoda > Insecta > Lepidoptera > Coleophoridae > Coleophora > Coleophora deauratella. Next base: position 5,915,830 of record OY282407.1, on the reverse strand, counting down.
GCGTCTTTCTATCTCTTTTCTAGTTAGGTCAGTTGAAGAGATTAATTGTCCCAGGTACACATATTCTTTTACATATTCTATTAATTTATTGTTGTTGATATAGATAGGTGATTCTTGTTCCCCGTTTGTCATAACTTTAGTTTTCTCTGGGTTCATGACTAATCCCACCTTGCGACTTTCTCTGTCTAGTTCTTCCAGCATTATCTGTAAGTTGTCTTTCGAAGGAGAGAGTATTATTAAGTCATCCGCGAATCTCAGATGCGATAGGTTTTCTCCATTGATCTGTATTCCATATTTGTCCCAGTTAAGCTGCCTGAAAACCTCTTCTTACACTGCTGTAAAGAGTTTTGGGGATACTGGGTCGCCCTGGCGTACTCCTCTTTCTATCTTAATTTCGTCTCCTTCTTTCTCTAATTTCATTTTCGCTGTACTGTTCTGATAGACATTTTTCAGAATTCTTATATACTTATCTACTCCTTGATTTTTAAGTGCTTGCCAGATGTTTTCGTGATGAAGTGAATCGAACGCTTTCGAATAATCAACAAAGCAACAATAGAAAGTCTCATTGTATTCCTTACTTTTTTCAAAAAGTTTTTTGACAACATGTATGTGGTCCAAGGTTGAATAGCCACTTCTAAATCCAGCCTGTTCTCTTGGTTGGTTTTCTTCTAGTATCTTTGTTATTCTGTTCAGAATTACTTTAGCGAAGACTTTATATATATTTGACATTAGGCTTATGGGTCTATAATTGTTTATGTTGTCTTTGTCGCCTTTCTTGTGAAGTAATATAATGGTTGAAGCGGTCTACTGGTCGGGTATTATTTCGCTTTTCAGAACTTCATTGAACATAATTATAGCTAAGTACAGGTGTTATAAGATCTTTATTACAGATCAGCAGTTCGTTACTAATCCCGTCGGCTCCTGGAGCCTTATCTTTTTTCTGCGATTGGATGGCCCATTCCACCTCTGCACGCATTATTTCTGGTACCGTTTCTACTTTTGATAAGTCTGTCTGTGACCCGTTGTTATTGTTCGAATATAGGTCTCGGAAGAAGTTGGTGGCTATTGCAGAGATATCTTTTCGATTTGTTATTGTTTTTTGCTTTTTGTTTTTCATATTGGGTATCCAGTCTCTTTTTTCTGTAAGTTGCTTCACTGCTTTCTTGATACCTCCTGTTTTCTGAATACACTTATCTAATGTTTCAAGTCTATGGTTTTGTCGGTCTTTTCTTATGTTTAACTTAATTTGTTTGCTTATTTCAGCTACCCTATAACTAGTACTACATGCAAATTGCTTGGTTTTTAACTTGGTGATAGACGCACGAACTTTAAATTCGCGGGTTTTAAGTCCGCGGCTCTCAGCTATTATTGAATATTTATCTTTACTTTTATTTCTCTCGGTTTCAGACTATGAGTAATCCATGATTATGATTATTCCTGTTAAGTTTTAATCAAAACATGATTATTCCTGTAAAAGTTCTAGAAAAGTATCAACCTATACATTTTTAATATAAAGTAATTGTTTTCTAAATAGAATTCTAAAAAGCTTTTAAATTCTTAGTTTACCATGAATATAAAAATGTATTTAAACAAATTCATACTTAACACACAAATTCTCAATTAACGCAAAAATTGTATTTATGGAATAATCATGTTTTGAAAAGTACCTCCTCTATTAATAGTTAATATTTATAGGACTTTTAGTTAGAAAGAAAGAAAAGTTTAATATTGGATTATGGCCTACAGGACCCTGGACCATAAAAAAAATGGTAGATGCCGTAAAAAAAATGATTAAAAAACAACCTCAGGTCTAAATTGGCCCTTCAAGTTGGGCCTTAGGAGGATAGTAACAAATATTTTTATAAGACTTTAATGATAACAAATAAATACCTATGAATAAATTGTTTTTGCAGTCATATTAGATAGTTCAGGATACACAAAAGGGTATGGATTTGTCAGATTTGGCAACGAGGAAGAGCAACGTAATGCCTTGTTTGCCATGAATGGCTACACTGGCTTAGGTACCAAGCCACTTAAAATATGTACTGCTGTGCCAAAACCTAAAGGTCTGCCAACTACACAGCAACAAGGTGCTGCTACAGCTACCAATGCAGTGTATGGAAGTGGAACGGTATGTAGATTGTTAATTTCATTGCAAGTTGTTCGTTTTTTAAATTAGTATTGGAAAAAAAATTGTCTATGTCATTAGTAAAGCCTAAATTGTGTTGATTGCCCTTTGATTCAGATTCGTACATATTAAATCTAACACAAAACACACACTACAACTAAACATATAACATTACAAAACAGTCAATTCTATAAAATATAGGTACTGACAGTAAATTACATTTGTGGATTTTGTTTTGGTCAAATGACACTATTTTGCCATACAGATTTGAAAATGTTATTAGACTTTATGTAATGTTTTTCAAAACAGTGTTTCACATTGTTTCTTTTATTTTTATTTATTGGCTATAAAAATGTCGTGCTTGCTAAATCATTGTAACCAGCTTCACATAAAACTATTGAGCCCTTGAAAATGCTTGAAGCAATTTTATTTAAAGTTTTGTGTATGTGAATTCAATTGATTGCCAATGCTGATAAATGCTCAACAAAATGAAAGCAATATTTAAAAGGTATAAATCTGAGAGCCAAGCTTTGCTAGAACCGTCCTGCGGTTCATAGCTGCATTCACCTCATCAGCCTGCTTGTCATAAAAACGAAAAATCATAACGAAAGCAAGAAAGGTATTGACGAGCAGTTCTGATTATATTATAGGAGTACAACCAATATTATGATCCGTCAGCCTATTGGCAGAATTACTCAGCCTGGTCTGGCTACTATGGGCAGGGCGAGCAGGCGGCGGCGGCGGCGCCCGCGCCGGCCCCAGACCCGGCGCAGACCGCCGCCGCTAAAACGCAAAGCGACGAGCTCGCATTAGTTGGTAAGTATTACAATTTACAGTTGGTATACTATACAGATGGGAAGACGACATAAAGAAAATCATTGGATCAACATGGAGACAAAAAGCACAGGATAGGAATACATGGAAGTCACTGGAAGAGGCCTTTGTCGAATGACAAGCCGAAGAGGGCACTGATATAGAAAGTGAATAGTGATAAATAAATAAGATAATCTTGTGTAAAACTGTAATCTTCAGGCAAATAAAGGCTATAATAATAATATCCAGGACAAATCACATACGGTCATCTGGCCCCAAACTAGGATTCCCTGTACTATGGGAACCAGACTGATATACGTACACATATACATTTAAATACATAAATATATAGATATAATACACCCAGACACAGAGAAAACAAATCTGCTCATCACAGAAATGTTTGCTCTGGGTGGGGGAAAATTCTTTTATTTCAGTCACTTTGGAATTATAAACAGATAATATCTCGGGACAAATCGCACATGACTGCAAATAATCGCAGAACGTACCAGTAGGTATATGGGTGATTCCAATACCCCTATAGGTGCTCTGTTTCTGGATTTCCACTTGAAATTATTTTTGGCACAACTTGTAGATACACATTCGCCGCGAACCCGATGCACGCCTTCGGCTACCCCAGCGCGCCATAATAATTAATTTTCACATGGATCTTTTATGGCTTAATTTTTCAAAAATATTTGTTTTTATAGATTAGAGTGGATAACGGTAAGCTTTTGGAAGACATAAATTATAATGGAGCTGATTAAGGGGTAATTTACGGATTATGCAAATTCATTGTCATGTCGGCCATGGTCGTTATGCGCTGCTCGCGAATGTCGCCGCGTGACGACTCGGAGCGTCATGCGCAGGGAATGTGCATACTTGGTTACACATAAATTTGCTCTGTGTGGGATTTGAATCCACACTGTTATCGTAGAAGTCAGCTGTGCTTATTTCTATGCCACCGAGCCAGTCTGTGTTTAGTGTGTCTTTTTTTATCAGGGTTCGTAAATATCCGATATTTATAATAAATATCAAAATATCAGATATATTTTTTTTATATTTATCAAAATTACATACTATAATTTCAATTTGTTACTCTAATAGGTTTTTTTGAAATAGATGAATTTAAAATGTAGATATATGTTTGCTAATTTGAAGATAGTGAATTAAATTAAACTCATTTATTTATTAATGTTATAATCATATCTTTATTCTTTGGATTTGGCACATTCATTCTTAATAATCATCTCTTAGAAGCTAGTATATTGGTATATATCATGATATATATATCCGATATATATCATTTGATTATATGTATATCATGCGAACCCTGTTTTTTATACATTTTCTATTTCAATGTTTTTTAATCTTTCTCTTCCAAATCAGTAAGCATTTGAATACAAACCCTTCCATACTAAAGTAGCCACATACATACACATATAGTTTTACCGAGCTATCCACAAAGTATAGACGGCGGTTGCCTGGTGTTGTACTTAGCATGACCCGCGGTCACGTGTAGGGCATTTAGATTTTTACCTACATACGATACGTGTGTAATGCGACCATCATACACATCTAGAAATCAGATGTGCATGTTTCCTCACGATGTTTTCCTTCACCGTTAAAGCAGTCGGTATGAAAATGCACGTTAGTTTCGAAAAAGTCATTAGTACATTGGGTAGGATTTGAACCCTGAGACCTCTGATTAGGAGGTCGAAGTCACTACCCGTGGAGCCACAGACCCTTTTTCATATCCAATAATAAATGTTTATATTCTATTTGATTGCTAGCAGACGTCATTCTTCGCAACAAATTTAATATTCACACAACTTTGTAACCTTAGTCTCATATTCAGTTCTAAATGTACATTACTTTTTTTCAGATCATAAGACTTCCATAGACGTGGATGCTTTGAACCAGGAGTTCCTTGACCCCGAGCTGTCTCTATGGGATGCATTGGAGTCGTCCCAGTGGTTCCCTCATGAGATTGTTGAGGTGCAATAGATGAAGATATAGTGAAGTATGTTGTGTGGACTATGGATAAGTGAAGATTAAAGTAAGTTGACTTGTAAATATAAATATTTTAAGTAATTCAAGCGTAGTTTTAGTCCCGTTAAGGAGACACCAATAAATCCTTGTCCGCCTTATCTCTAGAGTCACAGGAAGTTCAGGGGGCTACAGGCATTTCTAGAAGGTGCCTCAGAAATCTTAAAAGATGTCATCGCAGTCTTTGTAGGAAAATATTCTAGGCGTAAGGATTTTGTCAAGCTTTTAAAGGTAATAAACATTAAAATTAATATGGACAAATGTTAATCGTATGCCAGAGACATATTGCTGCCTCAAACTGTGAGTGATTGATTAGCATCACTAATAATGTTTTTGTTTTACATACCAAACGTATTCTAACAAAGTGACAGTGTAATTAGTACAAATATATTATCCTTCAAACAACATACATATAATATAGAATAAAACATTACTGATAAAGATCTTGATTTACTCGTAGGTAATTGTCCATTTACGACTTAACTAGGAGTCAATAATTAAGATTAATTACATTTTCTACTTATCAGAAGGTTTTCATCGTCATGTTTTATTTATAGTTTTTATTATTTTTACATTATTGACCACTTAGTACGGGCGTGTCTACGATGGTGGGCGTCGGTTTCCTGATTATTCTCTTAACAATCGGAAAAAGTACCAAAGGATTTGTTGTAATAGATGAAAATGAAGATGTTAATGAAATAACAAGATGTGCAACTGGCATATTCGAAAAATATTTCACGCAAAAATTTATAACAGTGGTTAATATAAACAGCAACGAAGATGCCCATGAAATAATTAAATCTGTTAATAACATGTTAGGTGCATCGATAGTGTTGAGGGATACAAATGTTACGTCGATAGTACAAAATGTTCAGTACTTTGTAACGGCGGCAAGCACGGAAGAGTTTGTTCAAGAATTCCCACAATTACCGAGAGAAGCGACTTGGTGTCCAAAAGGGAAATTTTTGATAGTCATAAAAAATCTAAAAAAAAATGACTTAGTTGATATTTTCAACACATTATTAGATGCTCATGTAGTAAACGCTGTGGTTTTAAATGGTTCGAAATCCGTGGGTATTTACTCTTACAACCCGTTCGAAAATTACGGATGCGGAAAATCTTTTGAGAGAATAACATATTATGGGAGATGTATATTTCCTTTAAAATCGGACTTGTACCCAAATAAACTTGTGACAGGTCTGCGCAATTGTACGTTTAGGGCGTTAGTTTCACATTTCCCTCCCTTTATCATAGACCCGGAAATAAGTAAGAAAGGATTAGTTGGCATAGAACAATATGCTTTTAACACTGTGAGCGAATTAGAAGGATTCAAAGTGGAATATTTGTTTGGAAATTTCGGAGAAACGTGGTCTACGATTGACGAGAAGAACGTAGCTCACGGGGTTCTGCGTCACATTCAGACGAAAGATGTGGACGCTCTGTTCGGTTTTATGTCGCTGACGAGTGCGCGCGGCGCAGCGTTCGACTTCCTCTTTGGGCATCTCGCCTTCAACGACGAGTTCACCTACTTTGTGCGACGTGCCGGTCCGGTCAGCCCATGGAAAAACTTGTATTTGATATTCACGATGACGGTTTGGTTGATGATTTTGGCATCCTTTGTCTCATACGCAATATTGATGATAACGCTCATACGTGGCCGAGATCGTGTTTTCATTATTTTCAAGATGGTGGATGCGTTGGTCCTTCATGGGTCCACCATTCGGGCGAGTTTTATGGTGAAAGTTATATATCTTACGTGGATTTGGTTTGCGTATTTGATTAATTCCATCTATCAGTGCAGCCTGTTCGGCCTGACGACGCATCCAATCATAGATTACCAGGTGAAGGATGTGGGAGATTTAAAAGCTTATAACTATGAGCCCTGCGTAAGTTCTGTTATAAATGAGTTCATGAAATTTGAGGCAAATGTTACTTTCAAGCAAACCAACGAGTGTAAGCAGTACTTACACTCCGCTCTATATGTAAGCGAAAATCAAGGAGTTTATACTATTTTATCCCGTCTACGTTATTTATATACAAAATTTCTTTATTTAGACGTGGATGGCAAAAGTAAACTTTGGCAATTTGAGAAGGCAATTAATAAATTAATTTATGCGATATATCTGTATAAAGGATTTCCGATGTATGATCGATTGCACGTCCATACCCTTAGATTGCAAGAGAACGGGTTGATGCATAGTTACTTTGAAAAATTATATCACGAGCAGAAAAATATATATCCCGCATTAGGAAGCAACGGTGAATCAGTTTATCGTGTATTCATCCCGTGGAGTGTATTCAGTATTGGCGTGGCTATATCGACGATTACGTTTATATTGGAAATATTAGTTCACACCAAGAGACGACGAAGCAAGAAGCTTGAAGAACGCTGCAAGGCAATGGTTCTTAACTCTAATTAGACTTAAGAGCGATTTATTAATTAAAAAAGATTTCTAAAAGTTAGTTGATGCCAATTGGCAAATGCTTAAAAACGAACCAAAAATACCCTTTAAAACAGTAACCTAAAAATATCTTAAACATGTGTCATCAAACACTCATGAAAATTGGGTATAAACATTAAAATGTTGTCAATTTATGTGGGAGCCAATCTCGCTAAACGAAGATGAGAACATAAAATTTTGCTGTCTTTCTTAATTTAAGAGTTTTCATGAAATTTAAGATATTTCATTTTGGTTGGTGTTTATATAGATTTTATGGATGTGTTAACGCTTAGGTATTGTAAAATAAAATTGATGATTTAATTTGCTTTTTATTTTCAATTTGTGTAAAAAATAATAATATAATTATTCTACTTATATAACACTACTAGCACACCTAACTAAATAAATATACTATTTACAACGTGTGAATACACTCATGATGATTTCATCGGCACTACAGCTCCCGAATAACTCATATTGAACAAGCTAGAATTATAACTCGAAAAATCCTATTCACTAAAGATTTGTTATAGTAAAAGAACTATGTCTCTGCTTTTTCGCCGGACTGGGATTTACTTGAATAACACTAGTCGTGGCGCTTCTTTCATTGGGCACACTGTTCGGAGTTCGCGGTGACATCAACTGCGGGGAAGACCCCGACGATTCAGAGTTCTTTGGAGTGCCTCCTCTCATGTACCCCATCACTGAGCTTAGTAACGTAGGCGGTAATGCAACTGGCACCAGTTTTCCCTCAGTGTGCGCTATGTAAGTTTGAAGCATCGTCTTAGAGGGAGACGAAGGATCGTTCACTCGTAGGACCACCAATGAACCCGTTTCGATGTTCGAAGGTACAGTTAGTGCTCCGTTTAGAAGCGAAGGTTGCGCCTGCGCGTTTTTGTCGACTCGAGACAAAGTTGCCATGTCGACGAGTCCCGGCAGACTTTTGGTTGGTGTTGGTTTCTGTTTGTTAGGCACTTGTTCGGTTTCCTTGACAGGGGTGATAGTGGCAAAAGCTGGGGCTGGCTTCTCCAGGGCAGGCGGAAGGGTCTTTTCTTTCTTTCGGCTGTTCCGCGTAATTCGCTTTTCGATGGCGGCGCGCTGTAGGAAGTCCTCGGCAGAAGTCAGTTCTAGTGAACCAGGCATGGTGGTGGTCGATTCGAGTGCTTTCGCTCCTCTACCTGTAATTAAATAAATAAAATAAAATCAGTTTATTGAAGGCACCATAGTAAAAAAGTTACACTTCAATTTAGATTAAAAATACAATAAAAAAGTAATAATAATTAAAAATAACAATATTTCTGTCACAAAAAAAACTGTCAAATGTAAAAAGCGGCATACAGTGTCAGATGCTTTAGTGTATAGGTGGCATACAGTGTCAAGCGTCTAGTATGGTATTGTAGCCCTGGTATCGCAACAAGTAAAAATTACCTTTTTTTTTATTCTGCTATCTTTTACGTCTAGACAGTGTTGGTGGAAGATTGAGGTCGATAAAGATATTGGGGTGTCCCAGAAATAAAGAGACAAAGTAATTTTAAGTCATTTTAATGCAAAAAATTAATTAAGTAATAAACTTTAAATACACATTGGACCAAAAGTAATGCATTTTTGGGAATTTATAATGAATTTGAACCAGCACCGCCTCTATAACTGACTTTTATCAAATTCGCTGCTGTACGTCTCATTTCTGATTTTCCAGACTTAGCTGCTACTCTTTGAGATAGTCTAGCCCATTTGTGTTTGAAAAATGTTATAGTTTTTAGTTTTTCTAAATTATTATTGTACTTTTCGATATCTTAAGCTTTAGGAATATTTGGGGCATTGTTTGGTCTAGTACTGTACTCGATAGTTGCTACTTCCAAGCACTGAGTGACTTCATTTTTGTTTTTTTTTTTTATTTATTTATTTAGGACACAAACAGTCTTTTATAAAATTTAGACAAAATTTAAATTTTCAAATAGACCTAAAGGCCCCTAAGAAATTAACAAAGATAAATTTTAGAGTTACAAGCAACAGCTTAGAGCGAGATAACTGGTAACATTAAACATTAAACACTTCAGAAATCTTCTGAAGTGTTTAGTGTTTAATGTTTCAGAAATGCCACATAGCAAAATCCAACCAGGACATAAAATATTTTCTGTTGTAATGTTTGTATATAACACGTATCAAGTTTTTCACAAGCACTTGTACTGCACTTGTTTCGGCAAGATTGGGCGTTAATAGACCCCTTTACAAATTAAGGGTACAGAAATGTTGCTATTTTCATCTACAGCTTTCCAAACGACACATTTATTGAAAAAAAATACTTCCGGTCTGACTCTTTCAATATAATCCACACGGTTGAGTGCAAAAACTGCTCACCAGGTACATCACTAAAATCAATATGTACTTAAGTTTCGTCATAAATTATGAGAACTTTTCTCAGAGGTTTCGCGTAAACTTTTCGACACCATCACTTTAACATACTTGTCCTTGTCTTTGACGTGCCTATAGGTAGCTAATTTCACATACATTTTTTAATCCTTAACATTCATTACAGAAACACTGGATTAACATATTTTAAGTTGATCAGCTGCTTCAAAAACCTATTTTTCCCTGTTTAGATTGCGATAGGTCTTTACAAGTACATTTTCTTTCTGTAATCTTTTTAAAATCAATCTATTTGATTTCTTTACAAGGTTTTATTATTAGATTTATAATTGTCATTATAGGTCTTTCTTAGAAAAAAAAGACACAATGTGTCAGGTTTTCCGTTCCGAAGATAATACTGTATAACATTGTTAGCAAACAATTTCTGTTAATTGCGTTTAATTCTTTGGAATAAAGCAAATTAGAAAAATACCTGCCAATTTGATAGATTTGTGGTCTATGATAACTATGGCAACCGTTTATTCTTTTTTCATTTGCGTCTTCAGTGGCCAATACTAACATTACTATACTACTATACTATATATTGTTCAAGGGGGATACGACTATTACGTAGGTGCCATAAAACTAAAATAGATATAGTAGGAAGGAAAATAGAAATATTAGGAAGAAATGTTCAGTTTTTACGCTAATACGAATCATAATTTTCACCTAATTTGTATCAAACAATAAAGCTGGTTTCTAATAAATTGTCAATGCTAACATCAGCTATATGATCTGTTTTCAATCACACGGGCGCTAATAAAATAAGTCCGCTTTTACAAAGTGTTGTTTTGTATGTATACATGTATTTAATTTTTAAGTGTTATGTATGCAATTAAGAGTTTACAAACAAATCACATTATTGTCAAACTTACTATGTCTGATCCGCAACTCCCTCGCCATTTGCATCCTTTCCTTTTCTGCCTTCTTCTCCTCCTCCATTCTCCTTCTCTTTTCCTCCGCGCGGCGTATCGCCATCTCCCTCTCCTCGCTGAACTCCGCCTGCAGCGCTGCCACGTCCCAAGTGGTGGCAGAACGCAGAGCCAGGTCCACTTGTGCGCCGTTCTGACGCTCCTCTTTCTTGAACTGGAAGTCAATGGTGAGCTTTAGGTGTCTGTCTTAAATTGGCAACAATTGTTGATCTTTCTTTTTGATACCAATACGAAAAAACTGAGCAAACTCAAACTCAAAATGTTTTTTATTTAAGTAGATGCTTCACACATGCTTTTAAATCGTCAATATTTTTTTTCTACCTAGTACAAAGTCCCTACCACGCGGGACTTGTACATTCAACGTTTCGGGAAGTGTTTGCGAAGCGAGAAGAAACGTCGAGCCCAAAAGAAACTCGCTTCAACACATTTTTTAAATAAAATCTTAAATTCTATTACAATTCATGTCAACAATAAAATTGTGAGCTGGAGGATCTATACATGTCCATAAATCATTGTCATTTACATAATTATTACATTACATAGTTATATACAATAACACTGTTTACAATTTTATTTACATTTGGTAATGAGAATTTTATGCATTTTGTTTTTTTTTTTGCATTTAAGAGTAGATTGTGTACAGTGAACCACTTTAGAATCTCTGCAAGAGTGTTGTTTACTTCGTCAGTTTTACTTTCTTCTCTGTCAACCTTAAAAATAAGGGAAGTATCATCGGCAAACAATACAATGTTTGACAAATTTTGCACCATAAATGGCAAGTCAAGTCATGTAAGAAAAAGAAAAGGACCTAATATAGAACCCTGGGGCACATCCATTTTAACCACAGAGCCGGATGAATTTGTGCTTACCGTAATGCTATAACTTTATAAGTAATGTATGATGTTCACAGAACACTCCTATTGCATTTCGTGATTCTTCAAAAGTATCATAGATGTTACGAATAAGAGATACTCCTGCATCGGTTGTAGATCGACCTTTTGTGAAACCAAACTGTTGTTTATGCAGAAGATTATTTTATTAAAATGTTGTAGTAATTGGTTAAGCATAATTTTTTTATTTGCAAGAACACATTTTATTTTATTTTATTGAACTTTTATGTCAGTTATTGAATAGTCTATGGAAATAACGATCATTTGTTACTCTACGGTAAATTCAAGCTCTGTTGCCCGTAAATTACGTAAATATCTTGTGACTCCATATGGATACTCCTGGGGCCGTCAAATATGTGACTCTTTTGGAGTCATGGACAGTGAATGTGTTAAATAGGCAACAATTTTTGATCTTTCATTTCTTTCATACGAATGATGTATACAGGGTGTAACAGAAATGTGTGTCAATACTTTAAGGTTGGCTTTTACCCATCAAACTCAACAACTTTTGTTCTACAACTTTGTTGAAATCGCAAAATTTTTTTAGGATTTTTCATACAAACTTGGTTCGCCAGCTGATCGATTTGTATGAAAAGTTCAAAAAAAATTTTGCGATTTCAACAAAGTTGTAGAACAAAAGTTGTTCAGTTTGATGGGTAAAAGCCAACCTTGAAGTATTGTCACACATTTCTCTTACACCTTTATATACTTTTGATAATTCTACATTGAAAGACTGACTGAGGCTGGCTTAAAAGGCATTGATATTTTTCTTCAATGATTACCTATAAAGAAATGAATGGCTTCTGCCATGTGTACTGAGAAAGATGTCAAAACGCGATGGAAATTGCGTTTCTGCTGCGTTCCGGTCGGCCACGGGTAGTAAGTTGGTATTGTTGTGTTTTCCCAGCAAAAAAAAATCTGGATAACATTCACCTTTAGTTTAGAATTCTTCCTGGTTCTAAATATGAAAAAGACTAGCCATCAAAGAGAAGTCAGTTCCAACCGGTAGAATCTAATAGTTACAGTTGTGATGAAGTACTTGAAGTAATAGGGCTAACATTCTCTCTAATCTAGTCAGTTCTTTTAGTTATTTTTTTACCTTTATTTTAGATCCCATCAAATCCTTGATACCTAGCTATGAAATCCTCCAGTATCAAAAGCAGCCCAAAAAAAATTGACGAATCAGCTTTTTTCTGAGTTCTTCAGTACAGACAGTACAGAAAATGTTAGTATTTCTGCATTCCTTTAGCAGTATATGCTTTAGAGCAGACAAGCTAAACTGAAAAAAAAATCACCTTAAGTTTTAGATCCTTGCGAGTCCTATCAGGGAACAGGCCGGCCATCAACGAGAAGTCTGTGCCAACTGCAGCTAAGGCGCGGTAGAACCTGACGGTTTCCGCCGCGCACCATTCCGCAGTTCTGGCGGACCGCTTGTAATGGCCGCCGCCGCCTGTCCAAGCGCCTTCTCGCACCTCCGACGATATCTTGCGCTTTGCGTCCGATTGTTTTATCACCTGTCAATATGTGGGAGTTAGAAAATGATTTATATGTTGTATAGATAATTTTATCTAATAGGTTCTAGATTTTCTAAAATGGAACTAATTAATTTGGCTTTAGAAAGGAAAGTCAAAATCCTTTTGTATTTAAGTAGATGCTGTAAGCCACAGACTTGCACCCTGCTCCCATAAAACTTCTTTGCTGTACGTATTCTTTTAAACCGTAATTTTTTTTCTGACTGGTGGTCACAAGACTGGTGAGAACTTTCTGTGTGGTGACAGCCTACTCCTTATTAATCATCAAATTCAGTCACAGGCAGATTTCAGTCCGAGTATGACATATACAAACCTTGTCAATTATAAAAAAAAACCTGCGCAATAGGTATGTATCTTATGTCAATCTGAGGATTAAGACAATTATAAAGACACCTCAGACTCCAAACCCCATCAAGCCATTATGGCTACAGGAGGTGAGAATGAACCTGCCTTAATACATAGGTATTATGTACATACACTCTCCGCTCCGCTGGTCAGATAGCCAAAACAAGTCAGGTAAAAATGGGCATTATGGACCCTAAACTTTAATTCACACACTTACTAAACTAGTCTCGTCTAGCATGATCTCTCCGTTGGGCCCCACTTTGAGCTGAGGCACTGGCGCGGCTGTCTCTGGCGGGTCGTCGGCGTCCTCTTCACTCTCGCCTGAATTGGGATTTGCTTTCTCTTTCACCGGCTCGGTGTTAGCTTTTTCTTCTTTCTTTGACTCCACTTGGTCGGGATCGGGCCTGGAAATGTAGACGTAAGCGTCAATCTAACACCGTTGAATGGTGATAAGGAAGCATAATACATGATGTGTTCCTACACATCTTTCCTGTATCCTTCAGTTGGACATATATTTTTCCAAGTCCGGATTGGTGGAGGTTGTGGGGCTAGTGGCCAACCTCAGTGTCAGAAGTTTTCAAGCCGCCTATAAGGTCTCTGACATGGCTTAACGACTGCCACCTATTGATAGCAGCCGGTACCTACGGCTTAACGTGCCTTGCGAAGCACGGAAACGGTTGAGATAAATGCCACTAACAGTCAAACCCGTCCTGGTCCTGACCGTGTCTATGGTCAGTTAAATTGCGTGATTGACGCGAACACGCAAGCCACACTGAGCCACGACCGCTTTTTAATTATTATTATAAATGACTAATCAAGACAGGATATGAAATGCCTCCGAAATAGCGCGATAAGGCCTTTCACCATGCACTCTTTCCAAGTTTTCAACATACCTACAATACATATTTAAAAATAAAATCAAACCTCGCTATTTGCAGTTGGTAACAATACATTTTCATACATAAAATATGGAGCATAAATTTTTCCAAACGCAAAAAGCTACTTCCTCCTACTACCCAATACTTACACAATAGGGTTGGTGGTTGGGTTGTAGAAGATGAGGTCGTACATGGTGAGCGACTCTCGCTTGACGGTCTCGTGCCGCCGCCGCCACATGCGCTTCACCATTTCCTGCCGACGAGCTCTGTCGAAAGTATTGTAATATATTAGACTTATCTAATGTAATAACTTAGTTCTTTCTTATAACTATAGCACGCACGCTGCTTTACATATAAATAACACACGGTCATCTGGCCCCAAACTAGGATTTCCTGTATCTTGGGAACCAGAGACTGATATACATAACTGATAATTTTGATACTTGTTATGTATTAGTCATTTAGTGGTTATGCATGTTTTGTGGGTAGCTGCAAAAATCAGTCTGGTGCTGTTAGATAAGCACTCTCGTCAATGCTGAAGTTATTTGTATTTAATAATTAACGTTAATAATAAAACTCCAAGGAAATCATCCTTATATTATAAATTCTAAAGTAAGTTTGTTTGTCCTTCTTTTACGTCGCTACGGACTACGGAGCAACGGATCAACTTTTTTTGCACAGAATAATGTTTATTTTTGGACAACAGTACTAAAGCTATGGTGGGAAGAATGGAAAAAAGTTCAATGTGTTGAATCCACATTAATGAGGATGCTAGTTGGGATAGATGGAACAGCCCAGATAACTAAAGTTTGACAGGGTGTAAAGTAACATAGGCTTCATTTTATCCTGTAAAATTATTGAATACCCTCAGGAATTTAATAGAATTTCAAATTTTTAACCTTATATAGTTTTTTCTGAAACCTTTGAGCGCCACAGTCGGCTAGGGCCGACAACCGGTTTCCATGCCACAGGACCCAGGATTTGAGATTTTCATACAATTTTGTCGGCTGGAGCTGACGTTGGCGTTGGGGGCACGATTTTTTCAAAGAATAGCGAAGCGCTCAAAGGGCTAACATGCAAAGCAATGAATAAGGTTAGTGTTTACTCACTTGGAGAAGTGCTTCTCTTTGACTGGCGACAGAGAGGACAGGGGCTGTGCCACTGGCTGGCTGACGGTCGAGCACACTGAGTCGTTCCTGATGCGATTTGCATCCCTGCAATTGTAAATTCAGTTTGAAATGCTTGCTAAATAGACATTTAAATTATATCTGTTCTTTTTAATACCAACAAATGTTACCAGTTAGTGGTTTGCCAATTGTTAAATTGGTATCCTTCATAGACTATAGGGATTTTATCATAGTTTTATGATAAAATCCCTTGATTTTATCATAAAACTTTTAATACCTTGTTGATTGGTAGAAGCCTTCAAAAACAATTTTTCGATTCAATGTCGATAACAAACCTAGATAGTCTTGGCCCAAAATTCAGCCACGCAAATGGCTGAATCCCTTTATTCCCGTACGTCCCCATTCGGGGCCAAGCCCGCGGGGACATAGTAACAACCCTTGTTAAGTTGGTAACCTTCATAAACATTTTCAATCCATTGTTGATTGGTAGGTATAATTTCAAAATCTTTTTAATTTCTCTTCATATCCATATCCATGGTTGATAATGATAACCCATCAATAACTTTTTAGATTCCTTTTTAATTTGGTATTCTTCAACCCTTTATGATTTGGCTGCTGGCTGTAAGGTAAACCTCACCTGCTAGGTGCGGACTGCACGGACTGTGCTGTTTGCGAGTCGTGTCTCTGGCGCGCGCCCGGGCCCGGCGTCTGCGCGCCAGCCAGCAGCGCGCGCCGGCTCTCGTCCTCTGACTCACTGGCGCTGCCCTGAGACGAGACAAATGCTTTGAATGAATGAATGGATTAAAACACTTTATTGCAAATAAACAGGGAAATAGAAACATGAAAAAAGCCATACAGGTTTTTTTTGTTACCCTTAATTGGTAAGCCCTTGGCATCATCTCACCTGATGATGCCGAAGATGGAAGCGGGCTTCTTTTTTTGCTTTTTTTGGCTTTTTATTGTTTTAAGCCACAATAATTCCGCCAATGTCAATGTAAAAGAAAAATCACAGTGAAAATGATCATGATCGGTAAAATAAAGTAAAATACTACTTTTTGGAGTAACTTTTGAGAAAATGTAGTGCAGAGTAGAAATACTACATTCACCAGTACCTAAAACAAACACAAACATAATATAATACATAGATATGTAAATTAAATAACACAACATTAGGAAGAAAACAAAGGAATGTTAAAAATTTTGATATATTTTGCAAGATAATTGAAAACAAAAGGTTTATTAATAGCCAACGCGGAAAAGTTAATAGGGCGATGGATTTTAGAAGGGAGAACATCATAGAGGGAAAATGAATATTTGGGGCAGTTAAAGAAAATGTGCTCTAATACTCTGATTGTATGATTTCTTTTTAACCACAATTGATAAGCCCCTGAAGATGAAAGCGGGCTTACCAAGATTCCCCAACGCTATGGGGAACTGGCTATCTTATCTTCATGCCGGAACACATCAATGCTGTTAACATTGATGTTTTGGCGGCAAGACTTAGATAAGATGGTGGTAGCTAGCCAGGCGGGCTCAGAAAATGAAAATGGTAAGGGGTCTTATCGTTTAAAACTTTGATGAGGGCAAAGAGACCATGAGCATAGCAAAGCTTGATTAATTTAATTTCTTCAGTTTCCATAAATCTTTTTGAAATCCACATTTAGCCCTTGGCAATATCTCACCTGATGGTAAGTGAAGATTATAAAGAAGATGGTAGTTGGCTTCCCATACAACCATTTCGGTCGCAGTGTAGACAATGCTACTTGCTTCTATTACGACGCAAGTAGCATTGTCTACACTGCGACCGAAATGGTTGTATGGGTTACCAAGATTCTATCCAATTCTACAAGTAAAAACAATAAATACAGGAAATGTTATGGGATGTGCATAAGTAGGGTTTTACAGCTTAGAATATAGTGTCCATGACGCCAGCGGAATGTTGTAGCTAAGAAGGATGTGAGTATAATAAGGAATAAGAGCATCATTAGGACTAATTGTGCGCCAGCAGCGGAATTTGTGCGTCTTACAATTTCGGAGATATTCATAAAAAACCGATTCCGCCAGGGTAACGTTCCCTCAGCGGGATAATTTTGAAAAAGACGGTCTAGCTCATAACAAAGTACATGACTGACTAGCTTTCGTCGTGTTATAAATGTGCGCAAATAGCGGAATTTGTGCATCTTACGGTTTTCGAATTATTCAAGATTCCGCTGCAGTAACGTTTTTGTGTTTTCTGTATCTCGAAAACGGCTGATAGAAGAAATTAAAAAAAAAAAAAACACTAGTACACCTTAATTTGTGCGTAATTTGAGCAATGTTAGTTTTTTGAAAATTATGATATTTTTTTTAGTAATTAATTTGTTTAGAAAATCAGGAAATTCTAATTTACAAGGAAACGAGTGAAGTTGCAATCGAATAAAGAGCACTCAAATATTCCTCTAGTAGACCCTAATAATGTCTGCAATTGTGGATTGTACTATCCAGTCAATTAGTGAGATATACCATTTAATTACGAAATTAAGTTAGCGAAATTTTAAAGATTGAATTCAGTGCTCCCATAAGACTATGTAACATGAAATTTTACATAAAATTAGAGCGTCCTGCTAGCAAGCTTTCCTGTAAGTTTCAGCTTTAAATAACGTTGATTTAAAAAGATTTACCCAAAAGAAGAAAGTACGAACATTTTCCCTATAACCCGACTAAATTAGAAGGTATACGAGAAAGCGGCCGCGCCATACCAAAGGATAACCTTCTTAAATGAAAGGAATATTGAAGGAAGCTTTGTAAGTACAGTTGCGTGCAAATGTTTTATTGACGATTGTTTTCTTAGTACCTACGTACTCGTATAGCGGCCGGGACGAAGCTATTATAAAAGACACTTGTAATAAGATTTTTAGATAGTAAGTTTCTTATCTAAGTCTTGCCGCCAAACACAAATGTTAACAGCACGGATGTGTTCCGGCATGAAGATAGCCAGTTCCCCATTGCGTTGGGGATTCTTTGATATGCCCGCTTCCACCTTCGGCGTCATCATTACTTACCATCAGGTGAGATGATGCTCGATATTATGGATAATTAAGTATATGGTTTACCTACTTAAAAATTAATAAACGGAAAATTCCCGTACTATCTTGTATGAAACAAAAGTTGCTAGCTCAGTACCTTATTAAAATTATTTTCTAGCAAGCAAGTCATAAAAAAATTATAACTTTTCTATTGCTATTTAAAAAAAAGTATTTCCTTGAAAACTGCTAAATTCTGACACTTTTTTAAATCGTCAGCTTATTCTGCCAGAGTTAAAATTTAGTAGCCAAATCTGCCACAAATGGTCACACTGCGGGGCGGACGGGTTTCAAAAACACGGGAACTCGTGCGACGACGGGGGCAGCTCATTCCCTGTGCCCGTACACCGGGGGCTACCTGTGCGAGGAGCGCAGCTCAGTTCAAAGCGATAAGATAAACACTTTGATCAGAAATTAACAAAGCATTGATTTGATTATATCTGCTTTGTGAGAAATATACCTCAACACAGAGGTAATAAAGTACTAATTACGTCTATGCTATTATATGGTATGGTATTTGTTCTATGGTACTAGGTAGAAAAAATATTGATGATTAAAAAGCATGTGTAAAGCATCTACTTAAACATTTTGATTTTTATGCCGATACCTACATCAAAAAGTTTGTTGTTCAACTTGTCGATGTTACCCGATTTTAGTTAATTTAAATACGACGCCAAATAATAAAACATTTATAAACATCATAACAAACATTTTTCTGCTTAATTGTCCAATTAGTTCTGGTTGTATGCTACCAATTTAGGAAGGTTACCTTTTTGTATGTCGCGGCCGCTTTCTCGTATACATTCTAATTTGGTCGGGTTATAGGGAAAAATGTTCGTTCTTTCTTCTTTTGGGTAATTTTTTTAAATCAACGTTATTCAAAGCTGAAACTTACAGGAAAGCTTGCTAGCAGGACGCTCTAATTTTATGTAAAATTTCATGTTACCTAGTCTTATGGGAGCACTGAATTCAATCTTTAAAATTTCGCTAACTTAATTTCGTAATTAAACGGTATATCTCACTAATTGACTGGATAATACAATCGACAATTGCAGACATTATTAGGGTCTACTAGAGGAATATTTGAGTGCTCTTTATTCGATTGCAACTTCACTCGTTTCCTTGTAAATTAGAATTTCCTGATTTTCTAAACAAATTACCTATTTACTAAAAAAATATCATAATTTTCAAGATAAGATAAGATAAGATAAGATATTCTTTATTGTCAAAAACTGAGTACATAAAGTTGTTACAGGTTAAGGGTTTCATCAGTTTACCCATTCCGGGCATACAATAGGTTTACATAGGTATATATTAATCATTAAATTTAGTTAAAAAGTACTCTTCTAAGGTATAAAATACATTTTGAATTAACAACTCTTTTAATGCACATTTAAACTGAGCACCATTTAGTGCTTTAATTGAATCGGGCAAGTGATTAAAAATGTTAACACCCACTACTATAGCGCTTTTACTGAATATGTAACTTTTAGCTAAAACAGAACACATATTATTTTGGTATCCACTTCGAAGAGCATTTCTGCGATAAATTTCATTTTTTTGGGTGAAATATTCTCTATTATTTTTAACAAAAACACACAACTCAAGTATATAGATGGAAGTTAACGTTAAATATTTCTTTTCTTTAAATATAGGTCTTAATGTTTCGGTACTTATCATTTTGTAGATAATTCTGATACATCTTTTTTGCAAAATGAAAGTCGAGTTTACATTTACAGAAGTTTCAAAAAACTAGCATTGCTCAAATTACGTACAAATTAAGGTGTACTAGTGGTTTTTTTTTAATTTCTTCTATCAGCAGTTTTCGAGATACAGAAAACACAAAAACGTTACTGCAGCGGAATCTTGAATAATTCGAAAACCGTAAGATGCACAAATTCCGCTATTTGCGCACATTTATAACACGACGAAAGCTAGTCAGTCATGTACTTTGTTATGAGCTAGACCGTCTTTTTCAAAATCATCCCGCTGAGGGAACGTTACCCTGGCGGAATCGGTTTTTTATGAATATCTCCGAAATTGTAAGACGCACAAATTCCGCTGCTGGCGCACAATTAGTCCTAATGATGCTCTAATTCCCTATTATACTCACATCCTTCTTAGCTACAACATTTCGCTGGCGTAATGGACACTAGAATATAGTGGATTTTATTCCATATCATAGTAAATTCATTAAATCATATACTTATTTTAAATAAAAAGGGACACATAACTAAAAGTCTACACAAAAAAAATAGAGTTTTTTTTTTAATATTTCAGGGTTGATGACTGGGGCAAGATAGTAAGTATTTATTTTATTTTATATTATAGCTTTAAACAGTATCTCTGACAACCTTACATTCTATAACTTTAAAAAATATATTTTCAACTTTACATAAAGTAGGTTATGTAAACATTACTGCTTGAACACACAGCATTGTGTAATTTGATTGTTCAAGTGCAGTGTTTATAACTTACAATGTACAAAGACAGAGTATTACAAAATATCCACTAATGATTAATAAAAAAAATTTTTTAAAAGGTCAAATAAATGACGAGGATCTTACCTGAACACTGTTTCTCCTATGTGGACCAAGTCTTGGCACTGGCTTCAGTTTTGGCCGCACTTTGCTGGGTGAAGGCAGGGGGATAATTGGATCAAACAGTGCTTCAGCACTGTCTGATATGATTTCATCCTTCATCAATGATGTAGGTTTGGATGCTCCCTTTGACTTCAGTGGCACTATGCCGTCCATAACAGGGTCATCAGTGACACTCTCTGGTATACTTGGAATGTTGTATTCTGTTAGAAAATGAAATTGTCTCAAAAACTGTAAGCAAAAGTATCCTAAATAACCAATTTAAGGAATGAATCTATACTACTTGATAATTTTTGGAAACCTGTGATGTAGAATATTGCCCTGATAAGAAAGAAGGCAGCTAAGTAATTAGTTTCCTTATACTTAGCTGCCTTCTTTCTTATCTTCAGGGCAGAATATATATTTTACAATTAATTAAAAATATATCCCTGACACAATTTAAATTATTGGTTTCCACTCCAAAATTCATTGATGTATTTAGGCTGCAGGGTCACAAAAAAAAAACATACATTGATAACATATTGATTGCCACACTACTCTTTGAAAAATCGTGCCCCCACCATGTGTATGTATGAAAATCTCAAATCCTAGCACCTGTGGCACGAAAACAGGTCGACGGCCCTAGCCGACTATGGCGCTCAAAGGGTTAATTGTGTCCCGATTACCAGAGCACAAGTCCTCCCATAGTTTGGGTAGGTTAGCCCATACTTACACGGGGGTTGAGCCGATTAGTTGAGTTGGCTATGGGAATTGTCAAAACATAAATACATTCAACTTTATTGAAAAGTTCTATCCGTCCCCATTTGGGGACAGGCTCATGAGGACAGACAGGAATAACCCTTATATTTATAAATAAGTAACAAAAATAAATGCCATCCTAACTTACCACTAGAAACGCTATCCCTAGCTTCGTTTGAAGGAGGATTTTCATTTGCATTTTTATTCAGTGTTGGCTTTTGACTGTGTTCATTATTTTCTGTAGATATTTCATTACTTTTTACTGGTGTAGGAGAAAGCAGTATAGGTGAAGCAGTTTGTCTAACATGCGGGCTTCTTATCTGTGGGGAGATGAACACACTTCTGGTACTATTTATTCTTGATGTTGATGTTATAACGGGCACTTTTTCAGAAAGTTTTGGTGTTCCACTTGATTCATCGTAACGCTTTGGCGTGGGAACTTTTTCTGTTGTTACTGGAGTTTTAGGCCGTGGAGAAGGTATGGGTAAAAGAGCAGGAGGCGTACGAATAACTGCCCTAGGACTATTTGGTGCAGGTGAATGTTTCCCTTCGTTTTTGTTGACGTAACTTCTGGGCGTCTTGGGGCTTTTCAGAGGGCTCTCCGCTGATTCTTTGCTCGATTCCGGCTTGATCTTAATTGCATCAGGTTTTTCTTGGTTCTTTCTTCGCGGTGGCAGCGCCGCCACGGCTTTAATTCTAGCTCTCCTCATGATTCTTTCGAATTCTTCATCAATAAAAAGTTTTTATAACAAGATGATGGCGTTAAGTTTTATGCTACCGTTTAAATGTAGACATCACTTAAATTTAATTTACCACCGCGTAATGTGTATTATGAGAGAAGAATACTATCCCAAACAGCTGGAATATGGGAAATCAACACGATTTATTACACGACGACGACGGAAGCACGAACGCATGCATGCTATTTTCTGAATGACAGTCAGTGTTGCCAGACCGGATTTAAAAAAAACAGGAGGCGTTATAGAAAAGAAACAGTAGATGTATAGAACGAGCTGCAGGAAAAAACAGGAGATATTTTTTTAAAATGAAATCACGGCTTTTAAATTATTTATATATTTTACTATTGTGTTCACATACTGTTTACGAAACAAAGTCACAAACCGCAATCCAGCCGAGAAAAAACGTTAACAATTGAATTGTCGATATAAAACAGTCTAGCAGCCATTTACAATCCGACACTTATGAGTTTTTTAGAAGTTTAGCTTTAGTATTAGAGGACTCTAAAGTAAATAAATATCTCGGGACAAATCGCACACGGTCATCATGCAATGGTCAGTGCCTCAATGGTGCCCCGTGCGACGTGTTTTACGTTCCATTTCTTTTCACATCTTTCCATACTTTAATTTTAAAGAAAAACAGGAGATTCATGTAGAAAAACAGAAGAACAGGAGATATTTGAGAAAAACAGGAAATCTCCTGTAAAATCGGGAGATCTGGCAACACTGATGACAGTGACAGTGACAGTCAAGTGCAGGGTGACCATCTCAAAACTGGGGAATCTGCCCGACACTGGCAAAAAAACTGCCAAAATCTGCCAAACTCAACTCCAGGGGCCTGTTTCATAAAAAATATTAGTCTGATAATATTACATGCTTACTCATAATATGAGTAAAAATATTAGAATAACTCAATAATATTCCTAATAATATCGGCTCTTCCATAATTATCAGTTATTTTATTACTAATTATATGAGCTAAATGCCAATATTATCAGTATTTTGACGTTGTGTGTCATTATGTCATAATAATTTTATCTCATAGTATTAGTTGATTGTTATTAGTTTTGCGAGTACAATAAAATTAAGTGTTTCAACTGCAAATAATAATTTAATTAATGTTAAATCTAAGAATGAACTCCGATTGAAGTGTCGAAGACTTATTATTACACGGAGGCCTCGAATTTTCAGAATGAGAACAAGTTATGCGTTTTTAGAGACATTCGAATTCAGTGAAACATTTCGGTTGTCTTATAAAAAGTTTCATTTCATATTGACAAAAATTGAACATATTTTGAAAGTTCCGACACGAAGAAAGGAAGCCCTATCCCCAAAGCAGCAGTTAATGGTCGCTTCATGTGCTTAGTAGGTAAAGAAGACTAGAAGCTTTGTGACTAATATACCTATATACATACGAACGAAATATCTCATTGCCGTAGTTATGCCTTAACGATCCAACTGATTTAAAGTAAGCGAGGGATAATGTACTTTATCCTTTGCTTTTTTTAAATCAGATGGATCGTTATTGCATAACTATGGCCATTTCATCTCACTAATCTCATCTCACCTCGTCTCACTAATATTATAAATGCGAAAGTATGCATGTTTGTTTGTTTGTTTTTTTATTCAATTTTCACGCCGAAACTACTGAACGGATTTTTTTGGTAGGTAGATAGATAAAGCACTAGGCTATCATATATGATACTTTTATCCCGGAAAACTTAAGGCTTCCCGGAGGAATCCTTAAAAACTCAAAATTTCCACTTCTTTACTAGATTGTTAAATAATCCCTTGTAAAATCTTTTTTACCTTACCACAGTTATATCCATCTCTTTTATTATTTCAATCGATCTTCTCGCGCCTATGATGTCACTGGTGAAATCATAGAAACCGCCAATAGACGTAGTAAACACTCAAACGTCAACACATGCATGAAAATGAGATCTAATATTCTCCTAATAAAATTAGAGCTTGTAATATTAGTAATTTAAGTATGTATATAGAGATTTATGAAACAGAATACGACGATCATAATAATATTAGAATTGGAGACAAATATTATTAAGTAATATTATTAGCACTTTTATGAAACAGGCCCCAGAAAATGCCAAAAATATGCCATCATATTATTGCCTCCATGGGGATGGAAATGAATAAATAAAATACGTATATGTATCTTAAAGTAAAAAAAAAACTTAAAAAACATTACTTATGTTAAAAAATTACTTATGTTCAATAGAAAAAATATTATATTTTGTTCGAACTCACTGACTGCAAATAAACCAATCATCTGGCTTATCAGTCTTTAGTAATTTAATAATAAGAAACTCTGCGATATGGAACTTAAAAAAATAAAATAAAAATAAAGTATTCAAATTAATTTCTATATTTAACCTAAAATATTGTTATTAGGTATAATAGGTATTTTTTTCACTTAACATGAAGGTACTGTACTATTACTATGTGTCAACATTTACTTCATATTCTTCATTGTGTTCATTTTCATTATACATTGATTTTAACAACATCTTTTTTAATAATTTCTTTAACTGGTTTAAAGGAAATACAGTCTACTTTTGTTGTGATTAATGCGCAATACATGTTTTTTTAGAAACCTGTTCCTTATTTTTATTTTATTTGAGTTTACTTGGGAGAATATTCCCTCAGTGAGTCCACCAAATAAGTCATAAAAAAATAAAGTAAATAATAAGACAGAAAATTATAAGTTTTTTATTTTTTAATTTCAAAAATAATAATGATTTCCTTGAAATCTGCCAAATTCTGCCACTTTTTTAAATCGTCAGCTTATTCTGCCAGAGCTAAAAAATAGTAGCCAAATCACAGTATTAGGATATTTATACAGTATGGACACTCCCTGCCGCTCTCTGAAGGCGACCTCACTCCCCCTGTTTGTCCGATGTGTGACCTAATAGTCAAGGGTTGGCACACGGTAGGCAAACTAAAGACATTTATTTGTGGTGAGCGTTCCGAGAGTACGGTCTGACCGCAACCGTTCACTTTGACAACAGGATAGCATAATATAAATATATTATGCTATCCTGTTGTCAAAGTGAACGCTTAAGTGTGAAAGAGAAGGTACAAAACGATTGCTGTCAGAGTGCAACCTTGGAACGACGTAAAGGCTTCTATGTACAAACAGCCTTGTCTTCATTTAAAATGTATATTCTAAAAGTCTGTCATTTTATATTCACGTCTGTCAAAAAGACTGCGATATAATTATAGTCTTTTGGAAATATTCTAAGAACAGCACATCTGCAGTACCAGTGAAGGCGTAACTAGATAAATAAAATGGCATTTCAAAATAATCTGTAAACATCTTCATAATCATCACACTTTTTGTTAAAAATAACAAACAATCCTTTATTTATAAACAATAACTTTCAGATTTTGCTAATATTTAATGTATTAGCCATTTTTGTAATGTATATTTTATCACACATTTGTTTTCAATAAATTACTTACAATATCAATGGCTTATTGAAAATACAAAAAAAAACATAGGTACAACGGTATCAATATGGAATATATTTACACGGTTTTCTTTTATTTTGACAAAAGACGTGACGATTATGGAGATTTTAACAGATTATTTTTTACCTACATTTCGAAATACCTAAATAGTGGTAAGTAGCAGGTGAAACTGAGAATAATTTCCTCATCGACATATTACATACTAGATGATAGGGAATTTTCCACGGCTTTCTCTAAACTCAACTAGATGGCGCTGATCAACATTGGAAATAAGAATATCTCAAAAAATCGTCAAAACTGATTGATATTACTGATTAATATTATAATAATAGAAGCTTTCGGAGATTACTTTTCATTTAATTTTTTTTTTTGTAATTTGATCCAAAAAATACTTTTCATAATGTTTGATGCACAAAGCTTGTCAGTATTGTTTTTATATTTCTTAAAAGACGTCTAACATGATACCGAGTTCTAAATTGCATTTTAATCATAAAAATGTATTGAAATCTATTTATTTTTGGTTCGGAAGAAGAAATTACATATATCAGAGAAACCGGAATGCATCCAGGTCATCCATACTTGATAAAGTTGTAAATTTATCGTTTCAGTTAATTCATTTAATAAGAATCCATGTTCATGTGGCTTTTTATATATTTTCAACTATATTAAATTTATTTTGATACCGTTAATTCTACGCTGCTTTTAAAAATATATTGCCAAAGCTAAGAAACGCCATCTATTAAGAAACTTATGAACGGTGTGACATACGTCATCTGAAAACTCCCTATTAGATTTCAACTAGATAAATAAAATGGCATTTCAAAATAATCTGTAAATATTTTCATAATCACCACATAACTTGATTAAAACAACAAATAATCCTTTATTTATAAACAATGACTTTAAGATTTTGCTAATATTTAATGTATTAGCCATTTTTGTGATGTATATTTTATCACACATTTTTTTTTCAATAAATTAATTACAATATCAATATACAAAAAAATATAGGGACAACGGTATCAATATGGAATATGTTTACACGGTTTTTTTTATTTTACATAAAATACGTGACGATTATGGAGATTTTATCAGATTATTTTGTACCTACATTTGAAATACCTAAATAGTGGTAACTAGCAGGTGAAACTGAGAATAATTTCCTCAAGGACATATTCATTTGCAATATGACTTTCAAAAATGTATCAGCTGATTAGTTCATGTTCATGGATAAGTTAAAAAAAAACATATTAAAAGGTTTATGAAATTCTTTCATTTCCATAAATCTTTGATCGATAAACCGCCCGCCCTCGGAATTTATTTATGTTACACATCCGTGTTTGGGTTAATCTATTCATTGTGTACTAAGTTCCAATGTATTCAATCGATCCGATAGATTCACAGCAAATTGGCTGTGACCGAGACGGACGGACAGACAGACCCACGAGTGATCCTTTTACTTTTTTGTGGTACAGAACTCTGAAAGAATCGCCTTGATGCCAATCGGACAGAAAAACTGGCTTTTTTTCCATCAGAGTTTACCGTTTTTAAAATTTTAATTATTCAGTTAATCTTTCTTTATTTTGCTTAAACATTTTCTTCCAATGGTATTTGTTATTATTTCTGTCCACTAAATTATCCGGCACTAACAATTTTATTATCGGATACCCGGCCAGATCCAAAAAGTAAAATCCTGCCAAAGACAAATCCCTCAAGACAAGGCTGTATGTCCAAGCAGCCTTAATATAGGCAATAGGCAGCCCGTGAGGCAGCCCTAGACACTCACACATGCATAAACACGTGTACAGACATGAAGAAGTGTCAAATTTCTATTTAGTAAAACTGGCGCGAAAGTATGAAGTGTCCGGGCTGTGGCCAAATCTGCCCAAATGGCAGAAATCTGCGACAAATGGTCACACTGGTCAAGTGACAGTTATATAGGTGTGTTGAAGTGCGTTTCAGAACCTGCACTCTGACAGCAACCGTTCACTCCTGAGCCTGACAACAGGATAGCATAGGCTTTTTTTAAACGTTGACTAAAAACTGTTTACAAATTACCTTGACCCTACCTCCCGATAACAAGACCAACACGCCTGATACTGCTGAGCGTTCAGTTAGAATCCTCATGATCGAATTTTAATATTCTGATTATGCCAATAAATACTGCCACATAGTGCCCAAAGGAAAAAAAACGCTATCGTAGTTTCGGTAGCAGCCTCATTTCTGGAACCAAGGAACTACTGCCCCAATTGTTATGTGTTATATGTCAAAAATTTGTGCTGAAATAGTGGCTCCCACATGCAAAATTTCAAAATGAATGCTTCAATAACACCCAAGATATAACGGTAGGTTGGTAAGGCTGCTATTGGTATAGTTACCCACTTTACTCTTTGGGCTGCTAAATGAACGCGTTCTTAAAATATCGCTGTACAGGTACAGTACAGACTCAGATTTAAGGGCGTCACATACTACACAGTTTTTTTTATGGCCTTTATTGTGTTTAGTTAGCTACAATAATTCCGCCAACGTCAACGTAAAAAGAAATATAGATTAAATAATAGAAAATGCTCGGTTTTTATTTCCTTTTCTTTTTTGTTGAGATTTTTCACTCAGTAAAAAGAGCGCCACCTAAAACAATACAAAAGCAGTTTCAACTAACTATGGTTCATTCCAATAAAAAAAAAAGCAAAAGGTAAACAAACATAGTATGCAGATGACATTGACATGTGTCAGTTTCAGAGTATAGTTCGCGTCACGTAAAAAGAGCGCTGGCTGGCGTTCCGAGGATGCACTCTGACAGCAACTGTTTAGTACCCTCTCTTTCACACTTACGCGATTTATATTAAGCTATCCTGTTGTCAGAGTGAACTGTTCGGCCCTCGGAACGCCCGCCAGCGCTCTTTTTACGTGACGCGAGCTGTAAGTTTGTTTACGTTTTGCTTTTTTTTTGATTGGAACGAAGTATACAACAACACAGGACGAACAAAAAGCACAATTATAGGTTACAGAAGGAAATAAGATGAGAGATGGTTACAATTTTATTTCGAACAATGTTATATATTTAGATAAATATTTTACAAGAGGAGTATTAACTGAGGACAGGATCAACGACATGTTAAGAGGACGCGGGACATCAGGAGGAAGGACATCATAGAGAGAAAAAGAGTAGCGGGGGACTCTGATTTTTAATAGGGAGTTTTCAGATGACGTATGTCACACCGTTCAAAAGTGTCTCACTCAATAGATGGCGTTTCTAAGCTTTGGTAATGTATTTTTAAAAACAGTGTAGAATTTACGGTAGCAAAATAGATTTAATATTGTTAAAAATATATAAAAAGCCACCTGAATATAGATTCTTAAATTGAATGGGGAAGAAAACTGACAGAACTCGCTGATAGAGGCGCTGATATCGCTTGACTCATAGCAATCATCACTAACTGTCAAAACTATAGATGGGTTTTTGCCCGGGCATTTTTGGGCATTTTGAATAAATGCCCAATAAACGTCCATTTGCGCCATACAAATAGGCATGATGACAGTAACCAAGAATTCCTAAAATAATGCATTTATGTAATAAAATAGGATTCATGGATTTCAAAAAACGTATTCACTTTTATATAAAAAGCGAGATTGATAATTTATTTGATAAAATAAAACTACAAAATACAGCTATTTGCCATGATAGCTTGAACACCAATCACAGAGAATGACGTCACGTCAACGTAAATGTCACTTTGTTTCGTTTGCACTCCGACAATTTCTGCATATTTTATTGTATTCTCGTGGTATTTTCTGTTTCCTAACGTTTGGTTTCCTTGTTTTGTGTTCCCAAAAGAAACATTTAGCCATGGAACAAGGATTTACGAAGGCAAATAGCTCGAATTTGCCTAGAGTTGATTTGTTGATGCTGGGAGAATTTCTAGCATCAAACAATGACTTCTGCTCAGCCGAATTTAGAAACGTCAAAACTTCTTTGTAAGTACAATAATCTTTGAATACACTGTATAAAAAAGCCGAATAAAGCATTATAATAAGATAATAAGCACTTCTTTGTAGGTTATTGTTTGAGGTTATGTTAGTGATATTAAAAGCATACTTATATGTTGAATTCTTTATTATAGATCCTCCAGACCATCATATGGTGATGACGCTGTTAGCTACGTACAGCTCAAACGCGATGGAAATACGTGCATCGTGAAATCTAAAATATGCCCGGAACACAAGGTCCATGCCAAGTTATATGGTGTGACGTTAATAGTCGACGAAGAGGATGAAGTGATAAAATCTGTTCAGTGCCATGATTGCATCGCTTCACAGGGAGGCTGCAAGCATGCCATAGCATTCCTTATGTGGGTCCATCGTAGGAGCGAGGAACCGTCTTGTACCTCCGTAGAATGTTACTGGATGAAGTCCAAGCTGTCCAGAGTTGGGTCTACCTTGAAATATATAACAACCAAAGAACTATCTAATGGTAAGCCTAGCCTACCATCAAGCAGTGGAGTACTTGAAAAGTTTCTCGAAGAAGGTAAGAAAAGAAAACTGAACAACTGCGAGTTATTAAAGTACCAAAAAGATTATGTTTTTGATAACATTGAAAGGTTATCCATGCATAAATTGGTGAGGCAGTATGATGAAAAGTCATGTGATATTTTTTTGCAAAACCTAGTAGTAACTGATACAGATGTTATTAATATTGAAGAGCAAACTCGAGAGCAACATCAAAGTTGCCTTTGGCATGAATTAAGATATGGCAGAGTGACAGCCTCACGAGCTTATGAATTTAGTCGGTGCAAAACCAGTGATGGAACTCTGATTGCAACAATAATGGGAGGCAAAATTCCAGACACACCAGCTATGAAACGTGGCAGAATGTTGGAGGATGATGTTAGGCAAACTGTCAGTAGTAGACTGGGGAAAAAAATAAAAAAATGTGGCCTAATGATCTCAAAAAATTATCCCATGATAGCAGGATCGCCTGATGGAATCTGTGCAGACAGCATTGTGGAAATAAAATGTCCCATGACTGTAAAGACATATAAAAATTATGTACAAAATGGTAAACCGACCCAGAAATTTTATGTGCAAATGCAACTACAAATGTATTTGACTGGGCTTCAAAGCTGCTACTTCTGTGTAGCTGATTGCAACTACAGTTCTAATAAAAATGTAAATATAATAAATGTTAAATTTGATGACAAATATACATCAGATTTTGTCAAAGATTTAGTCTCTGCATGGAAAGATAATGTGTACCCATTATTATACCGAAGTGCTTTTTAATTTGGTTAGTAAATAAAACATATATTACTATGATAAATCTGTAGTTTTATTTTATTAAGGAATTTTGCAAGTTTATTAAACCGCAGGCAATGGTAATTACATCATCAAGTACTTTAACTAGATTGTGATTTACACATGCATGTGGCTTTAACATATTAAATTCTCTCAAGCGTCTAATCAGTCTCTCAACATGTATCCTCAAACTTGCAATTTGTTTGGTTTCCCTTGCCTCACTTTTTGATAGCTTAGTACCAGTTGTTACACTTGGAGGTCTTACTAGTTGCACTCCCTGTGTACGTAAATATTGTTCAACATGTTTAAATCCTCTATCAGCCATCACACACATACTAGTCCAGTCAATCTACGAATTTTTGTATGGAGTAGGTTACATTTAATGCACTTTGGGTGAAAATTTAGAATATGTTACTTAAATAATTGCAAAATGAAAATTCATGAAAATCTCTTATGAGTATTTAATAATTTTTCGGTAATTAGCCCCTAAAGAAACAAAATTAAATTTAAATGTGAACAAAAAATAGAAAACTGGTGATTTTTTACATGAGGGCTTCTTATAAGACGTTTTATTTATATTTATAATCGTCCCCGATCGAGATCAAAACATTGAGTAGATATTGAATATAATATATTTAAAAATTTATAACTTGAAAAGAAATACTGCAAGGTGAGTGATATTTTGTCTTAGGGGGTACATAACCACTGTCAATAACCATGAGAATTATCTCCAAGGTGACTTCGTTATTTATTTTTTTATTAAGTTTTATTCGATTTTAACCCTTGCACATTAAAGACACTACGAATATTTTCATGAAATCTAATAGTAATATTTTTTTTAAACTAAGACTAAGAAAAATCCCCGGTCAATCTGTTGCACAGTTTCTGTAATAATCTAATAACAATTATAATTCGCGAGCGGGCTGAGCGGGGGGCGCGGGCGGGGGAATGCGACATGCGCGGCGCCCGCGCTACCCCGCGAGTTCTTTATTCAGCTAAGCTATAGCTGGGGATTTCGTGCAACATCTTGTATGAGAACTCTTTTTAATTTTGGATCAATGTTTCTCTCTGGCACGTTTTTTAACTATTCACAAGATATAGATGGCAGTTGCCTGATGTTCCACTTAGCATCATCCGCGGTCACGTGTCTACCTATTGGGTTTTGTGTGTGTTATCAAGGATTTAAACTTGGTATATAGTTGTTCTTTAGGTGGTCTTGAGTGTTAGCCCAGGAGGCATCGGGAGGCATCACAAAGGTGGCGAGTGAAAACGGGGAAAGTTTGATTCGGCCGCGCTCTTCTTTCGAGCTTATATCTCCATAACTATATGTACTGGGGCAAGTGTGATAATTATCGGACAATTAAAGGAATACCAATTCATTTGGAACAAATAATTGCTTCCATCGCTAAAAAAAAAATTGGCTATGAAGGGTACGTGTAAGGAGATCTGTCTCTGTGTACAAAAGTGTCCGTTAAAACGCGTTAAGTAAGGGTGGTGTTAT
This sequence comes from Coleophora deauratella, assembly GCA_958295455.1. Classification (NCBI taxonomy): domain Eukaryota; kingdom Metazoa; phylum Arthropoda; class Insecta; order Lepidoptera; family Coleophoridae; genus Coleophora; species Coleophora deauratella. Next base: position 5,882,867 of record OY282407.1, on the reverse strand, counting down.
TGTAAAAAAAGCGGTCAAGTGCGTGTCGGACCACGCGCAGTGTAGGGTTTTCTTAGTACTTCGACAAACACTGCTTCAAGGGGAAAACCTCCCGTCTTACAAAACTGACTAATACTCGTTAACTTGTAAAGCCTACTTAGCTGTGATAGTTTTCCTTTTAACTTCGTTAAATATACTACCGCCGTGAATTTTTTCACATTTCTAGAAATAACCATTTAGCTGTCGGGGGGGGGGGGGGCACGTGACTTTAACAAAAAATTGTACTTTAAAGCTTAATATTTGGAAAACGAATCCATGACTCCAAAAATAGGTTTCGCAAACCCACAATATTTTTGAAAGACCTATTCAACGATACCCCACACCCTGGGATAGTCGAGAGAAAAAAAATTCAAAAAGAGCTAGTAACTTTAGTTCTCCTACGTATCTCCTCATATCTGATTCAATCACGTAGGGAAACACCAAGCGTAGCACGTTCCATCGCCCTTTGAGTGACTTTAAGCCTTCTTATAAGGTCCATAGTAAGCGACCATGTCTCGGATCCATATGTCATCACTGGCAACACACACTGGTCATGGACATGGAGACACTGCAGTATTTTGGACGTGAAGATATTGCGAAGTTTCCCGAACGCTGCCCAGCCAAGTTGGATTCGACGGCTGATCTCTTTCTCAAAGCTGGACCTACCTAACTGGACTGTTTGTCTCAGGTATATACAGGGTGTAACAGAAGTGTGTGACAATACTTCAAGGTTGACTTTTACCCATCAAACTGAACAACTTTTGTTCTATAACTTTGTTGAAATCGCAAAATTTTTTTTGGACTTTTCATAGAAATCGATCAGCTGGCGAACCAAGTTTGGATGAAAAGTCCAAAAAAATTTTTGCGATTTCAACAAAGTTGTAGAACAAAAGTTGTTCAGTTTGATGGGTAAAAGTCAACCTTGAAGTATTGTCACACACTTCTATTACACCCTGTATATTCGTCAACAACTTCGAGCGTAGAGTCTCCAACCTTCAGAGGAGTGGGTGTAACACGGATATTTGACATGATTTTCGTCTTATCCATGTATCATTTTAAGACCCACTTGTTGGGAGACTCTACTTAGTCCTTTGAGCATTGCGCCTAGATCCTCCAAGGTCTCAGCCATGATCACGATATCGTCAGCAAATCGAAGGTGAGTGATGTACTCGCCATTGATGTTAATGCCGAATCCTTTCCAGTCCAGAAGCTTGAAAACATCTTCCAGTGCAGCGGTAAACAGTTTCGGAGATATAACGTCTCCCTGTCTCACCCCACGCTGCAACCGGATAGGTTTCGAATTCTGATCCTGGAGGTGGACCAACATGCTGGCATTTTCATACAAACACTTCAAAACTTCGATGTATCGATAATCGATCTGACACCGTTAGGAAAGATTGCAATACAGCCCAGGTCTCGATCGAATCAAAGGCCACAAATGCCAAGCTTAGTGGTCGATTATAATCTTCGGTCTTCTGTATAATCTGCCGAAGCGTATGTATGTGGTCTATGGTACTGAAGCCTTTTCGGAAACCGGCTTGTTCGGGAGGCTGGAAGTATATAAGGATTAATATGCATATCTGTACCAAATTACAGCTCTGGAGTACTAATAGTCTCTGAGCTAAGCCGCGGACAGACAGACGGACATGGCAAAACTATAAGGGTTCCTCGTTGACTACGGAACCCTAAAAAGGGTAAATTTTAAAGAAAGCGAGAAAAGTTATTAGAAACAGAGAAGAAAACAAGGAAAGAATCCGCTTTGTTATAACGCACTTTAAAACAAAAAAAACATAAAAAAAGATTATTTTTTTTCATATATTATTTTCATAATCCTTGTCTACATTGGCGCCACTCTGATGGATTCTTGAACTATTATTTACTGCTTACAGTTGGACACTTTTTTAACTAATCCCCCCATATAAAACAGTCTTCCTTATACTATTGGCATCGAGAGGCATCGCAAAAGTGGCGAGGAGAGGCAAGGAAAGTTTGATTCGGTCGCGCTCCTCTTTCGAGCTAATACGTCCATAACTTTATGTACTAGGTCAAGTGTGATATCATTTTCGGATAATTCAAGGAAGACTAATTCATTTCTGATTAAATAAAGGCTTCTTTCAAGTTCTTTCACTAAAAAAAATATAACAAATTCATAAAATCCGAATAACGTGGACAACATATTTAAAAAAAATTGTTATTTATCTAGTAAAAAATAGTTTTTCTATCTAGCACAAAGTCCTTACCACGCGGAATTTGTACACTCAACGTTTCAGGAAATGTTTGCGAAGCGAGAAGAAACGTTGAGTCCAGAAGAAACTCACTTCAGCACATATTTTTTTAACATTTAATTTCTATTAAAAATCATGTCAACAATAAAATTATGAGCTGTAAGATCCATACACGGTTTGAGATATTTATTTCTCAAAAAGAATTACAAATTCACTTAACTTAAGAAATGCAGTATAAGTGCTTAAATTATTTATAATCGTGAAGGAAAATATTATTTACATCGAAAACAAATAATCCGTCGGTACTTTGGAATACAAATCTGATCCATAAATGACTTGTTTAATAAAAGCAATGGATAGGATCTACTAAATTGCCATGATTGGGTATGACCAAAAGCTATGTTCAATAATATATTTAAGCAAATTTATGTTAATTTTAGTAAATATACTTTATATGAGAAATGGTCGTGGCTCAGTGCGGCTTGCGTGGTCACGTCGATCACGAAGGTTAACTGACTACAGACACGGTCATTACCTGGATGGGTATGACTGTTAGTGGCATTTATCCCGACCGTTTCCATGCTTCGCAAGGCACGTTAAGCCGTTGGTGCCAGCTGCTATCGCTAGATGGCAGTCGTTAAGCCACGTTGGAGTCCTTATAGGCGGCTTGAAATGTTCTTACACTGGGGTTGGCCACTAGCCCCACAACCTCCACCAATCCGGACTTGGCCCCCGTGTGTGGAGTATGGCCTAACCTTCCCGAGTAATGGGAAGAGATCCGTGCCTCTGCAGTGGGGACGTAATGGGTTGTTAACATACTTTATGAGCCACACACATAACATCCCAAAAGGCATCTTTATACACTTCCGTAGTCCGTACTAACAACTGACGGTAAATTTTTCAACCTAGACCGAATGAAGGCACGTAACAAAGTTTTATGCCATATAGTTACAGCAATAAGGTACGTGGACGACTTATGTTTTACAGCGGAATCCCCTAATATCTTTGCAAAAACTGATGACCAGTTTTGACGAGTCATTAAAAAAAATTGAGTACTGACAGTGTAAGTAAGATCGATGTTATGTATGTTGGGAGACAACTGAACAATCTAACTCCAAATGTAAGGTCGTTTGTTTCGTCATAGCTATGTCGGCCCCCCTCCCCCTTTCTTATGACTGGTTATTTGATGATCTACGAATTAAGACGAAAATATTGATAAGTTGTAGCTATATAGGAGCCAGAGAAACAAACTCGGTAAATAGAGCACTTTTATTATTTTCGCCACCAGTCTAATAGGAAAGAAATACGCTGCCTCGATAGATTTCACATGCAGTGCCTCCGTGATATCATGAACATCGACTGGTCCAACCATATAAGATATACAAAGGTTCTAAACCGTGCAAACGTATACGGAATTGAGGCGTACCTTAAGCGAAGAAAATTACGTTGGTGTGGTCATGTGACTCGTATGTTGGGTTGCGAAACGTGTCAGTTACTGAGAGCTTCAAGAGGGCAAGCGCAAGCAAAGTGGACAGCTATTGCGGTATAATAACGCCGCCACCGTGATGCCTCCCGATGCCTCCCGGGCTTATTCCACTTAAGACCACCTAAGGAACAACTATGCCAAGTTTGAGGTCTTGATTCTTGATCCAAAATTACAGTAAATTGCAACGACGATATTTCGCATCTATTTCGTGAAATTTAGAGTAAATACCTACCTATTTTTACTTCATAAGAACATTGGAAGTGGGGTTGCTTTGGCAGGCTCATGGAAAGTCATGGAAAAATGGCAATGACACTCATGTCATAACAATATAATAATTATGTATAATTTTTGGAGTTAAATGTTCGGCGAATCAATAGGACAAAGTTTCTTCTTTTGAATTGAATTTACAGTAGGTATATCTATGTGGTAAATCAGTAGGACGGTAGTACTATGATCACGTTTGGATGCCCACAATCCAATGAGTATGACACAATTATTATTAAATAACTACTACCTACCTATCATATTGTGCATTTTATCACATTTGCGTTTCACACTATCCATCTAGCTATCCGCGCACTTGTCTTTTTCGCACCCAATAGCTCCGTCTCTGTCGCACACTGACTATGCGTACGTGGCAGTTCACGCACCTTCTCGGCGTTTGAAATATAATTATAATGTCTAATACATTTTAGTTAAAATGCGTTTTAAGAAGAAATTTCTTTGTTTGTACAAGGGACGATGATGATTTCCAATAGATAATATTAGTGTTACGGCACAGCCAAGAAAATATTTGTAGTGTCTTTAATGTGTACTACAGAAATCTTTAAAAAATCGTTTTTAACTGGGTTCTGAAATAGTCACCTAGGTGAAAACTTAACACATGTTCAAGCCTTACAATTAGACTTAAAAAACATAAAAATCTCCGAAGGCTCCATTTTGTAAGTATTATTTTTCACGCAATAATATAAAAAATATCGTAATATTAAGAATTTATTGCTTTAAACTAGAGACAACTTAAGTACCATATTTATAAGGTAACTATAGTTATAAATCTCAGTTTTCCCCAAAAGTGCATTTATTGTTTGGCGTATACAAGTTAAAAGGCGTCTTTAGGTATTACTAAGGGTTGAACGCCCTTACAATCACAAAATTACCACGAATGCTTAGTAAAACACCAATTCTTTTATTTCCAAACCATTTTAGTCAGGTGTCTTTAATGCGACCTCAAATCTTTTATTTACTGGACTATACCTGGTTGCAAAGACTTAATAAAATCACATGATTCAACCAAACATGTGTCTGTTATTCGCCCTCCATAACCTGGTGAAATATAATTCACCAAACCGTTTGGTGTACAGGACACAAGATACTTGATAGTGTTAGCCTTTTTGTATTCTGACCATGAGAGTGATTGATTCAAGGCTTTCGTAGGCTTTTGCACCTCAATTTCTAAGCAGTCTATGATACAACTTACATTATGATATTTATGTCTAAACGCCATGGGTAAATTATTTTTTATGGAATCTTTATCTAAATTTACAATGAAAGGTCGCATTACACTAGCTAACAAAGGTATATTTTTTAAAAATATTTTGCTAGCATAAGTTGGTGTCATAGAAAAATCATCACCAAGCTCTCTAAATGGGTTATTAAGTCTAACTTTTTTAAAACACATAAGAATATGATTAGTAGGAATACTTGTATTTTCTTCAATTAAATCTATTAAGTAATAACAATTTTTAGGAACACCTATGTAAGAACGTGGATTCTTCTTTATTTTAAGCAATGTATATTCCAACATTTTAGATGCCTCTTGTTTTTTATCATCTTCTATCAACTCACTGCAGTCTGATGTAGATTTCGTTTGGAGAGATATTGTAGACGGTGATGATGCTCTCTGTGATACAGATGGTGTATAAGGAATATCACTGTCAGATTGGTCTTCAATGGTAAATAATTTCCTTGAAGGTATGATGGATGTCCATGGCTTAGCGGTGATGCATTTTGTAACTTTAAATGGAGAAGTAGAAACAGAATGCAGGGAAGGCTTCAATGGTGATGTCGTCTGGTTCACTGATTTAATTTCAGTTTGAATGCCTTTACTTCTATGTTTGTGTGTCATGTATACTTGGATAGATTTATCTGCTGTCTTATGCATTTCCTCTTGTGTAACATTTTCTTGTATAATGTTTCCATGCATACCTAAAAAGAAAAAAGAAGATTTTATTTAATCAACAGAATACCAGCGCTGTGGATGTGGATTCACATACACAGCTTTATTTTGAGTTGGTGCCTTTTCAGGGCTACAGTTCACCTTTTGTTTCTTTTTTACTTCCTATCATACATAATTAATAATCTTATTTCTCTTGTTTTAGTATTTATTATACTATAATAATTTAATAATAATAATTTAGATAAGTTGTCTATGAATAAAGCTTCTATCTATCTAATTTAAAGAAACGGACGCTATCAAAAACTCTAATAAAAATGAAAGAATGAAAAAAAAAACAGCGAAATGATACAACATTCACTGATGGATATAGGCCTTAAATGTTCGCAGCGCTGTAATAATCTAAACAAACAGGTACCTGAACTCCCAGATGAAGTCTCGCCAAGCTCCAAATGTTTTGTGATACTTTTTTCTTCTACATCTTTTTCACATTCTTCAATTAATGTTTTTCTTTGTTTCTTGAGAATATATGGTCGTTCTGCAGTATTAGATGTGCGTTTTCTTCTGTCTGGTTGACATTCAAATTTTGTCGGAATACATCCTTGCTTCATGCGGATCTGTGCCACCGATCCCATCACATGATATTGCATGAAATTTTCCATATCATTTGGCAACTGGAATGTGAATAAATTACCCATCATGTTAAAAAATCGTGAATATTCAAGAAACAGTAATATAACCTAAAAAAGGTCATAAATAAATACGTTAGACCTCAAGTATGTCTAAAAATCATTAGAAAAATACGTAATAAAGTAAAAACTTACGTCAAAATGATCTTCACAGAAATATAATGGAGAATTTAGACCTATAGCTGTTGGATCACGCCGTGCAAGATTCAGCCACTTAAATCGCATTGTTTTGTCATGTGGAACATACACAAATACTTTGTTTGGCGTTTTTATTGATGTATTAGTGCACATAGGGACCGCACACCACTTATAAACTTTAGAATTCATTATTTACCACGAAAAATAACCGAATTGTTGTAGGAGCACTCAATGTTTACTGTCACATACATAGACGTGACGTCACAATAGAGCGGCGAGCAGTCAGCGAGCGTTTTGGCGTCATTTTCAAACTTGAAATTAAAACAGCGATATTTTTATGAAAATCCTTTGTTTTTCGCAGAAATAAGATATTTTTTGGTAATAATAGACACTTCCGAATATCATAGAATAGTTTTTCAAAATCAGTCATCATGCCTATTGGGCATTTATTGGGCATAAATGGACGTTTATTGGGCATTTACTCAAAACTGCCCGGGCAAAAACCCATCTCTAGTCAAAACGCATAGAAAAACTGTTTACGTGAACTAAACATAAGATTTATTAAAAAATTGCGATTGGTTGCAATAATAATGAAAAAAATCATTAATTTCGTAAAGATTTTCGGATGAAGAAGATGTGGGAAAACTTACGTTTTGAATCATGTATTTTTGAACTTCGCCTTTAATTAAGGAACAGTCCAAGTCGCATACATTTTCCATTTAACAATTTTACAGAAAAAAAACTATTTTATTACACCTCGATAATAAAGACGCGGAACAAATTGAAAGTTGTTATGAGTCAAGCGTCCGTAGCGCCATCTGCAAATAGCTTTGGGTTTTCTTCCCCATTAACAGAAACGATAAATTTCCAACTTGGTCAAGTATGGATAACCTGGGTGCGTTCTGGTTCCCCCCCGTTGTGCTGCCACCTTGTCGTTGGTGGGGGGGCTTGAGTGTCCTAATGACCTTCAAGGCTATGCCGGATAGGGTTACCCATACCGGACAGGCTTGAAGCGAGGGACCAGACGAAGCGCAGCACAGGAGGGGGCGCTTGACATTATCCCTAGGGGTGTGTCTCGCGCCAACCGCGGAGGAGCTCCCTTGGACCCTTGCTGAAGGGTCCAATCAAGGGATGCTCGGGGGCGTCGATTTTATCGATGCCCCAGGCGGGTGCCGCCAGAGATTTCATCTCTGCGCGGCGTCGGTTGGCGGCGGAGCCTACCATCTTATCCGCCGCAGGGGGTCGGGTTTCCTGGCCCCCATCGCTTCCAGACAGTAGACCGGGGGGTCTGCTGTCCACTTTGAGGAAGCAGTTGGAAGGTGCACTCTGCGTCCAGTGCACCCTACAAACGCGGGTGGGCAGATTATCTGCCCTTCACGCAGCCGGGCCGCCTTCGGGTGGCAGTCGCCGGTGGGGGACTGGATGTAATGGCTCTGCCAGTTTCCCAGACCCCTGCCATACGGCGAAGCGGGAACGCCGTTGGGTTTTAGCCGGTAGGAGTCCGGCATAACCCGGTTGCTGCCCCCGCAGCGACTGGGTATCCATGACGGATTTCCCAACGTTAAAAAAAAAAAGGGTGCATTCTGGTTTCTCTGTTATATGTAATTTCTTTTTCCGAACCAAAAATAAATTGATTTTAATACATTCTTATGATTAAAATACAATTTATAAGGAACTCGGTATCATGTTAGAATTCTTTGAAGAAATACAAAAACAATACTGATATGCTTTGTGCATCAAAAATTATGAAAAGTATTTTTTGGATCAAAATGCAAAAAAATATTCAATGAAAAGTAATCTTCGAAAGCTATTCATCATGATTATGATATTATTCGGTAATATCAGTCAGTTTTGACGATTTTTAAGAGATTTTCTTATTTCCAATGTTGATCAGCGCCATCTAGTTGAGTTTACTTTTTATTAAAATTTGCGGATACAATTGCGAATAAATGAACTAACAATATTGATTTGTGATTTGGTTAATTTCATTAAATCTTACGACTTTCAGAGATTTTTTTGATAAGGCTATTGTGTTGAGTTTGTGGGTATGAAAAGGTAAAATTAAATATTTTTCTTTCTCTAATAAAACAGTAGAGACCACGTGTCTGTACATTTTAAAAATAGTTAGGTGATATAAGAGCAAAAATAAACAAACAGCTAGCTGCCTGTTCTGTTCACGCTAATCTCGGAAACTACTGAATGGATTTTTATGCGGTTTTCTCAGGTAGATTAAGCTTAATTTGGAGCAACATAAAGCTTTGTTTCATCGAAATCGGACGTTGTACAAGTGATCGTCATTTAAATATAGTTAATTTACTTTAAATATAGCTAATTTAATACCTATGGTAAGCGATTATCGCCGCCCATAGACACCCACAACACCGGAGGAGTCACAAGTGCATTGCCAGAAGCCGATCTCTAGGTGGACAGATGGTAATTCCAGAGGTCATTAAGGAACTCGATCCCAAGTGCATCCTACAGTTCATTAGAACTATTGGCCTTGAGGATATGATATAACAGTGATCACAATAGATCTACCCAGGTCGCAGTGATCCAATAGGGCCGTCCTTTCTACTTACTCAAACCTGAGTTGTTGTTATATAAATATAACAATAACAATAACTTGATATTAATTTCAACTTGATAGCTCCACGCGTTCCTGAGAAAAAGGGTTTTGACAGACAGACAGACAGACGGACGGACAACGAAGTGATCCTATAAGGGTTCCTTTTTTCCTTTTGAGGTACGGAACCCTAAAAATTGAGGATTTTAATGAAATAACATACATATATTGCAAATATCTACTGTACAAAGTACAGTATTTACAACGCTAAATATCTTAACCAATTAAAATTCAGACTATCCTAACGATCACCTATTTTTTAAAGCCTTATACAGGGTGTTGTAAAATTCTATCTATCTATCTATCAGCCGAAAGACGTCCACTGCTGGACAAAGGCCTCCCCCAAGGATTTCCACACCGACCGGTCCTGTGCGGCTCGCATCCAGCGGCTTCCTGCAACCTTTACCAGGTCGTCGGTCCACCGAGTCGGGGGCCTGCCCACACTGCGCCTTCCGGTGCGCGGTCGCCATTCGAGAACTTTACTGCCCCAACGGCCATCTGTTCTACGAGCTATGTGCCTTGCCCACTGCCACTTAAGTCTAGCGATTCTGAGAGCTATGTCGGTAACTTTAGTTCTCCTACGTATCTCCTCATTTCTGATTCGATCACGTAGGGAAACACCAAATTGTAAAATTACCCCTAATGAATTAAAAGTGTTAAAGTGTGTCATGTAAGCAGTCCACTGTAATATATATTTTTGCTAAAACGTTAAATAAAAAGAATGCGAAAACTAATTATTTTGAATCATAAATAAGATTATCGACTACGAGTATGTAGCACCACAACACTATTGTATTCACCTGTCAGTTCATGATAGCAGTACAGATAGCCGCGCTATGATAGGCTTTGATTGGCGCGTTTGCGCGCGGGGTTATGACTGTGGTTATGACCCCGACCAGATGATCACTAGAGCTTTTTGAAGAAATTCGATGGATTCTCCGAAACGTGAACTGATGCAGCAAAGAGAAAAAGTACCCAAAATTTAAAATGATTCACAGTCCACGCCGTTTCAACCATTAGAGGTAGTTTTGTAACACCTGTATAGCCCAAAGAATATACTACGCGATACTACGCGTAGGCCGTAGCGAGGGTAATTTCTCATACTAAAGACATCAACGCGAGATACAAATTTAATAAACGTGTCTTTTTTATTTACATTGTCAACTTGAACTTCATACAGCGAACAATTTAAATTTTAAAGAAACGAACCATGTATGTAAGCACCTCTTCTTTCAGTTCCATCACAAGGGAGAGGGACCACCGATGCCTGGTGTTGCACTTTTAGGTATTTTGTTACCTCTGTATAATGTATTGTACAATATAATGAAGAATATTTTCTTTAACTTGTAGGTGTCGTGGCCAGATTATAGAATTGGTCCCTTCATGATGTGGCCGACCATAGTAAATAGGCCTACCCCGCCGATTAAGTACATAAGACAGAATTTCGATCGATTTTTTAAACTTATTTATAATTAGCCTCGAAGTTAATCCTGCCCTAGTAGCATGGCGACATATCTCGCGCGCGACGCGAGTTTTAAAAGCATTTGTTCCGTTCTAACGCTAATGAAAGACAGCTGAGCTGTTTTCTCGCATTTGGCGTCACAAACAGCTTTGTCGACGCCTCATGCTACCCGTGCAGGTTATAAAATTATGCGCCACGCCAAACATTAAAATCCGTTTAGCCGTTTATATGCGATTGAGTAACAAACATTACATATTATTTAAAGTACGATGAACCATTTATTTTACTCTACGGAGATTATAAACCTATGATCACATTGACGACGGGTGAAAGCCTATACCTATTTGTATTAAGTGTAATTTTAAGAAATGTTCAGGAGATCGTTTAAATGTTTACTTTCTTGGAAAAAATAATCATAAAGATAAACTTAGTAGAGTATTATTTTCATTTTTGACATTCTTGATACTTTTAATATTATTAAGAAGTTGATTTTTAACGAGTATATGTATTTTCTTTATACTTTCTTATAAGAAAGTAATTTTTCAAATGCCTATGTCCATCAGTGGAATAATACAGGCAAATGATTATCATGATGATGATGATGAATTTTTAAAACGACTTGCTCATTTTTTCTAAAAATATCGCTTAATACAGTTTGCCTTTCATCCAGTTGTTGATTGTTGTTTCTGTACCTACAGGACGCAAATTAAAACAACAAGATAGTTTTCTTCATTATTTTAATGCATTTTCTCTAATTTTCTTGACAGCGATGAGCACTTTTGGTGAAAATAGATATACCAGAAATCAGTATAATGTTATCGTATGTAATAAATAACAGTACAGATCTGAAAAATCCTCGGTTTTATTATGATTTAGCTTTATCCTTCACAATAAAAATAGATCTCTTCTATAAAATTTATATAATTTACAAAAGCGGTCATGTTGGATAGATAGATAAGTTAAAACAACTGTAAATAAATGCTTCTGGGAATTAAAATGCAGTTAGATATATTTCTTATATTTTATCCCTTTTGTAGATAAATTGACAGAGTCACTCTGCTAAGATTCAATTTGTATAAATATCTTAAGAGTACAAAGTATCTATTGGTGTTAGTCGCCAAACTGAGAACTAAGGCTGCATCTACAAGTAAGCTACTGCGTATTGGTTCGTCATTCATTTACCTATATTTTGGCTAAAAAGTTCAACATTTGCAAAACCACCTTTACAAATTGTCATGACACTATAAGAATTAGTCAACGATGATTCGTGCCAAAACGCCGCGCGCGGGCGCCGGTCAGCCAGCGACTAGGATATGTATTACCTAATAGGATTTTATACCTATATACTTATAAGAATTATAGTAAATTGCTCTATGTATGCTATCGTGAGTTTGATTTAATAACAAAGCGTTGCGAAGCCGTTTCTAGGACAGGCTACTGGTGATGGAAACGATAGAGCAATTTTAAGAGCAGAGGTGGAACGTTTCGGGATTGTTTTCACGCACTTTAATTTTGGAAATGTATTTTTTTTTACCCGAAACGATCGACCTGAGTTACAAGAAAAGTGAGTCACGCTACCGCTTGTGGTCTACAGACGGCACCCGGCGCCCGCGCGTTGCCTGCGCTATCACAAGTAATTCGTCCGCGAATTCGTTAACGCTCCGACCTACTTATACCTACGAAATGATCGCTATCGATAATAAATTATTAATTCATTTTCACCTACAATTAAAACAAGGTTGAAGTGTAGAGTGCATCGAGTGCCGAGCGCACGTAACACTAATTGACTGGACCGCTCGAACGAACGCTCGCTAATGCTTGGATCACACTACCGCTATGTTACACCAGAGGCAAGACTTTTTTTCTATGGTTATTGTCTCTGGTTATACTCAGAGAAGGTTATATTACATTTTTTATTGTACCGGCTATCGTCCATGTGAATTGAGCCTTAGGATTCTAGACAGATGTAGCGACTGAGTTATAAAGCTAGGTTCACATGAAAAGTTTTTGCTAACGCATGGAGAATGCGCGATAGAATTTTGTTCATAGCAACTCGTAAAGTTATCAATACGCGTTAAGAAAACATGTGCTCGTTGTTCATGTGAACATAACCTTAATAATAATAAATATATATTGTTTATTTTGGATAACTATTTAAATGATCCATAGTAAAAACATCAAACCTCTGATTTCAAAACTTTTTTACTTGAATTGGATTTTAACGCGACCTTTGGTTTTCTGTTTTAAAAGTCAAAATTAGCGTTACTTATAGAATTGCCAAAATTAAACGTTAGTGTGACCCTCGCCTAACACTTCCACGAAACAAACCACGTTCACGCAGGACCCTCACAGTGGATTAATGCGATCTTCATTCATTTATTTACCTATTATCAATCAATAAATTCCTAATTCATCTATTACCACTGTGAAGGTCCAACTGAACGCGTAACTTTGACAATACAATATTTACAAAGAAAATATTTAAAAATTTTCGAAGCGCTACTGACCGCCTCTACATAAGAAACTGAGTGTAGCGCTAGTATCTGTAAATATGACTACTTATGATTAAAATGAAGAAAGCAACGGTGCGTCATTGATTGGTGTCGCGTGAGGCTATTCAGTTGTGCGTCGGGTCTGCAGTTTCTTAACACTATGGTCGTAGCCAGGATACCTACGAGCCCAAGCTCTCACAAATTAGACATTTGACAACATTTAAAATTGTTGACTCCACATTTTTATGAGTTTTATGTAGAATATGCAAAAATAAAATACCTATAATTTTTTAATAGTTGGATTTTTCTCGACATAATTACTTTTGTCTTTGTTAAGCTGTATAAGGTACCTCTTAAGCCCTCCGTCGGGTCAAGTTCACAACTTTTTTTATTAATTAGTTTTTACCCCGTCGGCATATTCGACATGCATACAGCTTATAACACCCTAAATGAGAAAATAAAATAAAAATATTATAAAGATGGAAAAATGTGTGTTTTAAAATTTGTTTTCTCCGCGAAACGCACATAGAAATGATTGAGATTGATTTATCTTACCTTATACCCCTTTTTTTGCTTAGTCACGGTGAAAATTTTGTCTCTCGTTTAGTTAGACAGTTCAACCACGAGCAATCTATTTGCAGACGATATATTTTTTGACAATGGTTAGTAGGATTTCCTACCCTGGCTACGCCACAGTACCTTCTTACTGCAAGTATTTTCTTGGCGAAACGGAAGCGACTCAACCCAACGTTTCATCCATGATTCAATGATTGATATTACCCGTATATTAAAATATAAAATATAATAATAATAGCATTTAAAATTAAATATTTAATAAAAAAATATATAAATTTAAATTACGATTAAAAATTTGAAAGTCATAATCTACAACTTAGCGCCTATAAAATATTTCGTTTTTGTTAGTTTCATAATATGTATTATATGTGATGGATAAACAACTGATTAAGAAAATGAACGTAGGGTTGAGACTGCTTAAGAGAAGATCTCTTCTTAGACCATGGATAGGGTATTTCAATTCCATTAATTTCCGATACTTATTTACAGGTAATAAACAGGCTACAAATCCGTTCTTATTGGGGATAGCTTGCTTATCACAGTTTAGGTACTGACAGTATAAGATAAATACTGTAACATCTCTGATGATAATTACCTCCTCCACGACTGAACTCTCAACAACATTACTAACAATTCTAGGAATATCTCTGATTCGTGTTTTATTGTATAACTCCAGCTTCCGTTCTTAGTATCGAAAATTCTGCATCAACAATAAAGGTCTATTTCATACGCTAACAAAGCATAAAATAGTGATATCTTTACATTTCAGTCTAGTCTATAAATTATTTTTCTTTTTTTATTAATGGCAAGGTCTCTATATAAAGATTCAATAGTAATTAATCTTTCCTCATTATATAACAGGTATATCTACAATCTGAATACGTCGCGTATTCGATTCCTCACAGCGTCAATGATATAAAATTTAACCTAAATTATAACACAGGAGAATTAAGTATAAGATCACAAAATGAGATTCAGCGGGCGGCGCGATGCGGGCGCGCCCGGCGAAGTCGCAGCTATCCATACGTGTCTACGCTACACTAGCGAGCGGCGGCGGCGCGCGCGCTTCTCGCACTAAGCCTAGTATTGCTATCGGCGGCCCCGCGGGCCTAGCACACGGTGCGGCGTCAGGGCGCGATGCCGGCGTCCGACTTGTGGAAGGCGGCGCCGACGGACGCCAGTGTGGCGGCCTGGTGCTGCTGCACGGAGCTAAAGTCGTGCTCGGACTTGGGGCGCGGCAGCGCGGCGGCGGCGGCCACGCCCAGCCCCGGCAGCGCCACGCCCGCCATGCGGCACGACGCGGCCTGCAGCGGCTGCAGCGCCAGCCCCAGCGACCGCTCCGACAGCCGCGCCACGCTGTCGTCCGACAGGCTCACGTGCTCCGCCTCGGCCGCCAGCGCGTTCACCACGGCGTTGATCGTGTTCCCCTCCGACGTCGTGTCGTCCTCTCTGTGTGCCACCAAGTTGGGATTCTTCCCGATTTTGTTGAGCCGTTCCGCGGCGACGCTCTCCATCGTGCGCCGCATCAGAGGGTACTGGTCCAGCACTGCGTTGAAGTGGTCCACGGAGAGAGAGAAAAGGTTGCAGTAGGTCTCGGCGCGGACGGAGGCCACTCGTCGAGCGTTTGTCAGCAGACAAATTTCGCCGAAGTAGGAGCCGTCCGATAAACTGGTTGCTACTTCACCATTCGCCATCACAATATCTACAATTCCTTCTTGTATGAAGTACATCTTATTACCGATGGTTCCTTCTTTTATGATGATATCACCTGGAACCAGAAAAGAGTAACTTTAAGAAATTGCCGACTGTAATATTGTTAGTATCGTCACAGAGTTTTACAAAACTCTGTGATATCGTGGGTTTTGGTTTATAATGTAAAAGAGTGATAAAAATTTGGTCGTAAAGAAGCTTAAGTAAGTGGAAGACTAAAGACCCACCTGGCTGGAAGACTTCGTATCGCAGTTTCGTTACGACATCAGATACAAAATTGGAGTCGGCATTCGCGAAGAACGGCACAGACGCGACGAGCGAGCGACAGTTGTAGTTGATGACGTCTTCGCGCAGTTTCTCGCTGAGTTCGCCCAGGATTAGCTCCTCGTCGAAGAACTTGCCCTGGTATCTGTGCTCGAAGTACTCCGTGATACGCTGACGCATCTCCCGCGGCAGCTTCCTGTACGCCATGTACTCTTCCACTTGCTTCACCTGAAAAAAAAAAACAAGCAGAGATACTTGAAAAATTTGTCTAGTAAACTACCGTCCCTTGAAATCATAAGCAAAATCTTCATGTCAGCTTAAACCTGTTTTGGAATCAGAAGATCAGTTTGCCGTGTTTGAAAAGCAACACCAATCATGCTTCACGTGTCTCAGAAGAATGCCCATTGTTTCTAAAAACTCACACGACATCGAAAGACTAATCCATACAGCAGAATTATTATAATATAAATAATAATGCTACAGACTTTTCCATCACCATGGCAAGAGGATTTGTTAGTGCGATTTTAAAAGAAAACTGTTATGAACACCCTTGTTTTATGAATGGCCCGTATCTAAAAGTGTTACTGTGAATACAAGAAAGTTAGTGAGTGTAATAATAATTGGGTTTTTATATAATATTTTGTATAACAACAACGACACACGACACACAGTCACTCCGTACTCACGTCTAATCTCTGAAACAGGCAAGGTTCGCTTTAGTGACGCATTGAACACGGGTTGTACTGGTAGGTACATGCGAGTAATAAATGCTTGAAATACAAAGACAAACACAATGGTTAGGTGAAATTGATGTTTTGTTTGGCGCCTTAGCGATAAGGTGTTCATAACGGTTTACCTTTCATTCCACAATTAGTTTGAGAAAGCACACAGAATTGGTTTTAACTATGATGGGTTGATGTTGACATGACAACAAGCTGACAGTCCTTTGAAATTATGCATCAGCTCTCAGAATTTCATCTTAGATTGATCTTGAATCTCGTATCAAATTGGACCTTTAATTACTGTTTGATAAAAGTTAAGTCATCACAAATTTTCGAGCGGTCCTGAATACTTGTATTTATTCTTTTTTTTATCGAAATAGTAATAAAGTTTTCTTATTTTGCAAGAATAATAAAAATGATTCACTTTTCAATTTTGGATTTACGACGAAAATCTTCATTAAGTAGCTTCTAAGTACACTATATCTAAATTATATTTTTAAAAATTAACAGTATCTCATGCTCAAAAGTAATATTAGTGCACAATTATATGTATATTTTTTTATAAAAACCATTACCTTTTCACGGTACTGCCGTCTCGAAGAGTCAAGACTCTGGATGAGGTTAGTCGCGTGACCGAGGAACAGGGCGTAGCAGGTGGCCCCGGAGATCATGGAGAGCATCGTCAGCCACATATCGGTGAGGGACTGAGGCGGAAAGCGCCCGTACCCGATGCACAGCATGTGAGACATGGCCTTGAACAGTGCCCAAGAGTATTGCTCGAGCCAGAACGCCTCCTGAAAAGGATTAAGGAGAGGTGTAAGGGAGGCCTTAAATGCCCGGTGATTGGACTGACCCACTGAGGTTTTCATATTACTGCACAATATAGCACGAGTCCGACTTATAATTAGCTGATTTTCATTATTTTTTGTTTTAAGATAGAGTTTGGGTGGGGCCTTTTAGAAAGTATGTTAGCTTGGTCACAGATAATATTATATTAAGATAGTAAACGTTTAGTAACAAAGTCCCGTTGGCACCCTTTGGGTACATGAAACCGTAAAAACAGCAGCAAGTTTAACTCTGATGAGGCGTAAGATTTACCTGTAGTTCATTTATAGCGACCCAAGAGTTCGCTGGGAACCCTTGCAGCATAGGAACAAGGAACTGCAGACAACCGGACCAGTGACCGATCAACAGCATCATGCAGATCAGGTTGAATATCCGCATAAACACTGATGCCATATTGAGGAACTGAGAAGAAAACATCGTTGTTTAGTATCATATCTTTTAGGAGAAGTCACTTCTAATGGAAGCCGTGCGGACTGCGCGCAACAAGGACGCCCAAGGTCAAGCATCGCCATGATTCTCTACGAATGGTTTATCGTAAAACTGTGAGAAACAAAACATGAACGCGTGAAACGATTCGTCGAGCGAGCATGCGTGAGGGGCGACCGGAGCGGCGGCGAGCGGTCGCGCGGCCGCGGCCGCCACACGGTCGCGCGACCCTCGCGTCCGCGTCTGCGCTTGCCGAGCCCGCGCGGCCGCCGGTGGGACGACAACTGGGTAAAACAGAACGAGAACGAGAAAGAAAGGAAGCGAAGCGTACGCAGCGGTCTAGGACGCCCGGCAGCGCCGGCAACATGCTAAGCGGGCGAACGAGCACATGCGCGCCGGCTCGTGCCGACCCTGTTACCTTGAAGATCAGATTGCTTTTGGTGGCACCCTTCTTTCTTTTGTCAACGTCTGAGGAGCTGAGGCGTCCTCTCCGTTCCGTGCGCTTTTTTTGAAGGTTCTGCAAGATCTAGAAAACAAGCGAGAAACACGAGATAGTAGGAAAGAGCGCCAGGCGCGCGGTGGAGAGCGCGAGCGGCGGAGGGCCGCGGGTGCGGGGAGGGTGCGTGCAGGCGGGAGGCACTCGGGATGCACTAACACCGAGGGGACGCGGGCTAGGCCCCTACCCTACGCGAGCGCATGCGGCACCTGCGAGGCGAGGTCGCGCGAGCCGCTGTCGTCGCCGGGCGGAGTGCACGGCTGCGGCGCGGGGCTCATCTGTACACAACACGTTCACTGCGACGACGCCCCAACGTCCCCGAGACTCCACTTCTCACTGACTCTCCGCTTCAGTAAATTTTATGCGCTAGCCATCACAGGTGCTGCTCACTTCTAGACTACCCTCAACGTAATCTCTTCCTACTATTAAACTTTATATTTATTAAATAACTTCTTGGTTTTAGTAAGGCACCGAAATTTTTTGGATTACTTTTCAGTTCGGTAAGTATTTTGATTGTCAAATAACAAGTATTTATTTTTATATTTTAAATGCTGTCTACGTGCTACGGTACGGCTACGTCTACGAATGGGTGAAAGCTGTAATAATGAGTGTTTTATTTAGTTAAATGTTATTGTTCCATTTTTAATAACTTATTTATTTTTGAGATTCTAGAGAAACGATACTGTGTCGGTGTTTGTCACGATTTCGGCGTTAGCGCATCAAGATAGAGGCTCGAAGAAGCGGCAAAATAATACGGATAATCGGCAAATTATACTCATGTAGGCGGTGAGACGGTTCTCGTCGACGACACGCGGAGTTCGAGGCGCGAGGCGCGAGGCGCGGGCGCAGAGTGACAGAGACAGAGAAAAGTCACGAGTGAGAGCGTGCTAGGCAGAAAAAAGCTTGCAGAGAAGCAGTAGAGAAGTGCAGCGGGACGGACGTGGGGCTCGCATACAGTGGAGTGGGAATGGTACAAATACAGGATTAAACGAACTCCTTCCATCAGTACCTCATAGGATCACTACTGGCTAGAATATTTTTGTATTATAATTAATATATTACAGTCGGTATTAACAACGTCATCCATCTTAATTAATTAACCACCGTTCGATGTGCCTCAGTCTAAAGTTCATTTCACAGAAACGAATAAAGTTAAAGTTATTAATATTATTGTGTTAGTAACTAATGTCAGTAGATGTGAGCGTGTAGTTAGAGCGATGTAGTTAGAGCAGTGGTTAGTGGCAGTCAGTAGAGAAGTGTGGGTTAGTAGGGGTGATGGCTTACATATACTTCCTCCCATTGTGACACATATCGGACGAGCCTGGACAGCCGCAGCAGCCGCACCAGCGACAGCAGCTTGGCTAACCGGAGTATCCGAAGAGCACGACCCGCGTGAAGAATTTGAAAGCTCTCACTAAAATCCTGTCAACACAAAATGTCATGTTAGAAACTAAACCGGACCGTGTGACGTTATAAGTCACAAATTAGTGGCATTATAATGACAAGATATAAGAGATGGTGATGTTATTTTTACAATCGAAGTGTGACATGCACTTGCTGACGTTGAAGTTATAATAAGGCACATTAGCCAAACAAAAGTGCTCAAGCGAAGTAATGTTATTTCTGTTTTGAAAAAATTAATAACTTTGGTTCTTGTCTTGTGGATTATTTCTTGTGAAAGCGCATAATTTAAAAAAAAATGGCTATACAAAATAGCGTTTTTCGTATAAGCTTATGAAATAAAATTTATATTAATCCGTGACAATTACTAGTAAAGTTAGTGTAACCTTAAGTAATAATAGGTACTTATTAAATGCATGTTAGTAAAAATTAATAGTTTATTATAAAACAATTTGGTCGTGTTGTAATGATATTATAAAGTGAAACATACGAGAAAACAAGACGATCGCAAGTTAAAGTCTCAAAGGTGTAGTAAAAGTTGGCGAAATAGAGCAAAGCAGATTTAGCAAAAACAGTTAAGAAAATTAGAAAATGGGTCAAGATTTTGTAAAAGACGACGTGCAATCCAACATACATCATATAGAAAAGAAGACAATAATACGTAGACATAAAAGATCGTAATGATTAAATGTTACTTGAAGTTATCAACAGATTTATAAAAGTTAAGAACAATAAGGGTAACAAGGGAAAATTGTGCTTGTTAGGAAGTGGTGACATCCAAAAAAGCATTGAGACCGGTATCCCATACGATCCAGATAAGTTATTGAACAACAGCTCTACCCGAGGGAAATAGAAACCACAAATGATATGGGTACTTTCTAAACGTGCAAAAAGTGGAAAATATGTGCATAAAATAAAAGAGATTAAAAATTTGAACTGAGAGCGATATTCAAAAGTGCATCAATCAAACCTTATTGTTTACACCTTCTAAAATAGGTTACGAGAACTAATTCGGACACACGATGATGTCATGACGTACTTCGTAGTTGGGTAAGAGTCACAGTGAGGAACCAAATTACAATTACGATAGGTAGGTATATACCGAAAAAGAAAAAGTATTCGCTATAAAACAAATGAACACCCAAGCTGAAACAGAATCAACAACATAAAGGACAGTTTAAAACTAGTAATAGAACAACACGGCCAAATTGCAACGTACATTTACCTGATTGAAGATCAAGAATATATAATCTAGTGGTATACTAGAGATGAGGTCTAGGAAGAACCATGTCCTCAAATAGTGCTTCGCTATTAACTTGGGATCTAATATCACTTGTTCTGCATTATCTTGCTGCATAATTCCTGCAAAGAAAAAATGCGTATTAATTTTAATTACTGTCGAGGTGTTCATAAACTTAAGATTTCCAGATAAGAGGACAAATCACAGAAGCTATCGAGTCCCAAATTAAAATATTAGTGTTATATGGACCACATATACATTTAATTAAATACATATAAAGGTAAAAATAACCCAGACATAGACCAAATAATCTGCTCAGAAATATTTGATCAGGGTGGGAATCGAACCCACGATAGTCTGTTCAAAATTCGGAATCTCTAACAGAATCAGTAATTTCGAAATAAGAAGCGAATTTATCAGTGGTTCTTAAAGCATTGCGGCAATACAAATATGGAATGAAGTTTAAGATAAGACCACGATACAGTGTCTGTAGATAGACAGGTATCATCATCATAACCATGTCATCCGCGCCATATCGGGCCGGTGACGGTGACTCCTATAAATTTTTAGTTGGCGTCTTTATTACCATGGGCTTTGACATGGCTAGCGTAGCCAAACTTCCTCTTGAAGACTCGGCAACAAGGCGCACAATATAAATAGCCTGCCGAATCATATGTAAGTGTAAGTGTGGGAGGGTTTTAGCTTGCTCTTCCGCATTTCGCACTTTGCATCAAGGTGAACTAGGCGCTTAGTTTCAAAACGTTAAATATTTTTATCAATAGTATACCACCATTCCGGTCTAAGTCAAAAAGAGCTTCGCCTTCGTGTGTGGAATATGGCGTAACCTTTCCAAGAAATCGGTAACTAAATTGGGGACGCTGTGTGTTCTGAAGAGGTAGCTTACTAATATGTATAATGTAAATACAACTGAACTCGCTATATAGGTATAGTACTGACCTGTTCTAAAATTAACAACGATATCTATAAGAAATATGGTGTCGGAAAGACAGTTGAAGGCTATCCAGCGCGTGCTGAGGTCGTCGTTGAAGAAAGAGATGGCGACAGGCAGGATGATCAGATTGGCCACGAGTAACAACAGCATACAGAGGTCCCAGTAGAACCTGCAACAAGAGGAGATAACATTTTGAGAAGCGCTGTTAGAAAACCTGAGGGCACTAAATTTAAGGCACACGCCAGTCAAAAATAAACTTAACTATTTACCAAGTGGATCACATTTCTTTAAGAGTAGATACACATTTGTTAATACTTGAAGTAGGAAAATGGTCAGTGATCGATTCTACTAACAAAAAATTTCAAACCATACTGTTAAAAAAATATCAAGTAGAAGCAGGCTTTCTCAAATAGGAAACTCAATTATTATGGCGTTTAACGACACTTTTGAATAGCTTTGTAAATGTTGAACATGGATGTTGTCAGCAGTTTCAGCACATTTATCATCCAAGGTGTGTCGCCAAAAGTGTGTCGTCCAAACTTTGGGTGAAGGATTTGAAATTTAGTAGATTTATGATACATATACATATATAAGAGCTAGCTTATAAATAAACACTTTTTCTTCTCATTACAAATCTAGTTCCATATTGGATTGAATTTATAAAAAGTTCTTTCCGTCCGTACGAATGTAGGCGGTCTCGTTTTTATTTCGGCTTCTATACTTCATAAACTAAATATCTTTCCATGAGGAACTTGCACTCAGTTCGCATTTTTTCAAATCTTATACCAATTTTCGCAAACTTTGTATACGAATTACAAAAGGATAGTACATACATATTAATAACGCATCAGAAAAATACTAGTTGCACATAAAAATAACTGAGTAGGTGAATTCCAAATCTAACTTAACCTATATAGATGGTGAATTATATTTTTTGCGGTTTCAGCAAAGTCGCAGAACAAAAATTTTTGAACAATGAGTAGATGCCCCAATTTCCTTAATATACACCTAATTTCTTACACTATGTATATAAGCAACTACCTCTCATGACCATCTCATGACTCAGTGAAACGATTGTATTCTACGAACTTCCTCGTAGGTCTCGTAAGTTCCCGACCATTTGCAATTACCTTTTATTGGGCACGATCATTACAAATGTCAGGTTGATGCAGTTAGCTGGGTGACTTATCACCCGCCTACTCTTTGTAACAGTCTTTATTGAGACTCAGTAAAGTGATAAGAGCAGTACAACTACATTAATCTAGGGTTAAACTTTTGTCGTCCGTAGCAAAAGTTATATTGCACTACTCAAGTTTTATCTGTACCTATAAGGTCAGTAAGTGCAAAGTAGTTTTTTCATGGCGTAACCCTCCCGGGGTATCGGAAGAAATCCATGCCCCAGTAGTGGGGAAGATATGGGTTGTTAACGAACTCGGCGACTTTTATAATCGGCAACTAATTTATAAAATAGCAGTTCGTCCTCGGTCCCCGACTATGTTTTATTATGATTGAAGAACAACAAAAAATAGTTTAAACCACCACCATCACCCTCCGATTTTATTAAAATCAGTTTATGTTAACACTTTTCACATTTGCAATACTTTTTACTTAATAAAAATAAAAAAGATTACTAACGGTAATAAAATTGGTCGAAGTTATTTTTTTTTACCTGACTGCGCCAGAAAAAGGGTTGTGTTTTTCGAGTGCATTTATGTATATTTCTTTGGCACG
Source organism: Coleophora deauratella (assembly GCA_958295455.1). Taxonomy (NCBI): domain Eukaryota; kingdom Metazoa; phylum Arthropoda; class Insecta; order Lepidoptera; family Coleophoridae; genus Coleophora; species Coleophora deauratella. The sequence goes on along the minus strand of OY282407.1, from coordinate 5,859,197 downwards.
CTCTGAAGCCTAAACCGCATGATGAATTTTAGTTTAAGAGGTGTCGACAGATTCTTCTTGATCCCTAGATTGACATAGTTTGTATATACGTTTTAATACAGTCGGATTTAAATTTTTGTAAAAATATAGTTAGGTTATTTTTATAATTTACAGTTTACTATATTCAAGCAAACATGATTACTATGCCAGATCAAAAGTTTTATAACGAACTAAAATGTATTTGAAAGTATAGAAAATATACGTAGATCGTGTTGTTGTATTGGCCAGCGTTGTATGGAAAGTGAAAAGTTCGTTTTTTTACGATTTCAGCAAAATTGTAGAGCACAAGTTGCTTAGTTTCATGAATAGAGGTCCATCTCATTTCTTTTACGCTTTTTTCTTACAAAACGAAAGAACATGTGAAGACCAAAAAAACCGGCCAAGTGCGAGTCGGACTCGCGCACCGAGGGTTCCGTATAAATTCATAATCACACATGTCAATATTTTTTATATTTAAGTTGATTGAATTAAAGGTAATTTGCGGTTTACGATTTATGACGTATTAAAAAAAAACTACTTACTAGATCTCGTTTAAACAAAGTTTCGGTGGAAGTTTGCATAGTAATGTACATCATATATTTTTTCTAGTTTTATCATTCTCTTATTTTAGAAGTTACACGTTTTACCACCAATATAATTTTTGAAGACCTATCCATAGATACCCCACACGTACGAACGAACCCTAAAAAACAATAAATTTTGGGGGTTCCCCATACTTAGAACTGAAACTCAAAAAATTTTTTTATCAAACCCATACGTGTTACCCAACAATAAATTTTGGGGGTTCCCCATACTTAGAACTGAAACTCAAAACATTTTTTTTATCAAACCCATACGTGTGGGGTTCTATGGATAGGTCTTCAAAAATGATATTGAGGAATCTAATATCATTTTTTCTAAACTGAATAGTTTGCGCGAGAGACACTTCCAAAGTGGTAAAATGTGTCCCCCCCCGTAACTTCTAAAGTAAGAGAATGATAAAACAAAAAAAAATATATGATGTACATTACCATGCAAACTTCCACTGAAAATTGATTTGAACGAGATCTAGTAAGTAGATTTTTTTTTAATACGTCATAAATCGTAAACCGCAATTTACCTTTCATTCAAGATACAATGAACTACAAGAACTTTTATATTACCTATGTTACTTGCTGCTACGGAACCCTTGCACTTGGCCGCTTTTTTTCTATTTTTGTGTGAAAATATTAATGCGGTTCACAGAATACATCTACTTACCAAGTTTCAACAGTATAGTTCTTATAGTTTCGGAAAAAAAGTGGCTGTGACATAAGGACGGACAGACAGACATGACGAATTTATAAGGGTTCGGTTTTTTGCCATTTGGCTACGGAACCCTAACAATAACTGGATACAGGCATTATCAGTTGTACCAACTGCCTACCTGCTAACCAATAATATTGTAATAAAATAATATGTAATAATAATAATAAAACGCCATATAAGCTTTTATTTAAAAAAAAATACGGATTTCTTATTATTATTCAGACTATTTGCTAACGAGGATATTTATGAGAACAATGCGCATTTCAATGCGCCCAGAATTTAAGATACCAGCATATGTATAAGTCAAGCGGGAGAGGCTATATAACTCAAAAGCTTGGTGGAAGTAGTTGTAGCTCAGATGTTATGTAGGTATACAATAGCCAGGGAAAATGAGAGCAATTCCCGGCAATGAGCCAGAAAAATATCGGCTATAATTTTCATTTTAGAGGTTAGAGGCGAGAGTTTGTTGCGTTTTGGTTTTTTATTGTTTTAAGCGTTTTTATTTTAGTTTCAATTCATATAATTCTTATAAAACAATATTTTATACTACGCCTACTTAGAAAGTACCTTAATACTTTATCGAATTTGAGGCAGAATGTACGTCATTGCTTTCGTACAAATATGCGGGAAGAAAACGCGCTGAGCGTGAGGGAAAAGTGTATGAAAATCCATTACTGACGTGTTTTTTTTTAAATTTTGGGTAAGACTAAGTATGTCGGTAAACTAAATGTAAAATGCAAAAAGTTTTTAAGCCACTAGCTTTTTCCAAACATTATTTTGAAAAAAAGAACATGTGATTTTAGCGCCATTTTTAAATTTGTGTAATATTGTGTGTTGTGAATTCAGTTTGTAACGTTATTAGTAGGAAAAAAGCCGCATACATATTGTACAAAACAGATAAAGTATTATTGACGCAGGTCCCGAAAACAGGAGATGTTGTCTTTAGGTAAACACATTTGGGTCTTACAAAATGCCCTCGTGCGGTGCCGCCTTCCAGAATAAAATTTCAATGAGGTCAGACAGGCTTCTGGGTTGGAGGTGGAATCGGGTTAGAGTAGGCTCGGAGTAATAAAAACAAAGGCCTCCTTATAAATACTGAATTAGAATACGGACGCATATGCGTGGTTTTAATATGGAATTACGGTTTTCTAAGAAAATTTACTGTACCTTTGTACAATAGAAACAACAAAAACATTTACTTTTAACATTTCGACCTATTGCAGTAATTTCAAGAATTTTGATAGAAAACTGACAATAATTTTAAATCGTTTGATACCATTGGAAAGTTCACAAAATTACCTTTCAAATCATATACCATAATCTACAGTTTCTTGCATAAAAATAAGGAAAATTAATAGTCTTGAGCACCCACAACGAAGTGATTCCAGTTTATTGCTCGCAAGTGTATTAAGAAGCTTAAGGTAGTCTGGTAATAATAGAATTTAAAAATGAACCATACTCGAATGTTAAATTAGAAGTACATATTTTCAAAACAATTGAACGTAATTTCACCAAACTAAGAATTACCTCTACAAAACTTCTTTCAACTTAAAAATAAATTCATTCATGAATTAATAATGTTGTTACCCTTTCCTTACATCAGTAGAATTATATAAGCTTAACAATGTTAATCTTCGCACCCATCTAAGCTAGCATATTCACTATGAAAATCGTGGTTCAAGCCCTCTTTGTCTTGGCTGTCTAGCGTGATGAATACAATAATATGTGTATCCTCCTTTCCTTTGTCCAGAGTTTCCTTAATAGAAATGTTTCCATTTCATCCTCTCATTTTATATATATTAAATGTTGTGCAAGAGATGTTGTAGCCAGATGCAAGCTGCAATTTTCCTATGTAAATGCATCCAGAGACAATATAGTGCATCTTACTTTGTTAATGTGTATAAAATTTTTAATTTATTAACAGTAAAAAATCCAGTTTAAAAAATCGTTTTAAAACGTTAAGAATTAACAGCGCGCTAAACTCAAAAAAATCATTGTTGCAATTTTTTTTGAAGGCGATTTAAATTTTTTTTTTATGAAAAAATATTTAACCAATGTCGGTACCGCCAGCATTTTTGTTGAAACGAGTTTGTTTCATTTGCATTCGTACTTTCCTTCAAGGCATCCGTTTGAATCGAACTTGAGTCGTTTTAGTGTAAATATAATATTGATAATTTCTTCCTTCTAACTATTAATCGATTCCATTTAAGTTTTTCAAAGAGTTTAATGGTACTGACATAGATATATTTTTTTGTTTGGTTCTTTCCTGCTTTTGCAAGGAAAAGGCAAAGGCTTCTCTGGCCATACAGCCTATTCTTACGTAGTTTGCTCTTCTCTAAATATTTTTCTATTTCATTTGAGTTCTCATTTATCAATTTCTGTCGTCTTTAACTTTTTCTCTATTCTTCAACAAAATGATAGCACTTTTGATGAAGATTTCATGGACTTCTTGAGAGCACTCGAAACACAGTCTACACACTTTTATTTCATTATCCTACATATTAGACACTTAAATGGCACTTTATTGAACAATACACTATCAATATTATGCATTAAAAACCACGATATCTATTTTTTCGGATAATAAAACAAAAATGACAAACTCTTGCCGCGAGTTCCCGCCAAAAAGTCCCTGACATAGATATACCTATCTAATCCTTTTACAGGTATATTAAAAAAATAAAATCTTAAAGTACTTTAAAAATTCAAAGAGTTTTTATCACGGACGTCAAAAAGTTCTCTATTTATTTAGAAGGCTGATTCAATAAACAAATTAATCAATTGCCTAAATATAATTTAATAATTGCCTTTCATGGATACAATTTTGAATTCATGAAAGATCTGTGTAAAATCCATTATAATCATAAAATTATGATTTATCACTCGGCTTAATTATTTAAATTGAAATCGGAAATTGACTGATGACACTTTCTATTTTTGAACAATAATTTTGAGCTCTAATTCTGAGCTCCAGAGGCTGCAAAATTTAATTTGTGTTAGGAAATTCCTTAAGTTCGGATATTATAATAGCGGGGTGATATGATGTACATAGTTAAGAGTATTGATATACATACTTATAATTAAATACATATTTATTACTCGTGCCGCCATCGAGACAGCTGAAATATTTTCAATGCCCAGATACAGAAAAATCCGTTCATTATAAAATTTTGGCCCTGAATGAAAATCGAACAGAGATAATCACTTCGAGCTACGGTAATCGCTACGCCATTACCACCCCAAATATGAAAAGACCCATCATGAAATGGCGTGTTTTAAACGAACGACGGCCCGCATTAAACTCCCATAAGACACAACATAAACCTACATTTGTGAAATGCGTGTGGCTCGGTCTTCACACGGGGCCAGTGGCAACAACTACTTAAACCGCCGTTAAACGGAATGGTCCATCAAGCGGCTGTTATAGCTTATTTCGTGCCACAGGCTGTTACGATCGCTGTGATTGCCACGTTATGGCATGTTGTGAGTGATTATGTAATCATTACCTAAGTAATCTTTAGTTTGTATGGTGGATGTTGCCGGAGGCTTTTCGTGACTTTTCGATTGGGAATTCCACCAATTCAAGAGAGCTGATAAAGTTTTTTTTAAAGTGGCGTAAGTAACATTTGGTGTGTTACCAGTTTCCTAGTTAACACTACTATGTAGCTGACAAACTTTTTGCACTTTGAAAACGTCAGTATACACAGTCTTAAAAAAAAACTAAGTATAATGCGGACTCGATAAGAAATGTGATTATTTGACAACACTTTTTATGTATAATACTTATATCATAAAATAATAATACGAGACCGAATAAAATGATTACGGGAGATCCATACTAAGTGATTAGCGAATGTCTCAAATTGAAGAAGAAAAAGATAAATGCTATTTTGAGTAACTGCATATGTTAACATCTAAAGTTTTATTTATTTTATTTTTATTTTATGTATTGCCATTTTGCCATTATCTCTGACAAAATGACACAACGTCATAGGTTTTGTGATAAGTCACCTTTGAGCTATGTACAAATGAGTTGTTGAGAATAAAGTTGCAGGCAGGTGCATAAAAAAATATTGAAAATAAATTAGGGCTGTTCGGTTTGAACGGCAATTTTTGAGCATTTTCACCCAATGAGGATTCATCATTTAAGTTTTGCTATAAGAAATATTTGTAGTTCTTGAAAATTCCTCTTCATATCTATGGTATGACTGATAAATATAAATGCATGCAATAAATTAGGTCAATTTGTATATCTGTATCTAGCAAACAAATCAAACCTTATGTAAACAATATCTTCGATCAGTGCTAATTGACGTCAACGCTACATACATCAGCCACAGTACAGTACTAGATATACACATTAATAACTATTTGTGACAGCACATCCGGGTCGGATCAGGCCCGGTCAGCCGCGCAGATAGCCGCCGTGTGCGCTGATCCGGAACAGATCGCGATTGGTGAATGGCGACCGAAATTGTCAAATTATCAAAGTGCGACAGAGTTAAAATGATTTGATGAACATAACATTTTAATAAACACACAGGATATTTTACCCGTATAAGGTCTATCATAATCAGGTAAAACTATTTCAACTGGGACTTCTACAACTGATTTACATTACCCTAGAAACACTTAGTCATTTCGCGAAAAACCTAATGACTTCATAATAGTAATATCATAAAAGTTAGTTCATAATAATAGTAAAAGTTATTTGTTTGTAATTTAGAAGATAAAAATATAAATTGTCACTTTATATGAATGTCACTTCACCTCCCATTCTAAGTTTGCCGATAAGTTGATCAGACTTTTTAGAACTTTAAAAAGCTGAACGAAGCTGAAGAACTTTCATTTTGAGGCTTTGTAATAACCTAAACAAACAGACTGTTTTAAACATATCATATGCATCGATATAGCTAGGACCCTACGATGACTCGTGGGGTTAAGAAGAATCTAGCGATATCTTACATTCCAATTCGGCGATTTGGCTACAATAATTCGATCTCAATCCACTTATTCACGTTTTATGTGGTCCGCCAAGGTGAAAGTGAACAGACAATATTCGAGCTTGTATGTACTATCCTCAACTGCATCGTCACTTTCAGTGATACACATATTACGTATAATACTAGTAAACTAGTATCATAAGAAACTAATATTGTAGATTGTTAAAAGATTCCGGTTTTCCTTGTAACAAAATAAAATTTACGAGTAGGAATGTGAATCAGTTTCAGACTCGAACTCTTACTATACCAGTACAGAGGTATTATACGTCTACCAGTCTACTGTTAATTTTAGTAACATAAAATGTTGCATTTTAAGAATAGAAGTTCTAGTCCTTGATTCAGTTTACTAAGGTTACTCTCCTCATGCTTCTCACATTGTAAAGGCAGTTTATGTAAGGAAATCTACATCTACAAAGTTGCAGGCTTCAGGCTTGTCAGTAATTTGCATAGTACATAAGATCTTCGAGGTCCTGTGAGCTTAGTACCAACCTGGAGGTAGATATGAGACCAGTTTATCTAAATGTTAGGTCGCGCGGTGTAGGGTAAACGCTAAAAGGATTAGTTCAAAATAAATACGGGGAATTATAAATCGAGCCGCAAATATTTCATTTTGGCCACGGAACTCAACCTCTAATTTCATAACTAAGCCACGGGAAAATGAGAAAGCTTCTAATAGACGTATTCGTCTTCTTCTCAACGCCAACTAAATATTCCAAAGATAGTGTCAAGCAAAGAACATTATTTGTCCACTTATTATTACTTGTCCACCTGATTCATGCATCACCACCTAATTTACTAACTTAGCCACGGATTTTACAACTCAGCCTCATTTTACGTGATACAGCTTCAACATGTGTTCCTCAAAAAATATTGTTCAAGCTTCAACTAGAAAACTTCATATAATAAGTATTATAATTTTGCAGGTATTTTTATATAGTATAATGGTATGCTTTTACACAAAGTATTTTTTAATCAAAATCGTATGTTTCGTCTCCTTTTAGTAGTTCCTAATACATATATTTAGTGGCTATAATTTACAAATTTTAGGTACATTTGATAATCAATCAATATATTTGGTTATAATTTTAGGTACATTTTTATGATCAATCAATATATTTGGTTATAATTTTAGGTGCATTTCGATGATCAATCAATATAGAACGAGTTATGTAATTATTTAAGTTTTACTACATTTAAATTTTTAATCGTACTAAGTTATAAATTTGAAGTCAAATTCATTACTTTTTTGGTGTCATATACATATTTTAGAAGCTGACTACTTGAATATGAGTTACAAATTTTGATGCTAAATAATAACTTGGTTGCTGAGTTGTATTAACAGAAGCTTATATCGAAGAATTATAGTGGCTGTTATAGTATTTTTAGATGCCCATTGATGGTGGCTGACTTAGTAATTTAGAGTACAATGTAGATTTTTAGAGGCGAATAATGCTATTAAATAGGAGCCTGTTTAATTAGCACCCAATAAATACATAGTAGATGGCGTTGACAAGACATTAATCATCATATCGGATGAAAAACAAAGGACTCTTCGAGAATTTCCACAACGAGCGCTCTTATGCTGCCCGTGCCTGCATCCAGCGGCAGGTCATCGGTTCACCATGTGGCAAGTCTACGTAGTAGGCTATGTCTTCCGTTGCATGGTTCGACTTGGGAACTTTACCATTCCAACGGCCACAACGGACCAGACATTGTCGAAAGTAAAAGAGGTATAAAGGCATAAAGTCGATAAAGTTTGTAACAAAAAAATATTTATTGTCATTGACATAACAACTTTTTATACATACGAGTATGTCAAGTTCGTATGAATATTCCTAATATTTCATGATTAGAATCAACATGTAAGGGATTTAGGTTAACCGTGTATATATACACGTAAACGTATACACACATAAATTCGTTAAAACAGAATTTGAATTAAAAGAGGAGAAAACCACACGTAGAGTCATCGCGTAGAAAACAAAACCACTTGAAAGTATAGAGACGTTACCTTAATTACATTACAATTTCAAAGAAGGTAAATGAATTTAAGTTAGTACAAATAACGAGATAATTAACGTTATTTTATCTTGGTTTCCACGGTAAAATAAATTATTTTTTAAAATTTGAAGGACCCAATTATATTTGAGCGAAAATTTGTGAAGGTTAATGAACTCAAATAAACTCAGAGTAAGCAAAATATTTTAGTAACATTACTTATGCTTGATTTCGTCTCCATTTTCAAAGTAAATTATGATAATATTCCGGAACAAGTCACAGACGGCGAGCTTGGCTTAAACTATTGTAGAATTCGCTGTGTTATATGAACCAGAGACATTAAGCTATACAATACTTATAAAAGTTTTAATAAATAGGTGCACATATTTAAATATAAAATGCCCAACCACAGAACAATGTATGACCTGGGAGGGGACTTGAAATAAGTCAAGAACCTTATATACTGCACAGCGTAATTAGTGGAAACACATGCGATATAATATAGCTATATCAATGTCTGCGAATTTTTATGAATTACAGTTTATTTGGTTGTCAATTTTTCAACCTGTTTTGATACAAACATAATCTTAAATGTCCCAAGTTGATGACTTTCAAAGCCTGCGGGTGTTTTCTCAACCTGTCGTCGCGTCGTACAGTTCGGGATATTATAATCAGTTTGAATATCAATTAGTTGTTTCACAAAACAAGAGCTCAGCGAAACAACGGACCAGATATAATCTGTTTGGCTACTGCTTTAATTCACCTCGATGTTAAATATTCAGCTGTTGGAAAACATGAACATTTAAATAAATGAAGAATAAGTTTAACAAAGTCAGATTAAACTATTTAAATTTAATTCTTTAATTCCATTGAACAACTTTTCCCAAAAAATCCATATCCAATATATATATTTTTTTAACCCACAAACAATCTGTTTTGATTTTTGGAACCATATCTGCTGCAACTAAGTATGGGAACTCAAAAAAAATTGTCGCTAAAGAAAGTTGTCCAGTTTTATGAAAAGAAACCCTAGTTTAAAAGTTTCCGCTGATTTTGTTACAATTATATGTATGTGTGTGTTGTAACAACCGCAGCAGTTTTACTCAATTTTAACATAATTATAATTAGTATATTTTACAGCTCCACTTGGTAGGGACACTACCATGGCCCCAGATTAAACAGCTAAATATATTATTGTAAATGAGATCTATAGATATGTTTTTTAGAATACAAATTCAATACCTACCTACACCAATGAACTTCAGTATCATCATAATACCTACAATACTACATTTGTAAGCCCCCGTCCCTCGCATTTATGGAATGTCAAGGAGCAATCACGCTGACCTTTGAGAGAGAGGGCTTTCGCAGAAATTGGAGCGGAATATTCAAACGATGACAAATTATTTTTTGGTTATTTCCTTTGCAAATGATATGCCCCACTTTAATATTAACGTATTGATGTGCTGAATGAAACCGCCGCCCCCGACGCTGAATAGGAAACGAGCCATTGTTGATTTTGAAATTGGACACCAGTGCGGAGGCTTGCGTTTGTTATTTGTAAGATCTTTCTGTTTCCCATTCTTTTTTAAACCATGATAGAAGGAAAGATATAAGGAAAAAGAGGAAGAGGGAAACCAAGACGAAGTTATCGTATATGGAACAGATAAAGAAGAAGATCGTTGTCGTGTCGTATCAGTAGGTCAAGATGCTTGCTGTGGACAGGAAAATTTGTAGATTGTTCGACCGATAAGAGCTTTCCTATTAAAAAAAAATGAGAAGAAGAATTATGCTAGGAGGATAATTCTAATAGCTTCTAACATTTAGTTCTGAATCCGAAATTTCAATTGTTTCTAGGTGCTGAGATCCAGTCATGATGATCCTGGTCATCACCAGGCCGCTTAAAATTGTTGGATTAGATTAGGTCGCTGTCTTATTTGTTTTCAAATACGATTTGTTTATTTCTAATTACTTTGATTAACTATGAAAAGAGCAGAGTATTCTGGGATACCTTAAATTAATAACTACTAAAACTACCTGAGAAGCACTTTAAAATGATCATTAAAGAAAAACTGAATGATACTGTGGAAAGGCTGAGGTTAGGTAAATAAAAATCAAATAACGATGAAGGCTAACATAAGAAAGTTTAGTGAAGCCAAGAAGAAAGCCACAATTTAAAATTTTTACTTAGTTTAAATCTTTACTTTTGGTAATATATCTTTACGTTTCATTGAAAACAATAAGCTACTTTAGCCAGGATTTTCTCCGCAACTTTGCAATTAAGTGTAGTGTCCTACATAAAATGTTATTAGGTCCATTGTAGTGGTCTGTATGGCGACGACGTCGGAGTTTTCAAGGGGCCTTTAGGGCGGGTCTGAAAGGCCTCTCCAGGAGACCCCAGCCACCCACCTGTGCGCAGATCTACAGTTGCAAAACCTACTTATCGCCCGGGCTTAAAGCTCAAAAAAGAATGCAGGAATTTTAAGAATTGACATAAGGTTTGAAGAGGCTTCCGAAGTGCGTCTTCGTGATTTTTTCAATGAAGTGTACCTACTCCTTTGTCGGTTTCTAGTATGATTAAGATTTCGGATAAGTTTTTAAATTACACGCTTCAAAGTTCAGATAATATTCTTTTCATGTTAAAACGTTGTGAAGTTGAAGTGAACGATATATTCTTACTTCTTAACTCTGAAAGCAAGGTTTCAGAGACAAAGTAGCAACATTTTCAAACAGATTTTACACTCGCATAATATTTTTAAAAGGGAGCTGAAATGCTTTTACCATCAATGAACCTCAGTGTAAATGTGTCAAGAAACCACGGGGAACAAATGATTGATTACAGAGGTCGACCATACCTCGAGTGTTTTTTAAAGTTATTTATATCGCCATTGTTAAGTAACTAATCGACCATAGTTAGAATTACAATATTCTATCCAAGAACCGAAGTGCCTATCTGAAATCGTAAATATCAAGAAATCGATAATTTAATGGAACCGAGTACCTACGTTTTCGAAAGAGTTTTTCAGCTTCTTGTAGATTTTGATAAATATGTATTAATTTACATTTATTTCATTTTGATATTCATTTGATATTCATTTTTTTACGGTAAGCTTATATTTTACATTTACATTTACATTTAAATTTTAAATTTTGAGATATTATGTACTTATTTAAAAGAAAAAAACATATTCGTCCCTATTCCTCTGAGCCGTATTATTTATTTGATAACGTACTATATATTTATCTAAATTTTGTAGACTCGAAGCCTATTTGACTATAATAGCTATACTTTTCGTATTTACCCAAATGGCTCTTGTATGAGAGTTATTACATTATGCAGGACTCGTACCTACATTTTACGAGCAAACATTCAAAATACTCCACGATAAAACATGGCCAATAGTATGGGAAAAATAGCTATAGATATAACTATAAAACTGGCAGAATTTGTAGATTATAATTTTTTAGTTAGACAAAGCGATACAAGAGGTACTGCGATGATAAAATTAAAATATTTTATTTGGCGGTACTAACTCAGCGAAAAAGTTTGTTATATTTGTTCAAAGAAAACAAACACAAAATCCTTTTTGTTTTACTTTTTTATAATAAAACGAACTCATCTGTTAAACCCATGTCACAGATTAGATTGCCCATGTATCATTGTTTCTTTATTTTGAATAAAGAATGACTATATATATATATACACCTTCCTGTGGTTCTTTATTATTTTACTCGCAAATATTTTCCATGTAGCGAATTAAAAAAAATATATTTAAGTCTTTACGTGTCGGAGCGCAATTCATCAATTCATCAAGCATGGCATGGAACTTCCATGGAACGTGTTTTGAAGAGTACAAGATTTGGCTTATCTATATTCAGACTTCGCCGCAAGCACTGGCTGGTACAGTATCGGAGTGCTTATAAAATTATAGTTTGTAAACTATTTTTAACCGACTTTAAAAAAAGGAGGAGGTTCTCAATTCGTCGAATTTTTTTTATGTGTGTTCACCGATTACTCGAAGACGCCTGAACCGATTTAGAAAATTCCTTTTTTGTTTAAAAGGGTATACTTCATAGGTGGTCCCATATAAATTTTATCGAAATCGATTCAGCGGTTTTGAGAAAATCAACAAAAACAAAACAAAATTGGAGTTGTTGCGATTGAAGTCGGTTGTTTTTAACGTATTCAGCGTGGTCAATTATTACGTATTCAGCGTGGTCAATTATAGTATTATTAGAGTTATACGATTGGACCTTATTCAGGTGGATACTGAAATCGCGGATCAAATTTTAAGTGCGGTTTCTGCTCATGAAACTGAACAATTAATTCGATTATGTATTCATTCGGAGATATCGGGTAAAATCAGGAAACACGCCATTCACGGGGGTAACTAATTCCCATATTATAATTCCCATTTACTTTTATCTCTTTTGAATCCTTTCTTTCTTTATTCTTATATTTTCATATGTTATTTACAGATATGACATTGTATAATTCATTTATTGATCTAGCATTAGGATGTAATAGAATATAAGACTTTTTTTTAAAATGTGTTGGAGGGAGTTTCTTTAGGGCCCGCCGTTTCTTCTCACTCCGCAAACACTTCCCGAAACGGTAGGTATACGAGTTCCGAGTGGTAGGAACCTCGTATTAGGTAGATATAATTGACCACGCTGAATACGTTAAAAACAACTGACTTCAATCGCAACAACTCCAATTTTGCTATGTTTTTGTTGATTTTCTCAAAAACCGCTGAATCGATTTCTTGGGATCTCTTATATGGGACCACATGTGAAGTATACCCTTTTAAACAAAAAAAGAATTTTCCAAATCGGTTCAGGTGTCTTCGAGTAATCGGTGAACATACATAAAAAAAAAGATTCCGACGAATTGAGAACCTCCTCCTTTTTTTGAAGTGGGTTAAAAAGAATGACGTTCGAAATTGAATTGAATGACGCTACCTACTTCGAATAAAATATTATCATTTTCATATAAGAAACGCATTTTTTCCAGTTTTTTTTTAAAAAAAGGTAATATATAGTAAGGTAAGCTTTTTTAATATTGGTGTGACTGCAGTGTAGACTCTCGTAAAACAACAAATAATAATGGCCAGTTAAGAATTGAATTGAATTGAATTGAATTGAATTCTTTATTTAATAACAATAGTTACAGGTCAATACAAAGAAAAAGGTAGCGTAGTACACAAATAGTACATAATATTATATAAAATAAAATAAAAACCTAATTACAAGGTATTTCGAAAAACTCTTCGTAGCTGTAGAACAAATGATCTATCAGCCAGTCTTTCAATTTATTTTTAAAAATCACAGTGGAAGATGCACTTTTAATATATTCGGGCAGTCGATTGTATATTTCCGGACCGATTACATATACCGATCTTTCAGATTTCGACAGCCTGTGTGGTTCTACTACGAGACGATCTTTATGTTTGTTACTGCGAAGATTGTACTCGCTAACGCCCTTACGTTTGAACAGGTCTAAATGTTCACGGGTGAAAATTGCTATCTGATAAATATACAGGCTCGGTAGCGGTAGTATTTTAAATTCCGAAAAATATGCGCGGGCTGAGACGTCGTCCGGCACGCCGGCCATCGCACGCACAGCTCGCTTCTGCATAACAAAGGCGCGGCGCCAGTCGGCGGCGCGCGCCCACAGCTCGGTGCCGTAGCACAGCTGCGAGTGCACGGTCGCGAAATAGCACGACCGCACGGTGCTGGTGGCTGCGACTAAAGAAATCGGGCGGTAAGATTTCATGTCGGACTTTTGACCTTTACCCTTATATAACGGGGAAATTTTTACTTTCTTTAATGATTCAGGGTAACTCCCTTGACGCAGACAACTGTTAAAGAGGTAAGCTAGTACAAAACATAGAGGATTGCACACAGACTTAAGCAGATTGGGTGACAAGCCATAAATGTCGGTGCTATTTTTTGGTGCGATACACGTTTTAAATATAAAATGGACCTCAGCTGGTGTAAACATTGCGAAACGCAGTGACTTATCGCTTGCATTCAAGCTCCTCGCGAGCATGTTGGCAACGCACTGGCCTGGGTTGGAGGCAGGCGCTCCGCACGCAGCCGCCGCGGATATAAATTCATTGTTTAAGGCGTCCACTAAAAGTTGCTTGGACGCGTACGGGGAACCGCTTGCGTCCAGGATCAGGTCAGTGAAGTCAATGTTATCGTGACATTTCCGCCCTAGCTCTCTATTTACAACATTCCACATACATTTTATTTTATTCGTATTATTGTTAATTAATGTGTTATAATAGTCAAAACGTTTCTTTTTCAATGTCATGTTATATTTTTTCAATAAATTATCGGAGATTCTGGAAATATTAATGGAAATTTCAATGTCATCTACATCTACAGATTTAAATTTATAAAAGTCAAATATTAATAATTTTAAATTAATAACCTCTGCGTCTATCCAAGGACATTCAGACTGCGGGACTTTAATAGTTTTTATCGGAAAGTAGGTTTTGGCTCGGTTTGTCAATATATTAATTACCGACTGTGCGAACGCCTGGCAGTCATCCTGATATTTGGCCACAACGTCTGGCCAATCAACAGACTCGATGGCTAAGCGAAAGCTTAACATATTGTTTTTTCCGAAGCATCGCTTAGTTATTATCCTTGGCCGAGACGCGCGCGCAAGCAAGGGAATGCGAAGTCTCTGTGCGGTGTGGTCACTTAGGTGCGTCACCACTGCCGCGGCGGACACACGGCCGTCAAGGATGTTCGAATAAGCGTGGTCGAGCAACGTCGCGCTATCACCCTCGATACGAGTTGGAAAATCTACATACTGCATGAAGTTATTTGCACGTAACGCATCCAGGAGTCGTTTTCTTATTTGGGACTTCTCTAGAAGGTTTATATTTATGTCGCCCATAATAACGCATCTCAGACCCTCGTCAGTTATTTTCGACAAAAGTTTTTCGAACAAAGAGAGATATTCGTTTGGATTTGTGTTGTTGGAATGATATATTCCGACTATTAATAAATTTTCATGCAGCAGATGTATCGCACAAATGTCAAAAACTTGTTCAATTGAAAGATCGCAATAGTCGACTCTATTCACAGCTTTAATGCCGGATCTAATAAAAATGCAGCTACCACCATGAGTTATTTTAGGCCTACAGTAGTAAGACATTAGGTCAAAATTTGTCAATGTAACTGATTTAATTTCATAATCACGAAGCCAATGTTCAGTGATGATTAGAATGTCACATTTTAACTCACAACTAAGCAGTACTTCCAGCTTCCTCGTCTTGCCGTACAGACTTCTTATGTTCTGATGACATAAAGTCAAGTTTTCAGACTGTTCCGCCCGTGTGTAGCGGGGCACAGGTGAGTGCGGTGGGAGAGGTGCCGGTCGCGGCGGCATCGGTGGGGGCTGCACCGCCGCAGAGGTGGCGGGGGCTGCCCGGCCTGTGGACGGTGATGGACTCGCGCTGTCCTCGGGCGTCAGCGGGGGTGATAGCGGAGTGGAGGGCCTTGCGATGTCCCCGGCCGCCGCTGCGTAGATCTGAGGACGGGTCGCCTGCCCGTCCGGCGCCGCCACGAAACCATTCGCTGACTTCTACCCGTGGCGGCCAGTTCTCCGAGCGTAGAAAGAAATCATGTTTGCTCGAAGGAATAGTGATGACGAATGATGCGTAATGGTTGTGTTTTAGGTTTAATTTCAGTGCGTGATATTCATTCGAAGGATTCTTTTTTGCCATGTATGTTATAAGTGACTCGGTAGTTGTTTCCGGTTTTAGAAAACATACGTGAATCTTTTTTACTCTTTCAACTGCTAGCAGATCAGTGTCTTCGGAGCCGGTGCCTTTTATTACTTCTCTCAATCGCTGCTTTCGCTGGCGGCCATAGTGCACCGTGTGCCATTTTGCCTGTGACTCGTCATCGTGCGATGCGTTATTAGTTTGCGGACGGGTTTGGTCTACCGCCCATTGTTGTGTTATCTCGCTGTTTAGTTTTGCATCCAGGGCACAGTTAGTTAATTCTAAGCTCTTGGATACAATATTTCCGCTTTTTTGGCGCGCGTCCGCTATGCTTGTTGTTGCTACGGCGTAGGACTTAGGTAGCGTAGATACCTTATCGTTAACAGTTTCCTGTATTTTTGGACGGCGTTGGTTCCTGGCTTCAGCTCTCTGTCCTCTCGCGCTGGCCCCGGTGCTCTGGACAGCCGCCGGCATCGAGGATGTTGATAAGCGAGAGCGAGTCATAGGTTTAACGTCGGGCTTACCTTGCGGTTTTGAGCTTGATGTCGGTTGGTCGGCCATATTGCCAGGCAATAAGTTGCTTATCTTGTCAAATTTCTCTTCTAACGACTTCACGGTTGATTCAAGAGCACTAATTTTCGTCATAACTGGTAGTAGACACTTTGTTATCAGTTTTTCTAATGAATCTAGGCTTATGCCTGCCATAATTACGACTTAAAAACTTTTTTAAATCAGAGCCGACACGAACGCCGCACGAGCGAGCGAGAAGTGTACCAGCCACGCGCCTAGACAAGGAATTTTTAAGAGCTTTGTTTATATAACTCTCAATTAATGGCGTGTTTAAGCTTTGGTAATTTATTTTAAAATGCAGCATATTTTTTACACTCACCTGACACACCTCTTAATGCCTCAGCTAGTATCGGAATCCTTTGTGTCGACATATCGGAGTAAAGTCCAGTTCCGTGGTCATCTAGAGGGTAAGGCTAAATTAGCCTCGAAGAAGCTTGGTGTGCTCAATAGATCGAGACAGTATTTCACTGCGGCCCATCGCCTGCAACTTTATAAGGCGCAGTTTCGGCCTCATATGGAATACTGTTCTCATCTCTGGGCAGGGGCACCCCAGTACCAGATTCTCCATCTGGACCGCTTTCAATGGAGAGCAACTCGAATCGTCGGCTGCCAGGATATTTCAGATCGACTTGACTCCTTGGCGCTGCGTAGAGATGTAGCCTCGCTCTGCATTCTCTATCGCATCTACTATGGGGAGTGCTCCAAGGAATTGTTCGGATTAATCCGTGCCGCCTCTTTTCGCCATCGTTCTACGCGTCAAAAAAATGGTTGGCAGTCCACAACTGTGCGTTTCACTAGAAACTTTTGGGTTCGCACATTCAAACTGCGGATTGAATTTCTGGATCGATACGTACGACATTCAAACCTTCAAGAAAAGAGCGTACTCCCATATTAAAGGCCGGCAACGCACTTGTGACTCCTCTGGTGGTGTCTATGGGCGGCGGTAATTGCTTTCAAAAAATATGCATATGATTTCCGATACCAAATCATTTAAAATAGTATAAAAATATTGCTAGCAAAATGTACATGTACTCGTAGGCTATTTTATTAAATTAACAGAAACGATAAACTTTCGGTTTAACCACGTCCAGGTACCTTGGGTGCATCCTGGGTGATAGATAGATATTCCTAAGACATTTCTTCTACCAAATAAAATTTCATAAAATGACTTTATTGATTCAAATGTTCTTAATAAATTGCGAATGTGTTTAAGTAATTAATGATAGTTGAGGTTAAATCGATCGATTTAAAAGAATAAGAAGGTCGCATCTATTGACATATTAAATAAGTATTATGATTTCAAACATCTTTAGAGTATATAATGACATTTGATCGCAATTTTCCCGATTATTTATTTTACGTTACGTGATAAAGAGCAAGCAAACCACCTCCTCTGTGGGCTACTAAGTGAATTTAATCTTTACAAAGTAGATTATTGGCTGAAAATCGAATGGCTGCGTCACAGCAAGCTCATTTATAAGCTCAAAATTGTTAATCGGTTTAACATCATTTAGGTAATAGGAAATAAATTAGGAATGTATGATATGAGGATATTTCAATATGATTCAGTTCAATATAAATCATTAAAACAATCCTTATTTTAATTCTAGTCTAGACCATTTAACTTTTCCAAAAATAACGATTTGTCTTTGGATTTCAATTACTTCTTTGACGTTTTTCTCCATTTGGCTCCAAGCTGAGTCGATGGACTTCGTCGGTATCGAATTGTCTTTGTGCAGGAATTTATGATAAAATTTAGCAATAAGTTGGTGAACGAAGACCTGGTGACGGTTGTGGGAAGCCGCTGGTTGCGGGCAGCACAGGACCGGTCGATGTGGAAATCTTTGGAGGAGGCCTTTGTCCAGCAGTGAACGGCTTTCACCTTATGATGATGATGAATAACTTTTCAAAGTAAGTACAACTGGAAGTTTATGTTCACGTTTTTTTTATCCACAATTGTTGGCCCTTGTTATCATAATTATCTTGGCATGATTATCGGACTTCCTAAGATTCTATCCCGACGAGATCTGAAATTGCACTATGCCCAACCAACCGAGTTTTAAAAAGTTGGACAGTGGCGGGAATCGTATCCGCGACTTTCTGACGTGAAAAGAGTAACCTAGTCACTTCGCCACAGAGACGATAAAAATGCATGTAATGCGGTCGCATAGTTAATATCAGCGGTTGATATGAAGTTGAAATACTCTAAAAGTATAAAACCTAGAAGCCTAGATAGATATGTAAACAAGTGTGTGGAAACAAACAACACAGGTTGTTTAGCAAAGTAACATTTGTTTCAAACGAAAGAAAAACCACAGTTTCGTGTTTAGAACTAAATCACGGGTACAAATGCACAACTTTGCATCTGATACGAATAAATTTGTTCTGGCGAACAAAGCCATATAGTACTAAACAAATTCCTTTATTTCTGTTCGTAAAAGGTAGACCTGAAAATAAACTAAATGAACATAAATATTTTTTTTCCACAATATCAAGTCTGTTAATGAGCGGTTCACTGTACATATACTCGTATAGCTAATAATTATATGTAATTCTTTTTAACATCATGTCATGATCAACATTATCAGTTAGAACGAGACATGGTTGGTTCAGCAATACTTCATTGGTCACCTGTATATTTTTATACACCACTGTTGATTTTAAAATAATTTTATACTTTTAGTCTTTTATTAACTGTACAGGATAAAACCTTATACGTTTCGTTCCCGTTATATGAAACTGAACAACTTTCCCCAGGAACCCAAACGATTTGATTAAAAAAAACTTTCTACTCTTCATATGAGTACGGCATTACGCGATCAATTCGCTTTAAATGTGTTTTTTCTAACAACCCACTAAATAAGTACCTAGTAGCAGGAAGGCCGTACATTCCCGACGACATTGGAACGTCATGTGGAAAAATGCAGTTTTCTCTTACATTTTCTACTTTGTTTTTAATGTCCTATTGCAGATACCCAAACTTTTTCAGTTCGCGGCGCGTTTACAGTTTTTGTATCTTTTATCACTATATTTCATCTGTGACAACAATGGGGCACAAATGATAAAAGAGAATTGAAACTCATTTTGAGTTGTGGCAATTTAAGTAAACGATATAACTACAAAAAAATGAAAATCCAAAGAAGTGGAAGCGATCAAAAGTCAAGATATAGAAAGCATGAAAGGCTGGATAATTTACAGTAAAGTGATTTAGGAGTTCCTTAGAAACTAAATTTGCATAGAAAATAGGCCAAGTTCAAGGGGAGATTTCAGCATCAATATTTAAGTGACGTTTACTGTGGGTGATTTGACCCTTTCACTTGTTATTTTCATACGCTGCTAAATTATCTCCCAGAGCGTGATATCATGATTTTACGTAGGTATATTAGACCTAACAATACAAAAATTTCTTAGAATGGATGAAATGAAAGTTTAAGCAGGATATTGTCGGAAGTACATCAAGTACATTTTCAAAATACACAATTTATTTAAAAAAGATAAGCGTATTTTAAGAAAAAGTTAAAATTACTATAATTTTGTGGTCCCTAATACCAAAGTTTCGAAATATCTGTATCTGTATCTCCAGTTTTTGACTTACTTTTAATGAATTTCCAGAATTTTAAGATTTTTTCCAATTATTTCCTTGTGACAAGTTGTTCGGCTGTTTTTGGCTAATAAAAATCATCATTTATGTAGAAGCATCGTTACAGGTAAATAAAAACATACGTGCAAAAGTGATACTCAGAAGCTGTCTTCTGTTAAAGAATAAAAATTAAGAACTCTGTTGTCAATACTCCGTCATTGTTTAATTCTAAACGTCTTTAATTATTTGTATCATCTGTGCCCGTTCTTTTTGACAGAGGCTTTAGCACAATTTAAAATAAGCATTTGTCGATCGATCAATAAAAAAATTTCAATAATAGAGATTTCACAGTGTTATTCCCCAATTAATACATATTTTAGTAAACAATATTTTTTACAAGTTTCTTATTATTTTAGCAGCAAAAATGGTAATGTATTTTAACACAAACGAGCAAGTTTTGTAGCAGCTGTAATTTTAATCAATTTAATAATAATAATAATTCTTTATTTGCTTCTTAAAAAATTTATAAGATTTATTTAGGTAGAGTGGATACTGAATAAAAAACAGGTAAGTAGGTAAATGGCATTAAGTATGCAGCCATATACATACAGCTATACTCCTGTCGTATCCTCAATATTGCATGAGCGTCCGTCGTTTCGACCTCTCGTCTCCCTACTTGCGTTTTATTTTCCCTTCATTGTCTGTACCTTTACGCAGGTATCGTAGATAACAAGCTCACATGGGTAGATTCACGGTAGATTTTAATTCATTGGCATGGGGTCTAATTATGATAGATAAATAGATAATTTATTTATTTCTCTAAAAAGCAGCACCATACAAATAAAACAAAATAGAAAAAAAAGAAATAAAAAATAACAGAAGAAAACTCTTTTTCTTTGAAAAACCTTTGAAAAAGGTCTTTTTTTTGGAAAAGGATGAGATATTCTGACTTATCTGAGATAAGAAACAGACGAATGGAAAACTCCACAGGAATTCCACATTAGGTTCGTGAATAAGTGGGGTTCAAAAAGTGTAAACTTATCACCAAATGATTAATCCAAATCCAAAACAAAAAAATAGTCTTGGAATATGTAGTTACTGTAGTTTTGCTTGCTACATATCTCAGTAAACCGACTAAATGACGCGAAAATACAAAATTCAAATTAGTTTATAACTCGCATGGCATAACTAGAATGGAGTTTGAAAATATTTAAAAAATATAAGGTGCTACTTTATTAGTGCCCGATATTTTAGTCAGTGCTTCTACTCCTGATTCTGATCAACTTTCCCCAAGAAACCCATAGTCAAATCGAAAAAATATTTTTGGAGTCTTCATACAAATCGATCAGCCGAGCGGCCAAATTAGTATGAAGAGCCCAAAAAATTTTTTGCGATTTGACTATGGGTTCCTTGGGGAAAGTTGGTCAGAATCAGGAGTAGGAGCACTGATTAAAATATCGGGCACTAATAAAGTAGCACCTTATATACTAATTTTATTTGCGGAAGCAGGAAATACCACATACTAGTAAATTATTTGTAGTTCTATACTAAAAAAAAGTATAATTATACCTATGCGTATAGCAATCACTTTTAATACTACCAAATCTGATCCAGATAGTTCATTTCCCCATACATATAGCGCTTTTTATTACTTATTCTGCAACTCTTTTATTATTTTAGTTTTGACTAACTTTTTTACCTTTTGTTTTAACTGATTGTTCAATATTAAAATTATTATTTTCATACTAATATAGTTTTAAGTACTGTCACTAACACATCATGGACTACTTTGTCTGAAATAAAAATAAAATGTTTTTATTATTAAGTCATTAATTGTAGGTGATTTTTAAATACAGAGTTATACAGGGTGTTAAAAAAGTGCGTTTCAATTTTAAGGGGTTACTTAGAATCAAGTATAGAATATAGGAAAAATATTGAAAAAATCCGATGGACTTTTTTTCAGATTCTCATACAAAATTCTCGATTTACTATTCAGTTTTAGTATGGGATACTGAAAATAATAATTTTAGATCGATTTTTTTTATATAGTTCCTGTATTCTATGCTTGATTCTGAGTAACCCCTTAAAATTTCAAACTTAGGTACTTTTATTAAGATTCTGTATAACAAAAGCCAAGTTTGTTGCTGTTGTTGGTCCGCCCATGGACCTTCGACCAAACGGCGGACATTGATAAAGTTTTAATTAAACAACTCTCTTTACTTAGCTAATACAAGTATCTATCTTAATTTCTTTCTGCTTCGTTCAACTATCTGAAACCATATTATAAGGAAAGAAAAACATTTTTGTTATGTTAGGATTCTTGTGTTTTGGATTGAAGGAACCACATCTTGTTATGCTGAAATCAAAATACATACTTTGAAAGCATTAAAGCTATTTTATTTATTCCAGGAGTGAAATTATATTTTTTCCTTTGCATATTAAGGTCCTACCACTGGTAAAATGAACGTAAACAATTGTTTTCTTTGTGATTTTAGTTAAGTTCTCCTAAATATACATACCTCTATATATTCGTATTTCGTAGATATTCGTAGATACAAAAACGATTAAACTAAACGTATGACTTACAATGGTCTTTTTCCTGCGTATAAATTACGTAGGAGTTATGCTATTTGTGAGTCAAAGTAAACACTTATTGTTGTAAGTCATATTTACCAATTGTATTTATCGATATTTTACTGTCATAAAAGCAGCTATATAAAATGCCAAGTGATTATATCCTCTTTATTAAATACATTTTATAAAGAGGATATAATCACTTTTAAAGTAATTATCGTTAAGTTACGTTGTTGTTTATTTAGATACAGACGGATCGAGAAATCAGCTTACTTTACGTGTAAATAGCTGTAATTTAGGTGAAAAAGTCATCTCTGGTGGGTATTTCAAATTTTATAAGGCATTTTATTACTTGCTACTACAATTCTTCCGCTATGTATCGGAAACAAAAGAACCTTCGGAAACTTATTCCTCGGCAGTCTGTCATCAGTTTTAATTCAATATCTATATATGTATGTATTTAAGTGTATATGTGTATGTGTATCAGTCTCTGGTACCCAAGATACAGGGAATCCTAGTTTGGGGCCAGATGACCGTTTGTGTGATGTTGTTGTTATTATTACATATATGCTAAGGAAGCTAAAGAGGGAACTCCAAAATTCAAGATTAAAGGCAAACTTCGTGTCGTGTGTCGTGTTTGCAGCCTTTGCTCCACCTAAATATTTCAATGTAATTCCTCTTTAAAAGTCTAAGGTTGACTGGAAGAGATCCCGTAAGGGATAAGTCCACCCTTGTATGTCTTGTCCTTGTTTTATGTATTGTACTTTGTTTTTTTCACAATAAAGAGTTTACAAACAAACAAACTTTTGAAAAACCTGGCTGGGTCGAGGTCTTACAGTTAATCTTTTGATCGATGGAACGGCTGAGACTCTCTTGGTGCGGTGCCCATTTTATAGACTTTTTAACCGACTTCAAAAAAGGAGGAGATTCTCAGTTCGACTGTATGTTGTTTTTTTGTATGTTTGTTACGCGATTACTCCGCCAATTATGAATTGATTTTGATGATTCTTTCTTTGTTTGGTAGGTATTACTTCAGAGGTAGTCCCATATAAATTTTATCGAAATTGAGTCAGCACTTTTTGAAAAAATCAACAAAAACTAAAAAAAACATGGCAAAATGGTAGTTGTTACGATTGAAGTCGGTTTTTTAACATGTTCAGCGTTGTCAATTATCAACGATCACGATCATATAGGTACCGGAACTTTTCAAGCCTTTTCTAGATAAATGCCCAAGTATGTCTTACAGGTTTAATATAGTTTACGAGCCATTAGTGGAGTTCATTAAAATATTGATGAATTGTAACAGGATACACGCCTAGGCACCGGAAATTTACTGACTGACGTACCTAAATTAAGGTTCAAGCTCTAGTAAGACCTAAGACCTTATCACATTGAAATCTAACATGAATTACTGAACTTGGAACTTGAAAATGTTTTAATTTTCATTTCAGTACAGTATTGCTGTATTCTTGTTTTCGTATTATTTTTCTAGTTATTCTATTTTATTAAACTAGAAAAAAGCAGAAGAGCTGTTTATCTACGCCGCCGCGCTGTCAAGCATGTGAAAGATGCAAAACAAATTATGATTCGTTCTGAAATTCATTGTGAACACTGACATACATGAAACCAGCATGAAAGTAGAAACAAATAATACATTTTTATTATAATATTAATAATATCCGGGACAAATCACACACGGTCATCTGGCCCTAAACTAGGATTCCCTGTACTATGGGAACCATAAAAAAAAATCAAAATTCAAAATACACCCAGACATAGACCAAACAAATCTGCTCATCACAGAAATGTTTGCCCTGCGTGGGGATCGAACCCACGACTCTCGGATCAGTAGTCAGGATCGCTAACCACTGAGCCACTGAGTTAGCCAATTATATTATTAAATTAAAGCCATTTTGATGATATTTTCGCACTAACTGGCAAGAAGTCATTCAAGAATAGTTCTTCACACTGTCGTCATTCATAAATCTTTCTTCACCATTGGTTATCAACTCTAGCGGATGTTCAGGAGTATTCAGCTCAGGTTTATTTAGCTTCACCTGCCCGATTAAGACTGAGCTGAAGGGAAGTGAATGCAACATTTTTAAAAAAGGTAGTTTGTTCAAATGACTTTAATTTTATTGACTTTCGGATTTGGTCACATATATATATTATTAATGGTTTGTAAGGGAAATGAATCTTTGATTTCTCATGTGTTCACCAAATAAATCTCCATTTCGTACTGTTCAAAAATAGTCTTGATTTTAGAGGTTTCATTTTAATTTTTAACCTCCAGTTCTGTGATTCTGTACGAATGTTTACAAATATTCCACGATGACGTAAGCTAACACCGCTCTATGTAGCCATGAATGAAACCCTTTCGGCCCGTAAGATTTGTTACGAAAACTGTAAGTGATTTGTTTTGTTTTTGGTGCCCTTCATTTTGAATTTGGATTTTGGAATTTCGAATAATTAACGAATAGAGTAGTTCACTGCATCAAAAGTAAATTAATGATTATGAAATATTGTTCTCAAAGGACGATAATCGATTGACGACTTTATGAAAACGCTAAAAGGTATGTCCTATGGATATGTCATCCATATCATCAAGTTTGGAATACAGTGTAAAGAGCTCTTTTATTGAAATTGCAGAAAAACGTACTCGCTTTGAATTTAATTACACATAAGTACAATTTTTAATTTAAAATAACGTAATAACGTACGTTGCATAATGAATGACGACATCCTCCACAATCTTTAAACATTTTTTGAACAAATTATCGTGTTTGACATATGATAAAAAGTAACTCAGATGACTGACAGTATATGGTATTTGACTACTAGTCATTTAATTAACTTTTCATAACTATCAAAATATGACACTGCACTGAAATTGTTTATGTCACTTTATGTGCGACCACAAGGTAAGAATAAGAATCGGGGATCCATCCGATACCGACACCGGGTACCCCAAGGTGTACAACTTGTTTAGCTATTTTGCCTTTAAGGAGAAATCTGCTTTTTATAACTTGTTCATAATAAGTAGGTGGTAATGGCAGATTTTAGTCATTATCTGATTGTATCATACATATCTTAATATTAAACTACTTTAAGAGCAGAACAAAAACAATTGACTGAGACTGACTCGGTGGCTAAGTGGTTAGCGATCCTGACCTCTGATCCGAGAGTCGTGGGTTTGATCCCCACACAGGGCAAACTTTTCTGTGATGAGCAGAATTGTTTGCTCTGAGTCTGGGTGTATAATATCTATATATGTATGTATTTAAATGTATATGTGTATGTATATCAGTCTCTGGTTCACAAGATACAGAGAATCCTAGTTTGGGACCAGATGACCGTGTGTGATTTGTCCCTGATATTATAATTGCACTACATTTATTTGTTATGTTGTAGAGGCCAGGCAAAGATTTAAAAAAAAAATGGACTACTTATAAAAAAATATCAATTTCTTTGTTAACACATATTTTATGTCTTTTTAGGATACCGTAGTCAACAACGAACCCTTATAGTTTTGCCATGTCCGTCTGTCTGTCTGTCTGCCCGCGGCTTAGCTCAGCAGAGACTATTGCACTAGAGAGCTGTAATTAGGCACGGATATGCATATTAACCACGCCGACAAAGTGGTAAAATAAAATCTGGAAAAAAAAATTCAGGTTACCTCCCCTACACGTGAAGTGGGGATGAAATTTTCTTTTATCGACTATCCTATGGTGTGGGGTATCGTTGGATAGATCTTTCAAAAATATTATGGGTTTGTGAAAACTATTTTTCGATTCAGGGATCCGTTTTTGAAATATTAAGCTTTAAAGTGCAATTTTTTGTCAAAGTCAGGAAAACGGTTATTTCTAGAAAAATGAAAAAAATCACGGCACGGCAGTAATATATATAACGAAGTTAAAAGGAAAACTATCACGGCTAAGTAGGCTTTACAAGTTAACGAGTATTAGACAATTTTGTAAGACGGGAGGTTTCCCCTTGAAGTCAAAGTACCTATTACGGAACCCTACACTGCGTGTGGCCCGACACGCACTTGACCGCTTTTTTATGGATTTTCAATAGTCAGGAAACATTCGTTATTTTAACATTTATTTAATATTAAGATATTACTTGTGACATCCAAAAGGATGAATTAAAAAACAAACAAACTTTGATTCATAAGCGTACTTATATCGAGAGTCAAAAAATATCTTGTTTTGACTTTTGACCCAGTTGTTATAGATTTCTTGGGAGAATGTTGGTCAGTTTTGAGGTTAGAAGTCATACCTAGTTAACGGGAAAGAAACGATTAACGTTTTATTCTGCATAATAATATGAGTTTTAACCGCCTCCGTAGCCCATCAGTGGCTTGTCCGCTCGCTTTAGATCAGGAGGTCGCGGGTTCGATTCCGGGCGGGGTCCAACTTTATAGGACTCGGTTTGGTTGGTGGTAGGACATTTTCGAGCCTGCCTGGCTAGCTACCACCGTCTTATCTAAGTCTTGCCGCCAAACATCAATGTTAACAGCATTGATGTGTTCCGGCATGAAGATAAGATAGCCAGTTCCCAATTGCGTTGGGGAATCTTGGTAAGCCCACTTCCCTCTTCGGCATCATCATCACTTACCATCAGGTGAGATGATGCCAAGGGCTTACCAATTGAGTGTAAAAAAAATGAGTTTCAGTGTAAACAATATCTGGACCATTAGGACGCAGAAATCATCAACCCGCCTGACTGTCAGAACCAGAGACAGACAATGTATTATAGTATAATGACCAGCGGTTGGGATCACGTCCAGTTGATTTCATCGTATCATTAGACATGAACAATATTATTATTATTCATTTATTTTCAGGCAACTTTGTAACTATCGTACAGGCCCATAAATACATAAAAACTTATACAATTTAAATGATATAAATACTATAAATAAATAAATACAATTATAAGTTAGTCTATTTTAGCTGATCGTTTTTCTGTGCTATAGTGTTGCCGATATTGGCGTTGGAGTCCCGAAGACTACATCGAAACCGCCGAAACACCACGCCTTTCGGCCAGAAGTCTTCTGTCATTAAGGTGTCCAAGCTTTTAGCCGGTTAAAGTTGTGTTTAGTTAATAAGACGAAAGTGTGTCTATCAACTACTTTTGATTCAACTAATAGCCTTCGTATTAAAAAATATGGCTCATAATTTATATACTGCTTGAAACCAGGTTTGGAACTTAGAGGTTTAGTAGAAGACAAAAAGTAATTGGCATAAAAATATATTAGGTGACACATCAGCCGAATATAGGGTTCATATATCATTTACTTTACTTATTTACATATATCAATTTTTATTTGTAATTATAAAAGTTCACAACAGTTGTATATAAATATAATAAATATACTTTGCTTTTATATGGGTAAAACTCTGTGCTGTGTACTTTGTGTGCCTGAAATAAAGATTTATTATTATTATTATAAATAGATGTAATTACAAATAACCTTTTCAAGGCATCAGTGAGTTATACAAGTAACAAATAGACAATAACATAAGGAATGAACTGTAAGCATGTCACATTATATTAGTTAAATATTCCCTTGTCATAATAAAAACAAATAAAACACAAATTATGCTATTAGGTTTCGATGTACCTGAAAGCAACCACATAATTCCTACTTTTGAATCTGAAAAAAAATCCTAGCGACCAATGTTGTTGGACTTTCTATACAAAGGGTGATAAATCAGTTTGAGTAGATCGTTTTTTGCGAATTGACTGTGGGTTCCTTGTGGAAAGTTGTTTAGTTTCATGAGAAGAAGCCCCAGTTTAAAAGTTTTAGTTAACTTGAGTACGTACTCGTAGATACATTGTTTTCTTATCTTATATACATTGTTGGAAAACCTTGGACACCAAACTGGAAAACTGTCAAAATGTTAATATTAAAAGTGTCTTGCAAATCGCACACAATGTAGCTAACGTTGCTAGTGTGCTTGAAAATGCTTTTTTATAGCAATTCGTTTACGTTGCAACGGTTTTGTGGTTCGAGAAATGTTACAATTTAGTTGCAAAAGCTTTATGAATCTGGCCTCGAAATAAATTTTATATCTAATGGTTTGTTGTTACACAAATAACGATTTAATTGAAAGCTCGACAGCATAAAACTCTATCATGTGATGGATTCTTTCCATATAATATTTATATCCTGTGACATGAAAATCTCTTAGTTTAGTATGGTTTAGCAACTCTACAAGTCGAAAACAAAGTACTCTATTTCAAAATTACATTAAGGAGATATCGTATATCTAAAGACTACGAGTATATCAATAAGGGAAACAGACATAATGAAATGTTTGGGAAAATCCGGGCCAAATGGGAATGAATGTTAAGGATTAGAAGCCCTGATGAATTGGACAAAGGGGCCAAATCTTGTTCGGTTTGTTACACGTCAATTTGTGGTTCACAGTACCGTGTTTCAAAGGTTTGTCCCCTGAGCCCTGAGCCATTATGCGTCTACCTTTACTCTGAGGTTTTACTTTGGCCTTTTTTTGATCTTTACGCAAGACAACAACATCTCTGCGCTCTGGTCGAGTAGAGTAATCGAAGCGCATTCAAATTTTAAAATAAATGGTATGTTTTTTAAAAAGCTCCATAGTTGTCTTCTATATTAGATAAATAAAATATTTAAACGCAACAATAGTAGTGTCCTGTGTCTTTATTCATTATATAGTAAAGGGCTGGGCTTCATTCGCGTCTTCATTCGAATTAGAATGAATGCAGCCCATTCCTTGTTTTTTTTTAAACTAACATCCTATTAATTTTAATCGCTTAGGGATCAATATTTAAAAATAATCCATTTCCAATCCTATTACAAGAAGAGTATCAAACTTGGAAGCAAGGAAAAAATAAATAAAAAATAGTTAAATTCAATTGTTCCAAAAAATATTAGGAAGTGTATAGAGTGCCGCTAGCGGTAACACAGTTCTATGGGTTACGGTGCCGTAAACTTGCGGCATCCGAGAGGATGTGTATAGAGTAGGCTGTCCCTTATATGGACGAAAAATTTTTTTTTTGGGTTATAGAAACGCATACCCCTTAATTCTTTGTTAAATATTAAGCCTTACATAAATATAAAATTTTAACTCTCTAGGTTAATATTAACCCGTGCCGACAAGGTCCCATTTTTTTTATAAAAGTAGCTATTTTTGAGTATTTCTTGATATGTAGCTAGATCGTTGTTAATATGCATATCTTGGGTAAAAATTGACGAATCAAAAAATGTAAGTAATGCTTTTAATTAACAAGCAAATAAAATTATACAATTATTCAGGGTACTTCTTTTTTAAAGTCTCTTTTTTGCAGTCTGGATACAGCTTTCTATGCTCTTGCACACAGCGTAACAAGAATTGTTTTTGTTCCTCTTCTGCGGTAATTAAACCATGAAAGTCTTGCATAAGCTTTATAGCTCTTTCAGCTGTGTCATTTACAGCTTTTAAGCTTAACACCTTTCTCTTAGCTTCGATGAAAGCTGCATTATAGTCCCACGAAGATACGTTTTCTTCAAGAAAACTGGTATCGATTTTTAATCGCGAAAAACATTTTTTGCTTTCAGCTGACACGAAATCGCTCAACGACTTCCCTGTAACAATATGATTAGTAGGTATTTCAAGGAAATTAACCAAATTTAGAACAAACAACTCAGTTAAAATATTTAAAAAAAACTGTTACCATAGAAAGAGGCAGACATCTCTTCTTTCGATGCAACATATCGCTTCCCGAAGTCATATGCAGTTTCTCTTTCAAGTTCGTTACCATATTCGCCTTGGTTTTTTCATCAACATCATCATCAAAGAGTGATAATATCACCACTTCTTCTGATAAATACCACAGGTGTTGACTGAACTTACTCAGAGCCGCTTTGGAAATTACTTTTTCAACATTTTCATAGTCTTTCAACGTTTTTAAAAAACGCAAATCTTGATTCGGTGCCTTCACTGCCAAACTGCATCCGAGCCAGGGCTTCACATAAATTGCCACAATAAATAAACAAACATCTTGCAATGCTCGTTTGTCTTTAACGCTCATTTTGAATTGAGACTGCAGCAAACATATTTTCAAAGAGTAAATAGCTCTTGCCATCCATCGTGCTTGATGCATTGCGCCAGGAGGACGAATTTTAATTTTACCCTCATTATCTCCTCCCAAGTAAATAATGGATAGCTCGATTAGTTCTCGATAATCGTCCCGTACGATGGATTTCTGTAGTTCATGTTTGAAAAAGGTCAGCAATCCCTTAATGGTCGCATCAGAAAGATGCTGTTTAACGAAATCTATGCATGATTCGACAGCCTCAGGATTAATGTTCTTCCAGCTGTCTCTAAACTTTTTGAATAGTGGGATATCGGGACTGCTAGTGACTTGGTGAATCTTTGATTCAAATACACTTTTGAGGACCAATTCATACACATGGTAGCGGCAAGCAAACAGTAATAATTCTCTTTCTAATTTTTGTTCCAAAAGCACACAAGCTCCATTTATGCGCCCTGTATTAGATGCTGTTGTATCACAACACATAATTTGAACCTTATCAGTAAGGTTCCAATCATGAAGCGCGTTTGAAACAGCTTTAGCTTGATCTTTACCGGAAGAACTATCTAGTTTTGGTACTGCAAGAAGTTGCTCCTTCTCTACAAAGGAAATAAGGATCGGCAGGCGTTCCTCTTTAAAACTTCTCACATCTAGGCCGGGTCACAATTTTCCATCCCAATGAACTGTAACTACTTCTGGCACGTTATTCTGAAAATCGGATTTTATAGATTCTGCTCTATCCTTTCTTATCTGTGTTCGAATACGTTGAATAGAAGATTTGTTAATTGGATAGTCGTCGCAACAAAGACCTAGTGCTACTATTACTGCTTGAATTATATAAACTGAATCTCTTATGCTTAGTTGACATCTGTCTAAAGCTGCAACTAACTTAGGTGTGATAAAATCTTTCCTTCCTCTTTTTGTAGTAGTTACCGAACTTTCAGATTGAGATGCGGCAGGCAAAGGTTCCTCCAGGCTTTCTTCAGAGCTGGTAAATTTGCCTTCATGTAGTTCTTGTGGTGGTGTTAAGCTGTGTGAAGTAGAAGATGTCAATGAGCTCGCTGAAGTCATTTGCTAGAGCCTCCTTTTCTCCTCTTCTAGTTTTCTCTGCCTTGCCTTTTCTTCCTTCTCAGCTATTTTTTTGTCTACACCTGCCAAGCAACCAAGGCGCCCTGGCTCTCTTTGCTTTTGTAGGAAAATTTTATCTTCTTCAATTTTCATCCTTTTAAGAGCATCAGCGTGAGCGATATCAAATAAATTATCCAAATCCTTTAGAAAATCCTCCTCACGGCGTTTAAAAACATCCTGTGATTTTTTGCGGTTTTTTGAAGCTCTCGCCAGACTTGATAAAGATCCACAAGCTTCTTCACACAGTTAGGAAGAGCTTTGGTAGGTATTCTAGCCTTTTCCCAGATATTCTAGATTTTCTGCTAATATGCTGCAAGTTTACGGCACTGTTACCTATTCAACTATGTTACCGCTGGCGGCACTCTATACACATCCTCTCGGATGCCGCAAGTTTACGGCACCGTAACCCATAGAACTGTGTTACCGCTAGCGGCACTCTATACACTTCCAAAATATTATATCGTTATTTCTCGAGAATGAAAACGAAGTGCATTCTGCCACTTCACGGAAGTAATGAGGGTGGGCGGCCCTACGACATATATTAAAATTACGGTAATCTGTGATTCCCAAGTTTCATACTCTCCTTGTTAAACCTCTCATATGCTATCGCTTATCGCTTTTCTAAACCCAATTTTCAAGTTTAAAAGTTATCTTTAAAAGTTGTGATTTACCTGTCAGTGAATCATGTCACGATACTGTTGTATAAAGTATCGAATTGATTGATCGAATAAAATAATATATAATAATAATATACTTTATTATAGTTGTTTCCATGCTTTCAAAGTTAAGCAGTTGGTGCAATTTGCTATCACTAGATGGCATGTGTACAGTACAGTATGGCCTAAGCTAGAGCTATAGAAAGAGAACCGTGCCTTAGCAGTGGGCTATAGGTTGTTAAGGTCAAAGAATTTTTTTTACCGTAAAATGGCGGTAATTTAGATAGGTTATTATAGTAATGTGATTCTACAATATTATTATATTAATAATAATTATGTACTTACACACATAAAAAAATTAACTGTTCTTAAGTTCAGAGTCGAAGGAGAGTAGACCAACAGCACTAGAGATGCAAATCTGAATACAAGCAAGTACAATACTATTGGAGTATTGTACTGTACAATGTACAGAAGTAACTGTTCAGTGATTACGCCGCCCGGCTGCTGCTATTGTGCCTCGGGAAGGACACAATGGACACTGGCTCTGATGAACATCGCTACTTTGTCGAAGCTATTAATCGAGTGGAAGTGGACACGTTATGTCTGCTTCTGATTTTATTTCAGATTTTTTCATATATTTTAAAAACGGATTAACATTTAGCAAAAAGTAATGTAACGCATATTATTTTTTTAAATATCTACACATCTGCTATAATTTACAGAATTTGACGTTTATGTTCTTACTCATAGTTTATGAACTTTTTTTGTGTAGTCAAAAACGTTAATGACAATGCAATAACTTAGTTTAATGATCTATTTGGTATTAAAAGAAAAAGGCTGCGTACGATTTTTTTTTCTCTGTTGCTGTGCTGTATTTTATTAATTATAATTCTTCTTACTCCACATACGGGGGCCAACTCCGAATTGATGGAGCTTGCTCTGGGGATTGGAGAGGATAAATCTGTATCTGAAGTTTTCAAACCGGACCTGACAACGCCATCACTTTGTGATGGTGACCGGCACTGATAACGACAAAGGAGACCGTCGAGATAAATGCCACTAAAAGTTAAACCCATCCAGGTTATGACCGTGTCTAACCTGCATGATCAACGCAACCACGCGACGCGAGCACTGAGATACGACCGCTTAAAATTTTGGTTGATTTGGAAAATAAATAACGTGCATATCTATTAAACCGCTAAAGCTTAAAGCTGACAACCAAATTATAATACTACTAATTGCGTATTTCGCGGGTAACTTGATTAGAAATTTAAATTGTTTAACTCCAATGGAATAACTAAACAAAGTGAGTATAATATTTGATGTCATTAGCTATGCTGAGCATATCATTATTTTCAAATTGGTTTTATGTTAGTCGAGCTGTAAATATGGCCGATCTGAATGTATAGGGTCGTATAAGTTTTAAAGGTATTTATTTCTGTTAACACATGCGTGATTTAGAAACATTATTATCCTTATGATTAGTATAATTTATTATTTAAATCGACTTCAAAAAAGAGGCGGTTGTGTAAGTCGGGAACCAATTTTAATGATTTTTTTATTTTATGGAAAAAAACACCTGAAATAAATAGTTTGAGGACAATCGTTTTGAGGACACTACCCTTAATGCTTCAGCTAGTATCGGAATCCTTGGTGTCGACATATCGAGTGAAGTCCAGTTCCGTGGTCATCTAGAGGGTAAGGCTAAATTAGCCTCGAAGAAGCTTGGTGTGATCAATAGATCGAGGCGGTATTTCACTGCGGCCCATCGCCTGCAACTTTATAAGGTGCAGGTTCGGCCTCATATGGAATACTGTTCTCATCTCTGGGCAGGGGCACCCCAGTACCAGATTCTCCCTCTGGACCGCATTCAATGGAGAGCAACTCGAATCGTTGGCTGCCAGGATATTTCAGATCGGCTTGACTCCTAGGCGCTGCGTAGAGATGTAGCCTCGCTCTGTATTCTCTATCGCATGTACAATGGGAATCCGAGGAATTGTTCGGATTGATCCCTGTCGCCTCTTTTCGGCATCGTTCTACGCGACAATATATTCATCCCCATCACTTAGATAGTTGGCAGTCCACAACTGTGCGTTTCACTAGAAACTTTCTGCCTCGCACAACCAAACTGTGGAATGAATTGTCGCCTCCGGTCTTTCCGCACCGATACGACATTCAAACCTTCAAGAAAAGAGCGTACTCCCATATTAAAGGCCGGCAACGCACTTGTGACTCCTCTGGTGTTGCGGGTGTCTATGGGCGGCGGTAATCGCTTACCATCAGGCGATCCGTCTGCTTGTTTGCCACCTCTGCCATAAAAAAAATAGAAAAAATATTCCACGCTGTTCTTAAAACAAACTACGCTAACCGAATGCTATTAAAACATATCAGTATTAAAATACTATTATGGCTATGTTAAATTCCCTGGCATCAACTATGCTGAGGCAGCTAATTATTATTCGCACCTAAATTAGATCGCCAGCGGTTTGGCCTTTGTTAGGTTGGCGCCCGTCGAGGGACCAGCTATAAATTTGAAACGAGTACAATTATGGAACTAATTTTATTTAGCTATTTAAAAAGAGAGGCTTTCAAGGTTTAAGTGTTGTTACGTATTCAAAATGTACGTAAAAAAAGATTTTCTGGAACTCCATTAGAAATATAGTCAATCGTGAAATCGTCAAAAGAAATTGTTATACTCGTAATCATTTATTTGAATGTAGGTATTAGTTATGGTTACCTGAAAAAGTTAAAGCCTTGAATTACTCGAAAACGTGCTCAAAATATTTTTAATAGGAGACAGACTACAGACTATTTACTTATTTCACAAACGACGATTTTTCGTCAGAAATAAATAATAAAATAAGCAAAAGATATGGCTACATTATCGAGTGCGGGCCAAAAACCGTTATTATCTAGAAATCGTAAGGTATATTAACAGAGCACATTCACACGTGTCGTACGCGTTTCCAAAATGGCGGAAAACTACAGTCGTTTCGCAATTTGACACTGACAATGAGTTAAGGACATAACATGCAGTTACTACAACACTCCCACAGATCACTGTGCACGCTCCGCTGGGCAAAATGACTGACCGGTAACTAATCGGAATGACATATTCTAAACCAAGTTTCTAAACTTGGTTGCGACACTGTTATATTTTGCGACACTGAGACCAAGTTCATCAATGTTTCGAATATTTGTAGTACTATACTTCTGTTTTCGGTTCATACGGGGCGCTAAAAGCTAAATTCAGAAGTTATATGCAATTTTATCAGACATCGGATTTATTGCGCTTGTTTCTCATACCCTCTCAATATTCTCAATTTGGAGTTTCCAGTTTAAATATTAAAACTGCTAAGAAGAAATCGACTTAAATAATAATATCTGGCCGTACACTATACACAAATCTACGAAACTGCAACCTTTAAAGCCAGAGCCACTTTAGTTAACTGCAGTCATAGTCATAATATAGTTCATCCTCACACGGAAATGTGATACATATTCCATAACATTCGTTTGTGAAGGCATACTCGTACGAGCGCCACAGCCCAAACTAGAGCAGTAACAAGGTTCCAGATGAATATTTAATACTTAGGTGCTGGAACGAAGTGGTATGGCTTCAGAATGAATAATTAAAAGGACTACTAACTGCATTTCTGCATGGCATTCTAGACAAACTAACTTTTATAAACTTCTTTTAATGTCAACAAAATTTAGTGTTCCATGAACACAGGAAAAACATTGCTTAACCCTAGCAAAGGTTTTATTTAACATACCTAAATAAGTCAAAGTCAAAATCTTTTTTTAAAGTAAATGCTGACGCATTCTTTTAAATCGTCTTTTTTCCACCCCTACAAAGTTCCTACCACTTGGAATTAGTAAAAGCAACTCGCCCAACACATATCTACTTGTTCAAATTCTTTACAAATAAATAATAAAGTCCAGGTTTTTAAATGGCTTCAGAACGTAGTACGTATTCTTTGAATTTCTTAGAAACCAACAGGTTAATTTTACTTAGTAAAGTTTTTCGATAAACTTTTATAAAAGTTCTTGTATACACTACAACGAGGCATATTCACTAAGTTCGTTCCATAAAATAATACTCGATCAGAAAAAGCCGTGCAAACACCGGTTATATGGTCTGTTAAAAAAACAAAGAAAAATCAAATTAATTTAATATTATAGAAACAAAAATAAAAAACAAAAAAAAATAGAGACTATTAGTAGATTGATTCGTATGTATCAGTTTAATACTGTATGGAACCGTTACGTCTGTAGAGTGCGCCATTTTGAATTCACGAATCACCTTAGTCGAATTTACAAGTGTAAGCGAAATATTTTCTACTACATTAGCTATAGACGTGGCTGGAAACCGTTCGTTTGCCGATCGCTACTGAATAATGTATGAACGAGTATTTGCTTATATGATAACTATTTTACGGTTATATGCAAGCATTGCAGTCTCAAAGCTTTTACATCTTTACCTAGAAGTTCCTTTTTTAGGGTTCCGTACCTCAAAAGGAAAAAAGGAACCCTTATAGGATCACTTCGTTGTCCATCCGTCTGTCTGTTTGCCTGTCTGTCTGTCTGTCTGTCTGTCTGTCTGTCTGTCAAGACCCTTTTTCTCAGGAACGCGTAGACGTATCAAGTTGAAGTTTATGCCGCATATTTGACACTCGCATGGAAATCAAAACCTATAGGGTACTTTCCGTATACCTAGAATCATGAAATTTGGCAGGAAGCAATGTCTTATAGCACAAGTAAAGGGAAAAGTCCGAAAAAAAACATTGTTACATCACAATTTCTTTGTGATGTAAAAAAAAAAATGGCATAGAAGTTTGATTTTTTCACAGCTTCAAGGGATTGCAGGCCTGAGAATTTGATATAGAGTTCCAAGACATGTGTGAATATGAATTTATACGAACCGAGGGTTCCGTACGGTTTTTTTAACTGGGGGCTTCCAGTCATACCGAAGGAGCTGTATGGAAAATTTTAATGGTCTTAGGAATTTGTATGGAGAGTCTAAAATACGTATACACTATTTAGTGAAGAGTATAGCCATACAGTACAGGGTGAACAGCGACGTGCTCTGTGCGAAATACTCTTTTACACCTTTTTTCATGTATCTGTAGGTATCTGTTAGTTCAGTTTATCTCTTAGACTATTTACTCAAAAAACTTAACCTGTATTTATTACAACTATGCCCGACCTAAAACCTAAAACGGAACTCTCACTCAGCTGATCGATTTGTAAAACTTTTAATTCCACATGTAGAATCTAGTCGGTAAAAAGTAAACAACATAATTAGTAAAAAATATTGAACAATTTTGATACTCTAGGTTTCTATAAATAAATATCGAGTTCGAATGGAAACGATTTTTTTTTATGATAGTGCATTTACGTGACAAAAATATATAATATCCAGACGTAATGACTAATCCCTCCTAAAATATAAAGTTGTAAAATAATCGTTAATTTCACGCTAGCGATGTTTAAACTTATTTACGACTAAGCTCAACTTCTGTCAGTTTATTGTTTAGGGTCACAGTTGATCAACTTTTGGTGCAAGGTTATAAAGTCATATTCGACTGGCATTAAAATCCTTAATAATTTACGACAGTAGGCTTTTCTTCAATGCTTTGAAAGATTCAATAGTCGGCTCATTATTTTTAAAAGTGACTTTTTACATGGGAAGTCAAGCTTTTTTGTGCCAATTGTATAAGTTTCTTTGAGAAAATTGTTTCCTCGTGCCAAATCCATCCATGTATCATCTGCAATTTACAGCTTCTCAGCAAAGTTTGGAAAGTCATCCTGTATAATATGCAAATGCATCATCACATAAACACATCCTAAAACATAAAGTTGTATTGATATTATAGTGAACAGCAGGATACCTATTTTAAAGCTGACCACGCCTTTATTTATACGTATACGCGCCGTAGGAGTCGAAAAAGGCGAACGGACCGAATTCACAAATTATTTGTATCATACATAAACCTCTCTCACAAATCTGCGAACCCGCCGATTCAAAACCTTAAAGAAGACAAGAAATCTCGATTCGTTCGGCGCAATCGCTTCCCTCTGTTCTGACAGATCTCGGGGCACCTTTATACTTCCTTATTCCCAATAAAGTAAATTCGAGCTTAATCAAACTAACCTGAAACTACTGCACGGATGTATGACCCAATGGCCGGCCGCCTTCTGCCGGATCCGCTCCTTCATCAGCGCCTTCTTCGAGCCAAACAGCTTCATGGCCAGCTTGTTATCTGTGGGCTGGAAGAGGGCCTGCAGCTGGTTGCGGAGGAAGCCCTGCTTGGCGTCCGAGGCCGGCGGCGCGGGCTCCACCGGGGTGCCGTATAGCGACACATCGTCCAGTCCCCCGAAGTGGACCTTCCCGGTGCCGCTGCCTTGCTTCAGCGACATGTCTGCGTCGCCTGTGAACAGAGAAAAGGAGGTCAGATATATTGAAGGAGGCGTTTCGAAACACTGAAGCAGGCAGTCCTTGTTCTCTCTTTAGAATCTTTGGAAATAACGCTTCTCGATAGGAAGGAGGGATTGTTTAACTTTTTTGTTAACAACCCATTACGTCCCCACTGCAGGGACACGGGTCTCTTCCCATAGATGGGGAAGGTTAGGCCATACTCCACACACGGGGGTCAAGTCCGGATTGGTGGAGGTTGTGGGGCTAGTGGCCAACCCCCGAGTCAGAAGTTTTCAAGCCGCCTATAAGGCCTCCGACATGGCTTAACGACTGCCATCTAGCGATAGCAGCCGGCACCAACGGCTTAACGTGCCTTGCGAAGCACGGAAACGGTCGAGATAAATACCACTAACAGTCAAACCCATCCAGGTTATGACCGTGTCTGTAGTCAGTTAACCTGCGTGATCGACGCGACCACGCAAGCTGCTCTGAGCCACGACCGCTTAACTTTTTTAACAGGTGATAATATACACGAAATGCTCTTGTTACAAGTATTTTGATATAAATGAGTACTAAAGTAAAATAAAAAAATAGGATAAAAGTTTAATTGCCGAAACCTCATTCCATCGAGCGAATCGTATAACTATGTTAAAATTTCCCTCTATTCCCACTAGTTCAGTTGTCCAGTTCAGTTGACTGGACAAGTGGGTTTTGTTTTCTCGTTTGTTCAGTTGACTGGACAACAGAGATTTATTTTCTCGTTTGTTCAGTTCAGAAATTATTACTCAAACAAACATTTTTACAATTTATTTTTTATACTACCGCAAGTGACATTCATATGTAGGTACTAGTAGGTAGGTATGTAAACTCTTTACTTCTCAACACTAGAGTGCTGGCCACTTAAAATCGATATGTAAACTCTTTGTCTAATCTGCTCTTCATAAAACAATTGGCTTTTGACTAGCAATGACTTTTCAGTACAGTACATGTAAAACAGTTTGTTGTATGTGTAAAAGCTAAAATGAATGAAAACGAGATTAAAATCATTAAACGCGGCAGAGGCCGTGTTCTAATATGTGCTGGACATGAATATTATCGCGTCTGTGCGTACGAAAACAAAAATACTTTGTGGCGGTGTGCGAGCTACAAAAAAACAGAATGCAATGGCACAATAACCATTTCTGCGGTATGTTTATCTTTTATTAAATGTTATCCCAACATACAGGGTGTTACAAAAGGTTCGAATACTTAATACTTCAGGACATGATAGTACCCATCAATATAAACAACTTTTACTATGGAGACAATTCTAAAATCGCGAACAATAAATTCCCTTTTGGTCGAGTAGGTATTGACATTTTCTATGGAACAGCCGATTTTTTTTCGCGATTTTAGAATTGTCTCCATAGTAAAAGTTGTTTATATTGATGGGTACTATCATGTCCTGAAGTATTAAGTATTCGAACCTTTTGTAACATCCTGTATACTAGATACTTTTTTATAGTTTTGGTTGATAATGCTATTACTTTTTGTTTATTTTAAAGGATGTACAAACAGCTGTTAAAAAAACTGAACATATCGATTTATGTGTGCCTGATATTAATAAAACGACGATGGCGATCATTATTAATAATAGCATACAAGAAATCGTTTCTGGTAGTGAAACAGCGCCTGCGGTGTACAAAAAAACAGTAGCGGGCTTAAAAGATTCTGGAATTGATCTAATTAATGAAATACCGCCTTTTGAAAAAATAAAGTCTTCTGTTTATCGACAAAGGAACAAAGAACACCAAGTAAAGAAAACATGTTACATTGGAGACAGTGCTATGGCAGTGGAAGTGCCATCAAAGTATTCCGATTTTCTATTGGCAGATTTTAATGACGATGTACGCATTTTAGTATTTTGTTCAAAAGAGGCGAGGGACCAATTGCGTAAATCAAAAATTTATCTTGGCGACGGTACCTTTAAAATATGCCCAGAACCTTTCAAGGGAGGAGTGTACACCATTCACGGAGATTTAAATAGTTCAGAAGATAATACTGCGTTGATGCCATTAATTTACGTTCTTTTGAGTGATCGTACTAAGGAAACTTACCTCAAAATGTTTCGCATTATAAAATCTCAAATTCCTGAATGGGAACCTACTCTTTTCGTCACCGATTTTGAGGAAGCAGTTATTCAGGCATTTAATAAGTTATTCCCAAATGCAGAACACCAAGGATGTTACTACCACTTTACTAATACATTGTGGAGAAAAGCCAAGAGGTTTAAGTTGACACGTAAACGTAAAAATAGAATAGTGGGCCTATGTTGTGTTTTACCCTTGTTGCCTAAGGATTGTGTAACGGAAGGATTTGATTACATTGTTTCACAAATTGATGATTTCGAGGATAAATCAGATTTGAAAAAGTTTATACATTACATGCAGTTTTGGATGAAACGCCAAGATTCTTGGAATGTATTTGGGAAGCGCCACAGAACTACAAACTATGCAGAAGGTTGGCATCGAGCGATCAACGGAATGTTTAAAACGAGACCAGCAACAATTGTTCAATTTCTTTATAATTTAAAACAAGACGCAGCGTTTTTTGCAGTACGAACAAAAAACAAGTTGACCACCAAGAGGACCAAAAGCCAAATCGAAAACGACGCATTCATTCGTCATGTACAAATGCAGTTACTAAACGGCGATATTATTGTGGCTACCTTTTTGGAAAAACTACGCGTAAATTAAATAAAAAATATTAAATGTAAATAAATGTAACAATAACAAGGTGCAGAGCTAGTCTTATTTTTAACTGAACAAACGAGAAAACAAAACCCACTTGTCCAGTCAACTGAACTGGACAACTGAACTAGTGGGAATAGAGGAAAATTTCAATACCCAGGTACCTGAAATGATTACTACAATCACCCAACACACATTATGTGACCAACAATAATGTCAAATTTATGTCTCGTGATGAAATCGGCGAGAGTCATGCCAATTTTCAATATTTACTTCATTAAATTATTTAAAATTCGCACTGGCGTTGCTAATTTGGCGTATATTAGAATATCCGACAGTTCATGCAAACTAATTTTAAACTATAAGGAAACCATTAAAATTGTATGTTTTTATAGTAGGTATGTAAGTTAATTTATTGTATATGTTTTTATTTTGTACGTAATATTTTCTTAAGTTATTTGAAAATAAACTTTATATTAGTTATAATAATCAGAAACGTCATAAATAGGTTTATATGTACAAGTTTCATACGTAAACAAATAACTCAAAAATCCTGTAAACGAAAGACAAATTCGAACATGGTCTCAATGAGTGGAGATTGACTTAGCATTTCACCCCAGCTTCTTACGATACAGGAAGATTGGTAAGCGAATCTTTAATCACTATCTTAAATCTACTTAATAAAAAAGCGCCTTTTTATTTTGTGAGAAAGGTTTCTAGCTTTTTTCGGTAGAGTGCTACCATAATTATGGCTTTAATACCTTAGCAAATACAAGCAATAGTATTTCAGAATAATTCCGAACATAGAATGCTTGTTTGTCTTAGTCTGTTTGACATTGACTACGAATTTCCCGCCGAATAAACTGTCAGGTGAATTTTAAAGGTAATCAAACAACAACGTTAAAAATCGCACTTGTCTGTGCGATAATCATATTCATGAAAAAGTTTGCAAAATCCTGAAGAAGAACTGTCAGGCGATCATTCACTCGGCTCGGTTTTGGAACGATATAGGGTAAAATTCGCATCACCCCGAGTGAATCTTTGGTTATGGAACGCAACCTGAATAAGCTAAGAATTTGATCTAAGATCGCTAGACATTCATTTCCATTTCCAGTCACTTTTAGGATGTTTTCAGTCATTTTGGTTTTCACACTCCCAAATAAATTAATAATTTAAATTAGTTCACGTTATAACAGCCATTCCTTTTGTTGGTTAGCCTGCAAAGGCTCATGCAAGCTTTGGACCCGCATTAAATGGGCTACCATTGACATTGGCATTGAGACGATACGCTTGACTGATCCTGTTCAATGCATTTAAACTGCATAGAATGACTAATGGGTGGATAACTTCCATGCCATATTTCAAATTTTTGACTCCCAATTTTTGGAATGAGATTTTATTTTTTGCGCAGTACCTAGTCATCAAGTTTCTTAAGGATTTTTTTTAGCTTTGTCTTCTTACTTATCAAACTCTTACCAGTCGTTCTGTATACAGACAAATGACTACATTCAGGCAGCCATTACAGCTGTCTCATCTGTGGGATCAGATCACTTTAATGAACAATACCTAAGTACATACCTAGGTAGAGAAGAAATTCCTGGAAATAAAGTTACACTGTAACTATGTTACATTAATTGAAATGGAGTATGGTATCATTTCAATTAGTGTCATAAGCATAAGAATCGTATACGTAATCTTTTGTACATGAAGACACGGTGATGTAAACATCAGTTTGTTTTAGTACTAATACATTTCTGTGA
This sequence comes from Coleophora deauratella, assembly GCA_958295455.1. Lineage (NCBI taxonomy): Eukaryota > Metazoa > Arthropoda > Insecta > Lepidoptera > Coleophoridae > Coleophora > Coleophora deauratella. Next base: position 5,815,646 of record OY282407.1, on the reverse strand, counting down.
ATATCCCGATGTCTTTGTTTGTACTGTTTTAGATCTCCCTCGCTGAAATATTATGGGCTAGCTCAACGTTAAACTTAAGAAAAGTACATGTTTATACAAATCGAAGACACGAAAGTGCTGTGTCCGGTTTTGTTAGCTAACATTTGGGTAAGGTCTAGTGTAATCTAGCAAATAACTTCATTTTATAACTAAACCATATTAATAGGAATTCTATTAAAAACATTTTGTAAATAAGTAGACATATATACGTAGTATAGGTGCATAGAGACGCATATGGAGCACAAGTCGCTAAACACACCGATTTAAGAGGATAATTTAAACTCCGTTTGTAACTGTACACACATTACAGCTGGTAAAACGGCCGATTAAACAATGAACCAAAGGCACTCCGTTGATTCAAGTGGCGTCTGTGCGGGCGGGTATCGCAGTACGCCCAATCAAAGGTAATTTCTTCGTAGTTCGTTATAGCTGATAGTTGCATACGTCGGTCAAAACACTTGTTCTTGTAATGATTATATGGAATAATGTTATTGTTTTGTTTGTTAAAAAACGTGTTCTGTGATACGTCTATCCGTCAGTTAGGAGGATTTATCTCAGTAACTTATTGTAAACGTGATATCGGCATTACTATAAACTTAAAATAGGTACAAAAAAAGGTAAGTAAATGCACATTTAGAGAATTGACCTAGTATCTCTTGAAAAACCGGCTTTCAAGATAATATATTAGGTTGACGTTACGTGATGAATATTTATCTATATGATGAAATTTTCCTTATACCGAATGTTTTTACTAATACAGTTGAGCACGCTGGTTCGTTCACAAAAACCTATAAACCTTTTGTTCTAACAAAAATCTTCGATTAGTGTAGAATTTGTCCCTGATATGATGATAATCTTCATGGAGACACTGTTTTTTTTTTATGGCAGTGCAGAGGCGGCAAACGAGATCGAACACCACAACCACCACACGGATCACCTGATGGTAAGCGATTACCGCCGCCCATAGACACCCGCAACAACAGAGGAGTCACAAGTGCGTTGCCGGCGTTGTTTTACTAGAATTGGAACATAATTATACATGTCTATAGTAGAACATTTGATTAAATATATTGGGTGTGCTTGGTTTAAAAGGTTTTAAGATTTATCGACGCTTGATCATGTCAACGTTTTAGTTGAAGGGTTAATCTTATGGAATATCGATGACAAAAGATGTTTCCTTTTTTTTTAGAAATACAAGTAATAAATTAAATTATATTGTGTATTATTATAAATATTCTGTAAGTATTTAGTCCCGCAAGTATCTTTATAGTAGAGTTTATGTTTGTCGAATAAAATTATTTTCTTTCTTTCAAATCTGCAAATGTCAATAAAATTATTCATACATGCAGTTTAATTTCTTAACACTCTACAGATCTGGATTGTGGGCCTAAGATGTGTCCCTGGGAGGTCATCACGTGCATGGTATGTGCAGTTTGTTTACAGTTGATTGATGTAAATTGATTGTGTGTGACCCATGAGTATACAGGGTTTTAAAAAAGTGCGTTTGAAATTTTAAGGTGTTACACAGAATCAAGTTTAGTATACAGGAACATATTAGAAAAATTCGATCAAATTTTTTTTTAGTTTCCCATACTAAATCAGAATAGTGAATCAAGAATTTGTACGGGAAACTGTAAAAAAAATGCAGATCGGATTTTTTCAATATTTTTCCTGTATTATATCTATACTTGATTATGAGTACTTAACCCCATGAAATTTCAGATGCACTATTTAACACCCTGTAGTCCCTGTAGTTTTAAGCAAATAAACCAAACAACTGCACAAAAAAATATAAACCCACCCGCATGCATAAAATGTACCTTACGAGCGAGCGAGTAGGTATGCCAATCTGGGGATCCTAGACGAATACCTTTCGGCCGCGTACGACCGGAGGTTCGTAACCTAACCATACCAGTTGCGAACGAAGACTTTTTTTATATTTGCACGAAATCGTGGTTTCGATGTAACAATATTTCGAACTTCAAAATTCATCAAGCCGTCTTGATGATAAATTACCCTAAAAAACGTAGGTAACCCTCCGCTTGATTATTCGGGTTAACTCGTTAACAGCCCATATCGTCCCCACTGCAGGGGCACGAGAATTTTTGGGATAGTAACACAAATTTTATACTACACGAATTTTGAACCTGAACCTGAAGCATAAGCGATTAGCGAAGCTCCCCTGTGATTGGAATTTGCAGTGCGCTATCCGTGGCGTGGAAACCAATTTCCAGATTATATACCTAATGCATCAAATTCAATCATGATTCATCAGATATATCGAAATACCCATTTTGGCTCATTTATAATGAAGAATCTTGATTAAAATAATAATTTTAATGACAAAGACGCGGAAATACAATCGCTTCGTGACATCTGTTAAACAAATCAAAACATTTTAATCACGCGGCCATCTGCGAATTTGGATTTTATTAATCAGACCAGTCTCAGCGTAGCATCAGATGTTTCTCTCAAGATATTAATAATTTATATTTGCGTTATATTGAACCAAACTTTGATTAAATTTATCTCAGAAATATTAAACAACTTCGATTCGACTTGGCACTCAATGTTTTAAAACAAATACATCGTTTTGGTGTTTAAAACAAAAAATACTGAGTTACTTTACGAATTGGTAGTACAAAAGTATTGTTCGATACGTAAACATCTTGTGTTGTAGGAACACATATTAAAAAGATATTGCCTCTTCCCCCTCGTGTTCTTTGACTATTCCATACCCCGGATACCCGGACGCTTCATTTAAAGCTTCATTTAAGTAAAAGCGGGCGAAATAACTGAGCGACCATTGCGTGGACGTCACCAGAAGATGGTACCCACAGGCATAGATTAAATAATAATCCACAAGCGCACAGAGGGGCAGGGACCATCCATCCATACTGTATTTATATACTGTGAATACTGTGATTGTCGTAGTGGTATTTACCAATGAGTTTTTAAGATTTTTTTGAGAAACATCTACAGAATCCAAACGGAACATTAGAAATTTTAAGCCCCTTGACCTATGTCATCGCACACAGTACGGTCCAGCTCCAGACACGTGAGTCTGGGCACCATGAGTACCATGACGTATGTGGCTGTGGCCGGATCAATCGAGTTGATACGTTTAACAGAACGGCCGGCCGGCGGCGTCAGTATCGTTTGTTTTCAGTCTGAGAATGAGCTTAAGTAATATCTGTCGCAAACATTATATGTACTAGTGTGTGTTGTGTTGTTATCTAGTATACGTATATTCATACTTGTACTTGGAAGTACGCATATACATATTGACATTGGTCTTAATTGCAACTTTGACTGCATGGGCTTTAGAAGCATAGGGCTGCGACATTTTATGTCTTACGATAAGTCGATAACTTCTTTACTCGTATATATATTGCTTTTCCAAGTTTATGATTTAGGTAAAATTTATGATTTACGTAAAGCTAATAAATATCACATTTAGATAATTTCAGTACGGTCCTCAACTGTCGAAAATACTGTCGTAAACTAAGAATTTCTCGTTTAAAGTTGTTTGGTACACCTTTGAAATCATGAATTTATTTATAGTTATTGATTTATAAATCATAATTAATATGAAATCAGACGAGTACGTAGTTTATTTTCACTGTCCTGTTACTTACCATTTGCCATTTTGTAGCCTATCTTGCACTTTGAGGCTGCCCTGCAGTGGAAGTATGTAATTAGTTTGTGTAGTCCCACTGACCCCATGCAAGTTTCACACAACACAAATGAGACAACATATGACAAAACAACATAAAAGTCACACATTCTGGTATAAATCACAACATTAAATTATTTGCGCAACGATTGTTTACTATCATTCCCTTATAATTTAGACTTTTTATTAATGTACCGATGTAAATTATAAGTATTTTTAAATGGTCGAAACGTGACGTTATCGCATGCGAGTTTCAAGTTTCATTCATAAGGCCACTTAACTAAGTATTATAAATTAGTAGAAATCAAATTGATCTATATTTTCATACAATGTTTTTTAAACTTTATAATCATCATCATTATGATAATTCATAATAAGTAATGAAGGCAAATATGCAAAATTAAAAACCTTGATAATCTTTAAAACCAAATTTGCGTGACAACCCTAGATTTAGGAAGCCAATTCTATCACCCCCTGTCGTTATTTAAGTAAGGTGCAATTTGCTCACGTCAAGTGCAAAATGTATCTCAGAATAGACCGAAGTGGACATGACAATTACTGGACAATTGAGACAAGAGGATAATGTTTGGCCGGCGTGTCAAGGTTGGGGACTCACTTTGTCCAATTGAAAATAAAAATTGAAATGCTAGATTTATGAATGAATTGAATTAAAGTGTTTTTTGTTCAATTGTGTTTGTTGTTTTTAAAAGGGTTTCTGCTTTTCAGTTACACCGAGTTCATGTTCTCTGGTAAGGTTTGTAGATGTGGTAGAACTAAAAGTATGAAACCTAATCGTTATGTTCAATTTGGTCAAATGTAAGGCGCTCTTATACCAAAATGAGTTTTTTTGAACAGTAATGACGTAAAACTATAGAAATTTCAAGTCTGAAAAAAATAATATTTACTTTTGTCAATATTTCCCACGATCGTATAGGCGCGTGTGGGTGAGACTTGCGTTTAGTACTGCGAAAATGAATGCGCAGCAGCTCTGTGCTACGTCGCCTTAACAAAAAAATAAGATAAATGCTTACCTTAATTATTATTTTTTGTAAAGAGTTTTAAAGTTTTAATCAAATTCAATATAGAAACTTCATACTGGTTACTTTACTTCACCAATGCTACTAAGCTATGTGATATTATGTTAGGTGTAACAATCAAATTCGAATGAGAAAATTAAGCGAATTCGGTTTTTACTCCCCACATGGTTATACTACATCATTGGTTTTCGTCTTAAAACTAGTTTTACTTACTTAGAGTTTCGTTAAAATTTAAAATATAAGTACCTAACTACTTATTATAATATCAAAATAACATTGTATTTTTTATCAGTTGGCGTGCCTCGCTCAAACTCATTATATGCAAATAGTAGGTCCAAATGTAAGAGATAACGGTAAATAGTTGCATGAACTTATTAGCTTTATCTTAATTATTGTATTTTTGTATCAGTAAGTAAGTATTTGTGGGCGAGTATACAAAGTGGTTATGATGTAGTGAGCGCAGGCCATTACCTATAATAATAGGATGGTTTTCTTTTATTTACAGCAAGGAGAAGGAAGAGTCATATTGGGCGCAACAGGTGGAATATAATTCATTAATAAATTTTGTTCTACGACTTAGTTACTTTCAAAAAAAAAACTAAAACACAAAAGTTAAAATTAAATCAAATCAAATAGAATTTATTGCACAAAATATAAAATACATATACGTGATAATAAAAATAAATATGTGTTAATAATGTATGTTACTGTTCATTTAAGGCGTCCTTATTGCTTAAAGAAATTTCTTCCAGGCAACCTATAGAATGGAAAAGTTAATGCAAAATAGTGGGCTGTGCAAAGCAAACAAGAAAGCATCAGTACAATCTATAAATATGTTAATTATATTTACATAAGAAAATTAATAACCATTAACATATAAATAAATAATATGATGTATGCGTAGATGTATTATAATAATAAGATGTATATGTAAAGTTCGTATGAGTAGTTAATTTTTCTTTTGCTATTTCAGTAAAGTTTTAGAATAATAGTTGTTAATTTTCAGGAGGAAAATTAAGCTTTTTGCTACAAATTCTTGTTACACATTATATAACAACTTCAGGAGGCTCGAAAAGTCGAGAAAAAAAGGTTTTCGATATACATTTACCCAGAGCTTGACCAACAGGTCTAATTTTGTGAATAATCTGAGTGAAAGTAACAACTATAAGTGACAACTTTCACTCATAGATTGTTCACAAAATGAGCCTACAATTATACAATTTCAGTTAAATACTGATATTGAAGAGACTCCCTGCAGTGGAGGCCAATGGTGTCGATTCGAGATTGCAAAAATCACTAAACTAAATTAAAATTAAGTTTAGATGTGTCAAAATAGCGTTTGCTATTCGGAAAAACAAACTTAATTAAACTGACAGGACTAATATTAATTTTAGTTTAGTCGAATTCAATTTAGTCAAAATCGCCATTTTGCTATTCGGAACAGCCATTTATCTGTCATTTTTAGAGATGTCAAACTAAAATTCGACTTATTTTAATCGCGACCTGTTTGGGTGACGATTAAATTAAAATGTATCAAGGAAATCTACAGAAATGCCAGATTTGTTTCGAAGATACGACAAATAGTGGTCTGTGGTAGTGGGAGAGCCATTGCGGTTATGGCAGATGCAGAAGAAATGTATACAGCAGGAGTAAAATCAATGTTTTCCAAAATTAGTCATGACGAGACTTTTTTTCCTAGAATAATTTATTACAAAAACTACCGAGCTTGGGGAGGACCTTTGAACTTGCGGAGAGCACCTAAGGCTTCTCTCTGACCGAAAATGACACCAGTAATGAATACATGGAAAGTATCTGCATGACATGGAAGACTGCTCATGTTTCTAGTAGTATCACCATCAAGGCTATTACTCTTATAATACTGAATACCTACTGTTACGTGGATGCAGAGCAACTGGACGCCTGCGTTGCACCAGCAGCCAGGAGGCACAGTTGTAGCCTATGAGTAGATTTGTTGAGTAAACGAGAAGCTTGTAGCATTTAAAAGGGGGATTTATAGTGAAAGTTCAGGACAGCCCGCTATCCAGAGGCTGTCTCGGAACAGAAGAAACAGTCATCCACTTAATCCTGAAATGCACTGGTCTGACCAAACAATGGACAAAATACTTCAGCATGTAAGGGTCGCTTCGAGAAGCCTGTGTATGTACCAGGAGACTTCTGTGCTTCTGGAAAGAGCTAGGTTAGCTGGAGTAGTCGACCACGCCTGCACATTTAAAGGACCTAATAGGAGTCTAAATGCGGAAACAGGAGTCCAATAAAATACAAAGGGGGATGGATGGCCCTCTGTTCATCCTAATATTTGTCCTACCTACAAATGGTGAAGTTCATTGTGAAGTTCATCGCCCCAAGACAATAAACATTTTTATTATTATTGAACTATGACTCTAAAACATGTAATTATTTTAAGGATAATAAAATACAGTTCTAAATCAGATTGTTTTATTATTACATGATAATTTTATGAACAGTAGGCAGTCTAGAGGCTGCTTGGTGTATCCGACTGTAGGTTCCTTCTGTTCACCATTCTCGTTCCTCTTCGTTCGCATCGGCAGGGGAATATGTTGCGGCTGAAGTTGCACCAGAGGAGGCTTCTCTCATTATGGCCAGTATCTTGACCATGGAACCATTTACTGGCAGAACCTGAAGAAAAATAAAATAGGCAACTTGATAACAGTACCATAAACATGAAATCGACGCTTGAAAGGAAAAGTTCACTAAGCACCATTCGTCCCTCACACGACTATCACAGTGATAGGAGTGTTAGTCGTGTGAAGGACGAATGGCGCTTAGTCACAGTGATAGGAGTGTTAGTCATGTGAGGGACGAATGGCGCTTAGTCACAGTGATAGGAGTGTTAGTCGTGTGAGGGACGAATGGCGCTTAGTCAACTTTTCCTTTCAAGAGTCGATATAATTATTAGGCACGTACCTATGTGATAAGTCATATATGCATTTAACGACAGGCCCAGCTGCATTAGTTCCATTCCAGTGCATAATGTTAAACTCCTCAGGTGCAAAAATGATCTAAATTCTATATGATTTTCAAAAACAATACAACAGAACAGCACAGGTCGATTAACTGAGTCCAATATTTCTGTTGGTCTGTATATTCTCTCTGCTGTGGTAAGGAACTGTGGAATATATGGGGGCGACCACTGGATTTATGTGAGTTAAAGTAATATTCCTAGACGCGTATGGAGTGATAACAATGACCATGGCTACAATTAGTTAACTCATACAACTTCAACCTGAGTAACCAGTCCTGATTGCTATTCAAGGACTTTATTGTTATAGCAGGAAGCTGCATCCGTTGGGCACCTGCAGCGCTTATGCTGAATACTGAGGTTGCACCACTAGATGCTTTTCATTTACTAAGATTTCCTCACAGACACTAACACAATTTATAAACAAAGAATATGAAGAAATTACTTACCACTTACCAAAAGTATATTAGAAGGAAACTTCTTCCCGAATACCTCCAGCTTTTTATTGTTTTTCTTCAGTCCATTTGTTTGTATTTATTCACAAATTCACATAAAAACAAAGAACAAAACTCGCATTTTCTATTTGACAATTGTTTTTTTTCATGGGTTGATTATTTCCCCTGGAGGCAGAAATTAATGACAGATATAAAAGAGATAGCGCTACATAAAATCGTATGAAAAAGTCTTATTTCTTTGTCTTGCATACGTCGTATCACCGTATCATTCGTTCTTTTTTAGAGCGACTTTTGAGTCTTTCGTGTGACGCGCGATTTCACTTCAGTATTTGTTATAGTCTATGGATCAAAATTTAATCGTGTCATTTACGTTTTAGTGCTGTCAAACAAGAAGATTAAATTTAGTAATCGCGAAAAACCGAATTGCGCATGCAAATCACTAAACTTATTTTAATCGTATTTTAGTATAGTTTAGTATAGTCGTCTTTTAGTCCGAATCGACACCATTTTGGTTAGTAACGACGACTTATAAAGTTACTAACCCATATGGTCCCAACTGATGTGACATGGCATCTTCCCATTTCTCGGGCAGGTTAGGCCTACTTCAAATACGGGGGCCAAGTCCAGATTGGTGGAGGTTGTGAGGCTATCAGAATTCTTCAAACTTTCGCGTACCACACGTTTACCTATATCATTATTTTTTAATAATTTATCACGTCTAAAGGTTCTATTTAGAGATACGTAACACAGTACGTAATACAGATTATATGCTATGTCAATAGTAAGGTGATCGTCAAAATACAGTATTAATAAAATCAGTAAGTCAAACAATAATTAAAACGAAATGTCATATTTTTGTGTAAACAGTTATCTATCTACAATATTTATTACAGTTAGAAGATACAGCCCTGTGACTCACTGGCAGACAAACAGAAGGACGAGGCGGGATGTCCCGTTGTCAATCTTTAGATACGGAGACATGATCACTTCAATTATACGTATTACTCAAGCTAAGTACATAATGTTTAATTCATGATACGTCATAAACATGAACAGAACAGTATCGCATGTTATGAGATCGGCGGGCACCGATAAATGCTGATACAGTTCTCTACAATACTGTGAGATTGAATGTTCACATTACGCAGCAGATATAATAAAATAATCATATTGTGAAGATGGGAGATGAACAGTACAAAACATAATAGAATTATTCAAAACATTGTTTTAAAATATTATCAATTTCATTGTAGGTACGTTGGTTTAGTATCACAAAAAAAGATTATGCTGTTTAATGATTTACTTAATGCATGCTTTACATGCATTAAGTAAAATAAATTGTTATGGTTATGATGTATGTAGATATGTATGGCCAGATAGGTACAAAATATATTTTTAAGACTAAATAGGTACATAATGCTTGTAAGTTTAAATAATAGGTATTAAGTAATCGTAAATATAAATACAATACCGGGCATAAAGATGATGTATTTAGATATTTATCTACTGATAAACTGTTACGCTGCTGTTCAGAAAGTTAGTCTTGAGGACTTTTGGAGATCTAAGTAGGATGTTGATTTTAATACGAGAGCGACGACGACGCGACGTAACACAATCGAATGAACTATGGATTGGTAGATATTATGTAAAGTATATAATTTTAGAAAAAAAAGATCAAAAATCTTTGGTATCATATCATAATCATATGGCAAAGTAAAAAAAACATATAAAAATACTTTTTATAAAAATGACCAGAAAATACTCACTTTCTTTGGCAAACCCGCGTGTATATTTCCTTAGTTTGTGAAACAGATAATTTGTGAATCTTGCACAACACATCTTGAAGAGTTTGGATCACGGTCCAGACTAAAAGCGGAATAGGTACTAAAAAACAACGAACGATAAAGTCATTTTGTTGGGGCGCGGCGCGTGCGGCGACCGGGCGGGACAGCTAAGCATAGCAACTTGCGAACTGTTACTGAGTAGCACTAGTAAAGCAGTCATCTACCGAACGACGACAAAGGCACCGAACAAGAGGAACACATCACCAAAAATACGTTTGCACTATGACTGAGGAACACATCACTGTATCGTGCGTGAATTGCGTGAAACCTGGCGTGCGCTTGCGACTGGCCGGCTCCGATACACGGCGTGCACTGATACATTTTTCCTCGACGACCACCAATTAATGTCAATGACTGACGAAACCAAAACAGATCACTATACGACTATATGTATCTCAGTCAATAATTGGTTGGGCGAATGGTCATGTGGCGAACGAGATGGTTGCTCTGTTTACAGTCGTTTTTTGTTAATGTTGACGTTATAACATGTGGAGGTACTTACAGTGGTTAAATAATTGTCTCGCTGTGCTTAAATAGGTCAAGAGCAAGATCAAGCAAGATTATCGATATGCAACAAAAAACGCACAAAAGAATGAGATTACTATGAAACCTCAATCTCGCGTCTCTCAGGTAGCATTTAAGCGAGTAACGTTTTAATCGAAGACACTTTCATGACTTCACTACCGCCAATTTTGATTTTTTCTGCATTATTTTTTAGTTTTTGTTTTTCTATATCATTGCTGACTAGGTATTTACTATTTACTACCAGCAATAAAGTTTTTCCATTACATTTCCACTACAAAAGTGCTTCTAATACTTGTCTAAAAAAGTGATTTAACTTGATTATTTAACGTTTGACGTATGTTTGGCGTCTTTAGTGCGTTTTATTAAAGTAACGAATCTTTGAATGCGATTAATATCGGCAAGTGTGAAACTTACAAATAGTAAAACCACAGATAATATAAAACTAAAAAATATTGTTTGATCGATTACTGTTAAGGTGCTCACGAAATAGAATACTTATCGTAAAAGATATAACGATTGATTGTGTTTCAGATGTTAATCATTTATATTAAATTTTCTGTTCAATTATACTTAATTTAGTTTCGCGTGGTAGGTACTAGGAAATCTGTATTAGCTAGAAAAAATGACGATTTAATACAATGTGTTAAGCATCTACTGAAATTAAAAAATATATTTTTTCTTATGAAACGGAGAATATATAATAGAGGAAAAATGTTAATAGTAATATTATAAGGTGGGATTACTAAAGAAATTGAATAAATTGTGATTTATAATATAGATGGAATTGCAAAAATATGTGGACGTCCAAACCAGCCAATAAGCCGAATTTTATAGAAAGTTATTTTTTGCGATTACAAGTTCGTAGTTATGTAAAACCTTTTTAAGTTGTTTAGTTTTTTTTACGGCATAGCTGGCAAACGAGCAGACAGATCACCTGATGGTAAGCGATTACCGCCGCCCATGGACACCCGCAACACCAGAGGAATTTTTATAATTGCCATACCTTTTTGTTCTAACGCTACTTACAACAATTTTGTATGAATATTAAATGTATGAGTAGTGTGTGTGTCAAAACTTATGCTACATAAGGTAGAAAAACTTTGACGAATAGAATACTTTATTTGCTTTTAAACAAGGTACATTGGTGAGATCTTAGATATAAAATTATAGATTCTCTTGTTTAGCTATATAAATGAAAGCATGCAAATATTTATCAACACAAAATATTACAAATTCTCAATACAAATCAATTAGTTTACATGTCATAGATAATTATACACATTAACATTGTTTATGTTTCAAAAAATCGTCAACCGTATAGAACATGTTTTGAAGAAGCCACTCATGCAGTGCTACTTTAAATTTCATAAATGGCAATTCCTGAATTGAACGCGGTATTTTATTAAATATTGTGTAGCCCATCCAGTAACAATTTTTTTAAATCGTGTCGTTTTTGGAATCTCATCAATAACTAGCCTAGTAGGGTCCCTCCTATTTCTAACAGATACTTCTCTAATCTGCCTATAAAATTCGTGTTGGTTTTGTTTGACAAATTTTCCCATTTCCATAATATATAAACAAGCCAACGGTAGTATATTTAAACTTCTAAATAGGGGACTGGATGGTACATCTTGTGGAACATTGAATATTGCACGGATACATTTCTTCTGAGCGATGAAAACCTTTTTTATATTTTTTTTTTTTTTTTTTTTACTTTATTGAGATACCAACAGCATTACAGAGTGATGTAAATAACAGATAATGTTTAGACAGTAAGTGTAAAGCCAATAATAGGTATCTACTTTTAAAATTAATAGGCAAATGTAACAAACAAGTAAACGGTTCTGGCCTCTTAAGATTAGGTAAGTATTAACAGTAAAAAAAAAAGTTACAAGCATAATTAGGAAGAGATTAGACATCATCAAAACAGAATACAAGACGTATGTAGGTATAATATAACTGCCTATGTGTGTGTGTGTGTGTGTGTGTGTGTGTGTGTGCGTCTGAGTGTGTGTTTGTGTGCGTGTATGTATGTGCGCGTGCGTGTTTGTGTGTAGGTACAGGTGTTTAGGCTATTTACAATCAGTTGATATGAATTAGGTAGGAATTGGGGATTTGCCCAGTACCTCTGCTTTAGATAATGACAGGAATAATTTGGACTTGAAGCCTGCCTTTGTATAACGGAATATATCAATATCAGAGAATAATTTATTATAAGTGGAAGGCAGGCGAGTAAATACAGAATTTTGAGAATAATTAGTACGGCTAAATGGTACGTGGAACAGGGTTGTGTGACGTGTACGTCGAGACGGAACACGCAGTTTTATTTCAGACAGAAGTTGGGAGCAGTCAAACTTGCCATTTATTACATCATAAAGGAATGACATATCTAGTAGTAGCCGGCGGTCGGATAATGGAAGCATTTTATGATATTTGCAGCCTTCGATATAATTATCAAGGGAGGTGCGAATTCGGTAGTTAAGGCTTTTAACAAAACGTTTTTGGATCCGTTCAATGCTATTTTACATAACGTGGTGACCAGATAGTGGACGCATATTCTAAAATGCTACGAACATATGCATAGTAAACAACTTTAAGACTGTCTGGTTTAGAGAATGGTTTACAGGAACGCAAGACAAATCCGAGATTCTTATAAGCTTTACTCACAATAGTATCTATATGTTGATTCATTGTCATTTTGCTATCAAACAAAACACCCAAGTCTCTCACAACGCTAACACGTGAAATTGGGTCAACGTGAAACTGATAATTATAAAGTATCGGATTTTGCTTGCGGCTGAAAGAGATACATTGACATTTTTTTATATTAATATTGATTCTGTTTCGCAAATAATACTCCTGTAAACTATTTAGGTCACTTTGTAGTTTGTTACAGTCTAGTACTGATTTAATACTTAGATATACTTTTTTATCGTCAGCATATAAACAATGATTAGCAAACTGTAGACATTCGTAGATATCGTAAATAAACACGTTGTAAAATAAAGGACCTAAGTGAGAGCCTTGCGGAATACCAGATGGAATGGTAGTGAAATTAGATTTATGACCTCCTATCACAACTGCCTGACTCCTGTTAGTTAAGTAGGATTTAATCCAACGCAACAAATCTCCATGAATGCCCAAGGTCTGAAGCTTGTAAAGAAGGATGACGTGATCTACGCGGTCGAATGCTTTTTCGAAGTCCGTGTAGATCACGTCAACCTGTCCGCCGCCGTCCATATGATTATGGACATACGTAGTGAAATCAGCTAAATTAGTTACAGTAGAACGTCCCTTTAAAAAACCGTGTTGTTTATCTGAGATGTTTCTTGTAATGGTGTTATAAATATTTTTGTACACAACCCTTTCCAATAGTTTACTAAAGGTATTTAATATAGATATCGGCCTGTATTGTTCAACTTTTAGCTTGGTACCACCTTTGTGAATGGGCACGATGATAGCTTCCTTCCACAAGTCTGGACATATCCCCTCTTTTAAACTTCTATTAAAAATGTAAGTAACGGGTTCTACAAGCCCTTTAGCACAGCTAGCAATAAAATGTGGTGAAATGCCATCATTTGCAGCTCCTTTAGAGACATCAAGTGCTTGTAAGAGTCTGAATACTTCATCCTCATTTACATAAATGCAGCCCACTGCATCAGAGACATTTGCAGGCATGGTACCAAGTTTAGGATAATCATCATCTTCGTTAATTCGTACAGGGCATAACTAAAACTATTTACTTTAGCACATACCTTTTCTATCTGTTCTTTCCAGTCAAGTTTCTCATCAATTAAGTAATATGTCAATCTTGTTTATAAAAGTTCTTACAATCTTGACCCCTTTGACTTATTTACACTGATTCTTCATATTTGTACTTTATTAAATGATATTGTTAACTTTCTATTGCATATTGATACTGGTGTTCCCCGCTTTTTGCTTTATGTAAAATTTTTATGAAACTATGAGTAGTAGTTATAGCAATAATCAAAGTTGATTTGTGAAATTCAACATTTTAGGTTCCTGGATTAATTCCCGAGAGAATTCGATATTTTTACAGGATACAATGCACCTAATGTCACTTTCCATCCCGTCAGCTATCCTTGTGCAAAAAATCATGTCGATCTCTTGCTGAAAAGCAGACTAACAAAGAAACTCTCACTTTTGCATTGGTATTTATAATAGGAAATAAAGATGATTAGTAACTAGTTTTTGCTAACACTGAAATGTTGGTCTAAACCTCAAAGTCTGCCTGTAACCGACTTATTTATAACCGCGGTTTATGTAAATAAAAATAATAAAGGTAATTTATGGTCTGAACGCTGTAGGAAAAGTGTTAATTACTTATACATTTTCCTTCCCGCAATGTAACCGATAATTTCATGATGTCGAAAATTTCCTACAAATACAACGTTAGAATGACAACAAATAAGTACCTAGGGATTATATATTTAGTCACGATCTTTTTGCTATACTTAATATACAGTTTCATAAAAAGACCGATTTGAATTTAATAAATTGGCTCATTACAAAACAATAGTTACGAGATTATTGGTGTTTTAGTAATGAACTATATCTATCGTTATTGGCTTCAATGAATCGGTGAATTAAAAAAAATTACAGGAAAGGTATTAAAATAATTGTTATCATTTAAGAAATATGACATTTACTCCTAGATCAGCTGCTAAGTAAGAGGACGTAAAGATAAATATTATACCATAAGTTTAATAACGTAGTACGGAAAAATTACATCATGTTTTTGATATATTAATGACTTTGTATCCTTGATAATATTATGAAAGTGAATGCCAGTTTGTTTGTTGGCCCTTCTTTAACGGGCAACGGTTCACAGATATTTGAGGGGGTGGAAAGCTGCATAAGCTACATTTTATCCTGTAAAACTATCGAATTCCCTCGGGAGAGACACTGGGAAACCAAAAATAATATAACTTGACAAAGCAACGTTTTCTATCTCTATAACCACTCAACCGATTTCATTGAAATTTGGCAAATAACTTATAAATATGTAATGTATATGGTGATAGGAACCCACATATTTATAATATTATTTTGTACACATTATTGGAATATTATTTTGAATACCATAAAAAGTTGAATAATCAACGTAATTAGTTTGTATGAGTCACAGTTTTTTTTGGTCCGAGTGTATCTCGAGGGTTCTTTGTGTCAATAGTTTCTTAAAATTTTATTATAAATATTTAAATATCACAAGTGCCTACTTTCTTTGTTTTCATATACATTTACTCTTTACGAAAATACAAACTATGAGAGTCTTAAACAATGAAAAATGTTAGAGTAACGCTTTTATTATGCATCAGATCAAAGTACTGATGACGCCCCTATAGTGTTGCAAATGTTTATATAAATAATAGGCGGTCTGGTTATTCCTTTTTATTAGGTGGACCGTCAGCCTTTTTGCCCTATATTTTACTCTTTTAAAAAGTGACTATACCAAGAAAAACTACATTTTTCTTTGATGATTTTTTCTTGCTCTATCAATCTCGGTAACCAGCAACAGTTATTATTATTACCTTATGCGGTTCATTTGATTCGATTACGTTCTACATTGTTGCCTTCAAGGGTCTAGCCCTTCAAGCCGACAGTACATAACTGAGGTCATTTTTTAAGCGTTATTTTATTGTTGTCTGTTATAGTATAGTTAACTCTTGCTTAACATACCAATATTACAAAAATAGTTTTGAAGTAATAACATTAAATTTTATTCCTCGACACGTAGGAAGGGATTAAGGTTATTTTCACAAACGAATTTAAACAAACCTGTATTTATAATGTTTTTTTTTTATTATTTATTCAAGATGACATTGGACGGGTATAATTCGTAATAACGTATTTACGAATTGTCAAGCGTCTAAAACAATCAAAAAGAACGTCTACTGTGTATAGAGCGATTGGTTCCGCGCGTCAGAACCCTCGCCCGCGTTTCGAAGTTTTCAAAAGCCATTCGTAAAACATTTAACGTTTGTTTGCACGCCGTGGCGTAACCATATTTAAAATGTGTGTGAGATGTTAGGAATGTGACAATAGTGTTACGTATATTATAACTAAGATATATTTGCTGCTCAAAATTCAAAATAATAATTAATTTTCAACATAAACGGACCATTTTCACCCGCAAACATAAGTTTGTTGTTTGATAATTGGATCGTTTTGTCAGGTTCCCGCACAGTGTCATTGCTTTTGCTACAAATAATCATTATTTTGTGATGCGTAAAATGAGTTCGATGGTGTAACTAACCGATTTTATAATATCGTGTGACTACTTGCATTTTGATTTGTTTTATTTTAACATGTTTGTTGTTGATTTCATTTTTAGAATATTTGATTTTCATCTTCTTCTAATAGTAGTTTATGTGTCATACCTATCTAGGTCACATATGAAAACTTAATGTTTGTATTAGTTATATGGTTAAGTGGAAACAATTGATACGTTATTATATGCGACAAAATCGATTGTCATCGGTGCCATAATGAAAACAAATCCGAGAATCGCATTATTCTCGAAAACCTTGAAGTTGAGTAAAACCCTTCCTTTGATTAAACAATAACTCGTGAATAATTCTATACTCGCTCATTGTAAGACTTTAGGTATTATATGACTGTAATAAAAAATATTAAACTTTTTATTAACAACTTTACTAGCTATTGCTCGCGGTCTCGCCCTCATTGATGACATTGCGTTTTATGACAGATTAGTTTGGCACATGAAGAAACACCATGAAAAAGAATCCAAATAATAAACATCAAGCAAATAACATTAAAAGGACGGTTGCCGGGATTCTGAGCACACGTCTGTTGAGTTAATTTTACAATTATTACCGTTTGAGAATAGTTTCAACGTTATTTATGTGATGGAGAAATAGCTGTGATCCCGATTCCGAGATAAGCGATAATAAAAAGAAGATTAACTCGGGAGACACCTCCATTTCCGAGTTCCAGCAGCAAACCACCACGTGGAGCGTCTTTAAGTGCCCATCACCCTTAGAGTCGTGATATTCACTTGACATTGGCGTTTCGGCATTTTTTTTTATTGAAAATTCTCCAATTTTTCACTAGACATTGGCAAAATCACTCTTGATATGTGATATGGAATGCCAAATAAAAAAATTGAATAGAATAGAAATATTAGGTCCTTACCTATGGAATTGGCGTTTCAGTTTTGAAAGTTCAACAGAATAATATTACCCCAAAAATGAATTTACTTCCATTAAATTATATATCATTTTCTAGCTACATTTAAGGTCTTTCATGAATTAGTGATGTCATGTCTAGTATGTAAAAACTGACTAAGTAGGGTTCCATTAAATACTGTATTGGAGTTTTCTTAGAGGTCAATTGGGTCAATTTTTTCTACCAAAAAAAAATCGAAATTATCTGAAAATCGTGAAATATTATGCGCAATATGTTCAAAAATACATATGGTAACGAATAACACGCTGGGATAAGTGTAGCCTTCAAAAATAATAATAAAATATTTTTTTAACGAAAAAATGGCGATTTTCATTGACGAAAACCTCCATTTTCACAGTTTCTACACCACTGTGCTCTCAAAATATTTAGACAACGTGCATTTAGCAAGAAAATAATTAGTTGTTTTAAAACCTTAATTATTTTATATATTAATATTTATAAGACAAAATTATTTGTCTTTGAACTTTTTTAACTAAACGTCAATTTCATAGGTAAGTTAAAAGTACCTAGTTTTTTGGTAATCTAGACCACATCTCTTAACATAACAAGTAATTCAATACTATACAGTGAACTTAAGTATAAGTCAGAGATTATACAAAAAAAAATACAAACTTAAGTACCTAGTACTTTTCTAAATTCTCGTTGAAAATTGTTTTCGGTTCAAGATTATATTACCAAGATTCAAAAAAGAAAAACTGGTTATTGAATCCTGAACTCAATAGCTTATATAATATACTTACTATTATGTATTTTGAATCAGAGTAATCTATTATATTTACATATTAATAGGCTTTTATATTGAATAGGTAATCGGAAAGCGATGTTTTTTAATTTGGTTGTCGTTCGGAAATTCGAGAGGAAGGAAGGGACCTTGGGCCGTACCCGCGGGCATATGCCCTGACCGTGGCCTTTCTGTAGACGATTTATCTCACTCAAGGGAACGACCGAATCTGGCATTGCCTTTGGTAAGTCGAGCCGCACGTTAATGGTAAACTGCCAGTATAAGTTAAGCCGAGTTATGATGAACATCTTCATACAAAAGAAGATCAGTCTAAACTGGTTTTGTTACTGTTGTCGTGCAGTTAACTGTACAAAGTTACAGGGATATTTTATTTTTATGCAACTGTAATTAATAAAATGTGAGGTCATACAAGAACGTAATAAATAAATTAGTATGTAACCCGTGCAACTGCCAGAACTTTCGTGCAAGTATATTTTTTATGTTAAGGCTTTGTTAAGGTTTAAAGAGTACCTTTAAAGTAAAATATTTTTTATTGAAAGAAAAATACTTTTTAATTTTAAAACTGGAAAACCGAAGAAAGAAAGACTTATTTTAGTCTGAGATAAGTCGTAATGAATCAATCTCTGTAGGTTTTTTTAATCTGACTTTTTCAATTGAAAGTTTTGATACCGACCTCCATTCTACCAGAAAAATCTTATGTTTCTCATACTTATATTAACATAAAATTGAAATAAGAAAGACAAAAAGTGTGATTTCAATAAAAACAATGTTTTTATAGAATAGTATCAATGCATGGCGATAATAAAATTTCTCGAGTCCGACCTAGCGGTATTTTTACTAGAACTTAATGGTTTAGCTGTTAAAAAAAAATAATATTATTTCATTGAATAATAAATTGAAACAATAAATTAAATTATGTGTATCTTTTATCAAACTTATTGGTTTGGTTAGTAACTGATTCGGTGAAGGCTTAGTGGATAACGCTCCTGACTTCTATGCCGAGAGTCCTGGCAAACAATTCCAGATGAGCAGATTTGTTATCTGTGTAAGTGGTTTGTTGAATAAAAGTTGTTCAGTTTCATAAGTAAAGTGGTGACTCTCTGCTTGACGTTTCATAAATTTATGTACAAATACAGATTTTATTTTGGTATAGGGTTACAAATAAAGGAATTTGTATTATTATGATATGAGTTTTACAGGTATACCCTGTATTTATATAAACGTATTTCGGGCTTAAACTATCCTATCTTATTTCCCGCCCTCTACCTAAGCTTTTTGCCAGATTTCAATGAAATCGGCTGAGTAGTTATTTTAGCAATGAATAGCGTTGCTTTCTTAAGTTCTTTTATTTTTGGGTAGGTACACGGTTTAATACCCACGGGAATCTGATATTTTTACAGGTTATGTAATTTACCATCCCACCAAATATTTCTGTGTATTTGCAATAATTAAACAAAAATCCACCATAAGGTTCCACCCTTAGACGTTCCAGACGCAAGGGTGCCCATCACGCTTGCAGCGTTTCTACGCTAAATTTGAATCAGGAAGGTCACCCGCTCTTTGCCTAATACGATACCCTATTTCCCGGACAACATCTCTTGCCTTGATTAAGCAAGTAGGATATCAATCTCTGGTTCCCACTGCAGTAGGATTTAATTTTTGGGTCATGACCATCTGTAATTTATTTCGGAGTATTATTATTTAGAAAAATCTCATGTGTATACTTAAAACCAAACATAATTGTAAGATTTGTATGTATACTTAACACGTACCAGATAGGTACCTACCTACGTTATGAATACGTAAACTTCAAAACAGATATCTTTCTCAATCTATGACCATTATATGTATACATGGTATTTGAAAAGTTACGAGTGAAATAATAAATATTGATGAGTTGAGGCGAAACGAAGATGGAATCGTACCAGGTGTCTCACGAAAGTGGGCGAACGACATCGTAACTCAGCTGTTTACGGCTGATCCGTATGCCCGCCCCGTCCTGGGTTCCATTGGACATGGTAAATAATTCATGGTAATAGTCAAGTACCTATCGTAATTTGTTTGTACTGATAATGTGGTCTTCGATGGTGGTATTCAGTCTAAAACAGTGTTTTTCAACCTGTGGGTCGCGACCCCCCGGGGGTTGCAAACCCATTCTCAGGGAGTCGCGGGTAAAAGAAAAAGGCAAGTGTTTGTAGGTTCTACATTGCAATAAAAAATACTATTTCAGTGAGATGGCTGGGCTAGCAATTTTTTAACATTTTCTCAAAACGAGGTCTAATTGAAGAAAATTATAGTCGTAGTCTTTCAAATCGCTAATATTTGTGTGTTTGTGGCCCTAGGGGCTCGCAAGATTTTTTTAACTTGTAAAGGGGTCGGGTATTCAAGAATGTTGAAAAACACTGGTCTAAAAGTATATAACTTTTAATAATATTTTAATAACCCATATCGTCACCCTACTTGGGCAGTGGGCACAGGTCAGTTTCAATATAATAATTTGGGATAGCAAGGTCATATTCCACACACAGGGAAAAGTCGGGATTATTGGATGTTATGGAGTTAATTTAGAACCCCAGAATCAGAAGTTTCCAAGACATCTCTAATCTAGTAACAGCAACCGTCACAGATAGCTAAACGTGTCTAGCGAAACACGGAAATAGTTTTGATAAATGCCACTAACAGTCAAACCCATTGAGGTTATGACCGTATCTGTAGTCAGTTGACCTGGGTGATTGATTGATAGCCGCACTAAGCCACGATCTCTTATAGATACCTATGCACAGCCTACATTTTGTTACAATAACAAGCATTGCTAAGAATACTTTTGTGCATAATGGCAATAGATTTTTGCTCCTTAGATTTTTATGTAATAAAAAAAAAACGATTCGCTGCACTGAATTAAATATTTCAAAAATAACTCTAAGTATATGAATTATGTGAGTACTTGAGCTGAGAAGTTAGGGCATTGAGGTTATTCTGGTTTCTGTCTGTGACGGGTAATTTCATTTGTTTAACATGAACCTCTCAATTTGCCCAATCCTGAGAAGGGATTGACGTAGACTTCTAACTTGCGTTTGGTTTTACTAGAAAATTTTGCTCAGTCTTCAATATTAAGTAGTAATTTATCAGTCAACTAAAAACAAATTCAGAAATATTTCAACTTTTAACACAAAAGTAAAACTTGCCTCAAAAACGTTATTTATCTTTTGAGTAGCGACAGTCCTAGGGTGGACTCGGCCGGTCACTGGTGACCAAACATTTATCAGCGCTGCCCGGCTTCCCCTTAACAACAAACAAACTTTCTAGGTAATCCGTAAAGGTAGTTGTACAAAACTGGATCTTTTGGTTGCCTTTTACTTTAGGCGATTTATTTTAGAACGACTGTTATGTTATGATGAAATTGCAAGTGGCGATGGCGTTTTAAAGATAAAAACGGAACGTCACTTCTACGTCCTACTCACGTATAATACATATTTTACAAAAAATAAAATAAAAATACTGATGCAAAATTTCGATTTCATCGGATGTCGGAAAGTGGGTTTTTTATTGTCATTTTTATGACAATGATTATTACAAAACAAAGCAAGAATAATAAATTAAAAAACAAAAATCCAATAAAAAAACATGAAATACGATAAACTATAAAATTTACAAAATTTGTAAGTATCAGATAAATATAAAAAAAAATATTGTTGCCAAAAAGTGTAGCACAAATACTGGCAAACCAAGCAGATCCTTTAGAATTCTCTTCAGATTTGCAAGACAGTCCGACCGTGAGGTCTAAAACATGTGGCTATTGTGTAATACTTAAAAGTGGTTATAAAGACACGACAAACTACGAGTAACTTACTCGTAACTAGGTGAGCAGCTGAGGTATTTGAAAGAGTAGAAAACATTTTTAACATGATTGTGTCTTCTGTCTTACGACGAGATAAAAAGTATAAAAAAATCTGAAAAGGACAATTTTCTGAACTCAGTGATTCAGATTTCCGAAACTAAAAGTGATTCCGTAGAACCCCTATATAGGTTTTTAGGGTTCCGTAGCCAAATGGCAAAAAACGGAACCCTTATGGATTCGTCATGTCTGTCTGTCTGTCTGTCTGTCTGTCTGTCTGTCCGTATGTCACAGCCACTTTTTTTCCGAAACTATAAGAACTATACTGTTGAAACTTGGTAAGTAGATGTATTTTGTGAACCGCATTAAGATTTTCACACAAAAATAGAAAAAAAACAATAAATTTTGGGGGCTCCCCATACTTAGAACTGAAACTCAAAAAAAAATTTTTCATCAAACCCATACGTTTGGGGTATCTATGAATAGGTCTTCAAAAATGATATTGAGGTTTCTAATATCATTTTCTTCTAAACTGAATAGTTTGCGCGAGAGACACTTCCAAAGTTGTAAAATGTGTGTCCCCCCCCCCCCGTAACTTCTAAAATAAGAGAATGATAAAACTAAAAAAAATATATGATGTACATTACCATGCAAACTTCCACCGAAAATTGGTTCGAACGATATCTAGTAAGTAGTTTTTTTTTAATACGTCATAAATCGTAAACCGCAATTTACCTTTCATTCAAGTTACAACTAATTACAAAAACTTTTATATTATGTTACTTGCTGCTACGGAACCCTTCATGGGCGAGTGCGACTCGCACTTGGCCGCTTTTTTTTAAATTGGAAGAAGGGGAAAGAGGTGTGAGTTTAAAGCCTGTATATGTCAGTCTGTGGCATAGTGTTTTTTTGCTCTTAAATGGACAGACCAATTTCAATGCGTTTTTTCTTAAATATTTAAGCAAGAATCATCGTAGTTGTTCATGGCTATGTTTAATACGTAGGTTCAGTAGTTTTCAAGTTATGTGTGTTATATTTACAAGCGGGGGAGTACGTTGACGCAAATCGGGGCAATTTACTAGAATTTCCGAGTGTACTGACACTGTGTTCTCCTCCTTAGCAAATTATATAATAGAAGGTACTAAGAGTAAAGTACAGTAGCAAGTAACTGGAGTAAAATGCCGGCATCCGATGAGCATCGAAGACAATGGCGTACTCCAGCTAGTGTTTCTCTGCTTCAAAATCAACACAACAATGAGGTATCGGTTAGATTCTGATCAATAACAATGCTTGTAAAGACATTACTATACAGAAGAGCTTAGATATGTACAATTGTACATATTGTGATTTCGGCATAGATACACTTAAGAGATCTAGCGTTTGTTGTATTGTATGTACCTGCTTAATTAAAAACGAATTTTGAGCAAATATTTTGTCTATAACCTGTGGATTAAAAAAGAAGTAATATAAATAAATACATATCTGGACAAATCACACACGGTCATCTGGCCCCAAACTAGGATTCCCTGTACTATGGGAACCAGAGACTGATATACAAATGAATAAGTATATACGTTTTTTGTTTGCAGTATGTATTAAGATTTTTTTATACTTTATCTGCAATTAAACAGTCTCTGCTACTGTTAAAGATACAGGTATTCAAATGTCGGTTAGACGGAATGGTGGGCACATTCAATATTATTTCGATGGACGGACAACAGTAATTGGGCAACTTTTGGGTACGAAACCCTGAAAATAATAAAACATCAACGTCGACAAGTGTTTATTTCTAATTATTATGATGGTTTGAGGTTATTTGCCGACCTGCGTGAAGTGAAGGACGCTTTTCAGTTTATCGGATATTTGAATATGATAATGATAATAAAATATAGGATATTTAAACAGCTTTGAATGGGGAGAATAATAAGTATTTAACTAGTTCAAACAACAAGGTAAGTAAGTGTGTTTTCAATTATTCCTTTAATTTCCTTTTGAAATCTTGCAAAACTATCTCACCGTAACTTTAAAATAAATAAAAAAAGAAGTTTAAAGAAAAGAAAAAATAAGGGGAGCCAAAACAAAAACCATATCCGTACAAGAAACGGTTTTTGTTTTTGTTCTATGTCACAAACTGTAACACAAACAAGCTTTAAAGTTTGTGTGTTTACGGTGCGAACTCAAAAGTTAAACAACAAATAAATAAAACCCGACTGTGTGAGTCAGAAATGCGCTAGCGACCCTGCACTGAATTAAAAAAATAATAATTAAATAACTGAAAAATATAATGCGTGGATGAAATCCTCGGTGCGCGAATCTGAGTTGCACTTGTTTTTTTTTATTATAAGTTATAATTTATAACATACGAGGTATGAACACATAATAAAAATGTGACACAATCCTCTGCATAATTAAACGTTTACAAAATACAGTATAATACCTAGTACTTAAGTAGGTATTTCAATTAAAATATGGGATCCAATTTCAGTCAAATTACGCAAAGAAATAGTAAGCAGTAAATATATATTACATTCTCGATAATTTATTAAACTTTGCTGAGTACATGCACTATGAGTTTTGAGTACCCAGCAACTGGTCTGGTCTGACAGTCACAGTACTTGAATGTCAAATTCTATAAAAGGTCAGAAGATGACTGCATCAAACACAAATTAAGAAATAAATACTCTTTACTAAATACAATAGCTCTTTTATATTGAAATAGATGAGAAACTTACTTGCTTTGATTTTCATTACATATGATTTTTTTATTTATAAAAAATATTAAAAAAATCGTAATAGTATGGAAACGACTAATACATTATGACGCCATTGGACAGTTTTTGAATTTGTTTAGAACAAAATGTAATTTTTGACATTTGAAAAGGTAACCAAGGAGATCGCCAGTCATTTTGTTACCAATGAAAGTTTATATGAACTCTTCGACCTTCAGGCACTCATGCCAGCATCAAACCGTAACGTGTTTTGATTTGCCTCAAGATTCGTTTACGCAAACTAAAATTAACTATCGCGATCTGGCAAAAGGGAATATGCTTCAGTTATTATAGAAGTCTGAATGAAATATTGAAGTAGAGCAAGCAATAGAATATATAAAATGAATAAGGATATGAATAATGAAAAGGGATGTTGAAGGAAAAGTTCGGAAGAAAATATAAACAAGGTGTTTTTTTACAATAATGGCGGAACTTACACAATGTACTTAGTTGTTTATTTAAAAAGTCTGCATAAAATGTATTCTATATTAATTTGAGGATAAAACGAGTTATAACATCTCTCAATTCAAAATTCGTCAAACCGATTTGGCTTTAGGCGGTTATAATGTAATGGACATACATACATACACTCGAAAAAACATTAACGTTCGCTTGGGTAGTCAGGCAAAAATGAAACTCTCTCGGAATTTTAATCAAGGGCATTGTAAAAAACAACTTTTACCAAAGACATACTAAACTGCGACTTCGTCTACTTAGACTTCCGAATTGTCATTTACTGGGATTACTGGGAAAGTACCCTATTGTATCCATTTCATTATAAACTATCTGTGTGACAAATTGAATCCAAATACGATGAGCCGTTTTTGCGTGTTTGATTAATAAACATTCCAACTTTCACATTTATAATACGTAAAACTAGGATTCACAAAATATTTGGGACTTCCCATATACACTCACTTGGTAGACCAGCTGGGTTTTTTGCTCTCTAATGTGTTGAAGTTAGTTGTTGCAATGTATGTACGTATCCGAAATTTTGAGTGTATAATTTTCAAGTGGAAGGAGCTTAATACGAGAGGTAGAAAAAAAATTAAAAGAATGCGTTAAGTTCTGAGTTTGAGAAGATAAACTATGACAGTCCTATTTATGGTATTCTTGGGGAAAGCTCATCAGTTCATGAATATAAACCACAATAAAAGGGAACGAAACTTTCTTTTATTTTAAACTATGACTGATTCACAATTTCTTATTCTATTAACCCACAGTAGTTCAACTGTTTATTTCGAGCTGTTAGCATTTGCTACTGAGATGGCGTCTGTAATTAATTAGCAATTTAATGTCCACTCAAACGCATGAATTGAACATGCACTGTGCACTGGTCTAGATCTAGAACATTTTGGTACTGGGTTTGAGTTACAAAGATGCGAAAGCAGTGCCTCATATCAGTTACACGACTTCAGTGAATTGCCACTTAGCAAAGCCTTAGCTTACTACGCTTTTAAGAAAGCTTCATACAAATCGAAATCACCGAATTCTGGTGGTATTGCTATTGATGTGCGGTTTTAATGTAAGCGCTTTGAGAAAAATTATACAAAGACATTAAAAAATTGGTACCTCCTAAAACTGGATTTGTTGTTTCCATTAAAAAAAAGATAAACAGTATTTATATTTTTCGATATAATGAGTACTTTTTGCTAGGGCCAAGAGATTATGGAATCAAGAAGAAAAATGCAAAAAAAAAAACAACCGAAAAAAGATCAGTTTAGCGTCACTGATCTTGTCTTTGTTGCTAACAGAACATGTTTTTTTCTTTGTAAATTGAAATAAAAATGAACATGATGGCAAATACAATTACTATACCGCAATTACAAGTATTCAAGTTAAGATAGGTAGGATAGATCTCTTTGACTTGTGATCTCTATAGGTTAGTCTAAGTACCCAATTGGTAAGTACAAATTGTATTCAGACAGAACTATATACATACATAACTTTCTTGTTTGTTATCGTGTTTGTGGGAAAATGGAAATCAGTAAGGAAATCAGTAGTCCCTTAAATAAAAAGAGGCGTAACCAATTTTAATCACAGAGAATTAAGTTGCCGATGACTTTACTCCATTTATATATTATGATCACTTAAAACTCGCGATGTGCTCGTGCGAGTATCATCATCAGCCGAGATAGAATTTACAACATACCTAAGCAACATCAAGTGTTTTCATTCATTCATTCATTCATTCAACATTTTTGACTACATACTTTCTAAAACCTGAAAACAGTAATATTGATTTTGATACTTCTAATCCTTATTATTATTCTATCCGTATTTTTATCTCATTTTTTTCTGTATTAAATATAAATCATTGAACATGTACATAACTGAACGGTATTGATCGGCTGTTTGTCCAGTTTTTTATAGAGAGTCATAGTTTTTTTAAGAACTGACTTTTTGAAAAGTTTTATCTTCAATATTAAAGGTTTTGTACTGTGTAGTCAGTATATCGTAGTAATATTTTATAATAAAGTATAAATATATATTCAAGGTCATCATATGTCCTACAATTTGTTCCAGTTATATCAGAACACTTGTTTATAAAAATATTTTTTATTTAGTAATGTTTTTTAATTAAATTAAAAAATAATTATAATTAAGACTGATACTAATAATCAATCAAATAGATGCTTAAAAAAATATAAAGTAGTAAGTAGAATAAAGAAACACATTTTCCATGAGATGGATGACTCAGTTTATTTCTTAGATGCTCTGTTTTGCTCTGTTGATACATTCGTATAAACATAAGCATAATAAAATAAGTGATACATATATGTATAATTAATAATTACACATATATCACTTATTTTATTATGCTTATGTGTATACGAGTATATCAACAGAGCTATAATTATTAATTATAGAGCTCTACCACGCTCTGCCCAGGGTGTTTGCAGATTACTACAGGCCATGTAATAATAAATATCCGGTATAAATCACAGCCGGTCATCTGTCCACAAACTAGGATACCCTGAACTACATATGTATATGAAAACCGGAGTCCGAAATTCATACATATATAGATACATATAATTTAATAAACCCAGACATGGCGCAAACAAATCTGCTTTTCACAGAAATATTCGCCCTGGGTGGGAATTGAACCTACGACCCTCGGATAAATAGTCAGGAGCGCTACTCACTGAGCCACTGTGTCAGTTAATTAGCCTTTTACAACACATAGACCACCCAAAACTTCAGCCCTTGCATTTGCACACTTTGTCACCACGTGACAACTCCCTCTCTAAACCGACAACTGTACACAGAACTACAAATTTTGTATTTTATTTATTCAACTTTTTGCAGTAATAGACCGGCATCGGCATCGGCAGAGCAGGCCCTCGTTGAGGTTGAATAAAAACAATCGCATATGCGATCCCGAACAGATGTGGCTCTATTGGTTGTTTTTGTTGGTTCGCTCGTATAATGAATCGACGTTCGGTCTTAGCAACGGTGTTACGGATTCGGAGAAATGGAAAAGGTTTCGAGTTTTAAATTACTTAAATTGATTGTGTCACAGTCAAAATAACCTAACTTAATTAAAATTTGATCATATTTAATTAATCTAACGACACTCCAAAATCTCTCAATTAGATTAGGCTACATACAGCCTCATCTATAGAATAGATCAAACAAACATATATACATATATGTATGTACATAAGATAAAAGCAAACATTGTACAGTTAGGAAAAAATTTCACCCACAAAATCGTTTTTTTTTTTTTTTTTTTTTTTATGGCAGAGGTGGCAAACGAGCAGACGGATCACCTGATGGTAAGCGATTACCGCCGCCCATAGACACCCGCAACACCAGAGGAAATGAGGAGGAGGAGGTTTTATATGTTAAAATATAATATTATGAATAAATGTTTGTTATCTTCGTAATTACGATCAAAATATCGAAACGTCTTACGTGGTGAATACTTGGCTTTCTCCACAACAAATCCTTTGGCAAACCGCATAGTCCTGCGCACAACTCTGACCACAGAAACACCACAATGCTTCAAATATTCCATCACTCAATCAACTCTTGCGCATAGTCGTAATCGAACACCGAACAATGAGACTGTGAGGTACCACCTACGATAAACGCGGCATGCTCGCCTTAACGCAGCTATAATACTGAGAAATAAAAACGAATAAAAGCAGTTAAGAGAACGATTCCATTTATTGCTAATAACGTGGCCTATTGATGAAACACAAATACCTACTAAAATGACGTTACTTATTGTACAATCTATAACCACTTTAACAATTATGTCGCACGTGGCAGATCACGCCAATTCACGTCAAAATGTCAATAACTGTAACTACTATATTCTTAATCTATAAATAATTACTTTTTAATTGTTTGCGGTTAAAAGGAATTTAATATTAAATAACAAGATTTTAAGTTGTAACCAAATCATCTTCAGTAAGTAACTCCTCAGAATTAAAGAAGTCACTAAAATATGACTTACTTCCAGAAACGCGTTAAAATGTAAGAAATCGAATAATAATAATATTTATTGAAAGAAAACTTAATTGACAAGATAATGACTAAAAACTAAACATATAATTAAAGAAAACACACGTGCCTGAACTAGGTATTCCTGTATTTCAGGCAAAAAGAGCTTACATAACTAACTTTCAATATTTACTTGCAAAATACAATTTTCTTCTTAACAGTAGATGAATTATTATTCAATGACAAATTAACAAAACAAAATATTAAAAAAAATTTACATATCGAATATAAAACATAATTAATGAATGTAAATGAATGATTTACTATAAATTTATTAAGCAGATAAATAATTATGTGGATATAAATAAATAACTGTGATTAATTGCCATGAAATCTACCAAGAACATAAGCAGCAGCTGAGCTGAAACGCGACAGTGCTAGCGATAAGCGATGGTATATAGCATACCACTTTTTGAATCAGTCCGAATTTTTTTTAGTGTACCAGTTTCACACCAGTAAAAAGTACGTCGCAGTTAAATTTCCCAACTTTGTAGAACTCTGTTTGATTGTTGTAAGGTATTTTGTGGCAGCGAAATCTTTCCCTCAGAAATTAATGTTAACAGAATGATGTATTCCAGTAAGAGGTAAGTTCAATTGTAAAAGAAATATTGTATATGTAGCTCTCCATTACTTTGAAAAATCTTGCTATGGCTGATTATTATTCCGAATTGGTCTCCGTATTTGCTGCACAGTACCCCGTACAGCGATCACGGCCGTTTTTATGTGACAAACTACGTCTTTTTTTTTGAAGATTGATACGATTATTTCAATTTGACTTTGTCTTCGTGAAATCAATCAAATAAATCAAGTATATTGATCCTACAAATAGGGAAAAGGGTCGGGAATCGAACCGCTACCGCAGACCGCTCATTACTGAATTCATTGGAGCTAACCGCGTTGTTTGTTACCACTTTGGTCATGTCCATCAAGCTTTGCAGTTGTAAAGTATAATAAATACAATCATTATTATTCAATTCGCCAATTTGTCGTTACTTTTCTGTCTGTCATGAAATGGAATGAATATGGGAAAATTTTATGTATGAATAATAAGGACCATTTCAAAATGCATAAACAATTATTTCTTCCCCGACTTGACCGATTTGGATAGTGTTTTGAAACTATTGAAACCAAAAACCACCAACCAAACACAACCACCAAGTTTTTGTGAGATAGTATTTTTTAAGAATGACAAATGTAGTTTATTTTCGTCGATTGCATTCATACCATTTGTTGCCACGTTTTTTTTAAATCCACACTGGGTTAACCGTTAACATCAACTCAACTGATGGTAACAATTTAACTATGTCAACAATTTCCTAGTCTAGTACAAAAATGAAACCTTTAAAAGTTTCTACAGTATCCAGAGAAAGAATTTACTTTTCCGAATTTCTTTCAGCCTGAATTCACAACTCAACTTCAACTCTAGTCGTTATCTGTTGGAAGCAAGCGAGGCTTCACGTGCGCTTGTCAATAGGAAATTTTATTGGCTTACCTTAATGTACCCTCGTCTTCTACAGGAGCTCTAGTTTGTCTGACCTCATTACATTGTGATTTGTTGGCTTTCTGTTCGACTAGGTCCACTAACTTCCCTGAGCTTTATTTTTCTATAAAAAAATATTATGGTCCATATTGATTTGTTGTCATTTTTATAAAGCTAAAACCTTGTACCTATAAAGATTTATTTATGATACCTGTCTGTCTCTAAATGAATAATACATAACATACTAAGAATAGTACAGTAGTTACAATAAACGTGTAAATATCTGGAATACGTAGCAAATTGCGAGATTTTTCCTAATTGTCACGCATAGCGTCCATATCAGGGCAATTAGCTCGGCTGCGCGCGCGCGCGCGCCTCTATAGCTAATTTGTTAAACAAACTAGAATTAATCGACGCAGTATATAGCCTAGGGCTATCACACCAATATCTCGTGCCGAATCACCGTGACCTATAAAATGCTGGAGGCATCGTTCCAAGGTGCAAGCAGAGCATTATATCATATTTAATTTGTTTATAAACATGACTAGCTTTGAATTGTGTTCGTTAGTATTTATTATTTATCGCTTGTTCTAATTTTGGGTTCCTTTATGGCGAGCTAGGCTTTGCCAAACAAGGTAATACGAATATAAACTTCATGACTCGTCAACCCATAACTGCGATCAGATGTTTAAAATTATATAGGGTTGTCATGCATCGGTATCTGTTGGATCACGTTATTGCTTGTATTAGGGCCTTAGTTTCAGAATTCTATTGATTGGGTTCGGACGCGACAAAGGGACGCTTCGACAAGAGTCGTCGTCGAAGTCGAGACTTCGTTTTTCGAGTGTCACAATCGTCCACCAAGTGGACTTTGGCCGACATCACTTCAATTGTACTACAGGAGAGTAACATAAAGAGCCTGTTTGGGGGATGGATCATACTCGTAATGCCGCAGGGTTGGCCACTCCAACGCCCCTCTCTATCAGGGATCTCTACAAGCCTGGTTTTTCAGCTTTCGATTCATGATTCGCATAAAAAAGGTTTAACTAAATATGTATTTTATACTAGCTTTTGCCCGCGGCTATAGCCATATTTATATGTATAGTTTTTTACACACCTACTCCAATAGAAGATAATGTTTTTCATAAAGCTTTAGCGTGTAAAATTGTCAAATACGTTTTTCCGATTCACCAGGAACTACATATGTATGCGTTGTCCAGGATAAAAACCACTCAATATTTTGCATTAACCTTTTTGTACTTATTTGTACCAAATTACAGTGAAATTGGTTAAGCATTTTCAGCATGAAAACGCATTGATTTTTAAATTTCTACTGGATAAAATGTAGCCTATGTTGTATTCGACTGTCTGTCGATGTTCAAATATATCTGTGCAGATAGTACCGTCGATTTACGTGAAATAATGACAAATAAATACAGGTTCCAAAAAAAAAGAACTTCTATAACTTTCCTAGCCTCCTACCGTAACTGGACATCCCTGTCTTCCCAGCCACAGCCTCATTTCCGTCATCATCCCACGTGACCAGAATCAGTAGGTAACACAATATCTTAGTGACACATAGAACTAGATGTGAGTGTTAATTTATGTAAACAATAGCTGGACGATATCATCGTTTGAGATAACAGTATTGACAATATCATGGATGGGTCAAAGGACAAGGAAAACAAAGATATGCAAAACATATCTCTTTCTAATGAACAGTGCAATAAATGAGCTAAAACATTTTCCTTATGTTTTTACATTGCATTGAAGTATTGCATTTGAAATAAATAAATCATTTTATTAGCTAGCAACTACGAGTATACGAAATTGATAAAGGCAAAAAATAGGTAAGTAAATATCCTTAAATTTTTTTTGGATCACATTTTTAAGATTTGATTTTTTCAACCGACTGAAAAAAAAGGAGGAGGTTCTCAATTCGTCGGAATCTTTTTTTTTTTTTTATGTATGTTCACCGATTACTCGAAGACGCCTGAACCGATTTGGAAAATTCTTTTTTTGTTTGAAAGGGTATACTTCACAGGTGGTCCCATATTAATTTTATCGAAATCGATTCAGCTGTTTTTGAGAAAATAAAAAAAAACATAGCAAAATTGGAGTTGCTGCGATTGAAGTCGGTTGTTTTTAACGTATTCAGCGTGGTCATATTATTTAAGGTTTAAACACTATTACAGTTTTAAGCTAATAGTAATAACATGTTATTTTAGCAATAAGTAACAAAAGTTGAATCCATGGATTAATTGATCTACAGAAATACAATAAAAAGAATGGCGTTTTATGTGAACGTATTTTATTTTCGAGCTTTAATTCCATTTTGCTTGGTTTTATTAAGAGAAACTCATGAAATTTGGCACGCGATATGACCTCAATTCTTTGTGCACAGAGCACTTGCGGATTCCTCATTGTTTTACTCTATGGAGATACCCTTGACCTTTAAATTACACTTATTAAAGGACTGTACCTAATTTTATTATTAGGAAAAGAAAAAAATGTTTTTTTTTTGAGAATCATATTCTCATTTTTCACACACATATAACTATACTATTGTATTTAAGCCTATAGATATAGTCAGACATAAACATGTTTTGAAAATGGTTTGAAATTGATTTATATTTGAAAAAATGACCAAGTCACAAGCATGCATGAAAAGAGTTATGAGTTAAGAGAAGTGTATCAGAACAGAAGCGAATAGCGATCCCTGATTTCTGGCACCCCAATGGGAGTAAGGCGTGAGTATATCTTTCCATCAACAAGATGTAGTCAAACACACACAAATCAATAAAAATGATAAAAAATTATGTGTAAATCCAATTATATCCTTTCATGTACTCGTACATAACAAACTTTTAAAAAACATTAAATATTTAGCACATACTTTCAATATCAGTTATTTTTTTACATTATACGCAAGTGTTTGCAAAAGTTTAGTAGCACATAATTCGTCCCACAAGTGTCACCAAAGCGTTTTAACTTATTTCAATACCAATGAGTCGAACACAATGTGTTTTTTCAAATGTTTTGGCGACAGTCGAATTGGTTACACTTATCAAACTGTCATATATTAAATGTGTGGATTGTCCGTATCATGCAAATTAGATATTCATATCTTTACTTAACACTTCTAGAATTTCGTTTGAATATACTCGTACTTGAGAATGTAGTCTAATCTAATATTACGTTCGGTATTTGGGTCAATAGTTACTGAGAATCTGGTTCCAATCACGTAAATACAGGGTGACAGATTAAAAAACGGATGCATTTTATTGTATTGTATTGTATTGTAATGGACTCTGTTTCCGTATTAAGACTATTTTTGGTCCTGGTTGACTAGTCCAGCCAACCCAGTTCTTTCCTTAAGCACAGAAGTCTCCTGGGACATTTTTAGGCTTTTAGGGTGCATTTCAATGCTTAATAATAACTGACGAAAATGAAATTTCTCCAACGAACCTAATGGACAATCTCAAATAAAATATTGGACTTCTTATATAACACAAGAAGCTGGTTAAATAATTTTGCTTTTTTTTACACGTGACTTAAAAATACCCTTCAGTTTTCAGCCGTTATTGTACGACAGTCTGCGATTTTCTAGGAAATTTCTGAATGGATTGAAGAAAAATTTGCTTTTGATGGAACGATTGTAGCCGTAGGAAGAATCTTAGTTGTAGTAAGATAGACTTTTTTAACATTACCTATTGGTATTTCTTAGAAAAAACTTCTAAGTACTGAATCCGTGGTTGAAGTCTTTTATATGGTCGACATATTTTACAAGCAAAACATAGGTACATGTCTATACTAAGAAATATGAACAAACCTAAAAAGTGTAAAAACAAAACCATTAACTTAAAACTAAAAAGCTAGTTCAAAGGAAGTCACGGACTTATCCAAGCCGTCAAAACTTTAAGCACGCGAAGTCGCTTTTTTTTATTATTATAACGTACATGACCTTTCTCGTACCTACATGTGTTGCTATCGAACACTACATATTTTTGCATGTTTTTGATAACTTTTTTATTTACGTGATTATTTAATCATGTGTTTATCTTTTAATTTTATTTCTTTCATTTTTCTCTTTACTGTATTTTTTAGTTTATGTAATTTTTGTTTACCAGTGTAACTATGTTTCTTGTATTGTTTTAATTTTCAGTTTAGTTCACAGTTGTTAAGTTTCTTTTGGTTTGTTATTTCCTACTTTATTATGTCTGTCATTTAAGCCGTCAGTCTGTGCTATGCTACTATTGACTGAGTTTGAAAAAATAATCCTGTAAGAACAAAAAAGGGTCCTTCTAAAACATCAAAAAATTATCAACCGCGGCTTCTACTCTTGAAACTGAACAACTTTCCCCAAGGAACATATACGTAATCTGCAAAAAAAGTGGACTTCCTATACGAAATCGGCCGATCAGTTGCTGATCAATTGGTACGGGAAGTCCAAAAAGATTTTTGTGAATTGAGTTTAGGTTTGTTGGCTTTGTTCATTTCTATTTCATGAGTACGTTGTATGCAATACAGTATAATACAATGCATCTGTTTTTCAATCTGTCACCCTATAGAGTGCATATTAGAAACAGTGTTTAATCCTTAGTAACTTAATTACAGACACATATAGGGTTACAATGCATTCACTGAGAAGTAGAAAATTTTGGGTGCTTCTATTTGAAACTGAATAATCTACACAATATAGCGGATTTTTTTAAATTTCAACTGGTCATATATTGACAATTATAAATTGAGAAGATTTTTTTCGTTCCGGTTGTATAGGTTTCTTTCTTCTTCCTGATCAGTATCATGAGAAGGATCTACCGTTTTACTTTAACTGGTTTTATAGCGACTAAAAAGTTGCACTATATTATTTTTAGGAAGGTATGCATCTGCTTTGTTTTATTGGAGTCTTGAACTTGTGTGATCTATTTTAATCGGCATAAAACATTCTATTTATAAATTAAACTCTCGTCTTTGTGGCCTCTCTTTGGCTTACCAAAAAGATGGATTGTCTTTTGTTTTCTTTTTGAGATACCAAATTACGTGCTCTCTTAGGAAGGCTAGAATTTAAGAAGGGGCAAAATTTATTTATTTTATCTGGAATCCGAGGACCTGGGTAGCGTCTCATGTTTCACAGACGTTCTGTAACGTTTAAGTGCGTAAAATTTGCTTGTTTATTCATCAGTTAACTTCCTTTCATTGATCGTTTTCGCGGTCTGTTTCGAAAATATTGCGAAATTCAATTATTCATTAATTTGTTTAGATCGTTTAAATTTAATACCGTTTAAAATGCTTAATTACTTACTTGAAGTTTTAGTAATATTTCTTATTTTCAAATTGAAATTCAATTCAATTATTTTGCCTTGGTTTCGCTGTTTTTCATCTTTTTGCCATATCTTGCATAGCCCGAGAGTTTTATTACCCTTTGTTTCAGTAGTTTCAACTTCCATCGTATACGTTGCACTTGGCACTCGCAAGCTTGTCCTATCAAACAGTAGCCCAGTTATAAAGCGAACCCATTTAGCAACTCTTCTAGTACTGTGTAACTCAGAAAAATTTACTATAGCCATAATAAGATTAATCCCCGTTATAAATACACATATAATAAACACACATGCGATAACGTCTTCGTCCAAATTGCCTTATGAATTAATAAGAAATACAAGCTTAATTACCTATTAAAATGTGGCCTTCAGAGATATTGTTTGTTTTCATACATAAAACAACACCGGCAAAACATGGTTAGTTAAACCCATTGATTCACAATCATGCGGAATACAGAAAACATTTAGGCACTAAGTTGTACTTGTACAAAACACACAGAATTAGAAAATTTTACGAACGTGAGCGTGTCCCGATCCCATTTTCACTGAGTACGCGGCACAACACTATTTTTGTTTTGTTATTGTTTTTTTTTTAGTTGACTTGGTAAAGGAGATTGGTGGTATTGTTGGGTCGGTAGAGTTGCGCGGGTGGGCCGGGGGTGGCGCGGTATGTCATGTCGCGCGGCGGATCGGCAGCGTACTGGCGTTTTGCCACCGGCAACCAGCACGGCACCGGCACGGAAGCGCGACTAGCGGGAGACTACCAGGCCATGCGCCGTATGACTCTCATGAATCTTTACTTGCACTAATTAAAAATTATGGCATATCTTTCACTTTAAGATTTTGGTATACAAATTAGTTATAATTTGTACTAAAGCTCAATTTAAGAAAAAACACATAATTACTTAAGTATTTCTTGAGAATACTCCTTTCTCATTTCATTCAGTTATAAAAAAGTAGGAGTTAAGTTTTGTTATTTTGTCAATAAGTAGTGTCTCTTTTTACAGCACTAAAAGTAGAAACTAATATACTCACATGGATTATGTCCAGGAATAAGAAGAGCAATTCTGATGCTTCGCATATTTCAAATTAATAAACATAAATATAGTCTAAGGTTGACTGGAAGAGATCCCGTAAGG
Source organism: Coleophora deauratella (assembly GCA_958295455.1). Classification (NCBI taxonomy): domain Eukaryota; kingdom Metazoa; phylum Arthropoda; class Insecta; order Lepidoptera; family Coleophoridae; genus Coleophora; species Coleophora deauratella. Next base: position 5,778,036 of record OY282407.1, on the reverse strand, counting down.
GATAAGTCCGCCCTTGTATGTCTTGTCCTTGTTTTATGTATTGTACTTTGTTTTTTCACAATAAAGAGTTTACAAACAAACAAACAAATATTGTATGTGCTATTGGTACGAAATTTTTGATCTTCTGTTCAATTGTTAAATCTCTAATTGTGTTCTCTTGATCAAAATCACGTAACTAAATATATGTTTGTTTAAGATATAATATAAGTTCTCAAAGCATTAATTGTATCGTGACGTCTTCCTTGTGGAAGTTGTGGAAAACATTCTCAGAACGCGGATATTATGTGAAGTAAGTCATAGAGCGCGTCTCAGCTTATGACAATACAAAACATGGTCATAATTTTGTCATAATTTTCCGATCTCCTGGAAGGACAGCATCGCAGTCACAGCATTCACAGGAGTGGCCGACAGCGTTTTACGAAATATTAAAATAAAAATACAGTTTATTCCCCATTAAATATTATGATGATTTAAATGACAACTGCAACAAGTATTGTAAAATGAATATGAAAAGGATGTTAAACTCTAAGTAATATTGTTCGTTACCTTCAAAAAGTTTGCTAAACTACAAATGAGAACGAATATCGATTAATGAAAATCTGTCAGTCACAGTATTATGGATTTCACAGCTGCCATTTTAATCACTGTGACATTGAATTTGGGACCATAAAACTCAGCCTAATCAAATAAGTACTATTATTTAATCTGTGCTAATAATATATAATAATTTTAAATCAAGTCTGCATTGCAGTCCTTTGATATTAAAGGTGCTAGATATACCAAGTATTATGTCCTTAACCAAGAACTATTAATATTGTAGAATGACTAATGACCAGTCAGTAGTCAAGTCACACACTGTTATCACGTGGCTCCGAGCCCAGAGCTAAAGTGTTATGTTATGCTAAATAAGTAGTTAAGTTGTCTGACCTCAACAAACTCGACTTGATCTTGAATTTGCGAGTAGAAGCTTACATCTCACAGTACTTTGCAAAAGGCTGTAGTTAGTATATTTAACACAGTTTTTAGTGCTTTTAGCTAAGACTTGAGTGTACCAATTCCGCGTGGTAGAAACTTTGTTCTTGTATTAGCATTTACCGTAGGGATTTATTGTAGGTTATACGTCTTTGGTACTAGGCAGAAAATAACGATTTAAAAAAATATTACGTTAATTAACAACCCATATTGTCTCCACTGCACTATAATCCACACACAAGGCCAGGACGGGATTTGTCAAAATAATGTATAAAATTTTAGCATATACTTTAATCTTTTTCTACTTCTACTTAGCGGTATCCCGGCCTTGAGCATTAATTTAAAAAAAAATGAGTTTGACAAAATTTGTTAAAATAATTGATTTCATCGAATGACTGTTTTTCTAGTGGTGTGTTATAATACTTATAATTGGTCCGAACAAATGACAGCAAATCGCAGTAGGAAATGGGCGCCATATCCGGACGGACCCTATTTTCGTCGAGTCACCGACTTACCTGCCGTTGGATGGCAAAACGATGTAAGAGTGTGTCATTTACTTCATTGTACTCGTAATATGGATCATTAAAAAGCTGAATGTGTGCTCTATCTGAAAATATAATTAATATTTTTCTTTGACCAAAAATTCAAAAAAAATATGTTGGGAAGGTTGCAACGTTGTAACTGGGAAATATAAGCCAAAACGCAGGTTTTTAACACACTTTTATTATTATAACACTAGCATAATGCCAGCGGCTTCGTTTGCAAACAATGCTATTGTTGCTGTTGGATTTTAGCTATCATACGGGAACCATGCAGAAATCGAAATAAAACATATATTATCTACGTGCCGTGCATATCAAATTCGTCAAGATTTATCGATTCATTGAGGCGTTAAGATGGAACAAACAAACAAACACTTTTTCACATACATTTTTTTATATAAGTTATAATTAGGATAGCATTAGCACTGCGTAGATTTATATGAAATAGCATAGGCCTGAAAATTTCGGACGTTGTTTGGAACACCTCGTAGAAAAAAGGAAGAAAATGTAATGTCCATACGATCTGTATCTATTATATTATAAGAAGTACCTAATGAATGTTAATTATCCTTCAGATAAGATTATGAATTCGGTTGTCCTATTGTGCGAATTCAAAACAATGACGGGCTAGCAAAACAAAATGCCCATATCGATCTGCGGTTTGCGGTAAACTGACCATAGAGCTACGGACGTGGTCTTTGTATCTAATGTGTGTGTATTTGGTAGTAAAGTGGGTGTCTGTATCCACATGTGTTTTTATGTTTGAAATAAACATAAGGAATCTTTACCATAAAAATACGCTCCAAAATTAGGTTGAAGTTACCTAAGCCAGCTCTGTCACCGTCGTATCTAGGTTCCAAATTAATTTGAGTTTTGATTCTGCTTTCAAACTTTTCGCCGCTATGGCTTTAGATCCTAAATTACTATCCATACTATATAATAAACATTTCAAACGGTAGGAAATATCAGTCCCGGCTTGGCCCTGCATATGGAGTATGGCTTAATATTTCCAAGCAATGGGAACAACTCGTGCCCCAGTACTGGGGACGATATGGGTTGTTGACGAGGTGGGCAAAAATAAGTGTAAGATAATACACACGGAAAACGTCTAGACTTCTGAGATTTGCGTCAAGGTCAAAAAGAGCATCTTAACATTATCTCTGCTTGTTTAGTTAAAATTTTCTGGCTTTATATTATACTTAAAAGCTTCCGCGTTTTAGTAGTACAGTTTGTTTATACTGCATTTTAAGTAACCTATAAATATTTCTCTGTTGTCATAGGTAACAGAGACATGCGCTTAGCGTTAATCCATACTAATCGATAATCGGATTGACCATTTTTCTATGGTCAATCCAACTATTTTTACCATTTATATAGAACGTAGAAAGTAGTAAAACAGAAGTTGTCATATTGGACCTCAATAATAACCTGAATATGTTCTTATACGCCATTAATAAAACACCTTGTATAATAATTGCATATAAATGCCTAGTTGATATGTGAATTTTACATAATGCGGATATGTAGGTTAAGAATACTTTCTATATTTTACCTATTCACAATATTTTTCTTATTACAGCTTGAAAACTATTCTAATAATGAAATCCCGTTTATGTAGAGAATAGATACTTTATTGTTTTTTTTACAAAAATGCTACGAGGTGGTGGGATGGGAACAAACATTTTAAGGCATGGGAACAAGCCGGCGTTAGGTATGTTAAATACTTACCTACTCAACGATGGTTTTAACTGAAGGAAGTATCAGTTTATTAAATTTTAAAATTACAGGTTTCTGTGTGCAGTCATACATATCATTTCCTATTTAAAATACCCGCATTACCTGCTTCACGCACATTCTAGAGATGTTTTTACATATTGGTAAACGTTTTGAAAAATTGCATGTATACAAGGTGTTTTTAATAACACACGTGAACAGATCCAGGCCAAAACGCCTACCATTTTTAATTTTTTTATTAATTATAAACGTTGTAATATTTGACCCGAATTTAAAATCATCAATCGTCATTTATACACAATATCGCACACTAACAAGATATTTAGTGTTTGTTAAAATATTGCCAGCGATTACTTAACGTGCCTATTACCTATTACCATTCGAAACTTGTTCCTCGTTTTTCAAAGATTTTCTTGCCAAGCATTCGCGGCAAACCAAAAGAACAATACAAAAGGTGCCAGGATTTATTATACCCAAAAACCAAACAAAGTTGGAGTAAGCGTTAACAGAAATTACGAAACTAGGTCGAAAAGAGAGAGTTACATGCTAAGTTGACAGTAATTAAGCACCGCCAGTTTACGTTTACACAATAATACTTATTCGTTTAGAAGCATTGCTCCAAAGGCAACAAAAAGTTAAGATTAATTAATTACTCGTTTAAGATTTTTGCCTACTTATATTTCTATTTTATTGTATTTATTATATAGGATGTAAATCTAGTCGTGCGTCATATTTCAATCAGTGCTTCTACTCCTGATTCTGATCAACTTTCCCAAAGGAACCCATGGTCAAATCGCAAAAAAATTGGTATTATTTGGTATTTATTTATCAATGAGCTGACTAGATCAATTTGACTATGGGTTCCTTGGGGAAAGTTGATCAGAATCAGGAGTAGAAGCACTGATTAAAATTTGACGCATGCGCATGACTAGATTTACAGTCTGTATGAATACAAAATTGTTTCGTCAAAATTTTTACACATTAGGTATGTAAGTAAAACGAAGAAATTCAGATAAAAAAGATCGTTTGTACAAAAATGTACTGACAAAATATAATAATTTGACTTGAAATATATGTATGTATTTTGTCAGTACATTTTCCTAAGGTGTTAATACGACTGATTATTTGTTATATCAAATTGATTTTAAGAGGGTTTTAATTTATTAAAAAAATATTTTATTAGGTCTACGTTTTTCCCATTGGAGAATAAGAATTATGCTGCAAGGATCAGCATGTGACCGTGTGACGTCATTAACCCAGACAATCAAAAGGAATCTCTCGTAATAACTTCCTGTGAGAGCGTGCGGTTATAGGAGTGACGTCATTCTCCAACTGATAGGGTCTTATTTAAAAAAAATCCAAATCGTAAAAATACACAAATGTTATAATCTTCTTCTTTATCTTAAGAGCTAGGCTTTTGGCTCTTGTCGGTGGAGTAACCGCCATTCTTTTCTATTCCTTGCCAACTCCTTGACTTCCTGGTACGACACGACATTGACTTTGGCCTTCATTTGATCGATGTAACTTATTCTTGACCTCTCTTTCCTTCTATCTTTCCTTCCATGATGTTCGTTATGAAGTCGTCGTGTCGTAACAAATGTCCAATCATATTTCCTCTTCTGTTCTCAATAGTGTCTATGATGTTTCTTTTATCTTTCACTCTATCCAACACTTCTTCGTTTGTGACTTTTTCTGTCCAGCTCACACCTTCCATTCGCCTCCAGCACCACATTTCAAATGATTGCAATCTTTCCTTATCTCTTTTTGTCATTGTCCAGCTTTCACTGCCATATAATGCTACGCTCCAAATATAACATTTTATTAAAGGTTTCCTTAATTTTATGGATATTTTCTTTGATTTCAGTATGGACTTTTTACTATTAAATGATGTTTTAGCTATTGCGATTCTTGTGATTATGTCCTGAGTACATCTAGAGTCTTGGTTAATGATGCTACCTAAATACTTGAAATACTTTACTTGTTCTAGTGTATGGCCATTTAGTGTAATCGGTATAATATATGGAGTTGTTTTAGCGGTACTGAGTATTTTAGTTTTGTTGATATTGATTCTGAGGTTATATTCTCTAAAGATTTCATCCATGGATGTAACTAGGTTATTCAGTTGGTTAGAAGTTTCTGCTAAAGCTGCAATGTCATCTGCAAATCGAATAAAATGTATTCTACTTCCATTTAATTTAACTCCTCCATGTTCATTTTCTTTAATTTTTTCTATTGCAGTTTCTATAAAAAGGTTAAAAATAAGGGGTGAAAGTGGACAACCTTGTCTAACTCCTTGTCTTAGTACCGCAAAATCCTTTTCTTCTCCCATTTCTACTAGTGTTTTTTGCTCTCTATATAATTCATAAATTATTCTTCTGTCACTGTAATCTATTCCGGCGTTTCTCAAGACATTCATCATTAATTTCCAGTTTACTTTATCAAATGCTTTTTCCAAATCGATAAAAGCTATATGTGTTTCAAGTCCTAAATCCATGCGTCTGTCAACAATCGTTCTCAAAGCTAAAATAGCCTCTCTAGTGCCTTATTCGGACGCGTTTTCTCTAACAAAACTTCATATGTCGTTGAGATAAGTGGATTACATGCAGCAGGTAACAGAGTAACCTGGTGATGCCGAAAGAGATGCACGCGGAGGTAAGTACAAAGGCAAGGTCCTAAATACTTTTTATTCGGACGCGTTTTCCCTGACAAAACTTCATATGTCGTTGAGATAAGTGCCTTACATGCAGCAGGTAACAGAGTAAGCTGGTGATGCCGAAAGAGATGCACGCGGAGGTAAGTACAAAGGCAAGGTCCTAAATACTTTTGTTGCTGTGACGTCACTCATCTATCAATAAAGTGTCGTCATAGAGCATCGTCGTGACTAACCTAACCAGTTCATGGGACACCTACTAGCGTTAGTTTTGTTGATGGATTTTGTAAAAATGCGTAGTCTATGAGGCAGTAAGGAATTTGATCTCGTAAAAGTTGAGTTTGGTAGCATTTAATTAAATCAAGATGAGATATCACTCATGATGTCGTGATGTGAGTCCATATAGAAGATGTTGAAGTTGTCCATGGATACGAAGCAGGCAACCCTCCTAAGGGACATTATCATCATCATATCAGCTGGAAGGCGTTATCAACTGCTACAATAAGACTCCCCCTTAGACTTCTATTTGGCACAGTTTTGAGCCACATGCATCCAGCGGCTTTCTAAATCTTGACTAGTTCATACCTACTATGGTCTACCTGGTAGGCGGCCGTCTCAACACTACACTACACACCCTCACTTGACAACATTTCTTCCCTATTGTTGCCCTCCTAGTTGTGAAAGTTAAAGTGGGTGTGACGCAACTCACCCAGCAGCAGGGTCTCGTCATCGAGGGCGGTGACGAGTGAGTCCGTGCAGCAGGTGTTGGTGTTGTCGATGGAAATCCTCACGGAGGCGCAGTCCGCGGGTGAGTGCGGCAGTTGTTCGGCTGACTGCGCCGCCACGCGCCCGTTGGCGAGCCGCAGCGATGCCGTGCGCCCGCCGGTGCCTGTCGCTGCGCCGCCTCCACCGTCCTCGCATCTGGAACCAATGGAGACACAAGCTTAGTCCATCTTTCTAGTTTAGTAAATAGCAGTAATAGCAATGGGATGGGGAGATTTTTTGGATTCATTATTCTCGCGTCTAGAACCAATGAAGACACAAGCTTAGTCCATCTATCTAATCACTTCTTCACACTAAAACCACCCAAGGATTAGCAGTAGCGGTATCATCATCATGATGGAAGGAACCAAGATTAATGTGCTGTCTTCAACTTTTCACGTACTGGACAGAGATATTTGGCTGATTAGGGTATTTTACTCTATACAAGAAAAAATCTAAAACTGCTTATTTACTGTGGTATTTGTAATACCTAATCGAGTTAATATGATTTCTATACAATAAAATGGGAAAAACATTTTATTTTGGATTTTCAAAAATCAAGTTTTTCATCTGTTATTCAAATATCTGAAACGACAGCCGCCATGCTGGTTGTCAGGTGACGTCACAATAGTGGTAAACAATGACATTTTGTTCGCGATATGTGTCAAAATTTTAGTACAGAGCTGTTTTGTTTACTCCTGAAATGACGTCACGACCTAAGCATCATGGCGGCTGTCGTTTTCGCGCGCTAATTGGGAATGGTAATTTAAAATGTATTTTTGGGGTACTTATAGGTTTCAAAAAATTTTTAAAAATATATTTTTGACTTTTTCCCACCTAATGATCAATTTGAGATACTTTTCAAAAACTGGTGAAAAACCCTAATAGGGTTATGTAGCTATATTGTATATCTCATATTATGGCATTAAGTAGCACAGTGAACGAATGACAGCACACTTACAGTACCGATAACGGCTTTTAATGTTCGATAGCGAGGAAAAATTAATCCCCTAATTTGCCAACAGTTGTTCTCGTGATCAAAATAAGTACATAGTTTTACTACATCGGTATGTCCAAAGTGCAAAATATTTCCTCTTGAGTCATTTCTAAAAAATCTCACCTCACGAAACTAAACATATTGTTTGATCACGTACTTTGCCTGCTTATGCGAAGCGGTTCCAAAATGTTTCCGCGATGAGCTATTGCTATTCCCATATTGCGGATGTGCGGTTTAGTTAACCGCCAAACGGTATTAGGTCATACCTCCAATGATAGTACAATAGATGGTATAATTCCCGGCGTTAGTATTAAATAGTACAAGATAATTTTTCAATATGTTATAAATAAATTATAACTGTTAAATTTATATTAAAAAAACTTTAACTTGTGACTTAATGCAATTTCTAGCCTTCCGGTTGCGGCTTCTTCCGCGCTGATCTCGTTTAACTATCCTTGAGGGTGTTGGTAGGTGAAATAAATTGATACGAGTAATTGTATATGTATTAATTAAATTACAAATATCTACTTATAAGTATGCACTCAAAACGTAATATGACATGTAAAATTTTTATTTTATCAATAAATTTTGTATTGTATTGTAGTGTAGTGTACCCCCCATTTCGCTCCCTCAGCACCCGCACTGTTTTACTAATCAAATTCTAAACATTACCAAAAAACGAGAAAAGTAACTTTTGTGTTCAAGCAACTCACATTAATATGGCGGATGGTCCCCTTATGACAAACCTGCATCTGCTGTATGCCATAAACCTTATTGCTTATGCAAGTGAGTCATCTCCTACTTGATTACATTCTATAAAGTGGCATAACTCACTTCATCACCTTGAAAAAGAGCTATATACATAGTATTTTTGCCTGAAGCACAGGTTTATCCTAGTTCAGGCACATAATAAACATTATTATTATTATTATATTATAATTATTATATTATAAGTATTTTAATGGAACAAAGTTTTACAGTAAGACAAAGGACATTGACCAGGTCTGGACCAAGTGCTACCCAGAATGAACACATAGTGTGCATTTTGTTCCTTATATCTTTTATATCTTACGAACAATATTAAAATAATAGAAAAAGCTTGACTAAGCAGTCACAAAGGACATTCAGTTAATTAATTAAAAAGGCTGCACTACAAAGGCTTGTGCGTTCACTGGAACTGTATGGAACTTCCTTCATAATATGCAGACGTATATCCTGTATATACGTCTGCATATTATGAAGGAAGTTCCAAAAAAATAATAGTAAAAAAATAGTATATGACTCGTTACGGGGCTTTACTCGTTATACTGAACAGCTTCTTCTATGACTTGGCTGGAATATCGAAAAAATGTGGTCTTTCCATACAAAACTGGCAAAACAGTTGATCACTTATTAGTTTTGTATGTGTTTTGTATGACAAGTCCAATATTTTTTTGAGATTTTAAGAAAGTCGTAGAACAAACGTTATTCGGTATGATATGTATAGAAGGCCCAGTTACCAGGACCTATATCTAAAATTTCTACAGAATGTTAAAAAAAGTGCGTTTGAAATTTAAAAAAAAATTGTAGATCGGATTTTTCAATACTTTTCCTGTATTCTATACTTGATTCTGAGTAACACCTTAAAATTTCAAACGCCCTTTATAATGGATGGCCCATGGAAAAGACGTTTGACGGAAATATAGGGCCAGCCAATACTTTGTCACAGCCTCTATTCTTTAAAATGCGTTCCAAAATACTTTAGTGAGAGTAATTTTTACCCTAAAAGCAGGGTAGCCTATTGTAATTTCTTTAAGCATGAAAGGGACAGACTCTTGTCAGGTCAATCTTATGGTTCTGGAACGACCTCTTACACTATTTTGAGTAAATGTGTCCGGCGTATTACACTTCCGTTAGTACCCTTTCCTAAGCGGGAACCTCGCAGGTCACAAACAGCGATATTTCACACACTATCGATTCTATTACGTGGCTTATTAGTTTGTTTAGGGACAGGAAACTGAATTTCCTTTCGCATCGAAATTCACATAAATATTATTATGGTTTGGATAAGGTACTTTATAAAGTATGTGCAAATATGATTTTAAGATTTTCATAGTAATTTTAAAATACGCATATTTAATCATTATTTTCTAAAGAATGAATATTACATTTACTATAATTTATTTCGCTTATGACCTTCGCTTATGAATTAAGTTTCATTAAAATCTGCCTGTATATTTTCAAAATAATTAAATTAAAATGTGTATTGGAGACAACTGTCTGTATTACGAGTACAGCTAAAAAACTCTGTTTCATAAATTTTACTGATTTAGTATCTATAATATTTATAATGGAGTCTCATCTTAAGTATCTTGCTGGAGTTAGCATTAGGCCACGTTATTATCTATGTAAATCTTCCACAATTTGTTTCCTTATGACTCTTATAAAATATTTTGATACATCCGCATTTCCGTTTGCGGTCGTAAACCGAGCTTTTAAAAGGTTTAAAACGATCAAAAATATAAATCCAATAGCTTTTTCCACCGCTTCCGAATCATGGGCCATAATCGTATCCAAACGCGTTTCAATAAACTGAAAAGCCATTGCATTTTTTTGTAAAATTTTATGGCAAAAAGTTGGAAGAGTAATTAATTCAATAATTATCTATGGCATTCTATGGTTTTCGGGTATTAACATTTTGTTTATCCTAAGACAATAATTTATAATTTCTAACATATTCATATCTCGAATCAAAACATTGTAATGAAATTAAAGGCGAGGTAACAAAAAAATAAGAAATGATCTCTCTTTCTTATCCTCTGGCACAATAAACCGTACTATTCTGCACATATTCTTTTCCCTGGAGAGTTTTTAGTGGGGCTTTAAACTCCATTTTGTGGAATGAATAATGCCTCCTACGAGCTGGCCGGAACGTGGCCTGTATTTGTTCCGGGAAATTCGGAATGATAGGTGAGAATCCCGGAATTCGCTAATGCTTTACTGAAAGGTTTTTTAGATTCTCAAGTATGACAAAATTCTAAAAACCATTAATTTCATCTTTATTTTACAGAGTTTTGTATGCGTTGCGCTGCCGCAGATTTTTTACTTAACTTATCTGTCTCAAAATAAATTACAAAAATCTTTTTCACTAATATTATAATACTAATATACCGTCAGACGAGCAGAAATAGTTATTTTAAACATATAAATTATCAAATAATGCGTTATATGCCAGTAACACGAACCATTTTAGAACAAATTATAAAAAAATATTTTAATGAAAGCAATACATATATCCGTCATGCTCGAGGGACGAACGCCTACAGCATGGCACAGGAGTGTGGTGGTGCTCTTCTTCAAGAAGGGTGATAAGTCTCTGCTGAAGAATTACAGACCCATCTCACTCCTGAGCCATGTCTACAAGCTGTTTTCGAGAGTCATTACGAATCGTCTCGCACGCAGGTTTGACGACTTCCAGCCTCCCGAACAAGCCGGTTTCCGAAAAGGCTTCAGTACCATAGACCACATACATACGCTGCGGCAGATTATACAGAAGACCGAAGAGTATAATCGGCCACTATGCTTGGCGTTTGTGGACTATGAGAAAGCCTTTGATTCGATCGAGACCTGGGCTGTGTTGCAGTCTCTCCAACGGTGCCAAATTGATTATCGATACATCGAAGTGTTGAAGTGCTTGTATGAAAACGCCACCATGTCGGTCCACCTCCAGGATCAGAATTCGAAACCTATCCGGCTGCAGCGTGGGGTGAGACAGGGAGACGTTATATCTCCGAAACTGTTCACCGCTGCACTGGAAGACGTTTTCAAGCTTCTGGACTGGAGAGGACTCGGCATTAACATCAATGGCGAGTACATCACTCACCTTCGATTTGCTGACGATATCGTGATCATGGCTGAGACCTTGGAAGACCTAGGCGCAATGCTCGAAGGACTTAGTAGAGTCTCCCAACAAGTGGGTCTTAAAATGAACATGGATAAGACGAAAATCATGTCAAACGTCCGTGTTACACCCACTCCTCTGAAGGTTGGAGACTCTACACTCGAAGTTGTTGACGAATATGTATACCTGGGACAAACAGTCCAGTTAGGTAGGTCCAACTTCGAGAAAGAGATCAATCGTCGAATCCAACTCGGCTGGGCAGCGTTCGGGAAGCTTCGCAATATCTTTACGTCCAAAATACCGCAGTCCCTCAAGACTAAAGTCTTTGACCAGTGTGTGTTGCCAGTGATGACATATGGATCCGAGACATGGTCGCTTACTATGGGCCTTATAAGAAGGCTCAAAGTCACCCAAAGGGCGATGGAGCGTGCTATGCTTGGTGTTTCCCTACGTGATCGAATCAGAAATGAGGAGATACGTAGGAGAACTAAAGTTACCGACATAGCTCTCAGAATCGCTAGACTTAAGTGGCAGTGGGCAGGGCACATAGCTCGTAGAACAGATGGCCGTTGGGGCAGTAAAGTTCTCGAATGGCGACCGCGCACCGGAAGGCGCAGTGTGGGCAGGCCCCCGACTCGGTGGACCGACGACCTGGTAAAGGTTGCAGGAAGCCGCTGGATGCGAGCCGCACAGGACCGGTCGGTGTGGAAATCCTTGGGGGAGGCCTTTGTCCAGCAGTGGACGTCTTTCGGCTGATAGATAGATAGATAATACATATATGCATTGCTCTAGCAGGCAGCACCAAGAATTTTAAAAACGAAACCTCCAATGTAAAACCAATCGCTTAGCCTGTTCATTTTCAAGTGATTCCCATGAGAGGAGTCCACGAATGACGTATGGTCTTTATGCTCTAATGAGCTAGTGTCCATACTGGGATTCTCTTTTACCCACCAATGTATCATGATTTCAGAATATTCTCACTGTACTACATTTTAGTACGGCTTTATCGACAACTTTGGGTATAATTTAACTGGGCAAAAAGCACCGGCAATTGTTCATGAAGTGTAAAAGTTAATATTGCTATTGCGTTAATTTTGAATTTGGAAAAAAGTGTAACATAGCCTGGAATATGTTTGTTGTTCGTGAATTAAAAAAAAAGTCACGTAAAGGTTAATTGAATTCCTGACGAGAGCTGTTTCAATTTTAACCTTTTCATTAGAGAAATGTTAAAAAACCTCGTTGTTTGTGACTTCATGTTATCCAGTACATTTGTCAGCCTGTTTTTAAATAACAAATGAGGTTTAGTGTTCATTAATATATCTTGATATTTTTTCTTCTTTTTCTTTCTGTTTAAAAGTATCTTAAAGTTTGGTTTCAAGTACAATATTATATTGTATTTATTTATATTTATATAATATATGTTTAATTATTTATATACAACATTACTTTATGATAGTATATAATAAATAGGTATTAATATGTCTTAAATCTTCTCCAGAACATCTTATTCTATCGTTATTTTACCACACAAAGATTGCCTGCAAGAAATTTCTGCCTAGCAATAAGACCGCCAATTGTATATTATTTCGTTTTTGTATTGTTTATTCTTATAAGGTTTTATTTTGCAGAAATGTAAAATGAATTGAATTAAATGTTTTTCTGTGACTTACTTGATAAACAAATCGTAGATGTTTTTGATACCTACGATAAGTTAATTTAGCTGGAACCTCATTTTAATGTCAAGGATAGATATAATATATAAGGTAAAAGCTGTGGTATAAGCAAGATGTGAATACTTAAATAAGATAACATTACGATAGGCATAACTTACGGCCCATTACGGGACCTGATATACAGGCTGAGTAACTTTTAAGAATAATAATAAAATAACTAGTGAAGAATACTTACTCACTTGTGAAAAAATTTGTAACTTATGATTATGGACTTCCAGATCCACAAAACTCATCAAACTGATCATATATTCAGGGCTCCGATCAAAAGGAAGGCTTTCTAAATATATTTTTTACAAGACTGATTTTAGTGTTACCTTGGAAAAAAAGGAATTAGTAAGGTATCGCAAATTTAAACCTCATATCATAGTCAAGTCGAGTTAGCTACAGTTTAAACTACACTCTGTGCTGCACAGATTTATAAACTAATTACCAAACTCGCAGCCAATATCGGAGTTAACTAACTTGTGACGTAATTAATACGCCCTAAGCCTAAGCTTCATCCTCGGCTCAATTAGCCCCTCATCTGTCAAAAGATCAGAGGTCCCGTGGGACGTGTCATGGACGTGTCACACCGCCTCCTCCATCTAGCGGTAGGGGGTGGAAACAGATCTAATATGCACTGGTAGCATACTAATTTAGCTATGATGAAATTCCTCAATGAAACTTGTTTTAGATGAAATATTCTTCAACTTCTCGAGTCGATGGCAAATCAAACAGACTCGTCCCAAAATCCTGCCACACGGATAGCATTCTCGGTGGTCTGGCCAGCATCCCCGCGTACAGGTGTAGGTGGCAGGGCAGGTAGGACAAGATGTCAGATGGTTCAGTCCATAGTTTGGGGGATCGTACCGCATATACAGGCCAGGCCAGCACTCCCTAAGAACCCCCACCAAGTTTTCTTTACTACGACCGACCTGTACCCGCAGTCTGTTTAGGGATCTCCAGGTTAGCCATGATAACTTATATCCAGGAAGGAGGTTCTCAGAGATTGGGATGAAGGGGCTTGGGAACGAAATTGAAAAGAAAAATTAAATGAAAGTTTTTATGCAAAAATGGCTCAAAAATCCTTATTTCCTATCTGCCCCCTTCGAGATCGCCACTGGTTGGTGGCTGGCACTAACTAGGTGGCGTTTACCACCACGGTGATCAATAGAACTTATTTATTTCATCTGCCCTCTTCATTTATAGTAAGGTTCGTACTTGAAATTATCATTAGAAACTGAAATAAAATATCCCTGGATATCTTGAGCTTGAGCAATAAAAAATAAGTTTAACAATTGCAAATATTATATGTAACATTTATTTTAATTAGGAAATAAATGGCGCGGTGGCGAGATCTAAGGGGGCAGATGTGAAATAAGGCTCAAAAATAGTACGATGTGGGTTACCAACAATTATTTTTGGCCAAAATACAAACCTTAGCCCGACTGTATAAAACATAGAGTTCATATAAACTAATCATGTTGTATAACTTAGAAAAGGTTTTCTAAAGTCGGTGTTTTTAGTTGCCTATCGAATTCCCTCTTTACACTTCCCAGACAGCAGCTTGAAGACACCTAGCCGCTTCTAATCCATGTGTCAGCAACACTCCTGAGGTCGACTTGACTGTGCCGGTCTTGTATACTGACTAAATCGTCTATCATAGACGAGATAGGCCAATGATGATAATTATGTCCGAGTTGCCTTTAGTGTTGTCTGGTCTTGAGGCTTGGTTCTGTGGACTGACAGGTCGAAAAGAACCGACTTCAATCGCAACAACTTCAATTTTGATATGTTTTTGTTGATTTTCTCAAAAACCGCTGAATCGATTTCGATAAAATTTATATGAGACCACCTGTGAAGTATACCCTTTTAAACAAAAAAAGAATTTTCCAAATAGGTTCAGGCGTCTTCGAGTAATCGGTGAACATACATAAAAAAAAAGATTCCGGCGAATTGAGAACCTCCTCCTTTTTTTTGAAGTCGGTTAAAAAGGTGAATCAGACCGGTAACAGTTCTTCTACCGCTGAATTTCCCTCCAGACCTAAGTTGGATGAGTCTTGTTTGCTATGCATGACAGTATGATTAATCAAATTCGTATATGCCTGATAGAACAATGTGCAACATACATAATACAAGCTGCGGGACGGGATTTCATATCGAACCACCAAGCGCTGACATTTGCATATAACAAGCCTTCCAATTGAATTAGCAGTCGAGAAATCAAACATGAACCGTGTTGCCTACTAAAGGTTACCACATGCATTCGCTTCTGTATTGATTGCAATGAAAATAAAATTATAATCCACAGGGTGTGCGCAACTGGCATACGGGTCGCTTCTTGTATCTAAGGGAGATGAGGTATCTATTCACATAGGTCAAGTTGAGACGTAGAGCTAGGGACTAACCAATATATAACCATGTTCAATACCAGCATAAACAAATGTCAATCCGTAGGTATATCGTGTGACATATCTTAATGACTGCCACACAGTTATAGTGGTACGGCGGTACAGCACCGACTGGGCCCAACTTTTTCTGCGCGCCGCAGTCCCTACTACACTGTTGTGCGTGTCCTGGCTGCACTACTCCACCGCTTCCTCGGATCTGACGGAGTACATCAAAGTGAAATCTAAGTACACTTTGAGGGTGACTTTGGAATCGCGCCACAGCGTCAACTTCAAGTCGTTTGTGGTGCGAGTCCCGTCTGAACAACTGGACTTCTTAATCAAGGAGGAGTTTTGGCCGAAGGGTGTGGTGTTTGGCAAATTCCGAGGGAGCCTGCCGACCACCACCACCGATGCAGCACTCACTACAGAGAGCTCGAGCGAAGTAGTTTTAAAATAAAATAAAATAATATTTATTTATAGTATTTAAGTTAATTTATTGTATAAGTTTGTATTTATCTATGGGCCTGTAATATTTTACTAAGTAACCTAAAATAAAATATTAAATAAAAAAATAGCAACCGCCAACAAAGGCTTAGCGTCACTTGTGAAGCATAGAAAATGTCTATAAATATTTATAAATAAATAATAAACAAAAAGTATGGCCGTGTTTATATGTATATAGTCAGTTAGGGCGCTTTTATTGTCATGCGGATTTCTGCACGCATGCGTGCCGCCCGCAACCTATCGTTTCATTACATGTTTTTATAGTTCAAACCTAATTCGGTACTTACACTAAAAAAGCAGAAATAATTTTTTTCATAAGAGTGAAGGTACTAAATAATATTAGGTATTGTAAGGACGAGTATACTTTAAAAAATTTGCCACTTCACTGTTCGCGGTGCCGGAAAATAAAATACTTTATTACTAAAATTTTAACCAGATTTTAACTATTATCGTTTTTCTTCACTTTAATTCTAATCATTTTTAATATCAAATACTAGTTACCTAAACCTACTTTGATTGATTTAAAGCGAGCAGAGCAGCCCGTTGTAAATTCATTACCACAATTCGCTTTCGAGCGCGGCTGTACCTAGATGTACAAAGTTCACAAACATGAGTAACCTAATTGGAAGCTCCTGAGCGGTACAATATTGTATCAGGGCAAATGAAACGACCGTCCGCAGGGAATTTGAGCACTTTTGAGCTCGAGAGTCCAATTGGTCTGATTACAAGAGCACGCGAGTTGTGGATTAGGCTCTGCCTTTGTCTGGAATTACCTAAGGTTAGAATTCGAAGATCGAGATTACGAGAATTATGAATTTCATTTGAATTTCTTTATAATAAAGTCTCAATTGGGTAGGCTTGAAATTAAGAAAATAGAAAGCTGAGTATCTGAGAATCTATAAAATTTCTTGAACTCTATTCGATAAGTAAGTAATTACCCTCTTAAAAATTTGATGAAACTGGTGTCGATTCGGTTTTTACGATTTAACAGCACTAAACTTAAGTATTCTGTCTTTGTCTTTCTGTATTAAAAAGATAAGGACAGAACGCTTAAATTAAGTTTAGTTCTGTCAAATAAGTTTAATCGTAAATACCGAATCGACACCACACACCAATGTGCCCAATACTATCTTTTTAACCAGAGGATGATTATAGAAAGAATTTTAAATATCCAAATCGATTTTATTTTTAACGGATTAACAGGATCGTCCTGAAATATGGCATATGGCCTCTACTCAACAAACTGAACACCTCTTTCCAAAAACCAGTCGCAGTAAGTAAAAAAATATATGGATTTTTACCTTTTTTTATGAGGAAAGAAAGTTATTTAGTTTCGGGAGTAAAATCTATAGTTTCGTTCTATAAATGGACTCTATCTTGTTTCTACATCACAGGGTGTAAATAAATCAACGTGGGACTCTCCGAATACGTCTCATCGGAGCATTAGTCGCAATAGAGGTACACTATGTAAACGTATTGTTTACGGTTCTACTGATTAGCTGAGTTCTTTCGTGTAATGTTTTTGCAGATCGTGATCGTTGACGTTTAGGGATTACTCATCGATATAAGAGAACAATTAGATGTGGTTAATACTCCACGACAGCGTAGTCGCTGATAGTGGTTTGCTCCCCTATGTTGAGTAGCGCCGCCTTTTCGCGCACCATTCGCAATCTGACAAGCGACGAGTAAACATCCCGTGTTTAAATGAAAATATGTCTTACAGAGCAGTGAAATGTGCTAAAACAATAAAAAAATAAAGAACAAAACTAACAGCAACATTTCTTATCACTTTATTCTTGTTATTTTATGAATATTTTGTCATTTTATAGTGATGCTACGCTACTCGTCGCTAGATGTCGCTAGTAGATAACATTAATTAAATACATGCCTCCCTACTCGTCGCTAGATGTCGCTAGTAGATAACATTAAATACATAAACCTTAAGCTTATCACACAACGGCGATATTTGTTTAAATAAATGCCTCCCTCTTCACCCCGCTTCAGCCCTCGCAAGACGAACACGCTGGTTCAGAAACAAACAGGGCGAGTAACCTTATCTAATGTTTCCCATATCGATGGGATTACTGGATTCCTTGCAAACACAGACACAGTACATATAACGGATGTAGTAGTAAATAGGTGTAGGACTGAACATTTCGGTGAAGGTGAGTCACAAAAAATCTGAACTATACACACATTAAGTATCTATACAAAAATTTGCCAAACTGTTAATGTATTCCAAAAAAAATTTGCGATTTCAACTAAGTCGTTAATCAAAAGTTATTCAGTATGACGAATAGAAGCTTCAATTAATGAGCCCTACGACCATTTTGATCTCCTTTCCTTATAAACTAATCCTTATTAAGAGGAACAGACGTAGAGCAAAACTTTCAAGCAATCATAACTCACAAATCACGAATAAAAAACTTTGAAACACCATCAGACCTAACAAATTAGATTTCGCCAAAACACGATTCAACCTTTCTCTGATTATGGTGTATGGTCTACAGTGGTCTATATTTGGCACGGCAGCTAATCTAACCCTGGAGCGTACAGCACGCGAGCTGGCGTGCGGGGTCACGGCCGGCCTATCTGTACATCGATGACTTTCGCAAACACGCCGAGAGGCGGGCACCACACTATGGGAGTTGTAAAAGGTCAAGCCCCTACCTGTGTGAGAGTGGAGGTGTCTTAGACATAATATTTAATTAAAGGATTTTTTAGTTGAAGTTAAGAAGTAGTAGATGTGAATTAGGATCTGGATACCGTAAGGCTCTGGCAATTGGGAACTTAGTAAAGGTAAATGTTCTGAGACAAATCCCTTACGATCATCTGGGCCAAAGCTTTCAGTGCTTAAACTACCTATATTATGTGTTCACATAAACAAATAGGTACCTATTTAAAAATATATATTGAATACATACATCCAATGAAAGTATTTTAAACAGGATTCGTGAATTAAATTAGTTCTTGATACGAAAAGCTGTGCATGTACTCATTATAACAAACAACTTTTCCTGAGGAACCCATAGTCAAATCGCAAAAAAATGTTGGATTCTCCATAAAAATCGATCAACTGACCGGCCAAACAAATTATTTTTGCTATTTGACTATGAGTTCCTTAGTAAAAGTGGTTTGTTATCATGAGTACATGCATAAACCTTACTTTATAAGAACTAATTTAAAGTCACTCTATATATTTTTTATAATTAAAAACCTTTTGGCCCTTGTACAGCATTGGACGTCTTTTGGTTGATGACGATGATTGAAAAGAACAACACGAAAACAAAATCAGCACACTACGTACTAAAAAGCTTTTGCGAAAAAGTTTACGTTTGTGATGGAACTTACGGAATAGCGACCGACCTTAATCATTGATTGGTCGTACTCCAGAATTATGCACATGATACTATATCGTAATAAGTTGCGATATATCAGATTATTGCTATAATAGTATGTATTTACCTTCAAAGAATAATGTAGCTCCTGGATCGTGTTCAGTACAGAAGGAGCCACAACCCGCACACTTCATACAAACATCACGTTATTGTTTGCACTTCTTCATTTCTGTACACGTGTTAACGTGTGTGTGAGGATCTAGAGCTGCTTAGGCCAAGGCTTCTTAGTCATACCGCCTCGTAGTCCGTAGTAGCTCAGAGGAAGGATATGTAATAGGTTAGTTGTGAAAACATCTAGCGCCATCTAGTGGCGAGTAGCTATACTATGTAGTCGTAAGTCTGGCGCGCTACCTGTGCCAAGTTGGTCGAATTCATTTCAGCGTTACAGCTGTTTTCATACTACATATCACTGAAAAATGGCGCTACTGTCTTTTCTTTGGTAAGCCTTTGGTATGATCTCATTATTTGCGGTTGAATAATTATTATATTATATTTCGAAAATGATACGAAGGAATAATTTTATTAATATTATAGAAATACATAATTATATAAATTCTTAGTCGTCTGTATGTAGCTTTTGTAAAGTTACACTATAATAATACCTATAGGAATCTGTCTGGCTAAACCTTTCCTAACTCACACAGAATTTTACGACACTTAAGAGTCGAAGTTCCCTTAAGTTTTCTCATTTTCCATAAACTTTAGTCCAAATGTCCTAAATGTGCTGTGAACTCAGGTGAGGAGTCAACGAACCTTTTAACGGTATATTAGTGTTCAAAGGTTATTGTACTTATTGTTCTTATTGTTATACACAATACAATATAGCCACACAGTTCATTTCACTCACATGAACTATACGAATAAACTTTACTATTACCGAATTTTGCCTTTTCAGAATTATATGTTTCATATACAAGCTTTCTGTTTGTTGTCTAAGGTATTGTCAGTTCATTGACTAGAAGCCGATTGCAATTTTAATTACTTTATAAGAAGCCGAAATTGTACACCTATAGAAAATTTAAAATAAATTGATCTTCCCATATAAATAGATCAGTTTTATATAGGAAATTCATTTTTTTCGAATCGACCATAGGTTCTTTGGATATATGTATAGTTATTCGGTTTCGGATACTTACTTTTCCTTCTTAGTCATGTAGCCTGTAGGTTGTTTCATTGTGGTTTTATATTTTGTTAGTTTACTTTTATAGTAATTTAACAATTCAGCTACTTCTTAGCCCCTATTACATTACTCTGTTTAGTTTGTAAATATTGTAAATGTTAGCTAATGTTAAATATATTTGTTTATTTGTCTCCTTTTGACATCTCAAGGCCTCTACCAATCTTGATATTTGGTAGGCACGCAGCATGTGACAAGGAGAAACATGTGCTATTTTTACACTGATTCCTTAACTGGTTCCCGTAGGACCCAAAACTGTTTGCGGAAGAAGCCACAGGCAGAAAGCTTGTATATCATGAAAACGTGTCATATATTCATATCGGCCTTTCTACATTGAAAAAAGAAAGTAGGTAGTCGTTTGAAAGTAGGTAATAAATATTAAAGGTAGTAGAAGGTTTCTAACTCCATAAATTACTATAAACCATAAAAGCTTAGATCGATTGCATAACCTGCAATCAAGAATGACGCACACTTAATGCAAAAAATAATAATAATTGAAATTGTTGTGTGTGTATAAGGAGTATGCAAACCGATCTCACCTTCTTACTCAATTAAAATTAATACCTTCGTTCTTATAACACGCCATTTTCTCATACGCGACTTTTAAAGTATTTCATAATACACATAATGATCTAACGTAAAATTAAGTAATAATTTTATTGGTGGGGATTGTTAAAATATAGGTTGTTTTACTAAAACTATTAAACTTAAGCTTTACAGTTTAAAACTAAAGCCTTTACTCACAACTTTTCCCAAGAAACCCATAGTCAATTCGCAATTAGTGAGATTAGTCAATTTTTTTTGGTAAATGGACTACGAATTTCTTGGAGAATGTTGTTCAGTTTCATATTTAGTACTGACTGTGACACGGGAATGTATTGTTTGGGAGTAGCAGCTCATTTTCCTAACAAAGGAAAAATTCTACAAAGCAACCTATTAAAGCTTGGGTGGCAAATGGGATCCAAAAAAGCTGGGACTTTTCCCAGTTGCCTTTCAAAAATCAATGTCGTTAACTGGGATGAAACTTTTAAGGCTAAACGACTTTCCTCAAGATATTTCCTGGTAAAATCATAACCCTTGTTTTTAATTCTCGTGCTAATAAATTGATTAGGTGGCCCGCCAAGTTGTTCAATTTTATGAATAAAAGCCACAGTTAACTTTTCAGACATTTCAGAAGGGCCCTTATATGTACAACGTCATTTTTACCAAATGCGCAAAACCTTGAGAGATGGAAAGTAAATTAATACTTTTGTGTTCCACAACTACAGTATTATACTATGTATAAGCAATATGGCGTCTGTTTTTACCTCCTAAGGCCCAACATCCTATTTTTAGGACATAGGTTTAGTAGTAGTTCAGACCCAATTAAGTTTTCCAAATCGTCGTACCTAACGACAAAAAATTAGGACATAATTTTCGAACTCGTATTACGATTTGAATATTGGCGCCATTACCAAATGAATCATAGACTCAGTTTTTAAATTGAATGGATTTTAATGTCATAACAACGCTTTTTGATGTTTCAAAAAAAAATTCTGTATTTTTCACGTGAAAGCTGGACAACATAGTTGCATCGGGACGACATAGTAAGTAAATCGTTTTCTTTTTCTGGAATCTTCGCATTTCGCGTAATTCTGTATAGTGCATTAGTAAGTTTAATAAGTATATTCAACCTTCTGCAATAAGTTTTATCTCGATCATGTTGATTTCATGTGGTTTTGTTAGCCCAAAAATGTATGTGCTATAACTAGGTCGCTGGGCATGGGTTGTAAAAGTTAATATAGTTGGTATGGCATAAAATTAGGATTCTACTATAATACCTACTAATGATAAATAATAATAAATAATAAAGATAAAGATTACAGAATAACCTTGAGTTAGGTATTTGATGTTGAATAAAAAAAACATATTATTTCTGAAAATAAACATAAATACTTTCTTATTCTTTTTCTTATAGTATTTTAAATGAAAGTTTATGGCTTTTTCTGTTGAAATAAACACCCAATGTCCTAAAATTAGGACATGTTAAATTAGCTTGTTTTCCACTTTATCAGTTACTATTACATTCCTATACCATTGTACGGAAATTTCATATTTGAGTTGATGAGTTTAGGTAACTTTTTTGCATAATGACAGTCTGGGCCGCAACCATTATGCCCTATTTTTAGGACGTTGGGCCGCAATGACTACCTGCCTAAATTTAGCTTGGGCCTTACGAGGATACGCGTAAATGAGTGTGTACACTCTTTGTCCTTAACTATAAGCGGCCTAACCTCCCCTGCGGGTGTGATGCGGTGACGGTTGCTTAACACAAGCTACGCAACACAATAACGCGGATAACACACTGTTCCGGAATCCGCTCCGGTGTGCGGTTTTACGTCACAGTTTCCATAATAAAAATACCGCCGCACCGCACATGGATTCCAGAGCAGTATGTTATCCGCCTTACTCGTGTACAAACCTCATATTTTTATAAAGTAGTAAGCAGGTAATACATTAAAATGCGACATAATATAATATAGTGGTGTCGATTCGGTTTTCACGATAAAACTTATTTGATAGAACTAAACTTAATTTAAGTGTTTTGTATTTTTCTCTCTGCATCGAAAAGACAAGTATAGGATGCATAAATTAAGTTTAGTCCTGTCAAATAAGTTTAATCGTAAACGCCGAATCCACACCATTGTCCAGGTTGTATCACAAGACTAACCAGTATATTTTATTTTCTTATTCACCTTACACTTAATTGCTGAAGTGGAGTCGAGAACGGAAATGCGTTGACAATAACACTGAACCTCGCTAAGAAAGTAAGGACAGACGCAATGCCGTCAGCCATATTGACCCGTCTAAATTTAGCCCGGCTTCTGCGAATCCGATCATCTGTAAAGACTCGTTCACATTGGATATGTCGTAGGTTTTTGATAAAATCAGGGTTTTGATCAAAAACCTAGGTTTTGATCAAAACCCGGAAGAAGTCAAAATTATTACTTAATATTATCATAAACCTAAGAAAATCCGGAAAACACCAATATTTCTTATAATTTTAGAACCATTTTTCTGTCAAATTAGGTCGTCTCAATTTAGAATAACATATAAGTATTTGTTGGAGGAACAATTTTGATTGCGTATTTCCTAAATGGTTCTAAAATTATAAGAAATATTGGTGTTTCTTGGAGACACGTTTTTTTTCTAAATAGTTCTAAAATTATACTACGATGTAAACGAGTTCAGGTTTTTATCAAGACACCGAATTTTCTTAGGTTTATAATAATATTAAGAAATAATTTTGACTTCTTCCGGTTCTTAATCAAAAACCTAGGTTTTTGATCAAAACCCTGATTTTTTCATAAACCTGCGTCAAATATAGAACCATCAGGTGAAATTGGAGTCAAACGCTCCCAAATCTTGAATAAATAAAAATAAAAAAAAATCGGCATGACGATTTCGTCACGGGATGCCTACTATCGCACTTAGCCGATTTACTCAATAATATATAATAATAATAATTATATATAATTATAATTATTTTTTTCATATAATCCGTAGCACAAAGACAACATTATTAAAATTTCATACGTCAGATCGTACCATGCCTACTTTTCGATAAACGTCAAAACGTCGCAGTTTGCCAAGTTTTCTAAAAACATGGTTATTTAATTATACAGGGTGTAACAGAAATGTGTGACAATACTTCAAGGTTGGCTTTTACCCATCAAACTGAACAACTTTTGTTCTACAACTTTGTTGAAATCGCAAAATTTTTTTTGGACTTTTCATACAAATCGATCAGCTGGCGAACCAAGTTTGTATGAAAGGTCCAAAATTTTTTTTGCGATTTCAACAAAGTTGTAGAACAAAAGTTGTTCAGTTTGATGGGTAAAAGCTAACCTTGAAGTATTGTCACACACTTCTGTTACACCCTGTATAATTCCAACTTTAGTACAGTTTTACACAAAATGTGTTAATTGCAGCGGGATCAACTGCTAACAATGTACATTTTGAGTAAGCTGAATTTTATTTATTTTAAATGTAAAGGCTGATTATATATTTTGTAGATGCATAGTTTAAGCTATCTATATGCGTGCCTGTTGTTATTTTGTATTTGTAAAATGTAGCTTGTAGCTTTGTAGCTTTCATCATGCATGCTACTCACCCTGCTTTTATTGCAGCTGTTAAATTTGCTATGTGTAATTCCAGACTGGAGATAGCTAGCAGTGGTCTGTGCCACCAGTGTGCATTCCGCCTAACGTAGGGCATTCGAAGCTTGCAACGACCGTATCGATTACAAAGACAGTTAAGGAACTTAACTGTTCAAAGGATATTGAACCTCCATTAGTATTCATGATAGAGGAACAATTATTGTATAGCTCGATTTTGGTACTCCTTTTTGTATATTAATGAACTCTGTCTTGGAAAAACCATTTGAACGCACAGGAAGTTAGCTTTGCCTTTTTTTTTAAGGAATGAACTAAATTACTTTTGAGTCAACATTTCAGTTTCTTCGAGTAAGCTCAGCCATTTTTGCCCGAACAGACAGATAAAAACAATTTAAGATTCTGTAGCGATAAATATGTTCTTATAAAAAAAACTATAAATTTACAAAGTGGACTCCTAGTTTTATCACCGTTGTTTGTAGATTATCTATCTACTTATAGAGTTTTTATAAAAACCGATAAGCTGATTAGTCAATTTAGTAAAGTAAAATAAAAAAAACAATATAGATAGTTTCCTCGTAGAAAGTATTTTATTGCACTCACACTTTAGAATCTGCACTCATAATTCCCGTAACTCAACCTCCACCTGATTTCAGCAAACATATTGATTGCCTAACATCTTCCACTTCAGCACAAATTCGCAACAGGACCAACTTAATAAGGGTGAGAAACGTAAAACCCGTCATAAACCGTCTAAAAGCGAACCTCCCCAATTACGGTCCACGGACACACTCGCGTACGTCTTTGTAGCACAGTACAAAGTGGGCTTGTATGTAAGTACAGTTAACTCAGTTTGGAACACGCCCGCTTTGTTAAGCAAATGTTTTGTTGGAGTTAATAGTATTATGTGTGCAAATAGTCTTCAAAATTGTGGATTATAAGCGTTTTTTAACTTTTGTTTTCTTAAAACTGCAGCAAAGTTTGTTACGATAAAAAACGGCTCCTTCTATCTAGCGGGAACATATGTCTGAGGAGATTTTGAGTTTTACAGGGGTCTAGGTCTTAATTTGTTCTATCGATTTTTACTAGTGCTAGAATTTGTTCCGTTTTCTTTTCGAAGTTACAGCCTGTTATAGACGCGTTCCAGCCAGCGGGACACTTTTTATTTATGGGATATATCAAATTAAAATATATTCAAAAAGTTAGGTGTCTATTTGTGCTATAAAAATATCAAATTTAAATTGTGATTGCTTTTCATTTCTCCGAGATAATTGGCTTCGAAGGCGTGTTCCAGCCAGCGGGAACATTTTTGTCTTTGTCGATTGCTTCTTTATTTATTTATATCTATATGAATAATTTGTACTATATTAATAGCCCAAATTAAGCTCTACACAAACGTATATTTTTTATTTCGATAGCATTACTTTTCACCAAGAGGTCGTTACTTTAATGATTTCTCCCAAGCGCCAGGTTCCATACAAACGCATCAACGTAACTAAGCTTCATCAAAACTAGTAAATAACATGAGATGATATGCCTGAAATTCGTTTTTTGGCGTGACAATACAAAACAGAAAAAAATAAATTGTTATAATTTTACTTACTAGTTGTATTCGGCAAAAGATAGGCAAGAAAGACTAAATGTTTGATATTATTGTCGCTTTTCTTGATTTTCGCATGCTATTAATCCTTACGTAATATCCATTTCGCCATAATCATACTTTATTTCCACCCTAATTAATGTATCGTAAGTAGGTAGTTGATTAATATGTAGTTGATATAAGATTTTTGTAAACTAGATCTTAATACATAAAAAGTCGAGTCGTAAATCATAAAAATCTTCGAAAAATTGTATAGTCGCACCAATATCAAAATTTATTTCGGTTTTTTAACTCTAATCGCTCACTTTTTGCATGACAGTATTTTAAACTAAATGAAAATTCAGTCGAATTTTTAAATTAATTTCATACATTCATCACTTTAGATGTTAAAATGATAACAAGGGCCTACTAACAGTGAGTAAAAGAAAAGAAAAGATATTTATTGGGAGTTCATAAAATTAAATAAAAATAAACATTATTAAAGTTGGTTTATTTTATTACTTATTGAAATAGATACCACATTACCTCGTACTCAGATAAAGATATAAATTATTACGTGGGGAATTATTTTTCCGCTACTTGGGCTCACTTTCCCACCTATATCATCGTAGCATTCCCAATTCAAGTTTTTGCGCAAGATGTGTGCTTTATAATGTCCAATGCTAATCGAGGGACAATATTCAATAATTGACAAAAGCCTGTATGTTTTATTTTGTAACATTAACGTCACTGGCGCATCTTTTACGTTTATTCTTGAAACACCATCTATTTCTAATGTCACTATCTGAAAACGAAAGTACTTAAAAAATACAGAAAACATTTATATTGTTTTGAAAACTGTGTTATATTAAGCTACAGGAACCCTTAGTTAGAGTAACAGTACGCAAAATGCTAATAGGCATAGTATAACCTTAATACGTAGGGTGTTCAGGAAGTCTTGTCGTGTGGTTAAATAAATTTATATTTTTACTTAATAACCTCTGTTACTATTAATACCTTTGGTCAAACGTACAATCCACTCATTAATCCAACTTTTCTTTAGGAATTAATTCAAGTTTCTTCCGCAAACGTTCTAATTTACTAGGTACTCTTTTGTCAGAAAATTGCGTCTCTTCACATGATTTAACAAAATAAAAAAAAACGAAGTCACAGACCTAAGGAAGCATCTTTCAGTACTGTAATGCCGGATATCTGCCAGAAATTGTGAAGTAGCACCCGCTTAAGGCTGGTTTCAGAGATCAGCGGCGCTTCGGCAGTGCTGTTGAACAGCGCGCGCTTCAACAGCGCGCGCTTGACACGAACATCTGTGAAACGAGTTTTAGCAGTGCGCGTTTCGATGCGGTGTACAGTCGTCATCATGTATTACATTTTTCCATGAAAAATACTTAAAAATAACTTTTTTGACTTTTCATTTTGCGAACTGGCTAAGCAATTTCAATAATGTAACTCTTATTAAAGAAATAACGATATTAATATGAGAAAAAAGATATCGACCTTTCCAAACATGTTTCTATTAAAGAGAATTGTGTGGCGGTAAACATGTTAATGAAACGTAAAAACTAGAACATTACAAAAGATTCCCGACAAACATCTTCTGGATCGCACGTTTTCAGTTACTCATCCAGAATGCATATTCATCGTATTTAGACTATACCCAGCAGCGCATCCGAACGGCGTCACTCTGAAACTCTCACTGGCCGTAGAAGCGCTTCGACAGCGCGCTTCAACAGCGTGACTATAAAAGGCTAGTACTAGCCTCATACATATCCAAGCACGCGCTGTTCAATAGTGCTGCCGAAGCGCCGATCTCTGAAACCAGCCTAATGTGTCGGTGTCCGGTGTATTATCGTAATGTAGGGACCACGAACTGAGTCTTAATTTCTATCCTCGATTATGTATTTCTGCGATTGATTTTGGTAGAGCTATCTCAGTATAATAAATCATTGACTAGTAAAGGTCCTGTTTCTTTTAAGTATTAAAATATAGTATTACAATAAAAATTCTTCATACGTTTATCGGTGGTTTTTGATTTTCGAACTTGTGTCGGGGGCTCTACATCCTCGAAGAACTATTTGTTGCTCTAGACTAAAGTGGATTGGAAGATCCTTATAATAAATGCATATATCATCACAAGTGTTAATTAAAATTACATTATTTGTCCGGACATGTTCGAACGTTGCTTCTGATGCTGGTTGTAAAAGGAGGGTACCCATAGAGCATTATTTTTTTACATTTAAACGCACTGTCATATTTTTGTGTAAAGAAGATACAGGAATATTTAGGAGTTTCTCTAACTAGCGATAAGTAATTCTTTGATCTTCTCTAAAAGGATTTTCCACTAGAGTTTTGTTTTTTGGCACTGTAATTTCCACAGGCCTCTCTGGCCTCGGGTTGTCATGTAGCTCAAAATCACCATGATTGAACCGTGAAAACAACTATTCCATATTACTTACAGTACGAGCTTATTAACCAATACAGTAAACATCTCGTGAAAACATTGTTTGTATTGTCGAACCTGGCTTGAATTTTAGTAGAAAATGGCAATATAGTCTCGTTTGCTCAGTGTCGTCATCTCAAAAATTTTTAACTTTGAAAATTAATTAAAATTATATCACGACTTCTTCAAGAACTCGTGACGTATGTGTAAACGATGAGAGTTAAGCGAACAATTTAATTTTTGTTAAGTAACATCTCTTACAGGACTATATACGTTTATTTCACCTTTCTGTAAATTCCGTCTCAGTCGTTATTAATTTTCAAAGTTTCTGAGATGACAGCATTGAGCAAACGAGACTATGTTGCCATTTTCTTCTAAAATTTTAGGCCAGGTTCCACATTACAATGTTTTCACGAGATGTTTACTATATTGGTTAATAAGCTCGTAAAGTAAGGAATATGGAACAGTTGTTTTACTGTTCAATCGTGGTGATTTTGAGCTAGATGACAACCCGAGGCCAGAGAGCCCTGTGGAAATTACAGTGCCAAAAAACAAAACTCTAGTGGAAAATCCTTTTAGAGAAGATCAAAGAATTACTTATCGCTAGTTAGAGAAAGTCCTAAATATTCCTGTATTTTCTTTATACAAAAATATCGCGGTACGTTTAAATATAAAAAAGAATACGAAGAAGAAGAGCATCAGAAACAACGTTGTGCCGAATGGTCGCAATTTGTGCTAAACTAATCAAACATAGCCAGACAAATAATATAATTTTAATTAACACAAGTGATGATATATGCATTCATTATAAGGATCTTCGAATCAACTTTATTCTAATAGTTCTTCGAGGATGAAGAGACCCCGATACAAGTTCAAAAATCAAAAACCACCGATAAACGTATGATGAATTTTTATTTTAATAATCAAGATTTAATAAAATCTGTTATACTTAAAAGAAACAGGACCTTTACTAGTCAATGATATACTGAGATAGGTCTACCTAAATTAATCGCAGAACTACATAATCGAGAACAGACATCAAGACTCAGTTCGAGGTCCCTACATTACGATATTGCACCGACACATTAAGCGGGTGCTACTTCACAATTTCTGGCAGATATCCGGCATTAAAGTACTGGAAGATCCTTCCTTAGGTCTGACCTCGCGTAGTGTGACTTTGTTTTTTCGTTTTGTTAAAATCGTAAGAAGAGACGCAAGTTTTTGTCAAAAGAGTAAAGTAGTAAGTTTGCGGAAAAAACTTGAATTAATTCCTAAAGAAAAGTGGAACAATTGGATTAATGAGTGGATTGTGCGTTTGATCAATAGTAACAGAGGTTATTTAGCAAAAATATAAATTTATTTGATCACACGACAAGACTTCCTGAACACCCTACGTAATTAATGACCAACTTGATGGCCAAGTAGTTAGCGCTCCTGACTACTGATCCGATGGTCGTGGGGTCAATTCACACGTATAGATCAAACATTTCTGTGATAAGCACATTTATTTATTCTGCGTCTGGGTGTTTTTAAAACTTATGTATGTATATCAGTCACTGGTTCACGTAAAACAGGAAATCCTTTTTTGAAGCCAATGTGACCGTGTGTGATTAGTCCTAGATATTTATTTATTATTATTTACCTGAGAAAGCGTATACGACTTCTCTCGAATCGCACCGCATCCTCTTTCGCTACAAATGGTTCTTTCTTTAGGAATAGCATCTAGTATAGATTGGTTTAGGAAACATATACCTTTCTGTTTTATGATTTCTATATTAATTGGTACTAGGCCGATGTTCCGCGGTAACTCTTTGTTACTACATTTTTTGTTTTCACACACGTTTTTAAAAATTGCACTAGGAATATTATTTAGGAGAATTTTCTCAAAAATAAGTGTCACGTTGCAGTGGCAGCTCATGATTCCATCATCAACTGAAAATATCTGGTTCAATATATCTGATCTTAATTTGTATACGTTATTATGTTGATGCTCTGCCATGGCCTTCATCAGCATACAGTATATGTCACCTTCATTATCCAGATATGTTAGTATATGTGGATATTCTAAATATCCTATTAATATTGACTGCGTCACGGCATCGAAAGCGCATGTATTTATTATTCTGACATTCCCATCTAGGTTTCCGTTTTCTAGTACAAACACTTTTGTAAATTTCTTTCTTGGTAAATCTTTTTCTTTTCGGGTAAGCCCTCCCCAATTTTCCACAACATCTACACTCTCTACGGATTTCTCGTTTAAAACTGAATCTTTTACAAAAATATTTTCTTTATCATCATCAGCTTTCGTATTTCTTCTTAATATTTTTGTTTTCTTGTTGTATTTGCACTTTTTCCTTATAGATTGAGGTTTCTTTCTTTTAGACCGAATGCTATTTATCTTTGAGGCAGCATTTCTCTTTTCAATTTTCTTTGGGGGTGGCTTGAGTTTTAGATTATTTATGGCTACTTTTACTTCACCACTTAAAAAGTCTTGATGTTTAACTACAAAGTCATCAACTCGAAGCCGACAACTTTCGTTTTTCAGTACGAGATTTTTTAGTACCCTAAAATAACTTTCTATGTTTGAACTACTCGGTGAATAGTTACAATTATTGAATATGTGACACATGACATTTGAAGTCAATGGCAGCCTAGATAGAATCCGTGTTAGTACTTTACATATTGCTGGCAAATAATAAATGTTAATTGTTTCACCAATTAGATCATCTTCATCTTTTAATATGAGAATTAACTCTTGTCTATCAACAAAATCTGAGAACCACAATATATGAGTTTCTTCATCAGATGATGTTTGAGACTGAATTTTGGTTTGAGGTATATGCCCAATGTCTGTGGTTTTATCCATTTCTCGATTGAAATTCTGAAAATCGTAAAGGATAACTTATGTACTTACGGTCCCGTGCACCTAAAAGTATACAGGTGCCATCTAGTACTACTTGCACTAATTGGCTGTGTACTTTAAGCCACACGAGACTGTACGTATGATGCTAATTAAGGGATTACAAATTGTGGATCGATAGATTTCTTAATAAGTTAATAAAAATATTTGAGTAGATATATGTAATATACCATGTCATCTAGTGAAGTTTTACTTATCAAAGCTTGCAGACGATCCTTTGACTCGTTGCAGGCAGTCAATTTTCCAGTGCTAGTTTTTCCCATGTATTTATGCAGCGATAGCACCACTATATCTCTAGCTATTTGTTTAACTGTTGCATAATCAGTACATTGTCTTATTAATTGTAAACAATTTACGTAAAATTTTTTCACTTCATAATTGCAATCATCAAAACAAGAAAGTTTCCATAGTGTTCGGATGTAGTGAAAATTGTCAAGTCTCACAAAACAGTGAGGTATTGCAATTGACGTGTTTCCTTCTAAAATCTTGAAGCAAGTTTCAATGTACTGTTTCGTGGATGTATAGTTGTTAAAGGCTTTGACGATACCGCTGATCAATGCCGCCGAGTCATCCGTCACTGTCTCTTGTGGTGCAGCCACTATATTCTTCCAGGATGACAACCACTGTGCTATAGTGTCTGCGTTTTGTACCTCAGATAGCATTTGCGTGATAGGTACACTTGCACCTCTGTCATCATATGCAACAGCTTGATATAGAAGAATATGCTTGGAGTTCGTTTTTCCCAGGAAGATGTTATCACTTTCTTCGACTGCGGTAACATTTTTACACACTGACCCCGTTGCATCCACGCAAAGACAGATGTGTTCTTTATTTCTTAAACGAAGTTTGTAATACTCTATTTGTTCCGGTAAACAGTACTGAACAAAAAATGGTCTAGCTGAAATTTAAAGAAATAAACGTTTCAAAACATTTTATTGTAAAGTGCGAAATAAAAACATATTAAATAGCAATAAAATGACCAAATCCAAATCCTTTAATAAGTCCAAAAAAAAGTTTGAGAACAAAAAACCGATCACGGAAAAATCGCTTTCTGAAAAGTATGAAACAATGAAATATTCTTGTCTAAAATTCACATCTACGGACTTAAATATTTATCATTTAATAAGTAGACTACTTACATACACAGTGATGTTCAGAGGATAGAAGTGGTCGTATGCCACCTTGCCAGGATTATAATACTATAAAATGAATTGTCGTGTAAACAACACTGAGCACCCTGCATACGACCAAGGCTTATTTTCTGAATCTTAATCGACGTGTCTATATAGGGTGACTTTAAATTAGTTCTTGATACGAAAGCCTATGCATGTGCTCGTGATAACAAACAACTTTCCCTAAGGAACCCATACTCAAATCTCAAAAAAAGTTTTGGACCCTCTCCATACAAATCGGACAACGGACCGGCCAAATTAGTATAGAGTCCAATTTTTTTTGCGATTTGACTATTGGTTCCTTAGGGAAAGTAGTTTGTTATCATGAGCACATGCATATCCTTTGGTATCAAGAACTAATTTAAAGTCACCCTATATATTAAATTGAAATCTATAATTATGTCAGTTGTCTACATATTAGACGACAGATATTCTGTAGTCTGTAGATACGAATATCAAACAAGAATATTTCCTGATTTAATACTTTTTAGAAAGCGAATTTTCCGTAATCGGGTTTTTTTATGTGTTCTATCACTAAAGAATAGAATGTATTTATATACTATAAGCGACTGTTTCTACTTACCAGATATCTGTCGTATAGACATGGAAAATGGTGGCAATGTAGTCATTTTCCATAAGGACATCACAGGATTTTTATGAAAAACATTTATTTGTTTATTCTCATATGAAATTTGATGTAATTTTTTAAGATCCGGAAGATGTGGTGGAATGACCTCAACATCAGTCTCAGTTTCATATATTACATCTGCCTCTCTGTTTCTTACTACGATTGCTGACTCACATCGAAGTCGCTCAGACAGTTGCTTACGCTTGAATGAGGTCATTCTAAGTTTTGCCGTCGGGTTGTGTGCAAAAAATTCATGTTTAAATTTAATTGTACAGTGCACATCTATAAATGCATCAGTGTAGCTGGCGATTAGGGTTACTTTTATTTCGGCGCGACACTGATTACAATAGCCTATGCAAACAATCTCGCCACTTTTGTAACACTGGTGCGATTTCATGCACCATGTGCATGCCAACTTTGTATTTTTCCACAACTCCAGGGACAAAATTTGAGACCACTGTCTTTTAGGCAACTTAAGTTTCTTTACAAACAATGATCCTGGTGATTTTTTATCATTTCTTTGAGAATATATACATCGAGGTTGCATCTCGGTCAGTTTGTAACGATCTATTTGAAAATCATATTCTTTGACTCGACATGCATGTTTTTCATCGCAAGATTCTGAACCTGAACTCGAGTCGGTTTTGCTCAGTCTAGTATGTTTTATGTCTGTATCAAATAAATATTTGTAATTTCTTTTTACTGAAGTATACACACCTTTAGCATTCATTCTCCCAAAAGTACGATCCGCCATACTTTGATAGACTTGGTGTTTTGGAGTAGGCACATTATTCACATCTTTAAAATAATTTACATAGTTACGAAAAAGTATTTTTTGTTCAATCAAACTCACAAACAGTTTTCTTCCTGACATTATACACACATACAGTCAAAATAAAATTAAATTCAATAAACCGCAACAAATATCGACAACTACTCGTATACAGAAAAGTTTTAAAAGTTAGCGCGGTAACTTGCCGCAGAGTTTTTTTTTTTAATGGAGACACGACGATGATTATAAAAGTGGTACATGTCTGAGCTCTCCTTCCTGCCAGTGACGCGCTGCAAGTGCAAGAAGTTTTTGTTGATAAAAATCTGCTTTGATATGAGTACGGAGATTTTATATGGTACACGCAAAATACAACTTTAAAATATTTAGTCAACAAAATCAAATTCATAAATTAAATTAAATTATTTATTTATTTGATACAAAGTAATGACATTTACATTTCAAATAACACACTAACCCTCCTACTAGGATTCCCTGTGTCGGGAGGATTAGTCTCTTCCCGGTAACATCATATTTATTCGAAGTAGGTATCACTGTAAAATTTTCGATGGTCATATTTTTTTTCTACCAAAATACGAAGCTCTTACCACTTGGAACACGTCACATACAACATTTCGGGACGTTTTTGCGGAGAGAGAAAAAAGACGGACTCAAATATACTCCCTTCAACATAATTTTTTAGCTATAAAGTTATCGGCAAAAATCGCAAAAATTATCGGCTTTGTCATTTATTTCTTTTTTTAGAATAGATATAATAATTTTAGATGATTAGGGATTTTCAGAGTATTGGAATTACATACTTCACCTTTTTAGTTTCTTGCAAAGAGTTAACCTTAAACAGGATACAAAACATTGTAGTCTAATTTTTTTCTATTTTGTATTATCACACTAAAAAACTAATTTCAGGCATATCATCCCATGCTATTTGCAAGTTTTGATGAAGCTTGGTTACGTTGGTTCATTTGTATGGAACCTGGCGCTTGGGAGTTATCATTAAAGTAACAACATCTTGGTGAAATGTAATGCTATCGAAATAAAAATAATACATTTGTGTAGAGCTTAATTTGTGCTATTAATATATTACAAATTATTAATATAAATATAATTAAATAAAGAAGCAATCGACAAAGACAAAAATGTTCCCGCTGGCTGGAACACGCCTTCGAAGCCAATTATCTCGGAGAAATGAAAAGCAATCACAATTTAAATTTGATATTTTTATAGCACAAATAGAAACCTAACTTTTTGTATATATTTTAATTTGATATATCCCATAAATAAAAAGTGTCCCGCTGGCTGGAACGCGTCTATAACTGGCTGTAACTTCGAAAAGAAAACGGAACAAATTCTAGTACTAGTAAAAATCGATAGAACAAATTAAGACCTAGACCCCTATAAAACTCAAAATCTCCTCAGACATATGTTCCCGCTAGATAGAAGGAGCCATAAAAAACCTGTAAAATTTACAGGTTACAAAAATTCGTCACAAATTGGTCAAAAATAATTAAATTACCTCGCCTCTGAACCTTATATTTTGGTAGCAGTATACGAAGTATTTAATCAAATATACTTTATTCCACAAAACATGAAATACGTAATATTATAACGAAATATTCCTTCTTTACAATTAAACTGGCTTGGAGCAATTTCTTCTAGACAACTTAGAGTTATCGCCTTTCAATGTGAATTTCGATCTATCTTACTTTAAAATTTATTCAGAATCAATTTCATTTTACCAAAATTTATTTCGATTAACCTTTTTTCGCGCATTTGGAAGCGTAGAAATTGATCTTCATGGTTAAGAGAACCAACAACCCCAACAACAACCATTCTTCATTAACAACCCCGAATAAACGATGACGACGCTTATCCTGGGTTGTGAATGCCCCTTAAACGCTCTCACTGAAAATGACGCAGCACAAATACAATTTATACAATACAAAATAATATTACATATATGTATGTTTTATTAATAGAGCCAGATACAAAGTTTTTGAGTAAACAAGTTGATATGTCCGTATTGATTTAGTGATTATGGCGGCGCCGCACGCGACTCCGAAGCCACTTCCGATGACTTGCTACTTGTAAAGTTTGAGGACATGAATCTTCACAAGATTTGAAAAGATATGAGACTAACTTTATTAAGGTAAAACCTAAACTTAGAAGACCAAGGTTAAGTTGTATCAAGTCGCTCAGGTTGTACTGAAAAATTATAAAAGGTGAGTAAAATCGCCTAATATACAGGTCTTTAATAAATCGATCAGCTGATTGGCCAACTTGATGCGGAAGTGCGATTTAAGCAAATTTGTACAACCACAGTAGTTCAATTTGATGAGTAGAACACTACTTAACTAAACAACACTAAACTAAACTCATTACTTAGTTGGCGCTACTACTAATAGACAAAGGATTAAAGGTTTGCCTAAATAGGAATAAAGCTGATCGGCCGAACGGACGGACGCGGACGGACGCACGGCTAGGTAAGGTTAGTTTGATGCCACCGTAAAAAGATTCCGACGAATTGAGAACCTCCTCTTTTTTTGAAATCGGTTAAAAATGGTGCTCCAACAAAGCAACTGACCTGTTTTTAATAAAGCTAATTCTACACTCTGCAATCTATATACGATTATATGTATTTATATAATCGTTAATCGCATATATTACCTATAACATGCAACATATATGTATAATATCATACATAGGATATTGTCAAAACACTTGCCTCATTCACACGTGTTCGTATCATTCATTAATGGAAAGCAGTTTACTTTCGATGGACGAAGCGAGCGAATCGTACTCGTAGCATAGGTATATATCGTAGAAAACTGTTTCCCAGACTGTTTCGCTCCAAGCCCTTGCCTTAAACTAACATTTCGCCCTTATTGCCTACGATATAAAGCTTTTATTTGCGCTTTATTTAGCTCTTGGAAATTGAGCTTTGACTTGTTGGTATAAGGTCGCCCTGAATTTTGTCGATTCATTAGACGTAAGGGGCAGTTACTTCTCGACGACCAGCTCGAATTGCTATGCAATACACGTAATGAGTTTTCAATTTGTTACATTGTAGTTACGAACAAAATTATTGTAGGTAATCCTTAGTACAGTGTAGTGTCGCCAATAATAATCAGACTTAATTTTGACTGAATCACTAATCCGGAAGTTGACTGCATGAAAAATAAATTACGAATTTTAATTAATTAAAATTATTGAAAAACTTAATCACTTTAATTTTTATTGCATTTTTAATTTATAAAAATTACCTAATAAGTATGCAAACTACTATTTTGAACAATGACGTCATCGTACAAAATTTCAAACATTTTTAGAACAAAATGCCGTTTTTGACATTTGATAAAAAGTAACTCAAATGACTAGCAGTCAACTACCGGATTGTATACGTCAACCGGATAAGAAATATCGCGACGAGAGTATAGAGCCACCATAATGATAAGAATCTGTAGGTTGATGACATGAGATGTTTTTTTTTGTTCTGCATCAGAAATGAAATTTGACATCTGGTTTGTATATGTAAGTTCTTCTCGCTTCGCAAACACTTCCCGAATCGTTGAGAATACTCTGTGGTACAAGTCCCGCGTGGTAGGGACTTTGTACTAGGTAGAAAAAAATATTGACGATTTAAAAGCATGTGTAAAGCATCTACTTAAATAAAAACATTTTGAGTTTTGAGTTTGAGTTTACGTTTGTTATGAAGAAAGAAACTGTCATCAGACAATAACAATAAGAAAAGATACTCGACAAGAAAAAAGAGACAAGGTATCATTGTTTTTAAAGACTTACAGTTGTACCACACGATGACAGAAGAAACTCCACCAAAAGCACACCACACCATTATATACCTCTTAGAATTTACTAAAATATGATTACCTAAAACAGATAGGTACAAACCCTTTGTGAGATCTTTGCCTGAGACGTTGCGTTGGTTACTAAAACAATCGGCGAATTCACCTTCGTCTTTTCGCATCGCCCTCCCTAACAATAGGGTGCTACTTGTACGTCTATTAGTGCCAAATTTCACCCTCGACCTTGGCATGTCTCGCGTCTTGCGTCCCGCGCAATCGATACAGTTCCAAATATACGTGGGCCTGGTTTTTGCCCCGCGGTGGTGAGTCAGCTGTTTCAGGTTTATCGCGTGATGGATAACACCCCGTATTATTGGGAAAATGTATTTATTGCCCTGAATATAATAAAGTTGGCTCACTCGGTAATCAATATAACCTTTAAAATGTTATCCCGCTTGTAATACGAACCAGCTCGTATTACAAGTGTATTACAAACGTGTGGTTTGTGGGAACTTAATTTATTATTCGAATTAAAAAGTAGTTTATTTTCATATACATGTGGTTTTCATCAAGATCGGATCAGCTGTTTTCCGTGGTCCAATCACGTCTGTTGGTGATGGAAGTCTTCTGCAACGCTTTCGTCTCTTGATATGACACATTAATGCTTTATTAATCTCTGGTTCAATTAATCAGTCCTACATATTTATTATCAATTTTGAACTTTTTGCGAGACCGTAATTCAACTTTGTCAAAATCGCAACATTTGTTTGTTTGCTCAACGAATTGACTCGTATAAAGATTACAAAAATAAAAATCGATTTCAGTAGGTACCTACCTTAAGGTTGTTTTTCGGACTTTTATACGAACATATGAAACCTTGAACAAAAGAGGTACCTAGTTTCATACATAAGTATAGTAGTCTTGAAGGTGAGGAGTAAGCACCTAGATCAATTAACTGTTAGGGTTATCCAACTTTCTCAAAGTTACTCCGTAAGTAGAAAAACGTTAGGTAGACTATCCCCCTCCCCAGTACTTACTTCTTTATTTAATAAGAGCCTCACGTCTCACTTAGTTACATATGACGGTGGATATCAAGGCTAAAGCTAGCCCCTGAATACTGCCGAAAATACGAATTAGGTTATCCATTTCATTACTTAAGGGTTGGCACCTAGATCATCTAGCTCAAATAAGGATTCCCTGTGTTTGTTTGTTTGTAAACTCTTTATTACATACATAACACATATAATACAATATAGAAAACAAAGTTGGCAAAGGTGGACTTATCCCTTTCGGGATATGCCATAGAAAAAGATATATCTTGTGCTTGTCTCTAGTATCGGTATGGGAATTAGAGACTGACACAGACATTTATTCTAATATTATAAATGCAAAAGTGAATTTGTTTGTTTATTCCTTTTATGTCACAATGGAATAGCGGATCGACATGATTTTCGGCGCAGAGATAGTTGGGTTCGGGTTCCCAGAAATAATGTAACTTGACAAAATTATGCTTGATATTTATTACTGTGACACTACCTTGCTTATAAAATATTTTGTTTGTATGTAAGTAGGTATCAAAAATTTAAATTATTACATTTTTCGTAAAAAGTTTTAAAAGTTTGGTGGGAAATCGACATCTGTTCCTTATTATGAAAACCAAATTTTTAAAAGTCAAAAACAAATTAATAATAATGAATGGTTCAATTTTTATATCTATAATGCCCAGATTATAATATAATACTTGTTTCTTTTTCCTCAGGTTATTTTTGTATGTGCTTCTTTGTTTTGTATGACAATAAAGAATTTATTATTTTTAAATATTTAAAATTAGAACTTTTCGCCTCGCCGATAAAGCATTAAGACTACAATATTGCAACTTTTTAACTGTTAATAAACAAAAAGGAAATTTAAAAAAATCAATTCAAAGTTCAATTTGGTTCAAACCGTGCAAATCAATACGAAATAGTTCCTCAACAGAAATAGACCGATTGACATTCCGTTCGTAGGCCGCTCACGTAGCGCTACGGACTACGGGCTACGACATTCGTAGCACTTGTGTTGTTTTACTGAAAAAAAAGCCTTATTGGATGGAGAAAGCTTTTCTTCCATTTCTTTTCACAATAATGGACCACGCTGAATACGTTAAAAACAACCGACTTCAATCGCAACAACTCCAGTTTTGCTGTGTTTTTGTTGATTTTATCAAAAACCGCTGAATCGATTTCGATAAAATTTATATGGGACTACTTGTGAAGTATACCCTTTTAAACAAAAAAAGATTTATCCAAATCGGTTCAGGCGTCTTCGAGTAATCGGTGAACATACATAAAAAAAAAAAAAAGATTCCGACGAATTGAGAACCTCCTCCTTTTTTTTGAAGTCGGTTAAAAATTTATGAAATGGCATTCGATTAGAATAAGCGCGTAAAACATAAACTGGAACGAACTTTAGATTTAAAATGCACCGAAAATACTCATTGTTTTACATTTAATAAAGATGTGGTGCTACACTATGGGCCTAGGGCAATAGGACCTATTGCTTAAAATGATTA
The DNA here is from genome assembly GCA_958295455.1 of Coleophora deauratella. Lineage (NCBI taxonomy): Eukaryota > Metazoa > Arthropoda > Insecta > Lepidoptera > Coleophoridae > Coleophora > Coleophora deauratella. Next base: position 5,737,266 of record OY282407.1, on the reverse strand, counting down.
CTTCCAGAATGTATATTGGTTAAAATATTATTATTTCTTCTAGAATATTACTTTACTTAACTAAACATCTCATTGTCAGCGTTCTGCCGTTGGCTTCGCTCGCCAACTCCTTTAGGATTTCCGGAGAACCTCTTGAAGAATCGGGATATAAGATAGCCTATATTTTTGTCCATGTCACAGCTACTTGTTTGCCAATTTTCGTCGAGATTGGTTAAACTGTTGAGACATCAAGAGAAAACAAACATATTTTCACATTTATAATATTAGTTCAGATGGACGTGGCATTATTCGATCAATCGACTTTAGAAAAGTATTGTTTTGTGTGCGATCCAAGTAATAATAATTAAACGTTTTTCTGATCTATCTAATTATCTGGTAACAAAATATGATGTTAGATAATTGGTAGGCTTAAAAAACACTATAAACTATAGCCATAAAATTATAATAAAAATACGATTGAGTTTCGTATTCATAAATAATGAAAAACACGAGAAAACTTTTAATTCACCCCGAGAACGGTCCCAAGTTTCCGTGCTTATTATAAAACTCCGCTGTACTGAGTCGCGCGACAAATGATGCCTATTCTGGAGGGCTAATGGAATTTTCATGAAAATATATACATAATAATATGTACAGTCAGCTCGGGTTAACAACGTCTCAATGAGCGCTTATCAATTTTTATTTTAGTTCTCTTGAAATCCGACAGATGGCAGTATACGACACATACGAAATTTGTAACAAATAAAACTATATTGTAAGCAAACATATTCACAGTAGAATAGTAAACCACATTCGTGGTGCTATCATTCGACAAGACCTGTATGTACCCTATGTTGCACTTTAAGGAACCTACTCATAAGGTACTATTTGGTTTATCGTCGCTTTGTCATGTATTACATAAGGAATTTTTTACATCGTAAGTGAAGCGAAGTGATGGCATTTACCATAGGGACCTCACTGTACCTAGTTAGTAATTTAATATAGAAAAGTGGAAATTAAATTCTCAGAGTATCGCCCAAGGGATCTGTAGTGCTGGTTTTGAATAAAATTATAGATCTAATTGGAATTTTTGTAGGCATGATGTAAGCTTAAGGTTATGTTTATTAATTTATCATCAATAGTACATACCGACCGAGAGACAACATAAAAAAGGTTTTTCAAATATAGGTACATATATCCCTAAGTATACCAACCAACTTTCTAATGAGTCCGCTATTTGTTTGTTTCTAAAAATATTTTTCCATTGGCCGGCAGGGCACTGGCACCGGCACGGCTAGTGTACGTATATACAGGGTTACTGGTAATTCGACGCGAATATTTTAAAGGCTTATACAGGAGGTCATTAGCGATAAATTTAACCCTAAAATGTATTGTACAAAAGTGAACCATTTCCGAGATAATTTAATTTTTTTTTTAAATCTCCGGATTGTAACTTTAAAAAAAACATAAAACAATAATTAATAATTTAATTTTTTTTTGATAATGGATAACGTACAAGACATGTTGTTACTTTATAATCAGTAGTAAAATAAAAAATATGTATAAATATTCTGAAGTAAAAAAGCATAAAATAAAAAAACTTCAAAATATTTATTTTAGGCAAGGTTGTTATACCTTTTTTAAAAGCTAATAAGACGTAGATATTTTTTTTTAAACTCTGCATGCTTAATGTATAGGTGATTTTTTTTATAAAATCCTCTATTTTGTTAAAAAATATTTTGAAGTTTTTGTTATTTTATGCTGTTACTTCAGAATATTTATACATATTTTTTATTTTACTACTGATTATAAAGTAACAACATGTCTTCTACGTTATCCATTATTAAAAAATTAAACAAAATTATTAATTATTTTTTTAAGGTGACAATCCGGAGATTTTTCAAAAAAAAACTCGGAAATGGTTCACTTTTGCATAATACACTATAGAGTTAAATTTATCGCTAGTGACCTCCTCTATAAGCTCTTAAAATATTCGCGTCGAATTACCAATAACTCTGTATACAAATGTACCTATGACACCTGTGCATAGAAATTAAACAATATAACCCTAAGATACTGTCTCAGTAACCCTGTTATCACACATATGTATATTTGTAATGAAAAATATCTAAAATATTTCTGTTTTTTTTATACAAAAATACTTATTTTGAAATATAATTAAATGTCCATCTTTTATTTCCTAAATAAGGTTGAAGAAGATCAAATCTGAAAGCTTTCCTTAGCAGAATAACATTAGGTACCAATATCAAGTTACATAGGTAGTTACTATGATATAAAGATAATATTTTATGATAAAATTGTATATAAATTCATTCATCATTCATAATTTTATGCTTAAATATATGTACCTATTTCATAACCGCCTAACATCTCATACAGACAAGGCTATTCCATCTTCTTACAAAGTCTAGACGAATTACAGTTTCAAAAAAGTTACACGACAACTAGACCCATAAAAATCAATATTCCTGAAAGGTACAAAGACGTCGTACCTGTCTCTAGACTCGCCGTTCAGTACCTTTTTACGACTTACGAGAGTCCTGAAATAGATTTATTTTGAAGACGTGAATGTTATCGTAACTTTGGGGTCGCCTCTATCCTAAACTGGGTTGAGCGTTCCGTGAGAAAACGTTACGATATAGTTGCCACATAAAATTTGTAGCTATAGGTATCTGAATAGTGAATCAAGAATTTGTATGCAAAACTGAAAAAAACGTTGTAAGAAAGATAACGAGATAAGGTATAACATAAACCAAAACAAAATCACCATAATTAAAAAACACCGCAAAACAATTTGTATCACACAATTTTTGACTTATCTCGACAAACTAAACACGGTGGCAAATTCCTTGGTAATGTGATACTTTTTTTCAAGGTAGCAACTAGCGAGTGGTGCCAATTTTATTAAAAACTAAAAGTTTGCTATCATTTTTTTTTTCAGGTAATGCCAAAACCATTAAGGTTGGCAACTCTATTATTATCCGTTTTTGATTTAAGACACTATTCAAGAGAACTTATTAATTATTATTCTTATCGCGTGGTGTTATAAGGTACCTTCTACTTTTACGATATTTTTCGCGAAATGAGTATTAGTTCGTTTGGGAAAGTTGCTCAGTTTCAAGAGTGGATGCCGCATTTATTTTTTTAGGTATTCTACGAGGATTCTCATCGTTGAGCTATTGCGTCTATGGCAGGCGATTCAGTCAATTGGATACGGTGTTTTGGTGACTATACAGTCCAATTTGCTTCACCGGCAAGAGCCAGTCTCTTAAATATCAGACAGAGAGTCTAGTACGAGACCGGCACAGTGGACCTCCGACCTGACAGCGAAAGTTACCGATAGATGGGTTGAAGAGAGTTAGATGTCTAGTTATTCTGCTCAAAAAGAGTTACATCACCTTTAATATATACGTTTTAATATAGGGTGACTGGTAAATCAACGGACGCATTTAAGGAGGTGAATAAGAAGCTGATACACATTCCAAATATGTAAAAAAAACATGACCTTAATTTTCATCATTTAAAAAATAATTTTAAAGTTCACTTCTACATTTTACTAAATACTAAGTCACGTGTACGCGGCCTCGGGCAACGACCCCGAGTAGCGGCGCGGACTCGCCACTGCGCAATACTGCGCATGCGCGTGAGTGACTGCTCCCGCGTCTTTGCCCTCCGCCGCGCCGCGTCGGCCCTAGTCAGTCGCCCGCGGGCCATCGTAGGGGTGGCGTGCGTCCACGCGAGTCTCGTTCGTCGCGAATATTCTGGTTTTACTTACGTAGCTGTCGCGTAGATTTCGGTGCCTTGATAGTGAGTGATAATGGCTTATCAGTACTCTAATGAGGATACTGGGATATGGTGTGGGTGGTGTTATGTGATGTAAGCTAGTGTTGTTATACGTGAATTAACGTCATATTGCAATGTATCACGAATTACATAAGTTGCCGTCATATTAGGACTTCTTAGGAGACTTGAGCGTTTGGCCTTCCTTCAGTTCCTAGCCCTGATCAAGGACGAGGAAGGAATCCTTGGTTATCCAGTGAACCCGCACAAAGCAATTTACTTCGATTATTACCCATGTGAAAGTACGCGGAATGCAGGAAGGCATTTCCAGGTATCCCAGTGGTTGGGGTAACGTATCCTACATGAAGACGAACTCCATCCTTTCATTATCAGTGTGTTATCGGCCTGTCTAAGAGATTGGCCTTAGCAACCACAAGCAGCACGGTGCACGCTGTGGGAAAGTGGTAAGTACCTAGGCATAGAGTTAGAAAACACAAGAATAGTTGCGTTTTATAAAAAAATATGTAACTTGTGTTTTTTGAGTGTATGATTTTTTTGTTTTATATGGTTGAAAAGTATGTAAATTATCCTATCATCTCCTTAAATACGTCCGTCGTTCAACCAGTCACCCTGTATATTTTTTTACTATTAAAAGTTTGAGTGCGTTTGACTACATCTCACCTGATGGAAAGTGACGATGTAGTCAAGGATGGTACACGCAAACTCAAATAATGCCTATTCACTCTCGCCTTGAAGACCCTCAAATTATAGGAATCGGGAAACACGGACGCAGGTAAGGACCTACACCTACACTATTTTAATCGTTAAGGGAATTAAGGATTAACTGACAGTAGTCTGTCTCTTTTATGTTTAGAAGATTTATAATAGGCTATTCTACTGTAAAATACGATTACTTGTCTTATTGATTACGATACTTATTGTTATTTCAAATCAGATGTGCAGGTTTCTTAATGCTTTTTAAATAAGTAGTTACAATAATATATGAACATCGAAATGACAAAATAGGGCACAACACATACATAAACATTATTGAGATACACAGTACCCTTATACCAACTATACTATTTACCCATTAAACTAGAGAAAGCGGTTATTCATATACAGCTTAAGCGCAAAATAAAACAATAAGTATTCTTGTGAGTAACATTTATTAAGCAGTACTTATGTTAGTGTGGACGCAAACAGCTGACTCATCGGCATCGGTCTGGGAGGAAAACGGAAGAATATGAAGACAGAAAGGAAATATAAAGAGAGCAAACACAACAAAAATAAAGTGAAAATGAACTTCTAGAAACGGCGTATCTTGTGTAGTTAGTGAGCGTGTGTGAAATTGTGTAAAAATTGTAGAGAGTGATACGCAAAGTATTGTTAACATAGTAATTTTTGAGTTCCGTGCTCAAAAGATGCCAAAAGTACCCTATTACGAGTACTAAGCCTACGAAGAAATTAAGGAGTGACCATATGTAGGTGTTAATTAAATATTTTATGTTTTTTCTCTTTCTTAAAACCGGTACTAACAAACTTCAAAAGTGAGTGCAAAGTGTAATTTAAAACAAAAATAGTAAAACTGGTCAAACGCGAATCGAGCTCGCGAACTGAACTAAAAACAGTTTTTGGTAAATAAACAATTATATATATTTTTGTGTGGTATTCAATAAGTAGAGAGTACCAAACCAATATTATGCCAAATGTCCATGTAGATTTCGGTAACAAGTTCATGTGTTCGTTGCTTGAAGCATTGCAACTTCTACTTCAAAACTAAAACTTTAATCCTTGAAATCTTTTTGTTAAAATACTCGAAGAGGTAGAACTATGAGCAAAGAACTTGTATATCTTACTACATATAAATTCCTTGACTATGAGTTAAGATTATAAAGTCAATGTCAGTGTAAACTATGAACATCGCCTTGACAAAAAGCTTATGCGATCTCTTTTGAGCCGTTGAGCTGACGACTTTATGTCAGCGACTTTTTGGCGGGAACTCGTAGCATGAGTTTGTCAGTTTTCTTTTATTATCCGAAAAAAATAGATATCGTGGTTTTTAATGCATAATATTGATAGTGTATTGTTCAATAGAGTGCTATTTAAGTTTCTATTATGTAGGATAATGAAATAAAAGTGTGTAGACTGTGTTTCAAGTGCTCCAAAGAAGTCCATGAAATCTTCATCAAAAGTGCTATCATTTTGCTGAAGAATAGGTTTAAAGACGAAAGAAATGGCTTTGGCCTTAATTTATTTTTTCTATGAAGACGAAGAAATACGGAAGAAATGGCTTTTGGCCTTTAGATACAAATAGAAAATTTTCAACAGACTAGGCTGTATGGTTCTGATCCTTTGCCTTCCCATTTCGGGGAAAAATAAAACAAAAAAAAACTTTAGTCAGCTACAGTTTATATAAGATCTAACAAAACTAGCTAAAACTGTTAAAACTGGGGCATCAGTTTGTGAAACTGAAAATCTTTCCCATAAAAACCCATAGACAATAAATAATTAAGACGGTTTTCCGTACTATGTAGACCATTCAGTCTATCGATTTGATGGAAATGTCAAAAGAATTCGTAAATTGAGTATAGGCGGGTCCACGGAGAAAGTGATTCGGTTTTATGAGTGCAAACCCTAGTTTATAAACTATGTACACTTAGATCTTATATAACGTAATCTTTTAAAAGCAGATGTGAACATACAAAGCTATTATTCGAGTCAAATGAAAAAAAAGTTTGACCCGAATTCCGAATTGAAAAATTGCCATGTAACTGGGGATTCTACTCATCATACTTTCCACAACTTTGCTCAAATCGCAAAAATAATTTTGAACTCTCCATACAAAAATGACAAAACACATGATCAATTTGTATGGAGAGTCCAACAATTTTTTTGCGATTTGAGCAAAGTCGTAGTACAAAAGTTGTTCAGTACGATGAGTAGAATCCCCAGTTAACGGGTCCTACACAAATTCTGTTACACCTTGTATAATGCAGTGCATTTTACTTTTGGGTTACTGCTCATTATAACGCTTGCTCTGGTTTGCTTTATGAGGCAATTCGTGTGTTACTTTGTCATCGTAATGTGAAATGTAAGCTACCAATCAATACTTAACTACTCAGCAAAGCTATCGTTTGAGTATTGGTTATTTTAAAAAATACCAAAAAAGTTTTTATTGAGTCTGCTTAGGATCCTTATTTTTTGTTAATTAATTATCAGATAAAATGCCATAATAACACATACTCTGTCACAACGGTTGAAAGGTAAGGTAGACGGGCAGACAGCGTAGGCATAATAATAGGCCATTTGGCACTCTTTGAGTACGGAACCCTAAAATTAGAAGATTAAATACTGACAGGCTAACACAGAAAGCAAGGCGTACAGTGAGACACAGAGCAGTACAGAACAGAGAGAGAAGAGGAAGACATACAGATGTTGATTCTGTTCGCTGTTTTCATTGTTGTCGTGGTGCTGCTGCGAGCCGGAGCGGCGCAGGCGCCAGATGGCGTGGCGCGCCGCCACCAGTCGCGCAAACCCGTGCTTAGCCACGACGAGTCCGCCCGAAGCGCCCCGACTTTACCCGAATAACTTCAACAGCTGAACTACCCGCATGCGCGCATTTTGGACTGCGATCAACAAGTCGTATGCGTCCAGCGACCAGTCGCAGTCGCAACCCCGAACCTCGCAACTCTCACCGATCACCGCTCACCCACGCACAAAGGACAAGAGGTAGGACAAGGATAATCAACAAGTGAATGTCACGGACAGGACGAGAAAGGAACACCGGTAAATAGGAACGGCCCCGTTATAAAAATACAATACATACATAAAATACTTCCAAATCGTACCCTGCGCTAGTCTACTTGAACAACTAACAAATCTACGAGCAAAAAGCTAGCCTAAACGAATAATATCACAACCGAATATCACAATAAGCGGTGGCAAGCGAAGCTTCGTGGACGGCGGCTTACGTAACTATCTAACTTATGAACTACGCGTGTAAATTGTGCAAAAAATTTGATATTGATCACAGAAAGCCTTAACACTAAGATACGTCCGTAAGGGTTATGTAACGGAGCCGTGGGGCTGGGAAGTGTCGTCGCGAGGACATGCGCGCGGCCTGGGGGTCGGGTGAGCACTGCCGCTGCCGCGACCCCCCGGCGACCCCCCTGCCGGCTCCCACCCCGGTCTGTCGCCGCACCTGCTCGCCCCCGCAAACAACCTACACCTACCAAAGACCTTAGACCATGAATGAGGCCTTCGAAACTATAAAAGTACTTGTGCCAATTTGTAGCTCTGAGAACATACGTCAATCAGTTTGATAGAACGAGTGACTAGTGATTGAGTACATACCATTTTTTTCCAATACTAACAGCTAACAGTTACAGCGACCAATGAACTCGTCAAACCATTTCCGATCATTATACTGAGTTTATTTTAGGCTCTAATTTTTTCTCGCTTCTTAACACTTCCCGAATTCCGAGTGGTAGGAAAGGAACATTGTACTATTGTAGGATTTGTAGGTAAATAAAGAAAAATTGTATTTAAAAGAATATGTTACATATCTTAAGTGTAAGAATGTGTTACATCTTTAAGGCAAATGATATAACGAGGATGGCGTAGATATCATATTTTTTATGAAAAAAAGATCAGGTCCACTCACAGTATTTTTAATGTCTTTCACGCTTACACTTTGACATTTCCTTGCATTTTCCCAGTCTCCCGAGTGCAAAAGATACATCTTCTGACACAGAATAAACTGTCCTGACAACCAGAATGAATAAGAGTGCTTATTTTGAAATATGAGCATTTCTTGACGTGTAAACAAATGCCGACCGTTTCAGTTTATATTGATCGTACAGCGACGACGTAACGTTTTGAACGTGTCGTTGTGCTCACACTTACGTAAGTGTAGCCACCTATATGTTTATTTGAATGTGTGTACATTCATAATTTAGTCACATTATATCAAATAGTATTACTATATTTTAGATAAACCATGGGTTTTGAAAAATCAATTTTCTATCCTATTTTAAAATCTAGTTTAAATTAAAAATTAACTATTCATTATGTAAAAACAGTGCAAGAGTTCCCGTTGATTTGATTGTCCAAACTTTAAAATCTAGTTTCATCCAAAACCAATTTCAAACTTTCCATTACATTTGCATTTTATCCACTTAATCTTGGGATCGGTTTTAACTTTTATTACTGCTCGTGAAATTAATCTTACTAAGGAATATACTTATTATCACAGAAAAAATATATCTTGTCTCTGCTATTATGTTTCTGGTCTATATGGTCGTTCTAAAATACCTGAAAATAAATTAACAGTGGCTTCATGAAACTGAACAACTTTCTCAAGGAACCTATACTCATTTCGCAAAAAAAATATTGGATTCCTCATACTAATTGAACAACTGATGATCCGCCAATTTTGTATGAGAAGTCCAAATTTTTTTGCTAATAGTATAGGTTTCTCGGGGAAAGTTGTTCAGTTTCATAAGTAGAAGCTACTGTTACAAAAACTGGCTTTGTATCACGTCAGTCAGTCACTATTTTTATATAATTACATAAGGTGTAACAAATTCTGCTGAAACTATATTAACTGGGGCTTCTTTAACTATGAATTTCTCGGAGTGTTCAAAATCAAAATCGGTTCAGCCAAACGCGAGATAATCGCGGACAAACATACATACACAAATACAGGTCAAACTGAAAACTTCATGTTTTTTGGAGTCGGTTAAAAAGATGTACGTACGTCTACAGGGTGTAACAGAAAGGTGTGATAATACATCAAGGTTGGCTTTTACCCATCAAACTGAACAACTTTTGTTATACAACTTTGTTCAAATCGTAAATTTTTTTTGGACTTTTCATACAAATCGATCAGCTGACGAACCAAGTTTGTACGAAAAGTCCGAAAATTTCTTTGCGATTTCAACAAAGTTGTAGAACAAAAGTTGTTCAGTTTGATGGGTAAAAGCCAACCTTGAAGTATTATCACATCTTTCTGTTACACCCTGTAGAGTAGTTGGATCTGACAAGATGGCCGAATCGCGCGCCCCGCGCGCCTCAACACAGGGGGTGATGTTGCTAGTGTTGCGTCCGAACACGGAGAAAGTTCTGAACAACTTTATCAGTAAAAGCCTCAGCAACTTTATCAGTTTAAGAGCTGATTTAGTTAGATCTTATTAAATATAACTTTTTATGGCCGGATATGAAATATTATTAATTCAAAGTAATTAGGTATTTCGATCTCCTAAGCTTACCATATCACGTTCTTGTCCTAAAGCACTTGACATTAAAAAAGAGAACAGTGGCTGTTTATGGAAATCTGGAGATGACAGGAAAGTAACGGCCCTGAGAGCCGTTACTTTCCGTTGCCGCCGCTGAGAGCATCGGGATAATGAGAATGCCGGCTTTGAGGCAAGAGCGGCAGGAAATGGACATCAATCTGAGTGTCTTGTAATCCAGCCCTAGACTTATGTCTTTACTAGCTTTAGTCTGCGGGACCGTCCGCGTGAATGTTGTAAAAAGAGATCATTTTTTGTCAACACCATTGTTTGTCAGCAAGTAAACATACAAATAAACAGACTGTTATCGCATTCGCTTCAGGGAGGCGAAACTAAAGAAAACTATCCCTACTCAGTTGTAATATTAATTTTATATTGTTATGTATTATAGTGGTGTCGATTCGGTATTTACGATTAAACTTATTTGACAGGATTAAACTTAATTTAAGCGTCCTGTCCTTGTCTTTTTGATATAGAAAGAAAAAGACAGCAACTAAATTAAGTTTAATCCTGTCAAATAAGTTTAATCGTGAAAACCGAATCGACGCAAGTATTTGCATCATCATTACGTCATCAATATTTTTCTTCAAAAGCTGACATCTGATTTGTATCCGGACGTATCGCTAGAATATGTAAGTGCCTACTTATTTAGGAGAAAGAAATAGGGACGCCAGCTGGCTAAATTAAGTAAACGATACATGAATCGGTTATTTGAGAAACCCCACAAGTCACAATTTTGGCGAAATCGTGTTATGCATGGCAATTCATTCATTAGGAGTAAATATACAAGTCAGAGAGAATTCATACAAGTTTAACTTCAAACTTACAAAATATGGCAATTTAATTTTAACGTTTAGTTTCTATAGTGGGGTTTCTATACTACTTGCCCTACTCAATCGCTGTCTGCTCAGTCTGAGGGTGCGTTTCCACTGACGCGGAGCTGGGTGAAGCGGACCGTGAAATGACCAATTAGAGTGCTCGAAATCTCTACTCAGCATCAGTGGAAACAGTGTAAGAGGAGCGGAGTGGAGTAAGGCGGAATTTCAAATAAAATATAGGGTGACTTTAAATTAGTTCTTGATACAAAAAGTTATGCAGTTCTTGATACAAAAGCCTTTCGTATCAAGAACTAATTCAAAGTCACCCTATATTATGAACTCGCTGACGCGGAGCTGGGCGGAGTGCAGAGGAGCGGACCGCTAATTGACCAATCACAGTGCTCGAAATCTCCGCTCAGCTTCAGTGAAAACGCTCTACGGCTCTTCTCCGCTCCGCTTCACTCAGCTCCGCGTCAGTGGAAACGCACCCTAAAGAACCTTTATGGCTGTCTATTATAGTTTCTGTCAAAAAAAAAATTGTGAATTGGTCGACACCAATTCTGTTTTGTGTTTTAATAGCATTTTTTTTATTTTAACTTCTTAAAAAAATGAGAATAAATAATATATTTTGTACTTAATAATCATAGTTTTATTCGTGTAATTAAGAAACCCCATAAGTCCATTAACTAGTTTTTTTATGTATAGATGTAGTATTTGAGTTTCAATCCTTTATTATATAGTTAAGAATAGTCCCAATTATACTTTGGTCTAATCAGCTCATTCAGTTTAATAGAAAAAAAATACACTAATGTTTTTTTTGGCTCCTCTAAAATGAGGTCTCATGGACATGTGGGGTTTCTCAAATAACCGATTCACATAAAGCTTAGCTACAATATAATTTACAAAACATATGATATGTATATCAGTTATACAATGTGTAACAAAAAAACGAACAATAATTTTGGGGTTGGTAAGCATCTCGCACATGAAATTTCTTGCACACGTGCGAGTTTAAACATTAAAGAAATGGTATGGGTCTTATCGCACACCTATTTTATCAATAATAAAATAAAAATAACTATTGTCATTTGTCATAGATACTGCCGTAGTAGGTATATTATTTGCTACGGCTACGAAAACTCTTGCTATGAAGTGGATGTACGTGCAAACAACGCCATCTAGTGCCAGTTGTCCGTTTCAACGCGGGCTCACGCCAGAGTTAGAAACTCGCAGTTGAACGCGCGAAAGAACCTTAATCTTGTGGGTAGTGGTGGCGCTCGACAGAGCAGCACCACTCTTTGCTTCCATAAAAATGTATGAGGTAATCTTGCTGCCCACTGATATGAGAAACTTTCAAAAATTATTTAATCACTACGTTTTAAGGGTCCGGGGTGTCATACTTTGGAACTGTTTTTTCTGATTATATTAAGCGTACGCAGCGCTATATGGTTGAAGGTTAGTTAAGCTCGCTCACGTTCATAGATTTCATACAATAATTCTTATAACCCGAGTTGCGCCAGCCTGCTCGGAGCGTCTGATTATGCGCACGGAATCGTTATCGGAATCCTACATTATCACAACACTGGGTAAACAATCACAGTTTTACTAATTACGAGTATCCCTATTGTCCACCTTTTTTATTTCAAGGTTGGCACTTTAGTTATTGTCAGTAACAGATTTAAATCAGACTCCCTAAATTGGAGAGTAACGTTTTTCATGATAGTATTTGACTGACTCGGTGGCTAAGTGGTTAGCGATCCTGACCTCTTATCCGAGAGTCGTGGGTTCGATCCCCACACAGGGCAAACTTTTCTGTGATGAGCAGATTTGTTTGCTCTGAGTCTGGGTGTATTATATCTATAAATGTATGCATTTCAAAGGATATGTGTATGTACATCAGTCTCTGGTTCCCAAGATACAGGGAATCCTAGTTTGGGACCAGATGACCGTGTGTGATTTGTCCCGGATATTATTATTATTATTATTATTATACATTCCATTACAATATGGAACAAATTAGGCAGACATTAGGCAGAGGACCCGTTAACCAAGGCTCATTGTAAACAACCTTTGTTCTACGACTTTGCTCAAGTCGCAATTGTTTTTCTCTTCACACAGGTTGATAATCCATTTGACCAGTGATAGGTATAAAGTCCATTTTTTTCTTGCCATTTCAACGTAGTACAAAAGTTGTTCAGAATGATAAGAGAAGTTCCAGTTAAACGGTCCTTCCTACACTTGCTTTATCGGCAACTTTAAGAACTGAGAAAGTAATATAACGATTTTGATAAAATCCCTGCTATAATAATAATAATAATAAAGTATATAAAGTTTATTTTTAAGCCTCTTACAAAACATGACAGTTCTTATTTAAGATTAACAATTTTATAGTGGTGGCTTGCTAAACGGGGCAATAGCATGTTCCCTGACCTTCATACTAGGATAACCCTGTGTTATGGAGGTCAGTGGTTCCGTGCTAGACATTTACTGTTTTAGCAAGTGCCCTATTATTCTACTACAAAGTTATAAATTACAAGTATTTATCTTACAAAATAAAATTATGCGACAATAACATAGCTTTCATTGTTATCCTACGCTTGTAGTCAAAACAGCATAATGGATTTTGCATTTGACCATAAGTTTTAAGTTAACAGGACATAAATACAAAATATATTTGAGTAACACGTTTTATTTCTTCGCCAATAAATTACCAACAGTGATCATGATCGTCAGATCTGCCCTTGGCACCGATGCGCTACCTTGTACCCGAAGGTTGGCACTTCAGGTAACTGAATGTATATCGGGCTAATCTGCAATATCGCGCTATACAAACAGCCCTCGAGGGTCCTTGGCGCGGCCTCCGTCTTTGTGCCCCGGCCGAGTGGCCTCTACTCTGCAGCTACAAGCTCCCGATCGGCAGCTTTTCAATATTTTTTGTTATGTTGGCATTTTTAATTTTCTTTGCTCTAATGCTGAATTTTCAGAGGCTATTTTGTTGCTTTGCTAGATGTAGATTAATTGTACAAAGTTATATTATTTTCCTTTGCGTTTTATGTCTGAATTTGCCTGGTTTAATAATTGGAAAGAATAGAGCAGGTAGATGCTGGTTCAATTTTATCAGTAGATTTCTTTTCACGAATATTTTCTAGATGTTATTTGTTATTAGCAGAAAGTTAATTTTCTTCAAACATTTATGTATCTATTTTGGTACAAGCTGACGAACTGAATTGTGTCGATCGCTATAAACATTAGTACAGCTACTTGACACCAGAGGGTGCTATGAAAAAAAAGATGACTTCTTACAAAATCATGAAACCTTGACTATCTTCACCATTACAATAAATATGTCAGTAATAATTTTTTTATCAAACTATTAACTTTTTTTGTTAGATAGGTAGGAAGTTTTTTATTGTCCTACAATTCGAACAAAATGTTTACAATCTATCAATTGTATAACTACCCGTGGAAATCTGTAAAGGCTGTAGTAATTAACCATACTATTTAACTTATACTGTTATTTAATAGCTGTTTGATTTCACAATTTGTAAAAATAAAAATAAAATAAAATACAACCTACCCAAGGTTGTAACAAACAAGAATATATTTGTAGTCTAAGTCCATTTATAAAAATTTGCTGAAATAGCATATTTTTGGGACGTTGATTGCTTACAAAATTATCATTTGCTTAGTCAATTAAAGCAAAGTAATTTTTTTCTTTGATTACCTACAGCAAAATCGTACAACAAAATTAGCTTTCATGAGAAGAAATCTACCTACCTCGTAGAGGATTAATACACTTTTTCGATTACACCTGCATACGGGTGAACTGAAACAAAAACACGGAAACTAAATGTGAACGGGCGACGCCCGCTATTCCCAAGGTTTGTCAAAACAAAGGTCTTACTATCGGTTTCCTTCTCGAATGTGAAATTTAGAATCTAAGGTATGTTTTAATTTTTTTTTTATTTGATTTAGATAATTTATGAATATAAGCAATTGAACAATTATGAGAGATTATCTATAGTTGAAGAGCTTATAAAAGACGTAACTAAAATTATTTGCTTATCTGACTATAAGAGATTAGTAAGAACTAAAATTTTCTGTAATAATAACGTTTACATTGCCGCAAACCTTTCTGTCATGAGCAGTTTTGTGAGTGGGTGTATTATATTCTACATATGTATGTATGTATGAACTTAAACGTATAACGTACTATATTTTTTACGTATATTTTTTATTCAAGATTTGGGAGCGTTTGACGTATTAGTGAATGTACATCAGAGAGCGCTTTTTAGCGATAAGACCGTCTACCTGTAACTATAACTATTTTCATGTATTTTCAATAGTTTCCTGTTTTATGTTGTGCAATAAAGTATTTTCATACATTCATTCAGTCTCGGTTCACATAATACAGGACTTTTAGTTTGAGGCCTGGTGACTGTGTGTGATTTCTCTGAGATTTTCTCTCTCTGGATATTTATTTATTTACGGATATTATCTATCTACTTTATGATTTTGTCCTTTTATATCACCAGAATGTCACGCTGAAAATCGAATCATTAAACCAGTCACCAAAAGAAGAACACTAACATTAATTTGTTTTGGTATAAAAAAAGTTATTTTCAGGATTTTTTCATAGCAGTTTCAATCGAGTTTTTGTGGTAACATTTCCACTGAGTAGTTTCACTTCCGTTCCCAGTTGTTTGTCCGCCTTTCCGACTAACCCACTCTAATTGAATGGGATGGATATACCCAAAGAGTACCGTTGCTTCTAGTTTAAAACAAGTGTAAAGGCTCTTAGCTATCGTATCGCACAAATACAACATGTA
This sequence comes from Coleophora deauratella, assembly GCA_958295455.1. Lineage (NCBI taxonomy): Eukaryota > Metazoa > Arthropoda > Insecta > Lepidoptera > Coleophoridae > Coleophora > Coleophora deauratella. The sequence goes on along the minus strand of OY282407.1, from coordinate 5,721,543 downwards.
TATCCACAAAAAAAATTACTCTATAAAATCATCATCACTTACCACCAGGTGAGATGATGCGACGGACTTACCAATTGTGAACAAAAAATATGCATGTTTAGCATCAAAATCATTTTTTTTTGAGTATATGCTCTACTCATTCTTTTAAATCGTTATTTTTTCTACTTAGGAAGTACAAAGTTCCAACAAATACACAGTTTTTTTTTGGTGAAATAACGAGTCAATTCATAAATAAACAGATTACGCCATGTTTCAGCGATACATATAGTCAAAAAGCACACTGATCATATAACCACACATGTTTCCATTAAAATGTAACATGTTTCCTCAATAAATAAGTACATTGCAACTTGCCATGCGAAAATCATGTAAGCGCATTTGAGCTCACCGAAGTGAAATCCAATGAGAATCGGTAAAGTGCGCGCGACTGACTCTCAGCAGTATTATGTAGGGACCGAGTACAGCGCGCACAATGAGGATTTCTGTTTTTCTCGGTGAGTTAGAAAGGAATTAAATGGATTAAAAAGAATTAAATTCAATACAATTCGTTTATTCACTTATAGTTTTGTTTTATTATTTATAGACTACATCTCTAAATCACTTTGTGATCAAAACACAAACATCAATTAACAATATAATAATCATAATATTGCGGGACAAATCATACACGGTCACCTGGCCCCAAACTAAATATGCAATATTTGTTCACTAAATAGCTCTTTTGCATTAAAATATATAAAAAAAAGCTAACTCGCTTTATATTTCCATCACACGTATGTACATTAAAATAATACGACCAGTACGCAAAATATAATATTGAATATGAATGAAGTCATCGTCACAAAATCAAACATAGTACAAATTTAGTTTTTGCAATTACAATATTTTACTAGCATTCAACTTTACTATTAGCGGTATGAACCGGATTTTTGCATACGTATAAAAAAAGATACAACGAAAATAGAAATCATCTCATCGATCTGTTTAAAAAGTATTTTTTGTGAATTCAGCAAAATAGTACAAGTTGATCACCTTCATTCATAATTACCACAACTTTTTGGTTCATCCTTGTTTAAACTTTTTGTAGTGTAGCTAATAATATAAACGAGTTATATGTTAGGATTAGTGGAAAAAACCACGTGAATCCATCGCCGAATTTCCTAGCACAGCTAACAACCACGTTTATTTTTTTCTGTTTGTGAGAGTTGCATATCGGATAGCCTATGATTAAGTAATCTAATGTAAATTAGGGTAACATGTTTTCAAAGAAGTTTTAAAATAATATAACCTTAATTTAATTTATGGTTGGTTTTATTCAAACTTTTATTAGGGCAAACTTTTATTAAACGATATTGTACAAGTTCTAAGTTCTTGGAACTAAGAGCTAGGTAAAAAAAAACTATTTAAATAATTTTTAAAGTATCTACTTAAAAGAAATCATTGTGTTTATTATTTACCAGACTTATATGACCAGGACATAAAAGGTTTTTTAAGCAAATTCAAAAACCTTTTCATTTTCGGCGGCGAAGCAAGTACCTATGTAATGTAGGTATATATATACGCGAAAACTACTCTACTAACTGGAGGAAAAACTTTTTGATGACAAGCCGGAGGAAGCTCAGTTAGGTAGGTTTCGTTTCAGCTTCTCTAGGTATAACTTAGACAGGGTTTTAAATATTTTTGGTCTTACTCAGAAAATATCGTATATTAGAAGTTGCATCGCTCGTTGATGTCTTTTGTATGGCCGATGAAGTTCGCTTTTTATTAATTTCCTCAATCTTTTATTAGTATAATTTAAGTTGTTTGAGGAAAGTGGTTCAGTATTACAAGTAACATTAACAATTCTCCACTCAACAGATAAAAAAACACCTAAATATAATTTAAATTATCAAAATACCTGACGATCTATTTTCAAAAAGCCGAACTAAATAAGCTAAAATATCACGTTAAAAGGGTCCATTACACAGGATTTCCTTCGCAAAAAAATGGGAGCGCCGTAATCTAGCACGTCTCACGTTCATGACCCCGAGGCCGTCATCAATCATCACATCTGCGGCATTGTTTCCCGCCAAATTGACGGACAACACCGAAGAAAGGGTTCTCCATTGTTAGCAAGGTCTTCGCGAATTATCGTACCTATTAGACTTTTTTCATGGCGCGTGGCAGTACTGGGTAGGTAAAAAAATTATTTGCTTCGCTATCACTTCCCAAACGCTGATTGTGTACATGCTTCGCGTGATAGGAAGTTTGTAACTAAGATGAAACGGATTTAAAATAATGTGTAATGCATCTTGAATGAAATAAAAAAAAATGTATTTTTTAGGTATTTAAATGATCAACTTAGCATGTAATCTTTTTTATCAGGAATTTAATATGGGTTCTTTGTGTAGAGTTGTTCAGTTTTATAGTTAAAGTTTTAGAGACTTTATATACGATTAATAAACGTTATTATCACGCTCCATTAAATACCATATCTACGTTCAAGTCCATGTACCTATATACAGTGTGAGTCTTTATAAAGTGCACATATGAAAGGGGGTGAAATAAGAGACAATTTTATAGCCCAGAAAAGTATTTAAAAAATGGAAAAGTAAAAAAGAATTGTGGACGTCCATTTTTTTTTAAATAACATCTGTTGTCGCCAAGTAAACAAAACGTTGTAACTTTTAAATTAAGCAAGCTAGAATATTAAAACAAAAAAAGTGAGGACTGGCAATTAGATAGCCTGCCACAGGAATAAAAAAATACACAAAACTAAGACTAAGAAAACCCAAAACTAGCATTTAGAGCAATAGTGTTTTTACACTATATTTTACACAAATATAGCGTATCTTACTACTACTGTTTACTAGGTACTACTATTTAATCGCTCATAGCAAACGTTGTGTGTAGGTTAGAAACATGGAGTTTTTATTATTTGAAAGCTAAACCAAACTAAATTATTTTTATTACTCTTCCTTTTAAATTTTTTTAATATTTTTCTGGGAGATAAAATTGACTCTTATTTTACCCCCTTTCTTATGTGCACTTTATAAAAAGACACACTGTAGATAAACTAGAGGGCGCAAGCAGCTCGCGGAGAACTTTTTAAAATTTTCAGAAAAAATAATAACATACACTGTACAGTCGTACAATCTGGGGAGTCCGGGCGGGCTTATAGATGGGTTTTTGCCCGGGCATTTTTTGGGAATTTTGAATAAATGCCCAATAAACGTCCATTTGCGCCATACAAATTGGGCATTTATTGGGCATAAATGGACGTTTATTGGGCATTTGCTCAAAACTGCCCGGGCAAAAACCCATCTCTAGGCGGGCTGCCTCCTAAAGGCTCGGAACCAAACGGGCGGGGTTTCAGAAACACGTAAAAAAACTAAAAACTTTTTCAAACAAACTTTTTCCTTGCTAAGAAAACCCAAATTCGAAATCATAATTACCAAAAAGTTTATATTCACCTACACATAGCTAAAACGAATACAGCAGAGCTTTGAAGCGAGGTATAAAGTCTCTATAAAGTCTCACTGACGGAACCGCCAAATTTTTTTTTTTCTTTTTTTCGCCAAATTTTTAAAAACTAAACACGCGGTGCCCCGTTGATGACAACAGGTGAACATTTTTGAATTTATGCGTGGAAAATGGTATGTAGTAAAAAATCTCAATTATTTTAATTTTATTGAATGAAAGTGTCTGTTTTCCGACTTTTCATTCAATTCAATTTTGCATTCAATGTCTTAACCTTCAACGTCCGCAATAGGACAAACAACCATGTGAATCAGTCAGTCAGTGGTAGTTTTATCAACATAAGTATCTACTGTAGATCATAGAAACAAGAGCAACTTTTCTGGACATTTACACGTATTTTGTTCATTCAGATAGTGACAATAAAATACCACTCTGCTACAGAACGTTTACTCGACTAAATTCACAATAATATCTCACAGAGCACAACACTATAATTCCTCCACGTCGACTGCAACGAAAGTAAACAGTGAAAATCCAACGAATTTCAAGGAGAAGAGAAATTTTGAAACACAGCCAAGTTTCGAGTGAATCGCGGAATCAAATCTGCGCTGAGAGTAATGCGAGAAATAGGCCACAGCGGTGTCTAACGACTTCCATTAATGTTCGTTTGCTTTCCTTTAGTAGCCTACTATTCCAACGCAAAGAAGGAATTAAAGAAGCGGTCGTGGCTCAGTGCGGCTTGCGTGGTCGCGTCAGTAATTGCGAACGTGCGAGCCAAACTGCTTCACTAACAGGAACCAAAACTGCTAGGCGTGTGTCGTTCTCGTATGACCCGTAATGATCGAGCTGAGAAAAAAAATCCTTAGTCCAGGTACAAACTTTCGTAGACGCTGACATGCCCTACTCGTTCGTCGTCGGTGACCGCATGAGGCTTCCATCTCGAAAGAACTTTGCGGTGACCTAATGATTGTAGGTGACGATCGACAGATCTATAGTGACACTAAAGTGTCTTCTCCAAATTCCGGGTACTGGAGTCCGGATGGAGCTTGAGCTCGCGCCGCAACGCATCTTTATCGAAAGCGACCGGGCGTCCGGTGTGCAGAATATCTTAAAGGCTGGTGTCCCCTGCGTTAAACCGCTAGAACCAATTTCGCGCTATGCAATCGGTAGTCGTCTTTGACCCCAATGCAGCGTTGATATTTTTCGCAGTCTCCCTCAAACTCGATCCTTGTTTAGGCTCGCATAAGTAAATCGCTCCAAGATGTGGCTTGTCAATTTAAATAGAAACTAAACACTAAATGGCAACCATGCTTTTAAATACGCCCACAGCAAAAGCATCGAGAACATTGTTTAATATACTAGAGCTAAAATATAATTATCTTGAAATATTTTAGAAAAAATCAGAAATCTTAAAAGTGGGAAAAAAAATATGCAACAACCCAATACTTTGCAAACTTTTATAAAATACTTAGAGCCATTTTTATAAATGTCTCTGTCATATCCAAGACTATTCTTATTAATATTATAATAATTTAAAGAAACAAACAAATGTGTTTGACTGTCAAAGTATCGGTGACCTTTATTGATGTAATAATATTAATTTGGGAAATCTTGCAAACAAATATAATGCCTACTTTAATTTCAAAGTCAATAGTTATTATAACAGTACCAGTAAACGGTTTCCCTCTAACTAGTGCATTTGAAATAGGAATTTGCTTGTAGAAAATAATTAACTAAAGAAAAGGACTCGAGATAATTACCATTTTGAAAATCATAATGTAGTCTAGAATTAATTGTGAACATCTAAGGCGTGCAGTGATAAACTATTTACTATGAAGCCTTTATAAACCTTAAAAATAGTAAAACGAACTATTGAATCAAACTCGATGTCTGACTCAATAGGTCTTAAAACGGAAATAGCCAAAACGTGACCTCGAAACTTTGCCAGCCTTTAGACTTGCACATTAATAATTCCAGAACTGGAAACATGAGTATACGAGTAAGTACAGTAAAAACTCGAGACAACTATAATAATAATAATATCTGGGACAAATCACACACGGTCATCTGGCCCCAAACTAGGATTCCCTGTATCTTGGGAGCCAGAGACTGATTTACATACACATATACTTTTAAATACATACATATCTAGATATAATACACCCAGACTCAGAGCAAACAATTCTGCTCATCACAGAAAAGTTTGCCCTGTGTGGGGATCGAACCCACGACTCTCGGATCAGAGGTCAGGATCGCTAACCACTTAGCCGCCGAGTCAGTCATTCACTATATACTCATCATTATTAAAAATCACTTTTTGAGTAGCCTTCATATTTATTTTTTGTATTAATTGAATAGTTTGTTACCAGAACTGATGAGTTGATGACAGATCTCGAGTAGCGAGCGCGCGGGCCGGATGAAGTTGTAGTAGGAAAAAACATTTTCCAACTACAATTAATTAAACCATTAATTTAACGCAAAGAATTATCTATTATTTCAATTTTGTTCGTTATCACTAATCAGTAACTCTGCGTGTTAATGTACTTACATCACGTTCCACTTCGAGTTCGGAAGAGGCTAAGTGAAGTTGAAATAAGCTGATAATCCCTTATGGAACCAGCTCAAATCTACTGGCGTTACAACATATCTTAATATCTTGTTAGAAGAAAAAATATTTTTTCGATTAGATAAGTGTAGTATGATTTATACAATGAAGATAATTTTAAGGCAAAAATATTTACTTTTTTAATTGATCAGCTACTCCGATGAGTGACGAGACTTGTTTGTCTGTAAATCATCATCCTATGAGCCACAACACCCACTACTATAGATGGGTTTTTGCCCGGGCATTTTTGGGCATTTTGAATAAATGCCCAATAAACGTCCATTTACGCCATACAAATTGGGCATTTATTGGGCGTAAATGGACGTTTATTGGGCATTTACTCAAAACTGCCCGGGCAAATACCCATCTCTACCCACTAGTAAATATGGGACTCCTCCATTACTTCTAGTTAGCACGCTAATGACTTAACATCAGCGATAAGTACACCTCCTGGTGGGAAGACGACTTCTAGCCTGCGGACATCACTAGATAGCCAGTTTCCCCGACTGCATTGAGGAATCTGGGTAGGCCACGTTCTACGGTACTGTCATCACTTATATCATCTCTGCTTACCATCTAATGGTATGATGGTATGAAGAGATATCAACGAATAAAAGATCTTTATGGTAAGCTTTAGAGATCATTTAATTATTCCTTCACACTGAAGTAGTATTGAAGTTCAAAGGTCATGAAATATCAAAGGTATCTTTTAGATAAAATATGCCAGATTCAGAATATTAAGGTCGAAGCGAAGATAGTAATCTTCGACCTTAAACCACGCATACTGATGAGAAGAAGTTAGGAGCACTCTGTGCTTAAGGTCGGCGGCGCCTGTACTAGTATTTAGCGATGAATTACTATTCATTATCCCTTGACTTATTAATCTTTTAAGGCAGTAAAGATATGAGTTTAAAAGAGTCATTGATTGTAATTAACTGGACTTTAAGTAAAACAAAGAAAATTTTAAAAATGATAATAGGCAAGACTATGTTTTTGATGTACATCGCGCTCTTAAGTAATCTTATCAACTCAACTCAGTAACAAATAATTTTAGATATACAAATTTCTTCCAAATACTCGTATAAGTATTACTTTGTGGATTAAAAAAAAAAAAATCTTTGAAAGCCGCGTCTTTCGACAGTTTCTTTTTAATTTAAATTTAATTAAATATATTTTTCAATGTTTAAATGTTTTCCACTGTTTCTCGTTCTTGCTTTTAGTCTTATTTTTTAATTTTTACCATAACTAGCTAGTATTATTTTAAACCATTCACTAGTTTTCTGAGAAAATCCCGGACAATACATGCATTTATCGTTGACCAGACCAAACTTGGTATACTGCCCTAAAGTAAGACTACTAGACTCTAGTGTGACCGTCAGTAGGAGCCCCGCATTAGCGAAGCTCCCGTCCCGACGATATAATATGATAAAGCATTTTATTGCCAACGACACATACGTATCGGTCGAAAACAGTCTCCCACTTGTCATTTTCCTGTGACATTTATCAATGAGAATAGGGTTTTTCACCATTTTTTGAAAAGTATCTCAAATTGATCATTAGGTGAGAAAAAGTAAAAAATATTTTTTTAAATTTTTTTTGAAACCTATAAGTACCCCAAAAATACATTTTAAATTACCATTTCCAATTAGCGCGCGAAAACGATAGCCGCCATGATGCTTAGGTCGTGACGTCATTTCAGGAGTAAACAAAACAGCTCTGTACTAAAATTTTGACACATATCGCGAACAAAATGTCATTGTTTACCACTATTGTGACGTCACCTGACAACCAGCATGGCGGCTGTCGTTTCAGACATTTGAATAACAGATTAAAAAACTTGATTTTAGTAAATCAAAAATAAAATGTTTTTTCTCATTTTATTGTATAGAAATCATATTGAATCGATTACGTATTACAAATACCACAGTAAATAAGCAGTTTTAGACGTTTTCTTGTATAGAGTAAAATACCCTATTGATTAACAGTTCACTCAAACCATAATTTTCACTGAGATGAAAAATATTGTCTTTCTACAGAAAATAAATAATTTCGTTGCTTTTCCAAAACCCAATGAAATTTTCGTGAATCAGGTACAAACAATGTTTGAAACTATTTCCTTTGACACAACTCGTCAGTTTGTGTAACCAATTTGATCGTGAACTGACGAGCGTCAGGACTTCAAAGCAGCCGGCCTTCGCACACCTGCCTCTGAGCTTTTATTGACGACCCTTGCTCCTACAACGGGCTATGTATAAGTAAGTATAGTTGCCCTACTTTACGTATTTGGAAGTTATACTTCCTTTACCTCTTAAGTTTAGAGCTTTGAATCGGAATAAGTTCGAATTAGAAAGTTTATCCTTTCAAACATTATGATTCAATTCAGTTCATTCAATTCAATATGCTTTATTGCAATAAATAACACATATTTTTACCCATATGTAGTTGGTAAGCCCTTGGCATCATCTCACCTGATGGTAAGCGATGATGATGCCAAAGTTGGAAGCGGGCTTACCAAGATTCCCCAATGCGATAGGGAACTGGCTGTCTTTATGCCGGAACATTACATTTACTTAAAAGAACAAAATAAAAAAAGGAAATAAGGCCTCATGATGATTATGATTCTTGTCCGTTCTTAGCTATATAACTTTGCCACTTCCATATTCAGAAATTCAAAAAAGCGGTCAAGTGCGTGTCGAGCCACGCAGTACTTGTACAGATACTGACTGCTTCAAGGGTAAAAACTACCCGTTTTACAAAATTTACTACTACTCGTTAATTTGTAAAGCCTTCTTAGCTGTGATGCATAGTTTTCCTTTTAACTTCGTTATATATACATTTTCACATATCTAGAAACAACCGTTTCTTTTCACTTCACGTGTAGGGGAGTTACCCTGAAAATACATTATTATTCGCTATAATTATACATATATCCCTCCTAGAAGCAGATAAAATACACGTTTGATATATTGATCTATTTTTAATTTTATGCGATAAAATTATTTCATCATCATTGTCAACCAAGGATTTCAATACCAACGATTACGATATTATTTATTTACACTAAACTGGTTTAAAAATGGGAAAAATTACAGAAAAAATAATATTTCCTTTTAGAAAGCTGATAATAGAGCATATTGAATTGAATTGAATTGTTAAAAATAAATGAGAAGCAGTCTTGGAATTTCCATGGTTCACTTTTGATTTTGAAATAAATACTGATTTTGAAATAAACTGGTTTAAAAATGGGAATAATTACAGAAAACATAATATTTCCTTTTAGAAAGCTGTTAATAGAGCATATTGAATCGAATTGAATTGTTAAAAATAAATGAGAAGCAGTCTTGGAATTTCCATGGTTCACTTTTGATTTTGAAATAAACACGCACGCTTTTTCCGTTATCAAAACTTCTAAAATTATTGCATAGATAAATTTCCGATCATGTCCCTGATAAGTATAGTAATTACATACTGTTTGGTCCTGATATAAAACCTGGCAAAATGATACATAAATTGGTATGATATCGTCAGAATTCGTAAGATAGTCTGCGGAGGAGTGCAGACGTTCTGTGTAGCCACACTTTCTAAGCAAAAATTGGATTCATCAGTTAGTTACATAATTAAGAGACCACGAGGATCGCTCTATTAAATGACTAGAGTTTCCAAAGTGAAATCAGTCTGACTCTGAATTCATTGATTGCTTGATTTAATATCAAATAATGTGTTTGTTAAATAAACTGAATTTGCGTCTCGTTATTTATCGTAAATGCTTCCTTAATAAATTTATCATTAGATTCACGATAACGGAGTACTTATATCACTTTAGCCCTAAATTAGACTTAGTAGAAATATATAACCCAGGTAATTGGCCTACATTTACCGAAGTGGCTCAAGTCTGCTCACGAAGGCTATATTTCAGGAAGCGCGATTGACTGATGGCATACATCTTTCATGGGGGAGGAACATCTATTGCGGTGTTCTGAACTCTGCTATCTGCTTGAATTGGCTTGTTAGTAGGAAAATCAAAGTTCATTTTTGTAAAATGAGCAGTTTCAATAAAATGATATACCTATAGTTTTTTTTTTACCCCCAATTGGTAAGCCCTTAGCATCATCTCAGTTATAATTGAATTAACGAAATATAGGAATAGATAAGTATTTCCTATTCTATTGTTTTTTTTTGTGATAGGTGGTAAACGAGCGGACGGTCTTGTCAATTGTCTTTTAGTTTTAATGCGAAATTATTGCTACCTTTATTTATCGTAGTACAGACATCATAAAGTAACATAATAAAGTACATTTCTCACGCTATGCTGTCTACTTTTACTTACTAAGTCCTTCGAGCATTGCGCCTAGGTCTTCCAAGGTCTCAGCCATGATCACGATATCGTCAGCAAATCGAAGGTGAGTGATGTACTCGCCATTGATGTTAATGCCGAGTCCTCTCCAGTCCAGAAGCTTGAAAACGTCTTCCAGTGCAGCGGTGAACAGTTTCGGAGATATAACGTCTCCCTGTCTCACCCCACGCTGCAGCCGGATAGGTTTCGAATTCTGATCTTGGAGGTGGACCGACATGGTGGCGTTTTCATACAAGCACTTCAACACTTCGATGTATCGATAATCAATTTGGCACCGTTGGAGAGACTGCAACACAGCCCAGGTCTCGATCGAATCAAAGGCTTTCTCATAGTCCACAAACGCCAAGCATAGTGGCCGATTATACTCTTCGGTCTTCTGTATAATCTGCCGCAGCGTATGTATGTGGTCTATGGTACTGAAGCCTTTTCGGAAACCGGCTTGTTCGGGAGGCTGGAAGTCGTCAAACCTGCGTGCGAGACGATTCGTAATGACTCTCGAAAACAGCTTGTAGACATGGCTCAGGAGTGAGATGGGTCTGTAATTCTTCAGCAGAGACTTATCACCCTTCTTGAAGAAGAGCACCACCACACTCCTGTGCCATGCTGTAGGCGTTCGTCCCTCGAGCATGACGGAATTAAATAGCTTCTGAAGAGCTATAAGTACCGGTTCTCCACCTCCTTTCAGAAGCTCAGCCGTAATTCCATCATCACCCGGTGCCTTGTTGTTCTTAAGCTGTTTGAGAGCCATTCTAATCTCGCACAGGCTGACGTCTGGGATATCTTCGGTATAGTGTCGGGACAATCTGGCTCTCGGGTCTTCAGCCAGATTGCTGACAGGTAAGCGTGTAGTCATGTATAATTGTCCGTAGAATTTCTCAACCTCTTCCAACAGCTCGGGCTTGGACGACACGACTCTGCCATCCTCGGTCTTCAGCTTTGTCAGTTGGCTTTGACCAGCAGACAGATCCCTTGCGAATACTTTTGACCCTTTATTGCGCTCGATAGCCTCTTTAATACGATTGGTATTAAATTGGCGTATATCACGGGTCAAGGACTTGGAGATCTGTCTGTTTAGTCGCCGATACTGACAAGCATCTTCAGAGGATTTCAGAATCAGGCTTCGTCTTTCCTCCATGAGCTCGCTGGTGAGGTCCGAGATACGAGATGTTCTTTTTAAACGGCCGGTTTTGAAGGCCTTATTCCCAGCCGTTTGGACAATTTCCATGAACCTGTCGTTATAATTGTCCACATTTTCGCATTCTCCTAGGCATTCGAAGCGGTTGTGCAACTCGAGTTGAAAGCTTTCGGGGTTTTGGAGTTGGATAGGCGCTGGTCGGAGCGTGGACTTCATCAGTCGACATCTTTCTAGCTTTGTTTTTAGATTCAATGTGCCTCTTACCATTCGGTGATCGCTTCCTGTCTTCAGCGAGTTGATCACAGAGACATCATTGAATATTTGCCTTTTTGTCGACAAGATGAAGTCAATCTCATTTTTTATTACGCCACTGGGATGCAGCCATGTCCACTTGCGGTGTTTTGACTTTTTGAAGAAGGAGTTCATCATGAAGAGGCCCTCCTTCTCCATAAAGCCAGCCAGCAGCTGACCCCGCGCATTCCTCTCTCCGTATCCAAATTTCCCCACTCTCAGCTCGTTGTCCCTTCGTTTGCCTAGTTTCGCGTTGAAGTCCCCCATCACAACGGTGAAATGGGTCCTGGAGCTATGTATGGCTCTGGAGATATCCTCATACATTGCCTCCACCTCTTCGTCGGGGTGTTCCGCGGTCGGCGCATATACCTGTATGACCTTCAGCGAATACCGTTTGGTGATTCTGAGTATAAGGTACGCTACCCTCGTCGAAACACTCTCGACCTGGACCACGTTGTTGACAAGGGACTTGTGGACAATAAACCCGACACCACCCTGGGACAGTTGGTCGCCCTCCCGGAAATAGAGCAGGTTTCCGGACTTAAGGATCATGGTGTCCTCACCCTCTCTTCGGACTTCACATAATCCCACAATATCCCATCGTAACCTGCTCAATTCCTCCTCCAGTTCAGCGAGTCTTTCGTCCGTTCGCAGTGTGCGCGTGTTATAGGTTGCCAGGGCCAAAGGTTTTTGTTTTTGGTAGCCTGGCCTCTGCCGGAGATTCTTCGCACCCCATGCCCCGCCGTTACCGTGGCCGCTACCGGAGTCAGGAACTTAAGACACATACCTAACCTAAAACTAACCTAAAACTAGTTAATTATCCTATCTTATATACATGTACAAAATTGATTATATCGTAAACGACTTATGTTTCAGAAACTTGAAACTAAAGCCAGTACTTACCATCAATTCTGTGAACTGGTCCGTTTAATCGAACTGAGCTATCGGTTTACTTAAACCGCTGCTCATTTATATGGCTTTCTTTCACTCAGCTTACAACTTATTGAGAAATTTTGTTAAGACCTCTTAAAACTTCCCTTTATAATAAAAAAGACGTTGAAAATTCATTCGACTTATTCTTTTAACATTTATTTAGAGGCGTTTAAGATACCTTTGTTTCGTTTTCTTTTTAGAAAGGAAATAACGAGGTCATTTTTTTAAATAAAATTTTAATTTATTCATCAAAAAGTAGAAGGTACTTGTATGCTGTATGACTGGAAAAGTAATGATTACGAAGAAAGGATGTGTGAATGATAATATGAGTAGGAAAAGAGTGAGCACTAAAATGACAAGAAAGACATGTTGCGTCGACCTCAAATGATTGGAAACAGGGTAAGAAGATGACGACAGTGAACAGTATTGATTTTGACGTTTTTTCTAACCAAAGAGAGACAGCGGGTTTTTGTGATCGTGTGATGAACGCGGCCTAGCCGCAGAGAAAATGTATTATCGTCTATCTCTCTCTCTTATGTTATACAAACAGGCTAAGCCAATATGTAAGTTAATGGGAAAAAAGAATTAACCCCCCTCCCCCTCCCCATTCCCCCATCCCATTTCAAAGGTCGGCAACGCACTTGTGACTCCTCCGGTGTTGCGGGTGTCCATGGGCGGCGGTAATCGCTTACCATCAGGTGATCCGTCTGCTCGTTTGCCACCTATCACATAAAAAAAAAAAAAAACGAATCAGACTGAGCTCTTCATATTATGGTGAATTTGACACCAGAGATTAGACATACTGGCCTAGCTTAACCTAACTGGACGTTCTGTTTCCGTTCATTAATTAGTAGTGTAGATTAGGTGGCGTATCGGGAGCCGGGTCGTTCCCTTCCCTCAAATATTTGAAGGGAGCGATGGCTGACTCTCGCGTTATACTCGTGATCGGGTGCTGTCCGTGTGAAATGGCCTGCTCTTGTCATTGGTTTTTGGAATTGTTAGTCATTAACTACAAATAATTTTTACTTTTATCTCTTTTGAATCATTCAAAATTCAAAAAAATTCAAAATCATTTATTTCTTTACCTAGGTACATTAAGCACTCTTATAAATGTCATATCATTTTTCTGGAGGAATATTCCAAATGTCATTATCATTAAAATAATCTACAGTCTTATAGTATCCTCTTGAACAAATACAGCGTTTTATATGTGTCTTAAATTTACATTCTGGTAGTTCACACACGTCATTCGGAATTTTGTTATAAAAGCGTACACACTGCCCCACAAATGATTTTTTCACCTTACTAAGTCTCGAGAAAGCTATGTCAAGATTATTCTTACTTCTCAAATTACGGTTATGTCTGTCACTATTTTTGAAGAACAAGTGTAGATTTTTACGAACGTACATGATATTTTCGTAAATAAACTGACCGGCAACTGTTAGAATATTTATTTCCTTAAATCCATCTCGAAGTGATTCTCGGGATCGTAGTTGGTATATAGCTTTTTCTTTATATAGCTATTTCTTTCTTTATTCTTATTTTTTATAATTTATTTACAGACATGACATTGTATAATTCATTTATTGATCTAGCATTAAGATGTAATAGAATATAACACTTTTTTCAAAAAATGTGTTGGAGGGAGTTTCTTTAGGGCCCGCTGTTTCTTCTCACTCCGCAAACACTTCCCGAATCGGTGGGTATACGAGTTCCGAGTGGTAGGAACCTCGTATTAGGTAGATAAAAGAATGACGTTCGAAAAGTGTACACTGCCCTACCACCTACCCGCCTACTTCGAATAAAATATTTTCATTTTCAGGAACAATATACAACGTAGCCCGTTTATAAAACTGCTTTGATAATTTGGCTACGGCATATATACCATTACAACTGATTTGATAACTGAAACGATATTGTTAAGTCATGGCTTTTCGATGTATTTTACTTTCGTTTTTAAAAATATTCGCGTGATTACACGTGAATCGCGTGACGCGCTGTGCTCGCGTTTCGTTGACGACGTCACATTACGAGGAGGTGGCGCTCAAACATTAATTCTAAAATTTACAGGTTGTAACAAAAAACTATAGGAATATATTAAGTTTTAATCATTTTCCGAAATTATAGTCAATCCAAAAAAAAGCTTGTAGTTTTTTTATGGCAGAGGTAGCAAACGAGCAGTCGGATCACCTGATGGTAAGCGATTACCACCGCCTATAGACACCCGCAAAACCAGAGGAGTCACAAGTGCGTTGCCTTTTCTGTACTAACATATCAACTAATATGTTCGAAAAAATATTTTTTAAATTGATGATGACATACATGTTTCTCGCTTCGCTAACACTTCCCGAAATGTTGAGTTACGCGTAATAAGTAATAGGTACAAAAAAAACGATTTAATAGAATGTGTAAAGAATGTTACTCATATAAAAAGCATTTTCATTTTGAATTTTGAAAGTTGGTCTCAACTTGAATAATTTTTATACACCCTATAGGAACAGAGTACTTGGTACTGTATACTACAAAGCCAGTAGTACACTCGCCCCTTGGGAAAACAATGCAAACGTTAGCATTGCAACTGGGTTGCGTTCCAGTCACGTTTTTGGGTAGAACTTTAGAGTAACTATAATAAAGGGACATTTTAAAGTTAGAATAAACATTTCAGACAAGAGTACCTTATATTATTTAAATTTCTTTTATAATTAATAACACAGAAATGAAACAAAATTTACAATGTGTAACAAAAAGGTGTAGCTAACTATTTTACTCAAACTGTACCACGTTTGTTCTACAACTTTGTATCGACAGTCCAAAGTTTACTTATCATTTAAGCAAAATTTTAGAATGAAAGTTATTCAGTTTCATGAGAAAACGCCCAACTCGGAACTACTTTTACTTTTTTTTTTCAGTATACAGAGTGAAATTGAAATCGTGGAACAAATTTTAACTGTGGTTTCTACTCGTGAAATTGAACAAATTTCTCTAAAAAAACAATTCAATCGGAGCAAAAAAAAATTTACTTTCCATAGAAAGTTGGCTACCAAGGTCATCGATTTGTATGAAGAGTCCAATTTTTTTGTTGTTCAGTTCTATGAACAGAAACCACAGTTAAAGTTTGGTCCACAATTTCAATTTCAACCTGTATAGAGCCGGTAGACAGCTGAATAAAGCTTGGATGTCACAGGTCTCCGAGCTATAAATAATGATACAAAAACTGTACAACAAACATGAATCTAAGCAAATCTCATGCCATTAATAATAATTCTATCATAGTTTATCTAAGCCGTAAATACAATAAAATGTAGAGCAAATCAGTTTATCGATCAATCCCATGCTAACTCATTATTTTTGAAACAACCTGTATTTTAAATGTACCTAATATTCTCACCATTACGTCAAACAATCTATTAGCAACAAAAACAGTACAAGTTAATTATAGACATTTATCCTTTTAGCAAAATTCCTCACAAAGGGTCGATCTACGAAAAATAAATTCATTCCTCCACCGACTGAATGAAGGAGGATTTATTTTCGTGAAGCGAGCGGCGGCGTTCAGCGAGTATTTGGTAATTACTACAACAATGGGCATACACTCTTCCTTTTCATATCGTGAACTGGTGAAAGGCTAAAATGTTCTTTGTGTTTTGCTAGTAGATAACTACAATACATGTGTAAGTGGCAACGTTTAAAATAGCTTGTTTACTTCTAACAACATTTCTCAAAAAGTGGCGATCAGAGCAAAACAGAATAAATTAGATGAGATGGTAGAACTAAATAGACTTGGTACAGTACAGGTTGTTGTTGTAGTGCTAGAGTGGAGATCGCGTTTAGGCAAGCATAGCGTACAATGCTTCCGGATAGATGGAGCGATGACTTGCACAATTTTAGGTATTTATAGTAGATGCGGGCAGCACAGGACTGGTCGATATGGAAATCCTTTGTCCAGCATTGGACATCTTTTGGATGATGCTGTGATTAGTAGAATCCACTGTGACGTTTACCGTGGTATTGTAAAAAGTCCCCTGTATAAACAAAAGTCAACGAAGAATTTTTTTTTTTTATCTACAGTTGGTAAGCCCTTGACATCATCTCACCTTTTTTTATAACACATGCGTATAAAATAGTACTTTACATAAAATAAACCATATATTAATGTATGTTTGTATGTTAACCTTGATCCAGCCGGCCAGTCATCTTCGACGAAGACGCTTTACGCTTATATTTGGAAAATATCCAGATGCGACCACCACGGAATTAGAGCAGGCGCTTGGGTTCAAACATACTACCATTAGTCGGCACCTGCATTCAATGGGCTACCGTAAAGTAATGAGTCGATAGACGCCCCACGCTCTGACCGACAGTGAGCGTGCAGCCCGTGTGGCCATCTGTGAAAGTCTTCTGGTACAACCCCACAGACAAGACTTTCTAAGATCTATTGTCACAGCTGATGAAACCTGGGTTCTGTATTATAACAAAACACATCAGACTTATTGGCTTCTGTACGGACAAAGCGCGCCAACACAGCCAAGACCAAACCGCCATGAACAAAAAACTATGACGGTTTTCTGGGACTGGCAGGGCATAATCTATTGGGAACTGCTGGATAAGAAAAAGACAGTTACTGCCAGTATTTATGGCAATCAAGTCCGAAAGTTAGCCGCAGAAATAGTAACGAAGCGTCAGAGGAAAATCCTAGAAGAGCTCGGCTGGACAACAGTTCCGCATCCACCGCATAGTCCTGACGTTGCTCCGCCGGACTATCATTTGTTTCGTGCCTTAAAGCTTTAGCTAAGAAAAAAGAAGTTTGAAAACTACGACCAGCTCCAAAACGAGGTCGCCGGATTTTTTGAATGTCAGCCTCCTTCTTTTTGGGAAAACGGCATAATGTCTTTGCCAAACAGATGGTTACACGTTGTTGATAATGATGGTTATTAGATTGTTGATTAAATTATTTTGATTTATAAAAAATATTATGTTGAATATTAATGTTTGAGTGTCCAAGAATTTATGCACAAACCCGATACATAGGTAGAGTAAAAATATTTTACATTTTTTTAGATGATTTGTAACCGAACAAATGGCAATGCACGCTTTATTTCGATGTTTTTACCATCAAACTTCCTAAGAGACAGGTAATATGACTAGTGCTGGTTGAGAGAACGTTATTTTTCACACCGTTTTTAGCGCGCTGGTAGAGGTTACAATTTACAGTTACACCCACCCGGCATCAAGTACCTACAACTCTTCACTCACTGAGAGTCATGGAGCTTGAAAAGTTTAACCCTTCGCCTATGGAGGGTCCTCTCAACCCTCTCGTGGCTATATTAATAGGGTCACGTTTCGAAATGATATGATAAAAAAGAGCATTTATAGGACAGTTATTTTTGCTCAATTTTGCCCGCTATTATTTTAGGTGTTATTTATAATAAAATGTTATTTGTTTGTCTTTTTAAATCAATATTTTTGCCCATGCACTGCTGATAAAAAAAAATTCACCTCTCCAGCACGAAACGAATGCCTTTGGTCCCTAAAAACTCAAAGTAAAAACGGTTTTTGCTGCGAGCGTGAGAAAAAGTGATTCGAATTTCAAACACTATCTTTATTCTTCAGAAACTGGTTTTGGCCTAGCGATGTAACTCATAGGCACAAAATGTTGTCTGTTATTTAATGAAATTTAAGTTTATAAATTTTGCTATTCCATTTTTAAAGACGTAATATTTAAAATAAATACATATTTATTTTAAATATTACATACTAGTAAACCTGAATATCGCTTACTTAAAAATATCATGTTTCGTTTTCATCTTAGGTTTTTATAAAAATGACAAGCAGCGCAGTTTCCGAACGTAATCTCTAAATCAAAAATATTATAATAAAAAACTATATTGTCTCCATAGAGAATTTAATCAACTACCTTAACTTTTCTCGCTGGTCGAGGTGAAAAGTTGTATGTTTAACACGAAAGCAAGTTATTTTTATATCTCGTGCCTTTAAATCACTCACTGTGCTCAGTAGTCTATATTAGAATCACACGCTACGCTCGTGATTCAATTCTATACTACTTCGCTAGTTCGTGATTTAAAGTCAGCACTCGTAGCAAAAATAACTTTGCTCACTAGTTGAATAAATAACTGTTCTATTAGTTCAAGTGTATATAGTCACGTAGTGTAACTAGTATATTAAATGCGGCGTAGTAGAGCCACAGATGATAATAAGATATTTTCTCTTGAAGCTTTAAATTTGAACCAACAAGGAGAAAAATTCAATTTAAAATAATAGGTAATGTTTATTAAAGTGCCCAAATGTGTTACATGCGTTAAGTATTATGTAGTCCCTAGTTTTACTTGTATTTCTTAACTATGGCATGTTTTGAAACACCTATATTCAGGTGAACAAAGTACAAAATGAACATCACTCTGACGAAGCTGTCAGACCACGTCAAAACCTTCTGGCGCCCGGCCGCAGCATGTCATTTACAGTGTGTACAGTCAGAGTGTGGTACAAAATAGCTGGCACGGCACATGGGCGGTTAAACTAATCCTTCGCTTATCATCCTACTAATATTATAAATGTGAAAATTTGGATGTTTGTTTGTTTGGATTTGGATGAAAGGCAAAGGATACTCGTAATTTGTAATCTGGGTGGGATAAAAACATAGGATACTTTTAAAGTAAATGAAAATTCGGAAGTCCACGTAGACAAAGTTGCGGGTATTTAATTATTTCAATTATTTTTATAGATGCAACAATATACTAGTTAGAATTTTTACCACACTACAATACTTTTTTAAACATTTTTACAGAATTAAATATATGTTATTTGTTGTGGATTTAATTTGACAAACTATGAAGTTCTAGTAATGTTTTATTTTATCATGTCCTCTAAATAAGTTAATTAAACTTAAAAATAGACAGTTACTACCTTGTTTTACTGCATCTCTTGTATGGGGAACTATTCATGCTGCATACAAATTACTTGTAAGCCCATCCCTTGGACTTTGCAGTGGCCGCATTTCCCGCAGTTATACAAAGAACAGACTAATTCCATTCGCTATAATTTTTCTTCTTTACGTTTTTCACCCGCTTAATGTGGGAAGTGGTGACAGCTAATCCTAAGCACCCCTAGTTGGATATTCACATTCAGTTATCGGGCGTCCCCGTTGGCGGGATGCCAAATTGGCTCGCAGTATCTCATGTAGTTTTATAAAGCCTTATTGGAGTACAAGGTACATAATTGGGAGGTGAATGCATACGTGCGGTGTTGCAAGCTGTAGTGACATCGATTTTCCATTTGTACTTTATATTTGTTCAAGCTTTGGAAATTATTATAAATGTCAACCTGTCTATTGCTTAAGCTGCCACACGATTTGAGAGAGATAATTAATAACTAAGGTAAGGTAACCTTAGGTATCGAAGGTTTACTCACACAACAAAGTCCTCTGAGATGATGACAACTAAACTTACCTGAAAGAAGAAAATTACGTTAATAAACATTGATCAAAATAAACAAGTGATATCAAGAAACAGAAAAACGTGAGGTTTTTGGTGCGTAATACACAAGGGCCAATGCGTTGGCGTCATAAACAAAAATAAGAACATCTAAGAAAACCATAATATGTGTGACCTATTTATCAACAAGATTAAAATGACAATAAAACAGGTTTTTTTTTAAACAAAGAATGTTGGGTCGTTGAAAATCTTAAAACAATACCGATGAGAGCTTCGTCGGCGATTCATAAAAGAAAAATATGAGTAATGACGCCGGGGCGTTGTGCCGCCGTAGGCGCTGGAAGTCATCGATACAACCTCTGAGCCGCTTGCAGACCGTCCACAAGGTTAAATGTAGGTAACTGTTAAATTTGGATCGTTAACAACCCATTACGCCCCCACTGCAGGGGCACGGGTCTGTTCCCAACCGAGGAAAGGAAAGGCCATACTCCACAGACGGGGACCAAGTCCGGGTTGGTGGATGTTGTGTTGTTATGTAAATAGATACTTTTGCGAAAATATGTACTTAACACAATGTGGCGGCACGAGACCCTCGCTGTACGAGTCTGACTCGTATACTTGCCAGTCACTGTCTCCTTAATGGATACGCTAATTGTCATTAATAAACAATCGCTACAAACTCAATGGTGCTAAAGACACTTTAATCTTATTTACAAAATACAGAAGAATGATTCCTTAAGCACTTACTTAGCGATGTAATCTCATTAACTTTAGAGCGTAGCAAAGATGATAAAATTAGTTCTTCAAACAGCGTATAATTTTAAGGCTGTTAGGAATACAGCTTTTTAGGTGGAATCTGAAAAGCGATTAAATGGTGAGTTATCCTTTTTTGTCGACGGTGCAGCACATCATAATAGGTCTGACTAACGATGCTTGATGCTGGCTGCCCTCATTATGAAGGTAAGCCTCTATTATTTATCAACAGCTTTCAACCATATTTTTCAACGTGGTTTTTTACCCCCGAAAAAAAAAGGTTTTATTATATTGACGGGTGAAAGGCTATTTGTACTAAGCGACATTTTTGGAACTTTCTAGAAGATTGTTTTAAAAATTACTTTCTTGGATAGTCATTAAAAAGAAACTTCTTATTAGATTTTTTTAAATTTATAAAGAGTAAATTTTTAATGCGTATATTATTTAGAAATTATTTTTTAAATGATCTAATTAACAAATAGACTTTCACCCGTCGATATGCTTGAATCTTGTATGCATCTCTGTATGTGTAGCGTCATAGCTTCCAAATAGGCGGATTGATGGCAATGCGTTTCTTTTTTTTTTAAAAAACAAATATTATTGTGATGGTATTTTTTTCAGTGAGGAAGATTATGTATGTAGTCAAACATATTTTTCCGATTGTAATAGGTTTTTGTGTAAGTTATTTAGTTTCATGTGCAGCATCTACAATTTTTCGCTTTTAAGTAAATAATAAGAATTAGTGATCCTGTACCTATGTATGTATGTGTATGTACAAGTATACGAATACATCACAGTGCAAGTGGTATTAATCTGCGAAACCTTGGATTAAAATTAATCCGAACAAATATCATACAAAACACTAGCATAACCAATGTCATTTAGTCATAGATACCCTATGTATGAGTGCTGATGATTTTGCGTTTGGTTTTTAGGTCACTTTCAATTCAGGCCACAAAATGTTATACTAACTGCTAACCAAATGGTTTTATACCGGGCTTTTATCGCGGACGCCGGCGCCGCAGCGGGAACCGGAAGTATTCCATCTTCTAAGACACCCGCCTGCAGTGATTAGGGTTACAACAAAAGATTACCTACACAAAATATAATTAAATTAAATTACTTGCAAAAATTATGTTGTTCTTTTGCGAAAGTTTATGATACTGAAAAGATTTTAATATATTGTAATTTATTTAGGACCACCTTTATGTCATCTATCGAAACGAATTTTAAAAAAATGCATTATTATCGGTTCACAATCGGCGAACATATGACGTAACTTACACATATTCGAATTGCGAGACTCCTTTTTTTGAAGTCGGTTAACAATACAAGAATATCTTATTATCAAACACTTTTTATATCTACAACTCATTAGCCCTGATATGTGACAAAAGAAAAAGGAGCAGGTAAAAGAAAAAGCCATGCACATTAATTAAAGTAAGGTTTATCTTTGATGTCAACTGAAAGCTTTAGTTATGATCTTAACGGCTTTATCGCCTAAAGATGAGGTCTACCTATCTAGACATAAATTTAGCTACACAGATTAGGTGCAAGATTAATTTTAAGATATTACATTTTAAGGTTATCTTCAATAATCGGATTGCATAATTAAAACAAATGAAGGGAAAGATACTGATCAAAACTTCTCATTTTAAAATGAATCTCTGAATCGTTAGTTTTAATAACATTTCATGTCATGGTAGTGCGGGATGGTGAGCGGTCAATTTGGTGATTCTGTTTATGAAACTGAACAACTTTTTATCTAAAACTTCGCTTTAATGTAAAATACCTAATTTTATATTTGGATTGTCTGTTTTTTTGGAAATGTGTAAAACAAAAGTTTTTCAGTTACGTATGAAGAAACACCAGTTAAAAGGTTTTCAGTTTGTACCAGTAACTGTATACTAAACTGCCTTTTTAGCAATAACTCTGTTTTTTAAGCCTATTGGTAAGCACATGGTAAGTGATGATGATGCCGAAGATGAAAGCGGGCTTACCAAGATTCCCCAACGCAACTGGGACCAACCTAACTGAGTCCTATAAAGTTGGGCCCCGCCGGGAACCGAACCCGCTACCTCTCGATGTGAAACGAGCAGACTAGCCACTAGACCACGGAGGCAGTTAGGAGGATATTACACTGAATGAACTGAGCGGTTTCCGGTACTACTTCTCATTTTTTAAGTTGTCCAGAGGGTTCACAATGCACCACTGAAGACCAATGAAGGCAAGACCCGAAGCGATCGAGGTGGCACAATATTAGCAAAAAATATTATAAATAAAAGGGAACTGACACTTCCACACGAAAAGAAGAATTAACAAAACTATTCAATGAAATAATTCAGTAACGTACGTATATACTATAGATAGAAGCGATAAAGCTCGTAAACAAAAATATCAAACAAGAATATCTGCCAATTTTCGCGTAATAAAATCGTTGACGCCAAAATATTGGGAACCAATACAGAGTGTAACAAAAAGTAACAAAAATAGGTGTAGGACGAGTAATTAAGGCTTCTACTAATCATTCTGAACAACTTTTGATCTAAGACTGCTGAAATTTCCAAAAAAATCACTCTAGCTAACAAAGCTGCGAAACGTCAAATGAATTTTGGAGCGAATTTTAAAACGTTGTTAGTAGGTTTAGTTGTAGTAAAGCGAATTAAAAAAATGGCTAATGACTTCAATTTCGTATAAAAAGTCAAAATAAAAGTCAGATAGTTTTTTGAAATATCATAAGCGGTGCAAACTATCGCACTTAACTGTATCTGTCTTTATAATCGAAGGAGTAATATAGAAAAATAACGTTTATGGAAATGACACTAAGGTATTTTATGTTTTCTCGGATAACCAAATTGTCTATCTATAAAACGGTATATCGCTTAAGCAAATGAAAAATTGCGCTGCCTCTAGAGAGGTGACCTTTGGTGATATTTACAGACCATTGTTGTAACAGCCTACACAGTCAGTTGCCAGCCATAATTTATCGTCAGATAGGGTAATATATTTAGCTTCTACAGGGGAGGTTATATCTGAAGTAAAAGTCGTGGCTTCGTCTATTTTGGCGTGCATTAGTCACAAGTAGATGATAGTAAGGTTATACAGGTTGTGGTTGTAGTTTATGGTTTTACTAATAAGTTATTATTAAACTAAGTAACTTTTTTCTACAATTTTACTAAAGTCATAAAGCCTATATTTGTATATTACATACTAAATAAAATAAAAATTAATGCCCAGATAAGGAAGAGCGAGATTTCCTAGTAAACGTACATATTTAATAGGAAATGTCAACCACATGTTAGTTATATTGTAAGTTTTAAAAACAGACATAAACTTCATTTTCATTTTTCATGAGTATTCCTTGGATGTAGCGTGCACCAAAGATTTGAGAGATTTTCGTTGCGCGCTCAGACTAAAGAAGTATTTTCTACGCAGCTAATTAATTAATTAATTATTTAATGAATTATGTTTTTTTTATTGAATTAATTATTTTAATTGCTTTGTATGACCTCCGAGCGAGAAAGACGCGACTAATTATAATTTTATTTTTATTTCTACTGTAATTTAACGGTAGATGTTCTCCTGTATCGACTACCCATTTTATCTTTGCTCCTGCATTGCATATTTCTACCACATATTCCCTTTTCTCCTTCTGGTGTCTACAACTAGATCCTTCATTCTTCACTGAACTCTTCAGTGTCAAAAATAGGCTCTATTCAGGTAACAGAGTTCGGTCGCATAGTATCTGCCAATCCAATGAATATGTTAAAATAAAATGACCTCTAACGTGGGACCTATAATTTACATAATACAAATATGTTGTAACCCGACCATCAGTCAAAACAGCAGCATATAAATAGTAGGTACCAGGATAGCAGAGTCTGAAGGCAGGTGGCGGACGATGTGGTGTACATCAAGTATTCAGGGCGCGTTGACTTTGAATGATGGGAAGCCGATGGAAAGCCTCGTGTTGGGCCCTCACATCGCTTAGCAAGAATTCCTGGCATTACATTATAATGTGGGGACTAAGACCTTATCATATTTCTAAGGATATGTTCATCGCTGTTACATGATGTAACTACTTTGATCGTGTCCAAAAGTCCAGTCTATGAATTAATAGTACAGATAAAGCTAGCAAGGTTTTTCTATTCTATAGTATAAAAAAGTACGAAGTACTTCGACAGTAAAGGTTCAACAACTTGAAAACCATTGAACAGATCCACCCCGTTTGAGAACTACGGTACCACAGACAGACAAACAGAAACAGAGAGTCTTCAAACAAGAACCATTGCTTCCTACATGAACGGATAGTGGTAGGACTTAATTATGCAAAGTTCGACTGGGTGGGTACCACTGCTCGCTCTATACCTGCTGCCAAGCAGTGCGCTGTGTTCCGGTGGGTGGGGCGAGATAGCCAGCGTAATTACTGACATAAGAGGCATTCCATCTTAGCCCTTAAGGATCGGTATGGCACTGATAACCCTATGTCTGTGGTGACAGATGCTTATACCTTGATGCCCAGCTTAAAAATCATTTTAGCCGACTAGAGATGGGTTTTTGCCCGGGCAGTTTTGAGTAAATGCCCAATAAACGTCCATTAATGCCCAATAAATGCCCAATTTGTATGGCGCAAATGGACGTTTATAGGGCATTCATTCAAAATGCCCAAAAATGCCCGGGCAAAAACCCATCTATATACCCGACTACCCAAGCAAAGAGTAATGTTTTTGAGCCTAGTATGTGTGCCCGATTAATTGTTACCGCCTGCAGCCCAAACCAATTGATGAATCTTCGAGTACGAGGGGTCGTTATATTGGTCTCGATCCCCTGTTTGACATAATTATATATTACATAAGGTTAATCCCCTTCGCGGTGGAGACATCAAGCACTTAGGGATCTGATCTTTTGTGTTTGACTTGGCCTCTCGCTTAAGACAAAGGGGCCATGATCCCCGTTCCGGGTCGTACCTGACTCAGCGAATTTCCATCGCAATTCAGCGTGGTTACGCTGCTTCTGTGATGGGCACTTTTGTTCCGGGTACGATTCGGGGCGGTATTTTTGACTAATCAGTTTTTAATTGTGTTAATTTTGTTTTTCTTATATTCTATTATTTGTGTGTGTTAAGGTTAAGGTTTTTGTGTAAAATTTGTGTAAGGTTACGCATTTACACTACATTGTGTAAATAAAACTTTTACGTTGTAATGGAAATTCCACAGTCACGTGGTAGAATTATCGATAAACACCGTACCCGTACCCTTAGGGCGCAGTTTAGATAGTTTTGATCAGAAAACATCCTAAACTAACACTCCGTTCTAAATCTGTTGATACCTATTCCTATGTAGCATACTATTATTGGGTCATGGATTTTGGTCTCTATAAAATTGACCACAATGCATGCAGGGAGCGAAAAGTATAGAAAAAAAAAAAAAAAAGTCTGTGTGAAAAGAGAACCGTCCTAAGATTTGAGGGCGCTGCTGTGATTAATTACCGTTTTTGTTATGTTGACAACACTGTTATGTCATTATAGTGCGACTGTAACATCTTGATATTTTAAGGTTGTGTAAAGAATATAATATTTTCAACGACTGTCTTAATAATTATTTTGATGTATTGTATGTATTAAGGGTATATGTTTGTATGTTTTAAGGGAAATAAATAGGTTTTTTTTTCAAGATTTTATTTTACCACTGTCGGCGTGATTAGTATGTTTCCATGCCAAATAATAGCTTTCTAGGACTAATTCACTGAGCTAAGCCGCGGACAGACAGACGGACATGGTGCAACTACATTATAAATAAGGGTTGCTTGTTTACTACGGAACCCTAAAAAATTATAAATAAAAATTTTAAGAAAGCTACAAATTAATATCAGTATCAGATATTTGATATACTTAGTACTTATTACTACTTCTAAGGCAATCATTCTACTACTTTTTTGTTTGCCTAGCATGTAAACTGTAGCGTCCGCGCCCGACTTTGTCAACCACGGGTATCAACAGAATATCAGCGCTTCGCTTTCGAGCCTAGCATATGCCGAGTTGGGGCCCTGTGTTTGCAGTAGACCCTCATGTACATTTATAACTACTTTAAGTTTTACGTTATTATGCTGTATATGTAATGCATATGTTGTATGTGGTGCTATTGTATACAATAAACTTTTATTCATTCATTCATATCAAATATATTTCTGAATGGATTAAAATTGATTAAATGTGCAGTTTAAACTAAATTTGTTAAGTAGGTATACGGAATAAAACTAAAAATTTATTTAAAAATATTTTTATATTTATTCATTGGCTCCCTGATCAGAACCATAACTAAAGTCTGATTCTAAATATTCAATGCCGGACATGACTGAACTATCTTTGGAACTAATGGAGAGATCCACAGAATTATCTTCTTCCGAACTTGATGTGCTTGAGTCTGTTACATTTATGATAAACTCTTGCATATCTTCAATTAAATGGTCTTGTTCCCAATATTTTTCTTCTACATGTATCACATGATCACACTCTTTTCGCCAATGTTCTGCAGTAATATTTTTGAAGCATTCATTTATAATTGGTAATAGTTCTTTTGCTGATATGTTCACATTCTTTGATGCTACTTGTCTTTTCACAAGGCTCCATATCATTTCAATAGCATTCAGGTCACAGTGGTATGGCGGTAACCTCAAAACAGTATGACCATGTTCCTCAAATATTTGATTGATTTCAAATACTGGTTCTCCTTTGTTCCTTTTTACTAAACTTAGAAGTTCAGCTTTCAGGGCGTCATCTGGATATTCTATTCCATTATTTTCCAACCATTTTTTTAAAGTGTCTTTCCTGTCGCTGCTATTTGGAGGCTTATTTACGCGTGTACTATGATAGGATGCATTATCTAACACAATGACAGACGGTTGAGACAGGTTTGGTAAGAGCTTTTCTTTTGTCCACTTGGTAAAATTCTCCCGATTCATATCGTGATGGTAATCAGCTGAAATACTTTTAGTTTTATATGCAAGTAAACAATTTTCAACAAATCCTTCCCTGCTACCTGCATGAACTATAATATATCTTTCACCAAGAGAAATTTCTTTTGAAACTCCAGGTTCATCGGGACCCTGCCAACACTTATTAACTTCATGTGCAGTATGTATATACGTTTCATCTATATATACAACAGGTTTTCCAGCTTCCCTCAAGCGCTTCATGGTTCGCAAATATTTGGCACGCCAGACCACAATATCATGTCTCTCAATGAGAACTTTTCGTTTTGATGCACATTTTTTATATTTGTAATCCAGCTCTTTTAAAACACCACTGAGACTACTAATTCCACCGCAATAGTTTATGTCTTCCTTTAACACACGATGTAGCTTCCTCAAAGTCGGTACCTCCTTCCTTACAGCATAAAATTCACGAATTTTGTTACGTATGACGCACTTATCAAAATCATCAAGAATGAGTTTTGGTCTTCCTTTACGTTTTTTCCCTGGTGTGCACCACACGCCGTTATTTGTAGAGCCTTCTTTTTTTATTTTAGATATTGTACCTCTATTAAAGCCTGCAAAAATAATCTAAAGTTAGTCTAAACGCATTATAAATGAAAAGTATCAAAACTCTTTATACCTGCTACCAAAAACATTGAATGAAACAAAACAAACACATATTCATATATATTATCACATATTTAATGAATTACTTTTAATTTATATACATTTCGAGATGTCAGGGATCAGAGATTACCTCGGAGACTAGAAAACAATTAAATAAAACTGTTACATACCGGTCATAGCTGCCACACGTTTCGTGACTTTGTTTAGGTCAATACTGGTGTGTTTTGCCGCTTTTTCTCTTTGGCAAAAGCGAATAATATTAAATACTAATTCCCTTGTGGAACTGTGTATGGTTTTACCACTTTTCGACATGATTTTAATCAAAATTCACACGAAAACATCACGACAAACAAAGCTGTATCAACACGAAATCAAGTTTGACATTTGGCAGATGGTTTGACTGGGTTGCCATGTAAAAATCATACTGTTAGTTCCATTTTATGCCACGCCTATTCTCTTTTCACACAGACTCTAGAATTCACATATGGAAGCTTCTTATGTGAATTCTATACTTTTTTATTTTCGCTTCTTATGTGAATTCTATACTTTCGCTATAGGTAATAAGGGCAAACCAGGTTTTTCTACAACCATCGTCAAACCCTACGGCATATACAAAATTGTGATAATGTTACATCTGGAAGTAAATTTAATTCATGAAATGACAAAACAGATCACATAAGGTTTAATATCAAAGTACTGTAGTGATGGAATCTCTACAGCCGCGCATTGTGATATTTTCGACATTGGAACGTTTCTATTAAAAATAATAAGGATTTAAATCGTTCGCTGTCTGATTTTGATAGTTGGAAACCAAGATTCTCTAAGGGTTCGTCATGATGTAAACATCTGTGTGAATATTTTAATAAGTTTAATTGGAAATAGACCAAAATAGTTAAAAGTAACAGTGTTTTCATCAAGAACCTTATAAATGGTGGAGGTGCTCTAAGAAACCCCATTATCGTAAAAGCCAAGCGAAAAACTCAAATATTATTTCTAGAAAAGTGAAAGAAGATTTTATATTATGGAGATGGACATGTTTACGAAGCTAACTGTCAACAATATTTCATTATTTTTTGTGTCAAACATTTTATTTATTATTGTGATTTATATTTCTTTATTTTACGTATCTTATATTTATAATTAATCATGGAAGACTTACTAAATAATAAATTCGATGGCATACACGGAAGCACACACGATTTCTTGCAAAAATTTGACAAGGTTCCAGAGATCGAGGGATGGGATGAAGAAATAAAGTTATTGGTGTTACCTGCATTTTTTGAAGGCTTAGCCTCCACTTTTTTCAAATGTACCATATCTTCGTGCAAAACTTATGCGGAAGTAGCAGCTGAACTCATCGAAGGATTCGCTATTTCGCAAATCCCACACAAAGCAAAGGTTAATACTCTTTCAATTTCAAGGAACTGTGCTACTCCAATGGTCCGTGATGAACTTGAAACAAAAATTGAAGCTGATACCCCAAGAGATTGCATGCCAACGGAGATGACTACAATTTTCGTGCTACATGATGAACAACTGGACACAAAACTCATGGAACAGACGCCACAAGACACAAAAATTCAGGGTCTGTCCATTCCATTTATTGAAGTATACATTAATAGTCTTCCTGGTAGAGCTTACATAGATACAGGTCTAGATGTATCATACATCTCAGAGATACTAGCAAGCGAACTCCAGTTGCCTTACGAAAATTCTTATTGGCTTACTCCATTACCTGAAGGCGGTCAATTCGAATGTGTTGGCTACACCCAGTGCTACGTACAAATCGGTTTAGTAGTTTTTGGTATAAATGTTGTGATAGTTAGAAATATTGAACTGGATCTTATAATTGGTTGTAATTTTCTGACTCGACATAATGCTGTAATAGACTATAGCCGAAATATGTTAAAGTTTAACGGATGTGAAGTTCCATTCTTTCACGAGACAGCAATTACATCGCAGATAACTCTTCAAACCCGGATCTATCGATTCAAGAAGATACAACTAATTACATGCCAGATATTTCATCACACGCTGATGTGTCAATTCAAGAAGAAGTAGAGTTAGATCCCAATTCATTTATTCAGGATATTCAGCAGATGGCTTCTACAAGTAAGGAAGTTTCTAATAAAATTGAGTCCAACATAGAAATTGCGATCAAGGATGTATGTTGTAATGACACAGCTATGTTAGGTTCTGAGAAGATTCCTTTTAACTTTAAATCCCCCGATGAAATCGCAAATGATTAATTATCTTGTAACACTAAGACTAATAAAAACTTCGCTTCACGGAGTTTTCCTCAATTGAGCGGTGGGTGGTTGTAGTGATGGAATCTCTACAGCCGCGCATTGTGATATTTTCGACATTGGAACGTTTCTATTAAAAATAATAAGGATTTAAATCGTTCGCTGTCTGATTTTGATCATGATGTAAACATCTGTGTAAATATTTTAATAAGTTTAATTCGAAATAAACCCAAATAGTTAAAAGTAACAGTGTTTTCCTCAAGAACCTTATAGTACCATTCCTTTTACGTTAAGTTACGTTACGTTTTTAAGTACGTTAAGCCGTTGCTGCTGGCTGCTATCGCTAGATGGTGTCGTTAAGCCGTGTCGGTGGCCTTATAGGCGGCTTGAAAACTTCTGACACTGGGGTTGGCCACTAGCCCCACAACCTCCACCAACCCGGACTTGGTGTCCGTGTGTGGAGTATGGCCTAACCTTCCCGATGTATGTGAAGAGACTCGTGCCCCTGCAGTGGGGACGTAATGGGTTGTTAACACCATTCCTTTTCAAATTAATCTAGGTGTGTACCAAGCAGAGTTATTGTTTGTACATAGGTACACCTTTTTTATGTGCAAACGAGAAGACGGATCACCTGATGGTAAGCGACCTTCATTCATAACCGAGTTTAACACCTCATTCAATCATCGTAGTTTCCTGAATAGTGGACTCATAGTACAGGTGCAAACAGATAGAGAAATCTGAATGCTATCATCGAAAGAATCTGTAATCAATAGTAAATCGAAGATGCATATGGTTCCAATTTATTTATTATCTATCTATCTATCAGCCGAAAGACGTCTACTGCTGGACAAAGGCCTCCCCCAAGGATTTCCACACTGACCGGTCCTGTGCGGCTCGCATCCAGCGGCTTTCCGCAACCTTCACCAGGTCGTCGGTCCACCGAGTTGGAGGCCTGCCCACACTGCGTCTTCCGGTGCGCGGTCGCCACTCGAGAACTTTACTGCCACAACGGCCATCTGTTCTACGAGCTATGTGAACTGCCCACTGCCACTTAAGTCTAGCGATTCTGAGAGCTATGTCGGTAACTTTAGTTCTCCGAAGTATCTCCTTATTTCTGATTCGATCACGTAGAGAAACACCGAGCATAGCACGCTCCATCGCCCTTTGGGTGATTTTGAGCCTTCTTATAAGGCCCATAGTAAGCGACCATGTCTCGGATCCATATGTCATCACTGGCAACACACACTGGTCAAAGACTTTAGTCTTGAGACACTGCGGTATTTTGGACGTGAAGATATTGCGAAGCTTCCCGAGCGCTGCCCAGCCGAGTTGGATTCGACGATTGATCTCTTTCTTGAAGTTGGACCTACCTAACTGGACTGTTTGTCCCAGGTATACGTACTCGTCAACAACTTCAAGTGTAGAGTCTCCAACCTTCAGAGGAGTGGGTGTAACACGGACATTTAACATGATTTTCGTCTTATCCATATATTCCTTCCAATATTTTTTTTACTTATAATATTAGAAATACATTCATTTACGAATAATTTTGGGTTTTCGGAGAAGTTACACGTATACTACTTTAGGTTTTTATATACGTATAAAAAAAAACCTGCAACCTGGTAAAGGTTGCAGGAAGCCGCTGGATGCGAGCCGCACAGGACCGGTCGGTGTGGAAATCCTTGGGGGAGGCCTTTGTCCAGCAGTGGACGTCTTTCGGCTGATAGATAGATAGGTATAATACTTAGGTAGACGTTTTAATGTTTTTGTATTATATTTTATTTTTCTCTATTGGCGTTGTGTTTCAAATACACGATTAAAATGGAAATAAAAAAGTTAATTTAAAATCATATTATCACATCAAGCGAGAGGTTTCTTTATTGAAACTGCCTCAATGTTTTCTTCAAAACTGAAACCATTTGAAATAATACGTACATTATCTATATTTTCAATTAATTAAAAACAAAACACTATCATGACGGTTGGCTCAGATGACGATGAAACGATTCAGGCTTCCAATACGTTTCACAAATTAAGTCAAATAAACAGAATTAAGTAATTGGTTCGGCTGGTAACAGAATGAAATAATGCTTATAGAAAGCTAATAAGATGTTTGATGGTAATCACGGGGTTGAAGAAACAGTTAATAATAATAATAATATCTGGGACAAATCACACACGGTCATCTGGCCCCAAACTAGTATTCCCTGTATCTTGGGAACCAAAGACTGATATACATAACTCAAACCCACGACTCTCGGATCAGAGTTCAGGATCGCTAACCACTTTGCCACCGAGCTTTTAGGATAAAAACCTTTTCATATAATAAGTACTTGTATTTTGGTTACAGTTGATAGGCCAATGAACATTCGTCAAAATCTTGAATGTCAAGAACAGTCACTAAGTGAAGTTTATTTATCCGAGATGTCCTTTATAATCCTCTCGGGAAACAAAACCAAAATGACGGAAAATACACCATGACTAAAAAACACTCACCTCACATCCGTGGCCAAGTTATTTTTCTTCATTCCATCACGTCTTTATTCGCATTTATCTTTCTCTCTGTCCATCTCGCAGACGGCAAGCAAGAATTAACTGCCGTCTCTTTCACGCAGATTGAAGACGAAATGGGAGAGATAAACGACGAGTACATTTTTTGTCAATTGAGTTTTTAAGGAGCACTTACATTAAATATTTCGCGCGAAGGAGCAGGTTGGAAAACGAGATAAGAAGGTTTCCTTAGAGTGAAGGTAATATCCCAGAAATAATTTAAACGTAGCAACCCTAGCTGAGGACATTCTAGAGTTATGAAAAACCCCTCTTGACAAATAAGGGTACCTAACCTTAGAAGAGTAGCTCTACTTCTTAACAAGTTGCATTTTTTGTACTTTAAGTAAAGTAAATGTACTAAATAAACTCGTTTACTTCTTCTAAACGTAAACTTTTTTTTAAACATTATTTTAAATCGTTCTTTCCACCTATCATAGTTCAAAGTCCCCACTACATTAAAAATAAAAAGTATTTTTAAAGGATTTACTTACACATATTTTTGAAAGTAGGTATATTAAATCATTAACACCCACAGCACTATATAGTTTAAAAAACCTTCCAAATTTAGGTTCTTCTAGACTTCAAAAGGTCCTTTAAATAGCAACTGGTCACGTTTTACCCATAAAGTTTCCTGTACCGAAAATAGCTCATGAAAGTTACGTGGACATCAAAGAATGTTCGCGTCACGGAAAGGTAAACTTCCTGTGTCGTGACTCCTGACCTATGACCAGCGTGTGCTAAAATTCTCCTGGACTGGAATAGTCGATGACCTAGAACGACAGCATAAACAGTATTATCGTATCTAAACTCACGTCTCTACTCTCTTTAAAGGATATAAAATGTGCGTTTGAGATTTTAAGGAAAAACATTGAAAAAATCCGCTTTCAAATGTTTTTTTCAGATTCCCATACTAATCTGAATAGTGAATCAAAAATTTATATGGAAAAAAATGTTAATCTTTTTTTTAATATTTTTTCTGTATTCTATAATAAGTCGCGGGCACCAGCTAGTGTGTATTATTTTTTTACCTAATATTAAGTACAGTAAGAAGCTAAGTATTCTATTTTGGTTTTTAACAATATATATAACAATGTATGCTTAGTAGTCATTAGTAGTAACATTTACGCTGAGCCTTTTTGTTGATTTCGTTGCTGTAACTGCAATCTGACCTGATGGAAAGTGATTACGGGGCGGTGGAACCACGAAAACACGCACACCGATTAAGCTTCACTTAATTCACTTTCAAGGTCGTTTCGAATCTTCGGGAGAGATATATAAAATTACGTAATTTATTTATTAAATATTTTTTTAAGTGAACAAAAAGCTTTTTCAATTTACAGAATATCTAAATTAAATGTAGACTGAAGACCAATTCTCGTTATCTATGTCATACGCTTACTGGCATATCCTGCAAATTGTGTACAATTTATCTAAAGACCATATACCAGTAAAATTTGTATAAGACTATCCGAAAGCCATCTGCTAGTCCGATAAGTCCATTTAGCACTAAATTTATGACTCACACCACACGACACATTCTATTTGGCCCATATTGTGAGAAAATCTGTTTTCGCATTTAGGACGCCCGCCCACTCGAAAACCGATATCAACGTACTCATATTAAACTTATTACAAACTTTTAGGTTAGTATAAATTAATTATCTAATATATTTGGCAAACGAAAAAGCTTTTGGGATTTTCCTTGTTGAGAAAATTATTCGGTATTACCGTATCAGTGCTTGTGACATGTTAAGGTTGACCTACATGACCTATAAAACCTTGACTGAATGAACTTAAGGTTGAAACTTGTAGAAACTCTAAAGAACGTATCCTTAGCCCTTAGAGGATGTAGAAGAGAACTTTAATTTCATCACTATCTCATATTTAAAATATCAGCCATTAGTGGGGTGTATTTTTTTAAGGAAAGTTGTATTTTCAAACAATTTGACGCGATGCTTAACTATATCTAAAGTATATGTGGGCAAAGTTGCGAATAGCTCTATGTCTATATCCTATAAAAATAAGAAATACCTACGGACTCAACTATCTAACCCTAGCAAGGTTTATGTAGAACTAGGGATAAATGTTCTTCGAAAAAAAAAGGAGTTTTATTTACAAAGCAAGCGAACGAGTTTATTCGCGTCTTTGTTATTGTGAAATCTACGGGGTAGGTAAGTAGCTATATCTTTTTCTGAGAACTTTCAGGTTTTATAAGAAAATGTTGTAACAACATTTTATTTACAACATTACTGTCGTTACGTTCATCGAAGAGTACTTTGTTGAACCTTGCAACGCATATATGATTTTTTTAACTGCGCCTTGTAAAGTGATCTACGATCGAAAAAAATATGTAAGAATTAGACCAAGCTCCATACATTTTGCCCATTGTCTTGTAAATATATTTATACAAGGTTGTTTGGATTCCACGCAAAATATTGTACATAGTCGAGCAGTCGTTGAAAGAGTATGAAAACTACAGGACGAACCCTGATAACATATTTAGTAATTCGAGTGTAAACCGAGATAATATAAAAGTTTTATATTCGAAAGCAACTTTTTATAGGGTTCCGTACCTCAAAAAGAAAAAGGAACCCTTATAGGATCACTCGTGTGTCTGCCTGTTACAGCCAATTTACTCCAAATCTACTAATTTGAAGGTACAATATACATTTTTGGGACCTTAACACGTTGGTGTAACCTAATTAAATGAATTTTGAGGGTGTCTGACTGTGTGTCTGTCTGAAAGTGGGGCTTTTTTGAAAGGCAAGTCAAAAAAAATTAAAAAAAGTTCTGTAAGCTGTAACTGTTTGACATATCATTTGAAAGAGCTTGTTGTAAGGATTTCAATAAATATAAAAAATCAAATCAAAAATCAAAATGTTTTTTACAAAAAATTTAAGTAGATGTTTTGCACATACTTTTAAATCGTCTTTTTTTCTACCTAGTACAAAGTTCATTATATATTTTTTTATAATTTTAAATTAAATAGTTTAAAAATGATTAGGAAAATAGTTGAAAATTGACCATTCCCCTCTCTTATCTCCGAAATAACCGAGCCTAAAATTTTGAAAAAAAAAAAAGAAAATTACAATTTTATTATAGATTACTGGAAAACCTATAAGAAGTCTATTATGGTCTTAAAATAAGATGGTAAAATTATCATTATTGTTTGTTTGTACGGAACCCTCGGTGCGCGAGTCATACTCGCACTTATCCGGTTTTTTTAACTAAATCCCAGAGTATATTAGAGATAAGCGATGAGGGAAGAGCTTCGCAAGTTGGAAGAGGACTGAGTGTGGAGAATGGTAGAAATAGATGGCACGTTCCGCGGTCCGTTAGGTTCGGTAATTTCAGAAATACATGGTCCAAATTGAAGTTGCTTAATCTTCGATTTGGCTAAGTATTTTGGATTAAATATACGTATGTATATGTATAGCGTCAGCATAAATGACTTGGTTCTGTGATATCTGTCAGGATCTCCATTTGAGTTGGTATGGTAGCTCATTCTCATTCTGATTCTGGACTAAATATATATATTTTTTAATTGAGACTGACTGGTTAACAAGAACAAAACAAAATATAACATACACATACATACATATTTTCGATAGATACAGAAATATTCAACAATGCAATTACGGTCTGTCTGTGCACATTTCATTCAACAGAATAAAAATCAATATTAGATATAAACCAGTATGAATTTATAGAAAGTGTGATAGTTTATCCACGCTTATGCATTTTTTTATTGTTTAAGGCGTCTAAAGCGTGATGGGATAGCTACTGTAAAAAAAATTACTGATAAATGTTTTTTCTTTATTTCTTTCTTTCTTACTGGACTATGAGAACCGCTAATACTAGAAAAGCTCTCAATTTCTTGCAGATCATTGAGGGCTAAGATTAAGTCGTAAGTCGTAGTGTACAAGTTTTTCCGTATGATGAGTATACGCACCAGCTAATGGGACCTACACCTATTTTAACATCTTCTATACAGTAACAAAAAGACTACTTTAGTAAGTTTATGCAGATGAATCATCAGTCTGAAATCTCATAAATGTTTTTGTTATTTCATTTTATTTTATTATTTTTAGTAAATTTCACAGCTTATCATAATTGTATACAATTTTGTGATATTTGATATTTCAATTTATACAAAATTGTAAAATATAGAATATTACTTACGGAAAAGCCACAAAAAACAGTTTCTTAGCCGTTAAACCAAAGAATACTCAACAACATAACATGGGTTAAACAGCTACCACACGTGCAATAGACTATAATTACTTTCCACTATGGAATGATCATTAAATTTTTATCGTCATCTTGTACAACGACAAAACGAGAACCCACAGAGCGGACGATAGCCGAACTCACGTCATAAAAATTAAGTTTACGGTCTCCACCAGGATGCGCCATTTCACACCTTCCGATAAATGACGGGTCTGACACTGACAAAGTTATCAGCCATCAGTATTTTAATGTGCGTGCGATCAAAATACAAACCGCTACAGAATATGAAAAAAACAGAGATCTGTTGGCCGTATTATATAAATTTTTCAGCAACATACCTCATATAACTGAACTACTTATGTTAATGGATACCCAATATGGATATAACTTATCTTGTAATGCTGGCCGTCACGCTTTAGTGGTGGTGAGTGATTTTTTAGCTTTTTGTCCTCGTATTGGTCGTCTTTACGCTTTTCATATCTCAACATAAACAAAAACAACTTCTGCAAGTTTTAAGAAACATTGCCAATCAAGATTTAAATATTTTTTACTCCCATTCTCAATACAACATGTTTGGCTAATCGTATTGACCGATTTGTATGAACAGTCTCAAAAGTTCTGAAAGTGATACGACGCAAACAACAAAATGCAGTAAGGAAATTCGCTTATACATATATGTCGATCGCAGTCGCATAATCAAGTCGTAAAGTCGTATGGTAGTTGCGCATGATCGTACCGTGTAAAAAAGCCCACCTCGAGCTACGAGCCCTTAACGGCGCTCGCTTGGCATGGGTGGTTTAATTACTGAACGCAATGATGTGGCTGACAAATTGCTGACAAGGGAGGCGGGACGGTACCGCGCCAATCGGGTTCACATGAACACAGCCTAATGATACACACAGTACAATGTAAGGTACAAACAGTACACGGCACACTTGCGAAACTTGCGAGTTTTTAATGTTTACCTGACTTGCCCAGCGGAAAGTATTTTTTTTTTTGTGTATGTACACTGGCCCACAGAGATATCTGAACCCCTACTAAAGCTATTCGCGATACATGGTGTTTTACAGAGAGGTTCAGATATCTTTGTGGCTGTCTGTACATATATTATTTATTACCGTCTTTTGCCGCAAAAAATTGGATTTTGATTCTGAGTAGCGAGGTGTCGTTACTATTGGTGATTGTGCTTATAAAACTGAACAAGTGTTGTTA
Source organism: Coleophora deauratella (assembly GCA_958295455.1). Classification (NCBI taxonomy): domain Eukaryota; kingdom Metazoa; phylum Arthropoda; class Insecta; order Lepidoptera; family Coleophoridae; genus Coleophora; species Coleophora deauratella. Next base: position 5,682,728 of record OY282407.1, on the reverse strand, counting down.
CTTACAAATTGTTGAAATTAAAAAAAACTATATTTTGCATGAACTTGGCTCATAAGCTGATCGATTTGTCGACTCATTTTTCGATTTCAGAAAAGCTTTAAAATAAAAGTTGTTTGGTTTTATGAGCAAAATCACTAGTTACGAGTAAGAGGTTTTTAGGTAGGTATGTACTACGTACAAGTCACACTGTATAGCTTCTCATGTATTATCTTGGCCACAATTAGCTTGACAGATTGCTGACTAGAAGGATGTGACGCTATTGTACCCATTGGGGTACACGTCAAGTGAAGAAACAATGTAAGGCACATTGGGTAGGCACGCACACACACACGCCACCAGTTTAAATTTTGAAATCGAATACTCCTTGTTTAGATAGAATATTTTAAATTTTAAAATTCGAATACATACTCCTTTTTTAGAATGTTTCGAATTTTAAAATTAGAATACTCCTTGTTTAGAATGTATTGAATTTTAAATTGCGTATACTCCTTGCATAAAATTTGAAAATTTTTAAAATACGTATACTCTAGCTAGGTAGGCATATGTATATTTAGCCGGACTGAAGAACTGGAGAAAGCTCTACGCGAAGTGAAGAGAGTCGATTGGTAAGAAATGACGCGAAACCAAAAGGAGTGGGGCGTCTTCTTATATCCTGGAGCCAGTCAAGTAAGTAACTATTGTAGAATTTATTAATTTTTAAAATTAATTATTAATTTAGGAATATTAAGGTACGAATAGTCCTTCTTCTGAAATATTAATATGTTATCCTAAATATTCTCAACATTGCGGCGGCCGAAAATGAAATCGGAACCCTATTAAAGCTAACGAACGATTTAGGTATGATGCATATTAATGGAATTATACGGAGAAGTTAAAAGCATCCTAGTCAATATTTTTAATCGTACGAATCGTATTTCTATTCGTTGTAGTTCGTTTTTACGAAATTTGGTGTTTGACCGAAGAAAAATGCCGAAGAATTCCAACCAAATGACGAACTTCGGTAAAAGGCATGAATAGTAACCATTTTGAATATTCCATTAGAAGATGTATGTTGATATGTATGTACTCGTATATCCATGATAAGGATGATTTATAATCCAAACAGAACCATTAAAATGGGGTTCAAACGCCGAAATAAATCGCCAAAATATCAGTGAATAATGAGTAATAATTCTGTGACTAGCCTTTTTTATTTATTTATCATAATTCTTTAGATATTGTTTCACCCTTAAAACATTACAATGCATTTTTTTCATCAAAACAAAATCATCTTTTTTCGTATTACATTTATAAGTATCTTTATCTGTAAATCACCGTATAGCAACTAGCAACCACTAATCGATAGTATGCATGGTTCAATACAGCGTATGCAAATTGAGATTGCAATAGATAATAACACTGACATATGCGATGCGTGATGCGGATAAATGGATTGCCTGGCATAAGTATTGGAACTGCACATAACTGAACTTTTCTTGTGTGGTTTTTCTTCAAGTTTGCTTATTTTTCAACGTAGTATCCTACTGCACTGAAAAGTTTAATGTATTTTATTTTAAATAATTGTTGGACCCGAAAATTAGGGCTTCGACAGAAAGGATCTTGAATGAATGAAAACATTTTATTGCACAACATGAACAGGAAAATAGGGTATAAACAATATTCATGAAAAAAATAATGTTTTCCGTACTTCCTGTGTCTTGTTTAAGACTGAACAGCCCTTCACAGAAACAACAAAATATAAACTCATAAATGATTAACTTATTTATTGATCAACAAATATGAAGTAAGATCAGAAGATGTTGTGTGTTAAAAATACCCCCAACTGACGCATAAGAGTGACAGAGGTTATATACAAAGAAGCCTTTATTTTTCCCGATATTTTCGGAATATTGCAAAAAGCATTAATTGTCCCAAACACGCTGATCAGCTGTCGATATTGTAATGATTGATGCAGTCACTTGCACACCCGATGTGTTTCAAGAACATTTTGCCTGAGGTTCCTTGCAACGACCGACATGACTCGGCCATTTTGGAGCTATTCAGCAGCGACGTTATAAAGACAGTTTATTGCTGAATTACGATAAAATTGATGGATCGTAACGTGAGTATTAAAAGTTCATTATTCTCAGTGCATACAGTGAAATGTAAAACTTCTAAAGAGGATTTTTCTTTAACCATATACAAAAAAATTGCACGAATTCACTGATTTTCTAATTTTTAATAATAAAAAAATTAATGAAAGGTTTAAAACAAAACAAATAAGTTTTTTGGAATTTCAATACTAGTCAGTAATCTAAAAAAAAGAGATATCGTTCCATAAATAGTTCTCCAGTTTTTACAAGTATTGTATCGATTTGATTAACGTCTTTTTTGCTGTCATTTGTTTGTTGTTGTTTTGTCATTGTGTTACTGTAGGTGTACTCATAACATTTTGTCGCACTGAGCCCGAACAGTAGGTGTCACCGCATCAAACTTGCGCTCCTGTACGTTTGTTTCTGTTTGCGAAACTTGCGCAACACAAACATAACGCAACCGCAGCTTGATACAAACAAACAAACTTATATTAAAAATTGTGATTAACTACTTACTTACCAATATTAAATTCTAACGATTAAAAATAACTGTGTAAAATGTAATCTTCGACAATAACAAATAAAAGTCCATCTTGTGACTAAATTATGTTATTTATTTGTCCTTTATTTAACTTTTTTGTTGGAAGTTTAATCCACAAGAACACAGCAGTAACGAGAAAAATTAATGAATTATTCTGAACATAACCCGAAAACCTAACCCTAAGTTAAATTTTTAAAGACGCTGTTTACATACTGCTTGGAAACTGGATCAGCTTATGATTACTGAACTCCCATTAACACTATCGTAGCCGGTGATTGAAATGCGTTCACTTCTTTTACGTCTAGCTTAACATACAAATACATCATATGGTTATATGTGGGCCGGACAGAAACTTAATTAAGTTTTACCCAGTGCTCACTCTATTGTAATATAAAAAGAGAGGCTTCTACTCGAGAAAAGTTGGATAATTACTAAATAGACAGATTGTACAACTTATAAATGTTACAGAATAATAGCTATTACACGCTAATCTGTATGAGAAATCCAGAAACGTTTTTGGTGATTCTAGCAAAATAACTTGTTCTACACCTGTATATCCATTATCATCAAACATCAAAGTATCAGTTCACAATGCGATTTATAGCGCGGTGTTATTGCGGCGTAGAAATAATGGCGTATTCCCGGGGGTATTGTGGCACAAATAAGGCATCATTGTTTCGTTGGGTTGACGAATTGCATGCATTTGTAATTTCATATCTACATGTTCAGGGCTATTTATGAAGTGATGCATATTTTTGCGAACATTAAAAAAAGGAAATTAATTATTATAAAAGAGATTTTGCAAGAAACTTCAAAAAACACGTCTCTTGTATGGGTACCCTCTTTAATTTTTTTATTTTTTTTTTAGCAACTATAACAATACAATCTCTGTGAGCATTTCAAGCGTTTACCTGTTGCCATTATTGTGATCGAGCAAAAAACGCCAAAATACACGTTTCTAGTAGGGGAGCCCCCTTTAACTTTTAGTTTATTTATTTTGTTTTATTAAAGAACAAACAGTCCCATACTTATATTAAATATATATTAATTAATTTTTATTATTTGTTTTATAGCGGCAATAGAAATACACACTGTATGAAAATTTAAACTGTCTACCTATTACGGTTCATGAGATACATCCCGCTGACAGACAGACGGACTGACGGACGGATAGTGGAGGCTTAGTAATAGCGTCCCTTTGGCCTTTGGGTACGGAACCCTAAAAAGGTAGACCAAGTTTAACCAATGTCAAATAGAAATAAAAAAGGTAAATATAAAATAAAGCTCTATATTAATTTAGTTCAAACGGAAAACAAATACAGTTCGTCCAATATCTAACAATACAACTACCTACGTATGTATAACATACTCAACTTATATCATATTTAAAAACTGTGCTTGAAATAACGATCAATTCTATTCTGTTTTATTCTATTTATTCTATCCCATATATATTTTTTTCTAGGTAAAATACAAGTAAACGAAATAACTGATTGATTGATATAAACAAAACCTATTATTCATCGACAGATTCCAAGATTTTTTATGTAGGTCTTTTTTGCCCCGACTAAAAAGAGGGTATTATAGGTTTATAGGTTTAAAGCATATTATGTATACCTGTGTTTTGTGTGTGCCCGTAGCGTCATAGTTTGTCTCCTGACTACTGATCCGAGGGTCGACGATTCGATTCCCAAACATTTCTGTGATGAAAAATATATAATATTATGATATTATTTATAATATTATTTATGTTTGTATATCAGTCTCTAATTTCCATAATACAGGGAATCCGAATAAAAGGCCAGATGCCTCGGATTATATTTTATTATATATTTGTCTGTATTTGCCTGTGGCGTAGCAGTTTTCAAACAGGAAGACCACAGCAGCAGAAACTCAACTACGAAAATTCAGATAGAATCAGTTTCAAAAGACAATTTTCACGAGGAACTCGAGGGATGGTCACATACATATTTTTTGGTGTTTCATGCAAACGACAACATTGAAACGAGTGAACCGCTTTTAAAATATTCAGAGAGCAAACGTCGGGTGGCCGAGCCGCTGTGCCTAGTCTAACTCGATCCCGGAGTGGGCATTATTCATACCGAATGACAACTCCAAATTGGCTAAATGTAGGTGCCCAAACTCCCAATACATATTTCAAATGATAGCTGTAGAGGAAAATGAAAAAGGTAATTTGAATTGTTGACTATACGTTCTTCGACCTAGTTTGTCCATCGTCTTGATTTGTTGTATATCTAAAGGAAAAATATCAATGATTTCTCGAAGTAACAAGATTTTTTTATTAGTTCCAGCGACCTGAATATATATAGCTTTTGGTGTTTGCATTTTCGATTTGTATTTCATTTGAAAGGCGATTGGTTTAAATCTGCACGGACAAACTAGAAGTTTCTGAATAATGGAAACCAGAGAAGATTCATCCAGTCATGATTCATACACACAGGTATATATTAAAATGCTTCTTCTTCTTCTACTTAGCGTTAGTGGAATAAGTGAAATAACGCTAAGTAGAAGGTATATGTTAAAATACAAACATATATAATTATACATATATAGATGTAGTAGACCCCGACACAGAGCAAAAAAATCTGCTCATCACAAAACTATTTGGCCTGGGTGGAAATTGAAGCCACGACTTCAGATTAGAAGTCAGAAGCGCAACCACTGAGCCGCCGAGTCAGTCATACTTGCTTGACGTTTTGCTACAAAGTGGGGCAGATTTTCTACTGTAGACTACCTCCGCTCGTTCCATCAGAGAACCACAGCAGCGAACCTGATGCCAAAATAAGTGGGTACATCTTTATTAAAAATAACTTTCACCTCACATTCAAAAGTAATAAATATGCGAAACTGAGATCTACACGCAATAAACTCTTTACGGTGGAAAAAAAACAAAAAAATAAGAAAACAAAACAAGAATTGTCCACATTTCAATTTTTAACCCAAATTTTTGTGTTTTTTCAGAATATTCAAAAATTAAAACACCATCCTTTTTCTGTTATTTTTATTCGTATCGTAAGGGTTTTTGTAGCTGCACGAACGTAATATGGTTATCGCAACTGGGTATATTAACTAATTTAAAACAAAAGTTGTGAACTCGACCTGGTGAAATGGTATCCATACTCTACGTAGCCTAAAAATATCAAAAAGTAATTAATTAGGTACCTCGAGAAATATATACAAGGTGTAACCAAATTAGTGTACCCGTAATTAAAACCTGTTAATTAGGGATTCGGATAATTATTCTGAACAACTTTTTTCTATGGCTTTGCTCAAATCGCCAAAATTTTTGGACTATAAAATATGGAATATTTTGGAAATAAAAATGGCCAAACAAGTGATCAATTTGTATGAAAAATATATTTTTTTTCTTATGATTTGACCAAAGTCGTAGAACAAACGTTTTTCAGAATTATGAGTAGGTACAATCCCCAGTTAAGAGGTCTTAACCAGTTTTGATACATCTGTATAATTTCAAAAATAAAAAATATAGGTGTGTTATTTTTGCGTAGTCTACAAAATACACATAAAAAAGAGGGTTAATTTTTTTAAACGTTATCAATTAAGAGATTTTCGTTAACCGAACGGTTTTGATGGGATTAAGTATTATAAATAAAGGCTATAGAATTTTCATTATACCCTTTGACAAATTCAAAGCAGCAATGTTCCTCGGGGTAAACGGGCTGATTTAATGAAGCAAGTTAATTGATGAATAGCCCGTCAGATAGCTCTGGTGGCGACCGATGAAGGCTTCATCCAAGATCAATGACAGAAGTTTGAAGAATTAAGAAGTTTGGTTTATGGAATTTCGATTTACAATTCAGAGAGATCAAACGGTAAATATATTAAAATGATCAAATTTAACGCTAAATAATAAATATACTTATAAAACATGCATTGAAACTTAAGAACGTTTATCCGCTAGTAACACGCCGGAGTGAAAATTTACGATTCCTGATGACAAAAAACAATAATATGTTTAGTTTTTAGAAAAAATATTTAGGTCATACTGTTCAGAATTTCATAATCTATCAATTAGTAGAAAAATAATACATCATATTTCACTAGTTTGCCTAATATAATCGTTTTGCTATAAGCATTTTTGTTATCCTAGCGTTGACGGATGAGATATATTTGTATATTTTATTTGCGAATAACAAAAAAAGATATTACTTCTTAAACGTTCATAATGTTAACTATTCATTGTCTCACGCCAAAGTACGATTTTAGTAAATTTTCATTCAAAAAAACTATCGTTAAAAGTGACATTTTTAGTACTTTTTCGTGAGATTGAAAGCTATATTTTAGCACGAAATCTAACAGATTTCTCTTCCTCTACAAGGAGGCAACAGTTATACTCAATATTTTTTTGACGTGAAGAGTTTTTTACCACAGTTTATTGTACATATTATAAAGAGTGAGGGGGGATCGTTCATATCGATTCAACAATTTAAGAAATGTTTCTTGTTTCGCTAGCATTCATAAAGCTCTTGCTATGCAAACTCTTGTTGGAGTTGCGCGAATCCAAACTGTTGGTTGGTTGCCGGGATTCTGTACCGAGCACACGTCTACTGAGTTATTTTTTTAATTATTTCCATTTTGGAGTAGTCTCAACGTTATTTTTGTGATGGGGAAATAGCTATGATTCCGATTCAGTGATAAGCGGTCATAAGAAGAGGATTAACTCGGGAGACAGCTCCGTTTTCTGAGTTCCAGCAGCAAACCACCACGCGGAGCGTCTTTAAGTGCCCATCATCTTTAGAGCCGCGTCTTTCACTTGACATTCGCGTTTCGCCATTTTTTTTTATTGAAGCTTCTCCCATTTTCACTTGACATGACAAAATCTCTCCTTGGATGAGATGTGGAATGCCAAATAGAAAAATAGAATAGAACAACAAACCATATTTTATTATTTATTTACTTTACGGTAGAGTTTGCACTACAATTATAGAAATTTTGAAGTTTGTATGTATTACCGTTTTTACTATATAAAAGGAAGAAAAGACTAGTATTTTTTTCCTTTTTGGTTTTTATAGATTTTCTGTGTTAATTTCACCCTGCTAAAAAGATACAGCCATTTAATAGATAATAGGATGAACAGGCAGATAGAAGGCGAACGAAGGATAATGGGATCACATTCGCTCCCGTTGAGTATGAACCCTGCCCTGTTCCCAGTTATTTGGTGTCAGCGCAACATGTGTTCTTCATCCGTTCATCTGTCACGTCAGAAATCACCCTTTTCACAGTCATATCATCCTTCACACATAATCCAGTCAACTCTTCTTTAGCCTTCCTCTTCCCACCAATATCCATCCACATTCAGAACCTATTATAATTAATATAGTGTTGTCATGCTGATAAATATTGTATTTGAAATCAGCGATATACCTATTAATATTGTATAGTAGAAATCGAACTTATTGTTAATTCAGTGTCATAATTTAATTTCACACTAAAGTAGATAAGAGAACAGCGCTGTCGGTGGTAAACAAGCTGACTCACAAAAAAGATCCTTCCAGAACGTTGATATTCCCCAGACAGTTACTTGACCCTATATAATCCGATAAGTTCTTTTAGACTAACCCCTATTACATCTAAGTAAATTGTACAGTGACGCTGTGCATACTTTCTCGCGTAACCTTTCACCGTCTGGCATATACACCCTGACCATTGTTCACCAGGACCAGGACCCGTTAAATGATTCTTCTACTCATTAAACTAAAAAACTTATGTTCTTCAGTTTTGCTGAAATCGCAAAAACAACTCCAGTCTCCATACGAATTGATCAGCTGTTTCTCCAATTTTGTATGTAGAGAGCAAAAATATTCTTGCGAATTCACCAAAGTCCTAGTACAGAAATTGTTTAATATAATGAGTGCAAGCTTCAGTTAATGATTCCCACGCCAATTTTGTTACATCCTGTATATGATCTATTCTCTGGTACGTTGCCTTGAGATATCTATAAGGTACGAACGTTGTTCGACGGTAAACAAGCGACTCGCAAAAACACACCATAACTCTCCCGCAGACGCTTCCAGGGTGCCTGGCGGTCGATAGTCGCCAGACGAAAGACGAGCATGATTCACCACTAAATAAGACTATAAATTGCTTTGAGATAGATAACGTAGGGGTTTATCTTAGATTTATATTTTTTAGGTCTCATCTTATTGTTTCCTCAGAATTAATATTACTGATGTTTAACATAGATGTAGATGGATCCGCTCTAGTACCTCTAGCTAGGTACCTAACATTTTCGAAAAACAGTTTTACCGATCAAATTAAGGTAATTACCGTTAAAATTGTATATTATAATAGTAAGTTATAGTATAGTATAGTAATATGTTTATAGTATTGAGTATATTCAAAATTCTAATTCAAAATTCTAGATATTTTTTTATTTAAGTTGACGCTGTACGCATACTTTTAAATCGTCTTTTTTTCTACCTAGTACAAAGTTCCAACCACTCGGAAACTGCCTTCAGCCAGACATGTAGCCCATAAACGAATTAATAAATCCAATCAAATATCTCTTTAATTGCTTAAGGCTTAGTTTCCCACACCCATGTACATTAATGTAAGTAAATCCAGTCCAAATTGTGCCCAAATCAAAGCCATTCCCCAAACGTCGTGGCGCGTCTGTCGGATGCTGGAAAGTTGGGGATGTCGAACTCTGGCCGCTTTCCAGTCCCCCGCACACAGAAAGCATCCGATGGGTTATTCCACTCGTTTACTATCCATATCGTCCCCACTGCACACGGGTCTCTTCCCATAACTCAGGAAGGTTAGGCCAAATTTCACATAGGGGGCCAAGTCCGTATATACGTTTGTGGAGCTAGTGGCCAACTCCAGTGTCAGAAGTTTACAAACCGCCTATAAACCCTACACTATATTCCTTCTAAAAAAATCAGCTGAAACTGGATGCATTTAAAATGAGATTACTAGAGCTTTAATGTTTCCCTATAGAAGAAATACAGAATTTGACAAATGGAACCGAGACATGGTCTCTTACTATGGGCCTCATAAGAAGGCTCAAAGGGCGAAAAGTTTTTCTACGTGATCGAATCGGTCCTCCTAGCAATGAGGAGATATGAGGAGAACCAAAGTTACCCTCACAGAATCGCTAAACTGAAGTGGCAGTGGGCCGGGCACATAGCTCATAGCTCATAGCCGGGGCATTAAACTTTTCGAGTGGCGATCACGCACCGGAAGACGCAGTGTAGGCAGGCTTCCCACTCGGTGGACCGATGACCTGATGAAGGTTGCTGGAAGCCGTTGGATTCGGGTAGCACAAGACCGGGCGGTGTGGAAATCCTTGGGGGAGGCCTTTGTCCAGCAGTGGATATCTTTCGGCTGATTATGAGAAGAAATACAGTGAAACCTGGATAACTGGGACGTCAAGGGGCCTACAAATTTGTCTCACTTAAACAGGTATCGCACTTACCCAGTGTCTCAGATATCCAGGTATAAATAAATATCTGTCTCATTTACAGAGGGTTCCATTAATAGAGGTGAAAATAGAGGTTATTTCAGTTACAGAGGTGCGATTATTAAATAAGACACAAGAAAGTCAAAGCTAGAGAAATAATAAATTGATGTTATTTCAGGAACAATTTAGTAAAAGTATTCTTGAAAATGTAGTGTCAGTTTAAGAGGTAAATTACACTCGCTGTCTCAGTTATAGAGGTAATTATGAAGATAAAATCGAAAGAACTAATCCCAGATATAGAGGTTTGTTTTGTCCCACTAACAGAGGTAATTCAGTGCAAAAGTGTCGGGACCTCAGCATGAGTCCCAGCTATGGAGGTTTCTCACTTATCCAGGTCCCACTTAATCAAGTTTTACTGTATATGTTTATAGTCTAACATATTCAGCTGAAATTTTTAAAACTCGGGTTTTTATTCAAGAAACTGAAAAAACGTTCTCAATGGAATCAATGGCCGATTCGCTAAAGTTAATGAAAATAGTTATTTTTTCAACTAGTGAGCAAAAATATTTTTTACTGCGACTGCTGACTTTAAATCACGAACTAGCGAAGTAGTCTAGAATTGAATCACGAGCGTAGCGAGCGTAGCAAAGCGATATTCATGTTTACTATTACATATTTATATTAAATATTACGTCTTAAAAATGCAATAGCAAAATTTATAAACTTAGAGATCATTAATTAACAGACATTTTGTGCCTATGAGTAAAATTGCTAGGCCAAAATGAGTTTCTGAAGGAACTATCGCCCATATTTTTTTCAGCGCCGCGCAGAAGATGCTGTTCGCATTTCGAATCAAGTTTTTTTTTCAACCTTGCAGCAAAAACCGTTTTGGCTTTGAGTTTTTAGGGACCAACCCTTTTCGTGCTGGAGAGGTGAAAAAATTTATTTAAATAATTACCTTGGCGATAGTTATATTACACGATAAAAAAGGAAAACAAGTAACTTAAAGAGTACAAACTCGAATGATAATTCTGTGCGTAGTGGAATAAACCGATCACAGCTTCCAGGCAGAACAAGTGTAGGACCAACTACGACGTCGGATCGATAGTAACCTATCTATTCATGTGCGAAACTACGTAGTCTTTGCTACGATCGAGTCATACTTTCATGGTATTGCTAAACGGTTATTGGTTGTGCATTGCGTGCGATTGGAAATTGAGTTTTGATTTTGCGGAAATACCGTATGAATAGTAAGTTTCACGATCGTGTAAACAGGAAATAGACATGAAATATTTCAAATCAAGTATATGTACGTAAGAGTGATTTGTAAGTTAAGTTACAATGATGTAGGTACTTTCACGAGTTAAAGAATTTGCTGACATTTTGCGTGCAAGTGAGTCTAGACTAGAATGTGTTTTAGGACAGTTTTTCGAAGCTTTTATTCCAAAATTCAGGGTCTTGGAAAAAACTGTATCTACATTTAAACGGTGTTATCTTCAATAATGCTCTTATATAAATATAAGAACTATTTAAATTTAGTGAATTTAAAAAAAAATTAAAAAATTGTGTACTGAAAACTGGAACTGGACTGTGAAAACGATTATTTAATTCAAAAATGACTCTATTTTATTTATACCTTGATAGGCATATTCGTGTGATATCGATCAAAAGTTATTTTCAACACGTTCGTTGCCCGCGCCCCGTCAGTCGCGCGTCCTGGCATCGGGTCGGCACTAGTTATGCCTGAACTGCCATAGATTACCTAGGATTACGATATGAAATACGAAGTTAGAATAAAAGTTTTTTTGTGCGTAGAGGTAAAAAATATAATTTATTTAAGTTTCCGTAATTGGTAAATCCATAACATCACGTCATTTGATGCTTATTGAAAAGAAAAAGAAGCTCACAACCCAAGGGTACACGTGGATACATGATATTTAATTAATGATCATTAAGACAAATAAAAAAGTCGTTTTTGATATTTAACAAAATCTAACTCCGATAACGGCAGTCATTTACAATATTAAATGAAACAATTAAATTTTCTTGTGCAGTAAAAAGATGCATAAAGAAATTTAACATTCAGTTATGGAACAGTGTCAAAAGGTGCTTCTCTAATGAACGCGATTCATTAGTTGCCGATACGACACAGCAGTGAAGAGACTTGCAATTAAAAAAAGAAACTTGAATTGTAACATCACTATAGTTGGTTCAGCGGTTCTAGATAACATGTTTTGGAAGGCCGCCAGACACTGGCAGCTGGGTCATTCCACGGTCGACGTCAATATATTTTTTAGTTTACCATTTTTTATTACAAATGATAAGTAAACTGTCATTTTTATCACCAAGCCGAGAGTGGGTCCCTCGAATGCTATAGTCCTACCGTAATATTTCACAAATCACCGGTTATAGACAATTTTCTTAGGACAAAACGCCATAAAAGTACCGCGTCTGGAAGACAAATTTTAGGAAATAACAAGTTTTTTACGTTGCTCAAGAAAATACTTATTTTCTTACGGATCTGACATTGAAAAGCCTTTCAGTTTACGAGGATATTACATTTTTACGTAAGTAGAGTATGTGTCGTCTAGTACGTGCCGTCTAGTCTTTTGAGTCCCTTGTAGTCCTTTGTGTGTGATCTGATGATATGAATTAGCTTGAACAACCTGAGTGTGTTTGTCTAAAAGGATCCGTAATGCGATGGTAAGTTCCTTTACCTGACAAGATCCCTTAAAAAGCTGTCAAGTAGCATACACGTCAAGAAAGGTATTGAATTAATTATATTTACAGACTATGTTATACATAGGTAAATGAGATATTGTAGTTGGCAGTAATCATGTAAACTTACTTAAACAAATACTTAGATAATCTACTACCAAGACATATACATAGATTGTCTAAGATTTGTTTGAGTTTATATGATTACTGTGTACTAAATGTCATGATCAAATGTACATACTAAAAACGTTTGTTATGTTATAAGTACGACTTAACTGAAAAAAAAATTTTTGGGCACTTCATGTACATTGAACAGCTAATCAGCCAATTTTGTGTGGCCAGTATGTTTTTAAACAGCAAAATCGTGTGAAAAATTGGTTCAGTACGATAAGTACAGTTAAAATACAGTAGTATTACAGTACAGTAGTATTGGGGTCAAATATAACAACTTTTTTTTTATCACTTTTAAATAAACGATAAAACGATGAAATATTTTGGAAGCTGGTCAGTCCGACACGACATCGATTAGATTAGAAAATGGTGGATGTGAACTGAGTTGTTGAACTGTATTCAGAGTACTGAATATGTTCACATCCACCATTTAAAATTACTTTGTACCGATAAGTCAAGTACAGATTGATTAAGCTAGAAAATATTGTTCTTGTGCAATAAACCGGATGAAATTGATATCGCAGACCAAATATTAACTGTGGTTTCTGCTCACAAAACTGAACAGTTTTCTCTAAGGAACCAATGTAATCGGAACAAAAAAATTCGGACCCTCTTCATACATATCGATGGGCGGAGTATGGAAAGTCCAAATCTTCTCCGATTTAATTTTATTCCATTAAAAAAAACACAGTTAAAAGGTCTGCAATTTCAAAATACACCCTGTAGTGAACCAGGGAACTGTGAAGTTAGAAACTTAGTTCTAGGCCGTCCATATAGTGTCAAGCAAAATCTTAGCCTAATTTACAGAATCTGGAACGAACTTGTCATTCTTTTTTGATGGAACGGCCAAGTATCGACTGGTTATTGTGTGAATTTTTGGCGGACATCCAAACTGCGGTGGACTCGTTAGGCTAATGTAGATGAGGCGTACAGTTAAGCTTGTTAACAGAGAGTTGAGAGTGGATGTTGAGGGTTTCGAATAGTTTCGATAGGTGGTTTATATTATACAGTCTTTATAATGTTAATTTTAGGGTTCCATATCGAAAGGGTACAGATACTAAGCCTACGCCGCGCCGCCGCGTCGTTAGTGTGTATTTTCTACTTCTTTTGATCGGTAGTAGCAGGTTGAAAATTGCACTGAATATGTGATTTTGTGACCTGTACCTACTAACAAATAATATTTTTTTTTTAATCAGCGTATCTTTTTTTTAACATTTTGTTTTTACTGTATCGTAAAAAACATACAAGTTGTAAATGTGGCGATTATAGTGCAAACTTTAAAATAAAATAACAAATAATAAAAACCGAGTTGGACAGAAAGCATTCACACAATCAATAGCACGTTCGTTCTGAAGCGCGCGTACTTAGCCATGGCTCATATACAGCCTTTATACTACCTCTATAGAGCCACGTATCAGTTAAGCTTATGCTCCAGTTTTTCTGCTCTGCTAGCTCTTTGTACTCGTACTGCGTTATGGCTGGGAGAACTCTACAACGAATAATAATTGTGTCAAAGGAAATGAGTGTGGAGGATTGAGGGTTTGTTTGAACCAATATTTTTCATATAGGAGGACGCCAAATCGATTTGGTTTGATTAAATGCACGGTATTTGATGTACGGTTTAAAAAAGACTACCTACCCCGGAAACTGAAACGAGAATAAATGAAACTGAAATCTTGGCCAAGTGAAGTTGGCTGATCAGCCAAGTGGTACCTATGTATAAAATATCAAATAAAAGAGATCAGTATGGGTTGTACGGTATGAATAGTAGAAATACCCTTTTTACTCGTTCGTCTTTTTATACCTATATACTCTATATAGTAACTAGAAAGTCTTGTTTATATTAATAAAAAATGGTAACAAAATAATCGAAAAAAACTTTTTTGCTCTTCTGGAAATTATGAATTATAATACTTTTAGCATTTTTTTAAGCACTCTTGTACTTACCTCATTTGCTGTGAGTCCTTTCCATTGTGTCACGTCATACATTTTCATCATCATTAATGAAATTTCGTGATTTTAATTACCTAATTAAAGAAAATAAAAGGAGTGAGGATTTCCAAAGTATGTATTTATTCCGGTATAAACAGGTATATATAGGTATAAACGGTAATTTGTATCACAATACATAATGCTACTTCCTCCATTTATTATCTCAACCGCCTATTTGTTTTTCTATTATCTGTGTAGAAGCGGAAAACCCGAACCATTATAGCCTACCGGAAACACCAAGGGGTTTATCTTTCTCTTATTAGCTGCACAATATAAATTATGAAATTGTAAAAAATGAGTCAGTTTTTTCAGAGGTTAGTGCCCTAACAACTAATACAAGGGCCGGGTTTCAAGATAAACATTTATGTAATTAGCAGATTTGTGTGGTTCCTATATAATACGGAAATCCCATTTTCCTTGTGATTTGTCCCTCGATATTTATTTATTTATAGCCTGGATAAATAACGAATGTTGGAAGCTCATTTATTGGTCATTGGATTTCCTGTGCCCGTTTCACGGGTATATTGCTAACAGTAAAACCACGAACTATTTTCTAGATATATAGCCCCTTCATGAGGACGCAATCCGAATAAATTGGGCTTTTAGTGGCACTCCTTATATCATGTGTGTGTGTAACATAGACTGTACGATACCTCTACTTCACACGATTATAGAAATAATGCCCTGCGGCCATGTTTAATAACGATTTTCTTTTTTAACCCTTTCTGTAAAATTTAATATATAACAGTAAATACATTTATTATTAGGTTGTCCCGAGCAAATCCCCCGCTCTTTAATTACAAGTTTATACAAGTTTGTAAGATTTTGTGCGCGTGATACTACTTAGTGCATTGTATAGTATAGTTAATTTATTACTAACAATAAGTGCCGCACGCATCGCCACGTTATCGGTCAATGTGAAGATTTAGTTTTTTTTATCTTATGACCAACGGCTCGTCATCAAGTTTTTTGTTTACTCTGGGACATTTCGCAACTGACGCCCATTAACAACTGCACAAAGTGACAGGAAATAACTGGCTCGATGATTCTGCGGTTCACACTTGGTATTTAAAATTCAACGAAAAAAATAATGACGTTCAAAATCATCTTGGTGGGGCCCTACTAGTCATCAAACTGAAAAAACGAATTGAAGCACTGGCAGCGGGGTATTGATACATAAGGGTAATGACGCTTATAAATAATCAACACTCAATTAAGTACCATAATAACTAAATCTTTTTGAAATTCTTTTATGTCGGGGGATTTGCTCCGGACAACCTAATAATTACTCTCATCTCATCACTAAAATATATTGTTAATTAATTCCTCCTCAATTAGGTTTTGTTCAGATGATGTAAACCCAGGCATCGCGGTTTACTGATGGACTTGATGCCTTAGCGATGTCATCTCCAGCGTCTTCCTGACAAGGTCAGCCAGTCAAGCCAGTCAGCTATCCCCTGCACGGGTAGCATGAGGCGTAGACAAAGCTGTTTGTCGCGCCAAACGCGAGAAAACGGCTCTGCTGTCTCTTTCATTAGCTTAGTGTTAGAACGGAACAAATGCTTTTAAAACTCGCGTCGCGCGAGTTAACATCGCTGATAGATAACGTGCCGTCGTCTGCCTGCTGCACTTGATGCAACGACGACGCGACGGCGCCGGAGGCGCCGAGCTACTTGTCTGTATACCTGACTGTTTTTTGGATCTTTAGATAGAATACGAATATTGCCAGACCTCCGAGCGTACATTCTGCACTCACTACCCAACCGACCGTCTTAGAATTAAGACCTACAATGTAGCCATTTTAATGTAATAATATTTTATACAAATAAATACCATAACTACCACAATGACTGGACTTCATCAATTAATTACTGGCGCCCAACGTGGGGCATTGTCACGACACCACGTGCTCTTTCATCGCTAAGTACACTGCTGACCAGGAACGAGCCAAGAGTCAAATCTCCAAACTCACAAACTGGTACCCGGCACCTACAACGGCATGAAGATGTGGCTCGGCGGCTTTCAAGCCCTTGGACAATGGACCCCGAACAAACTTCACAACCTTTACCACCAAGATGTTCTGCGACCGGATGGGACTGCCTCACTGACAATGTCATACTTCAAGCATTACTGCGGCCGGACGAGACTGCCCCACTGGCAGTGTAATTCAAGAACCAATGCGACCGCACGACGCCGCACCCCTGGCTTGTGCAGTAACCACGAAGAAAGTGCTGAATCCGAAGAAAATCACGCGGCCATCAGAGACATTGAAATCGTCGGTCATCGGCCAAATGAATCCTGCAGTGCACATATGTACATTTGTAAGTACTGCATATTATCCGTTTAAAGTTTCCTTTGATCACAATGTTCCCCAGTTCCTTATTTTAAAAATTTAATTTGATATACATTAAATAAATAAACATAATAATTTTGCATAAATTCACACTTAGGTGTAGGATGAACGATGGTTCATCTATGTTTATAAACCTTATGGGTTTCTATTTCCACATTGCAAATGGTACTTGGGTAGTCATATCATTTGTCTTTCAATCTTAAAAATAAAACCTAAAAATAAGAATCAATAGAACAAATAACTTAAATAATAAAAAATAAACAATTTTAAGGAATAAAATTGAGTTAATAAATCAACTGAACTTATAAAACTAAAATGAATCGGTTTGTTCGCATAAAAATAAAGTAAAGTAAGTTTAAAGAAATAAACAATATATTATCAGCATCTTCATAGCATATAGTTCAATTTGAACTAAATATTGTAATATTCATAACTTCATAGAAGTTTAAAGTACAGTATGATATAGAAAAGAGAAACGTGTAACAGGTTGTCTAAACTTTTACAGAAAATAAGTCAGAGTAAAAAGTATTTATGTCTTCACAGAAAATAACAAAATTTAACGAATATAATAATAAGTTTTATAATTTCAAAAGATAACTTCAAAAAATATGAAGTGAGTGTTAAATTATTTTAAATACATTTCATATCAATTTCCCTAAATATAACTCTTTCTTAATTTAAATAATTCATTGCCTGAAATAATAAGTAGTAATACTTTCGCTTCTATGTTCTTTGTTCGTCTTTATCCGAAGAGACATTGGATTTTATTTTTGGGCTAAAAACATAAAAAATAAATGGTTTACTTTTAAAAGTTTTCTAGAGATTTTTAAGTTATAAGAAATTATTAACAGATAAATAATTAATCAATAATCACTTCAAAACATAAATAAAAATCTGAAAGTGAAGCAAAAATTGATAAACCTCTTAGTAGTTAAAATAAATTTAAAGAAATGCTGCGATTGATTGACATTGATAGAGAATTAATAATATATAAAAAAAAACAAAAACAAAATTAAAATAAAGACTTACGTTATAAAAGGTAAATGTTAGGCTTATAAGAAGAAAAAAAGATACATAGATATGTCGTCTTAAAATAAGTACGATTAATCTACCATAAGGAGTAGAGTTAAAAAAAAAGAAGATTGAATATTTATTTTAAATAAAATCGCCTAGCATATGGACTAGAGCCTAAAATGATTAAAAAGAAAATATAATTGAAATTAAAATTAAATAATGAATGATAAAATATTAATAAGTTGGATGGAATAACGTAATCTAGTAACATCGTTATGCAAAACGACACCCCATGTGTAGGGTTTGTCAAAAACTGCACCCTAAAGTTACTTGTAGGTATATTATAGAAATATAAATGTTAGATAGGTACTAATGTCACTATTTCTCATCAAAAACGACTCCTCATAATTGTAAGGATTGTCAAATATTGGGAAATCTTGATCAACCTAGGCATTTGATAATTTTAATTTAACTATAAAGAAAAAAAGGACTAGGTAAAACATAAAGGATGTTATTACTTATTAGTATGATTATGTTATAGATGTGTAGACTTAAAGTTTATTAGGAACACCTAATTGTCATTATTCGCTTACCAAACGACACCCCATATGTAGGGTTTGTCAAAAAAAAGGGAATCTTGACAGAGGCACCTAATTACCTAGCTCTAAATAGTAGGTTTAGTAATGTTAGTGGTAATTTTTTTATTAGAGTAGCTATTGTCATTGTTCGCTTACCAAAATACCCCATGTGTAGGGTTTGTCAAAAAAAGGGAATCTTGACGTAGCACTTAATTAGCTCTAATTGTTAGGTATGAGTACGTAACATCAGCATAAAGGGGACTGTCTAAAATAAAATAATTTTAGCACAGCTATATTTCAGTAATTACTCGCAAAATATGTTACATGTTGCAGTTTAACATTATATTATAATAAAAACACGGATAAACATATATATTAAAAATAAAACAAATCGAATACATAAATAGAAAAAAAGGGATGAAAGGAACGATATTCCTGGCTTTTTAATTTAGAAACTTAATCAGAACAGAATAAATCAAATCCAAAAATCTTTCATTCCTTTACGTAGGTATAATTCTAAGTAGTGTCTAATGGTATCCATCCGAACTTTATAGTGTTTTATATATTGAAACAAAATACATTCTGGTATTTTATTATGATAGCGTACAAACTGCCTCACAAATAAATTATTCACTCGTGAAAGGAATGTAAAAATTATAATTATTGACTTCTCATTCAGTATAATTAAAATAATGTTCAATTAAAATCAACCAATATTGTTTAAATGTTGGTATACAGATATAAATTACGTAAGATACTTTATTTTATGTTACCAATCTCATATTTACGTTACAAAGGTAATATGTAATAGATAAAATATCAAAGAAAATCAAGAGTAGCAAGATTGTCAAAAATAGAGGTAAAATAAAAATGTCAAATATTAAAATATCTCTTATAAAAGTTGTGTAAAAATATCACTAAATAGAATAGAATACATGTGAGAAATAAGATGTCGGAATTATAAAATTTTGTTATTTAAAAAATATATATAATAAGAAATATTTAAAAAAATTCAAATAACAACAACAAATAAGTCATCCATTAAAAAACGATTATAAAATTAATAACAATAAATCAGAATAGAAATTCTTAACTCAATAAAACATGGTTGTAACGAGTATAGTTTGTATTACTCGTAAACCCACGAGTATTAAACTTGAATACCTATTCACAGTTTAGATAGTTAACCTTTCTTTCCTATATATTTTCCGATCCTACCTATCCTGTTTATTAAAGACGGATATTTGGCAGTTACTTAAGTATAATGATATCAAGAAAAATTTATCTTAAAGAAATTCCTACAACCTGACACTGCAGATATCGATTGAAGAAGAAACTGATAAGAATATAAACTGGAAGATGTCTGCAGAAAATACAAGTGACAATAATTCTGAATAACAGCAAGAAAGACCGCACAACATACATACATATGTCAACGCTAACTTGACATATTGAAAACAAACCTTGCAGGACTGTTTTCAATTCCGGGCGTGGAGAGTTAACATCGCTGATAGATAACGTGCCGTCGTCTGCCTGCTGCACTTGATGCAACGACGACGCGACGGCGCCGGAGGCGCCGAGCTACTTGTCTGTATACCTGACTGTTTTTTGGATCTTTAGATAGAATACGAATATTGCCAGACCTCCGAGCGTACATTCTGCACTCACTACCCAACCGACCGTCTTAGAATTAAGACCTACAATGTAGCCATTTTAATGTAATAATATTTTATACAAATAAATACCATAACTACCACAATGACTGGACTTCATCAATTAATTACTCGCGCGAGATATGTCGCCATGCTACCGGTGCTGGTCTATTTTGGTCCTGGTCCTTCCACATTTCCAAACACGTTGGTAAATTAACTAATTAACCATCAGAATCCATCCATTAATCCATCCATCAGAATTAATAAAATCATCAGAATAAAACTCTAGCTTGATAGAATCAATCATCAAGCTTCGTCACACATATACCTATAGATACTTTATATAAGTAACGAGCTCAAACGAGATCAAAAACTACTCAAATAGTTCCCCCAGCTCCCATTCTATTAAAATACCCAAAATACTAACAGCATTCCCTCTTTAATTCACATTGGATATTTTTCGTAGTAGAGAAGTATGTGCTAGATCGAGGATTGAGTAATAAATGTGTTACAACTGTGAGTGTGACCCAGTCGTCGAAACTTGTTGACCCACAAGTTGGGTACAGGCTAGTTACCCATGAGATGGTACCAGTTACTCAGTTTGCATCAAGCGTTACTTACGTAAATTCAGTCGCACTTCAGACTTGACGTTCAGGCGGGATGGCGACGGGATTTCACAAAGTTATCCCTCTCATTCACTGGATCCATGAATATTTAGGAGCCATGTTACGGTTAAAGTCTGAATTTGTTCACTAGAAAATACCATTTTTAATGAACGTGATACTGGTGAAGTTGATGCCAAAATACTATCGAGATTTGAAAATCTGCAACTACAAACTTTATTTTTTATTTATGATTTGGGAGCCTTCGACTCCAATCTCACATGAATATTAAATATCAGCGTTTTGGTCAAAAAACAAGTTAATTATTCTTTCATTAAAGTAGATAGGTAGAGTTTGGCCAACAAAAATCGTAACCTGGAATTTTATTAAAAGTTTTTACATAGCAACATAAAGAAGTTGTCAGAGGCTGTCACCGTTGAATGTTAGTATGACTTTTACTATTGATACTTGTTGGCTGAATATTCATATTTATTATCTATTGTATTGTTGAGCGTAAGAAATGATATTATGATATTATTTGTAATGGCCATTCGTAAATGATAGATTTTATGGTAATTTCAGATTTTTCAGTGCAGAAATAAACTGCAGATTATAAAAATCAGTTTATGAAGTAGATTGTTTTTTTGTTTATATCGTAGATAAACAAGATGTACAAGGAACCAATAAAGTTGTAAATTAAGCTAATTGTAAATTGTAATTTCAGCTAGTATAAATATATTATAATAAAGATTTATCACACAAGTATTAAATATATTTTTATCCTGCTATAGGTTGGTGATACCACATGAAATTATTTTTTAATCTGCCGCGCTCTCTCAGGTTAGGCTTTCGTTTGCCAGACTCTATGAAAGTTCATTTGTTAAATTAATATTATAATTTAATTTAAATGATATAAATAATAAATTACTTCTCGCCATTACTATGGTAAGAAAATATATTGACAGCAACTATAGATATAATCATTATGATAATAACTTTTCTTTTTCGGATATAAGATACGTCACCTATACAGGGTGTTACAAACTCCCCCTAATGAATTAAGGGTGTTAAAGTGTGTCATGTAAGCAGTCCACTGTAATATGTTTTTTAACAAAATGTTAATAAAAAAAATTGTCAAAATAATTATTTTTAATCATAAATAAGATTATCGACTATGTAGAACCACAGCACTATTGTATTCATCTGTCAGTTACTGATAGGAGTACAGATAGCCGCGCTATGATAAGCTGCGTTCATATGCCGCTGCGCTATGATTGGCGCGTTTGCGCGCGGGGTCATTATCGCGATTATTTGAAGAAATTCGATAGACGATTTCTCCGAAACGTGAACTGATGCAGCAAAAAGAAAAAGTACCCAAAATTTAAAATGATACACAGTCCACGCCGTATCCACCATTAGGGGTAGTTTTGTAACACCCTGTATTCACACTTGAACAGTATCACACAGTGACCCGTACTCATTGAATGACCAAAAAACGGGTTTGCAAATAAACTATATTATACTGAGGGTTCTGGATAAAATCAAATGTTATTCATGAGAGCTAGGTATTAGAATAATTTTGGAAGGCACCTATACCTACTTCAGGCTGAAGTTTGGCCACTAGAAAAGGAAATTGCCTATTTGATAGCACGATTTGGTATGTTGCCTAATAATTTGTCGGTAAATGTTTAATTGAAAGTTTTCTGGTAGGGAAAGGAATTGTTAATTTGAGTTTCTTTTTACTGAATTTCAAGACAACATTACATAAAAAATAGAAAATATTTTTTCTTATTGTGTTTTTGTAAGAGCATTCACAAATGCTGAATATTTTATTAATCCAGCTTTAGCAAGACTTTGGCTTCTTGATCTGGCCATCGCCTCTGTTGTGGCTTATTTACCAAAGCATTATAAAAGTATTTTTTCCCCAAAAACTTTGCTAAAAGATTTATAAAATGAATTTAATTTTTCTAGAACCGTTGAACCCTAAAAGTACTAACGAAATATAATTTTCATGATAATTGACTTTTAAGGGACGTTGTGTCGACAACGACGATCAGGTGAGCTTGAAAATGGCACTTTTTTGCACAACAAAATACACATTAGCATTAAAAAAGAATGGTCGGCTGAAAATGAACCTGGAACCTTCATAAAGGTTTAACACTAATCCAGTTCGCTATATAAAACGTACCAGTAAAATTTGCGCTATAAATATAGTATATTCATTTAAATGAAACTTTGAGGTTCATAATTTACCGAAACAGAAAGATAACAGAACTAAGCACTTATTAACTAAATATATGAATCAGTGCGAGTGTGTTTGAAGGAAAGCTTGACTGAAGTTAAAAAAATCAAGTGCAAGTAAAATCCCCATGCAACTAGTCGCCTACTGTCACTTTTAATTATATGTCATAAAATACATACTGTTCTTTTATATTTTTAAAGGAGCAAAGCTATAAAATTTTTACTTTTTTATTAATTTAATTAACTTTTTAAACTAGTATTTTTTATGCGATAGGTGGCAAACGAGCAGACGGATCATTTAATGGTAAGCGATTAACGCCGCCCACAGACACCCGCAACACCAGAGGAGTCACAAGTGAATAGATATAAGTTATAACATAGTAGAATAAGTATAAATAATTAATTATGTAAAGTTGTGATGATATATGTAGTGTTTACATAGTATAGATGCAATGAAATAGCTAAATGTGCCCTTGTTATATAGTTACTAGGCTGTAATATGAAAAAAAACACAGTGTAGGAAACTATTGTTTTATTAAGTGAAAAAAAACTCCTCTCTGTGCCCCAGTTCTGACGGATGTGACCCACATCACTAAGCCAGGGGCACGACACCAGCTACGTAGCCGACATCTCGACTCTGGGTTCCCAAATCTACAGCTTAGGAGTAGCTCCACGACTGGTTAGGAATAATGTCTACCATCATATATTATACGTATTGTCTATGGTAATGTTATTGCTTGATTTCTGTGACTGTAGTCAAATTTTAAGAAACACAGATTCAGTTAGTCAGATTTCAGTAAAATATGTATAAATTGGTACAGTTTCATAGAAACATTGGATACTAAAGGGTTGCTTATTTTCTCCGAGTTACGTAACCTCTACGACCAATATTGAACAGTTGTATTCTACAATTTATTAAAGAATAATGAAAATTTCAAACGGTTAACATTGTTATTTATGTTTAAGTTTTCATAATGCCTGCGTAGTACTGGTTCTTACGGTACTATTTTATAAACTACCAATTTACAGGGCGATAAAAAAGTGCATTTGAAATTTTAAAGGGTTTAACAGCCTGTATATTTATATTTTATCGCTAAAATACAAACAGCTGTGAATTAATTAAATTATCTTGTAAGTACCCCTACATGTCTGTAATTGGATTATTCTTGCCTAATGAGGCGCCGTTCAATGCTTTTTTTCCAGACATCAAGCGATCTTCTTTCCCATTTCAGAAAAGGTTTCTCGAGCTACATTCGAATTTGGCTAACCATATAAATATCTAACTTGACTGACATTTCAATTTCACAGACTTCACAAACAGTTTTTATTTCATTATTACATTTAAAGTCTTCTAACAAATTAATAAATGAAATTGAAATTGAAAATAATGGTATTTATTCAGGGTAACAAACACAACACCTAATTGCAAAGGAAAGTACAATACTTATAAGCCAAAAAAGCAAATAAATATAGGCGCAGTGTAGTGACAAAAAAAGGCCCACTAAGCTTTATAATAAAAAAATAATTCAAAATGTACCTCCTTAAAATTATATTGGACTCAAAACCATCAATAAAAGTTTACTATTGAAACGATTTTACTCCCAACAACTCATCACTGATATAATAATTATATTTTATTTTCTTTATGTATTTTACACGAACGTGTTCCGGGCCGAGATCTAAACAGAGACTGTCGATGATTAAATTGTTTCCTGTTCCAATATACGAAAACGATATTTAAATAAACATTTAATGTTAACCTGATCAAGTTTCTACACTGTCTCAAAATGAATAGACTGTAACAGATAGCATACCAAAAATGCTGAGCACAATTAAAAAAGTTCCTTTTAAGGAAGAATTTCGATTAAAAGTCCATATGTAAATTAAATAATCCATCCTACACTTAGTACAAAGTAACTAGATTAAGGCGGCTACGCGTGATTTGAAACTCGATTGAAAGCTGCTGACTCGCCCTCTTTTGATTAACTTTTGATAGATAACTTTTTGATTTGAGAGCGCTGGTACTAGCTACGGTTTGTAGATAGAAAGGCCAGCGGAAAATAGAGAGGTTCTATTTATTATCGATCCTGAAAAGATTTACTTCACTTCTTTTGTCTTCAAAGGCCAAGTATATTTAAAACTAGGTAGATAAGTCTTGTCCTCTGTGCGTTTCTAAGCCGATTCCTATTAATCAGATCGTGATGCTGATGAAACTTTGGTAGGGTGTTCTGAGGACGTGCGAGAGGGTTTCCGGTCCAAAAGCTAGATAGACCTCAGGCATGCCTCATCCTAAGTTAGACAGAGCAAGCAACATAATATTCCAAAATAAATACAATTCTTATTGTAAGTCAAAATTAAACATGTTGTCTAAAGTTATTATTCCCAGCTCTAAACCACAAGACTATTTATGTTTGCATTCTGCATCTAAACCTGGATAGGAACAGATGTTAGGATACAGATAACTAACAATAAGTCAATAGGCTAAATGTAAACTCTGCCCTCATAAGAAATAAGGCCGCAAAATATATGGAGTTTCCGTGTACTTAGCGGCCTTCTTTCAAATCAAATACTCTTTATTGTCATACAAGAAACATACAAACATATAATAACACAATAACAAGAAACAAATCGACAATCAATCCTTCTTTCTTCTGTATTATGAAGCGTATATAAGATCCATCGAGTGAAACTGAGTATTAGAAATATATATTTTTTTACATACCTTGCCTATTTTGGGATCTGACACCAAAACATTACAGTGGTATCTACTCTATGTATAAACAAAAAAATTCAAAAAAATTCTGTAGTTAAAAAAAGAGAAATTCAAAAGACACTATATTGCTATTTGGCAGACAAAATTCTTGTCTCTAATCTTTAGTAACTTTTCCGCTAAGACTAAAAAGTCTTTATCGATTTTCCCAAACTAAAAGACTGCTCCTACTTTTAAATATAATTCGTCTGAAAGAGATAAATCCGCCATTGCGTATTTTTACTGTTACTTTTAAGTTTTTTATATTCATTTCTTTTTGCAATAAAGAGTTTACCAACAAACAAACAAAAACAACGAAAATCAATGACAAAACTAAATAAGTTTTATTTCGGCGCTCCGAGATGAGCGAGATGCAAGCAAATAACTCTCACAGTTCAGTTCAGTTCAGTTCAGTTCCGTGTACTTAGTGGCCTTCTTTCTTCTTTATTATGAAGTGTATATAAGATCCATCGAGTGAAACTGAGTATTAGAAATGTATTTTTTTTTACATACCTTGCCTATTTTGGGACCTGACACCAAAACAACGAAAATCAATGACAAAACTAAATAAGTTTTATTTCGGCGCTCCGAGATGAGCGAGATGCAAGCAAATAACTCTCACACTAGAAAAAGTCTTTGAAAGAACTACTACGAGTAAATGCAAGTTTGTATTCAAAACTTTAAAACCTACAGACCAGATTAGCGCCAATTCTTTCTCTATGTATTTTTCTATATCAAGTCTTTATTTTAAAAAATCACCCCAACCCATTCAGTATACTGTGAAAGTCATGAACTTTCTAAACCAGCTATAAATAGGAACACCTTTTTTTTTAATTGCAAAGCAAATAGGTACCTCTGTACACTTCTAAGGTACTCATTCTATTTGCCTCCTAGTAAGGTATAATAGCTCAAAAATAATACCCTCGAATACTTTTTACTTTGTGTCTACCTACATGCTCGTGGGCGGATAGCCAATTTTTCGATGACGTCAACCAGACTGTGACGTAATTTGACCTTGAAGACGACTACCTGATATAGTTACGGTAGTGTAGTATCTAAGTAAGAATATCGTCTATTTAATTATCTGGATGACTTTTCAGATTACTTTAAGTTAACACAACAGTCACACCGATCCAAGTTTTGAACGTATCTGTAGTCAGTTAACCTGCCTTTTCGACGCGACTACGCAAACCGCACTGAGCCATGACCGCTTTTGCTTGACTGTTAGTGGCATTTATTTATCTCGATTTTAGTAATCATCCTGCAGCAAATAATTAACTTACAGTACCTATCTTTTACTTTTATAGGTATACGTATTTAGGTTCAAAACGCACTAAGTATCTAGAAGTATATTTCACCTAGTAGAGTAGCATCATTCCTAAATCCATCATTGTTAAAACTTAAACACGCAAGTAAACATCAGTTTACAAGCAGTGGTATAAACACAATTACAGTTCTGCAAGGCTATTTACAAAAAAAAAGCGACACTGAAATATAAACAAAAAAAAATGTCCTGCAGCTCTGGAGTTACAGAATTGCACTCCTGGATTCAAACCAACTCGTAATTGTGATAATATTTGTAATTATGTTCCTTCAAGCGAGAATTCTACCAATAAGCTAAGTCAGCACAGACTGCTAGATGCCTCTAGCTCGCTTCCCATAAGGTGAGTTCACAATGACACGCGACGTGACGCGACACGGTACGTAGACTGTCCTCATCCTACACTAAGTAAATTATGTTTGTTTTCGTGCTCTCGCTGAAATCAAATTACGACTTTTACTCGTGTCGTGACACTGATAAAGTTTCCCCGTGGAACCTATATCCAATTTTCATTTTTGGACTTCTCATACGAATTGATCAGCCATTTCACTAACTAATTATAATATTTAGGAAATTCAAATACTATTTGTTCAAAAAAGTATAGTTTGGGGAAGTTCAGGTTCAGAAGTGACAACGATGGTTATTTTTTTCAGGTACATACCCATTTTAGATAGACCACTGTATTCGATCCCTTACCAAAGGAATTAGTATGCATCGCGTAGGGTCTCTATATGAACACCCTTAATTAATAGTACTAAAATTGACTTACCCTGGTTAGTGTAACTATTACGTCATTTGCGCCTCAGTGCGTTGTGTTCTGGCCGTGGTTCGGTGGCGGATGTTGGCTAAAGCAATAGACTTTACTGAGAATACCGCCAACCACCTACGAAATAGAGCCACATACTTTGATTTCAAAAACGCTTATTATAAAAATTCTATAAATAAAATATGATCACATTATTTTTCGAAAAATTAAATTCTACACAGTACTGAGAGCTTTTTGCTTAGTTTATAAATAAATGACCACTACCCTCATGTTAATTTCCAAGGTTTAATTATAAATTATGAGAAATGAATTTTTGTGAGAGACCTTCAAAACGAAACTACTTTTGTGTATATCAAATACAAATAGTTTATTCAGAGTACATTTGATTTTGTTATTTTAAAGTTAACACTTACTTTACATCAGTAACGTAATAATAACGTATATGTATGTATAATTATAATATTTACCTAAAGAAATAATTATGTGCATCTACCGTCCTGAAAATGCTAGTGAAATTGTATAATAAACAGTTAAACACATCAAATTTAATAAACAAGAGTCGTAACAAACAGCTTTATGTTTCGCAGTCATAAAACAAGCTCTGTTGATTTGAAAATATAAATTTTTCAAATATTCAACAACTGAACAGCTATAAATGTCCCATTAATTATTTAGGCAGTAACTCAGAGACGAGGCAATGATTTACGTTTTGGAAAGATCGCAGTGCACACAGAGCGTGTTTGTGAAATTATTGTATTGTATTAGGTAATGTTCAGTTATAAGGAGGGGCTTATTTGGCCACGTGTGTTGAATGCATTTGAACTTTTTATACCTACAAATAGAGCAGCTGGTCGGTCAACTTTTTATGGAAATAAAAATAATGCTTTTTCCTCTGGGAATGATTTCAGATTCTGCAATGTATTGAAACCGCAAAACATGGCAGAATCTGAACTCTCAACCGCCGAAACGGCTCTAGTAGATATTTCAAGAGCATTTTATATTTTTACATATTTTATTATAAACTATTTTTTACCCACAACTCTTCGTCGGTTTTGTCTTTCTTTGATGTGCGACTCGTAAGCATTTTCTTTTCCCTCTGGAAGAGTACTTTTCCCTGGATATAAAGGATACTTTGTTTCCCGCCATTTATTTTACCTATACATCAAATTACACTTACAGCAAAATGAGTTAAGTAGTTTCAACGTAAAATGTATTAAAACGTTTTTCCAATCTCTAGGGAACTCTGGGTTTTTCTAGGGTAAAAGTAACTAGCTATCTTTACCTACAAAATATGGTATGTACCATATTTCAGCGTTTGTGGAAGATTTTTAACATGAAACAACGTAGCTTTTTGACGCTGCACAATTTTTTCGACCTCTTCAACCATGTCTATGAAAAGTCGTATATAAAAAAAAACTACCTCAATTAAATATATCCTATGTTAACCTGAGGATCAAGAGGAATCTAGCAACACCTCGACATTTAAAAAAAAAACCGTTTTAGCTACAGCCGGCAACTATGGAAAACGGGGACAATCAGTCAGGCATCTCCATTATTCTGAAAGAAGCTATCCCGTAGCCTAATTTTTCACAATTGGTATCATCTCATCAGATGTCAAGTGATGATGATGCCGAAGATGGAAGCGGGTTTACCAAGAATCCCTAACGCAATGCGGAACTGGCCATCTTACATTTTATATCTCCATGCCGGAACACATCAATGGTATTAATATTGATGTTTGGCGGCAAGACTTAGATAAGACGGTGGTAGAGCCAGGCGGGCTCAGAAAATGCCCTACCGCCAACCAAACCGAGTCCTATAAAATTGGACCCCGCCGGGAATCGAACCCGCGATCTTCTGGTATAAAGCTAGCGGACTAGCCACTAGACTACGGAGGCGGTTAGTTCGTTGAACGTTTCCGTATTCAAATTACGGTTGTGCTATGCCCACATACATAATTGTCAATTATCGATTCTAATCGGTGTCGGTTCAATAAATTGAATTCAAGGTGGAGGGTCGTAAGGTCGATATTACTAGTTTGCGGTTGAAGGCTGTAGGTGATGGATTTAGGTAGTAAGTAATTGAATATTCACATCTGCACGAATCGTCGGTCGCTTGCTCTACGTTCGCTGGTGGGTTGCTATAAACCGAAATTATTGTTTTATTTGTAGGTTAGATTTTATTGTAGCTATCTCTTCTTATAAATTACGGGCAGCGATTTAAAGATGGCAGGTAACTAAAGGTAAAAACAGGTCTGATAGAGTTACTCGATCATTTTCAGTCTATACATGTCCAGTTTTAGGAGCGATTGACAGATTTTTATAAAAAGTTTAAACGTCAAACATTTTACTTTTAAATTGTCACAATATGTCCCTCTTAATCTATAATATTGGGATTGTTTTCCAACCTTTTATATTTAAGCCTTTATTTTTCTTAATTACTTAATTAACCGTACCATGTCAAAGCCTAAGATTGAACATCTCATCTCAGCAGGCAACTCATTTTATAAGCTCACCTGATTCACAATTTCAAAACCTTTTACGACAGACCAGTACAGCAAGGTATAACATTTTTAAAGAATCTTCTTTATAATTTCAACAACTTTTAAACCAAAACTTGCATTTTGTGATTGTGTATCCCGTAACTTGATAAGCTGCCACGCGACCTCGGTATCGCGAAACTTTTAAGTGCTACTCTTTGTAACAAAATAAAATGATGCAAAAAGATTGTCATCCTTCTCAATATATTGAAACTACTTTCTACTGCTACAGGGTGGGCAAAAGTTGGCAAGATACCCGGACTAGGGCTTATTTCTGAGAGGTAATGAAAAGTTTATATAGCCTAATCTAATAATTTAAAAATAAAATATAAATTACGCCCTATACCACAAAGACTAGTCTTGCTATGATTTTAAAATCTACAATTCTTTGTTCCAATAAAAATATATTATCAAAAATAATGACTATATCAAATCGAATTTAGTCGCATTCAGTAAACCGGATGAATATGACTTGTTTTTGTCGTAGAATACTAAAAATTCACTTGGCCAATGGCTTAAAATCGATTAAAATTTTCGAAAAGTAATATAAGTTCAAAATTATATCACAGTAGTAAACATTTTTTTTCCAGGATATAATATGTTGAAAACTACTATTACATACTAAATGCTCTCAAGTTAAAGATGCGAGAAATAATAATTATTATTAATTAAACAATTGATTACTTAATTAATGACTAAAATTACAAATTGTATTATTGATTATATACAGGTGTTAAAAAAGTGCGTTTGAGATTTTAATGGGTTACTCACAATCAAGAAGAGAATATAGGAAAAATATTGAAAAAAATCTGATCTACACCATGTTTTCACTTTTCCATACAAATTCTTGATTCACTAGATATTCCGATTTAGTATGGGAATCTGAAAAAAATATTGAAGAGCGGATTTTTCAGCATTTTTCCTGTATTCTATACTTACTTGATTCTAAGTAATCCCTTAAAAATTCCAACGCACTTTTTTTAACATTCTGTATAATTTATTTTCCGGAAGGAGAATTCAAAATCGAATGTTTTGGCTCAGGATTCGATTGAATGTAAAATTTCGTATTATTTGTGAATTTTAAAATCTACGCACATCCTGTTAACACTCCATGCCTAGTGACACATCTTATTGTTAAGACCGAATAAATTTTTCATGTCCGAAGTAACAAAACTCTTCCCGCAACCGCATTTATGTAAGTAGGTGGATACGAAGAAGATTGCATAAGTTCGTCGTATTGTAAGTATGATAAATTCGCTTCGCTTTATTTGTGCTTACATAAATAAACGGCATTGTCACAAAGGGACAAGATAACAAAATTCAATTCGTGTTTGGTGAAATGCATGGTTACTATGTAATATAATCGTATGTATATCTGTCGTAGGGATATGATCAAATAATAACACGATATATGATTCCCTAAATTGATTTAGTGAAATGATAAACAAATATTCTGTAGTATTTAAAAGGTATTCGATACAACATATACACAAGTTACGAGGTAATACTGTCCTGCAAGCTTTATTACATTTTGAAATCATAATTGTGAATATTATTTAGGGCAATATGTACGAGTGCCCCACGATAATTAATTAATATAAGGTGTTAAAAAAATTGCTGGTATTATTTAAACTGGGGCTTCTACTCATAAAACTGAACAACTTTCCCAAAGGAACCCATAGTCAACTCGCAAAAAAAAAGTTGACTTCCCATACTAAATGGGCCGATCAGGTGACAGACTTGTTAGAAAAGTACATTTTTTTTGCGAATGACTATGGGTTCTTGGGAAAAGTTGTTCAGTGTCTCTTGTATAGAAGCCCTAGTTTAAATAATATCAGTTAATTTTTTAACACCTTATATCAAAATTATTATGATATGAAACTTTTTCTATTTAATATAATTATTTTAATAGAAATTGCTTTAAACAATAAGGCCGCCTAAATTGTATTATAATGTTACATTCTTTTGAATATTCACTTATATTTATTATGTTTTGTGCAATAAAATATATTTGAATTTGAATAATATTCAAAATCATTTGAAACTGCCCCAAAATAAGATTAACCTTACTGCTCTCTTGTGATTGTATCATTAAGGGTGATGTTTTTGACAGTTTCAGGCCTTCACATTAGAACATCAAACTTAAAGTCTGTTTTATAAGGCTATTTCAGTAGAAGTCAAATGGTAATCAAAATTGTTATCACGTTGTCTACGAGTTCATTATACATATTATAAAATATAACAATCGTGTCATTAATTCAGTTAATATAACAAAACACTTTGAAGTAAATCACAATTTAAATCTCGATATACACATCTCCGTAGAACAATGTTTGCGGTCTCGTACTGCATTCAAACTTATCACTTAACTCACACTGTTCTTATAGATGAGTAAATTATGTTAAAATAGCTAATAGCGTCTATCCCCTACGACAGCATAGCTAAAGGGAACACGAGAAAACGGAAACTGTACCACATGATAAAAATAACTAATAGCAAAGGCGTACTCACGTGTGGTTGGCAGAGGAGAGCCTCCGGTGCAGGCTGCGCAGCGACATGGCGTACCCCTAGCAGGGCGGCGAGCCGCTGCCCTTGCCGCGCGGCCGGCGCAGCGAGCGCGCGCCGAAGAACGCGCCCTCCTCGTTGCAGGACTGCGAGCGCTGCGAGGCCAGCATGCCTGCCGCGCGGCTCAGCGCGTGCAGCGGACGCACGCGCGCGCGCCTGCCCCACCCGCACCCACCCACCGCCTCAATCTTGCCGGCCGCGCGGCCCCAGGCACGACTCACGCGCGACGCCCGCCCGCGCGGCACCGCAGCATCGAGCGACACACCCGCTTGTTCCGACTCCAGCGCCGCGCGACACCTCGCCGCCACTTGTCTCCACTACGCACTAACCCTAACCTTACTAATCTATGCGTAGGTAAGTAATTGATACTATTGATTTGAAGGCGCTTCGTTGGTTTATTGTTTTGTTCAAATTTTCGTGTAGGTATTAATCAATTTATTAATTATCGATGTGCTGTCGCGCGTCTCTTCAGCTCGTATCTGAAACAAATAAGAATTCGTAATTAGACCAATGAATCGTTTTACGAGGCGAATGAGTCGGGGGAAATTGGGAGTGATCGAATCGCGCTGCCATTCAGTGGGTGAACGATAAATTTGTCTGAATAGAAATTGTCCCGTCAAATTCACCGAATTAATTAAATGTAAAGAGTAAACGAAAATTGTATATAAGAAAACCAGTTAAATAGGTATACATTTTTTGTTTTAACGTAATTAGTCGGAGTCGGTTTCGAAGTAAGTTTTAATGAAACGGTCAGCGATGTCGAGACCACTGCCACAGCTGAGTTAATCCTTTGAAAGCTTCTAATTTGCACACTTCGATGTAGGAAACAAGTGCTTGGCGAGCGGCCGGCGCGGGCGCGAGCCGCGAGTTTTTGCGCATTGTATTGTGTAGGGCTCAGAACTGGGTCAAGCCGAACTAAACTCAGCCAAATGTCAGTGAGAATGGCTCGAACAAGAACGCAAGACGACGGCGACGGCAGGCTAACACGACTTAGCTTAGAGAGGATTAATACAACGGTTAATTGCCTCTTGAATTAACTCCGTGCAATAGGACCGTCGAGGAGATACTTATACCTCCTAAAATACGGCTATCCAGATAACACATAAAGGGAATTGTATTACCACTCTCAGCGATGCCAGATAGAACCTGGCAACCGTTTCATACAACTACAAATTACAAGCACAATTTGTGTTCATTGCGTAGCCAGTTATTACTTATAATAGTGTTAGCTATATTTTGTTGTACTGTAAATAATCACTATAATTGTTGCTTAATATTATCAAAACATAATATAATTACAGTTAAAAATAATATAAAGAGTAAATCAAGTAATGTAAAACTTGAAGATCGACTGACGCACAGAGGGCGCCACAGGTCAAAGTAGGGAGAGCATTGCACGAGGGAAATGGTGGCGAGTGCGCGTCAGTCTATTTTTGAATTTTAAGTGAGACAGTTAATTGGAAATAGCGCTGTGCAGTATTCAATATTCAGTTACAAATATATTAAAAATGAGTGTATTTCTTGTGTCAAAGGAAGATTAAAGCCTATTTAAAAGTCATAATCCACGTGTTTTCTTCAGTTCAGAAGCGGGATTCGCTCACGTTTAAAGGTATGTGTTAGTTTTATTTGAAATAGTTTTTTTTTTCATGGCCTTATTCGCTTAGTTAAACCTACGAAATGTTTTATTAAATATGAAAATAATACTTGCAAAAAAAAAACTTGCAAAAGTTAGCATTCCACCAACAGACATACGTAAGTTGCAAACTAACACTCCTTTATCGCCTTAGATTGGATGTTTGGAAAATATGTATGTTTTGAATGTTAACGTTTATTTTAAGATCACTTTATTGGCGTATTCAATGAATAAATAATATCATGGTTCTTAAGTAAGACGTTCAAATAGGTGTTCAGAACACAAGTTCGTATAGAAACTGTTGCAATAATTTAGCGATGGAGATTTTTTTAAATTCTTTGGGGTATTCTCAACATTGTTATGCAACCACTCTATCGTAACGGCAACATTTTAAATTAGCCGTTTCCAAGATATGCAGTTGCTGTTTTATTAAAGTTACAACGAGTAGTTCATCTGAGGAGTGATCGTAGCTCTCTTGATATGGGAAGTGTTTATAGCTTCGCAATTTTCAAGTATTTCAATTTTAGGTAACCTTTACTAATACACACTCGTTTTCCCTTGCGAGGTACGTCGGGACCACACTGACGTTGCGGCGGAGCCTGCGCAAAAGAGACGGGTTTCCTGAGTGGCTGTAGAACAAGCCGCCACACCGCATCGTGCCGCTGAGAGTGCGACTGATGAGCGGCTACATCGCATCGAGTCGCTGGGAGCGTCGCTGTAGGATGAGCTGCTACATCGCACCGTGCCGCCACCGGGAGTGCGGCTGATGAGCTACTACCTCGCATCGAGTCGTAGCTCTCTTGGTATGGAAATTGTTTATAGCTTTCGCAGTTTTTAAGTATTTCAGTTTTACGTAACCTTTGCTAATACACATTCGTTTTCCCTTGGGAGGTACGTCGGGACCGCACTGACATTGCGGCAGAGCCTGCGCAATAGCGACGGGTTTCCTGCCTTCCTGGGAGCGTGGCTGTGGGACGAGCTGCTACATCGCACCGTGCCGCCAGGAGTGCGGCTGTAGGACGAGCTTCTACATCGCGCCGGGAGCGTGGCTGTAGGACGAGCTGCTACACCGCGGCAAATGCCGTGCCGCCAGAGACGTAGGCGAAATGTGAGAATTTTGCAGCTTAGAAGTATACTAAATTTTATTTCCAAATCCATTGATTTACCCGTAGTTTAATACAGTTAAGGCAAGCAGTGATAAGGTCTATAAACTCAGCCTTGATGTATACAATTTCACCACGATATTCAACATCCAAATATAAATTTAATTTATAGCAAATTAATCATACCTATACATAATGAGTAAGCTATTTTATTTAGGCACTGTATCAAAGATTCACCTGTACAGATAATTTTGTTTTTTATACGTCCTTTTGACATTTATATACACCTTTCACTGTCCAAGGTCTGCTGGAAGAAATTTATTGTGGAAATAACCTGTACCTTTTGTGTATTATTTCCTTATTGATGACTTTATTTACCTTCTTTCTGTGTGCAATGTTATTCAAATACAAAAACTGAATTTAAATTTTATAAGTTTGTTTGGGATCTAAGACGTTTAAAAAAAACCTAAAGATGTAGTCTGTGAAACTTTGCTCGATATAGTTTTGTATACAATAGACCAGACGAATAAAACTATGCCTTATTTTTACATCAGAGGTAGATAATTTCGACTGTTATCATTATAAATACGGATAACTTTTAGAAAAACAATGACGGTTTATAGTTCATTAGAGCTTCAATAGATTTTGCTTCTCTCAAAAAGAAGATAATCACAACGTGCAACCATGCACTCTTTTGTCAGCATTGCAGAATAACAATTGCATTGTTAACGTTAATTTGGTGTTTACCCCGCAATCTTTATTCTTAATTATTAAAATTATAATTTCAAAATACCCACCGATTCGACAGAGTAAAGTAAATACGTCATACCAGCTGTTGTAAGACATGTTGCTTGAGAGGCCTATGATATCGTATTTATTATACAATAAACGTAAAGTTCTTTTATAGCTATTGCCAGGTATAAGGGAAGGATAGCTCATTGATTTGATTTGAAGCGTTTTCTAGAAACTGTCCAAGTATAGGGGAGTAGTTCATTTTTGTGGAAGTTGTTTACTTTGCGATAATTTGTTTAATTTGATAGAAGTTGTTCGCTTTGATGGAAGTTGTTCACTTTGCTGGATGTTGTTCACTTGCAAGCATTTCTTCTCATTTACCCCTACATTTATTTACGTGCTTTCTTTGCTTATTCTCCTTTCGATTGATCAAAAGGTTAACTGGAAGAGATCTCTTTATGGGATAAGTCCGCCTTTGTATATGTTTTGTTACTTATGCCTATGTATTTTTGTCATATTCGTGCAATAAAGAGTTTACAAACAAACAAACAAAAACCGAAAGAAAAACAGTGTATTTGCCCACAAAGGACTCTTAATGTGTAGTAGACCATACTCTCATGGTGAAAATATAAATTTTATAAATGCTGGGTTTTTGTTTTGATGGTGATAAACGTATGGTATAGTTTCATATAGTTTTAAACAACATAATAGATATAGTTGCTCTAAATATCCAAATATTTGTCAGTTTGATAATTAAAAAAAAAAAAAGAAACTACCTACTTGCAAAATACATTATATTTACAATATTCATACGTATTTTGGTATGAATGTTGAATTAACGACTTATTACCATTTTAAAACTATATTAGTAAAAATATAATAACGGTTGACTGATAGAACAGGAACAAAAAAAGAAGAGACATAACATTTAAAAGTAAAGTTAAAAAAAATATACTCCTAATGCAGATCAATTTTTAAACAATACCTATCAATAAATTTGGCTTGGTGAAACGGTTGCTATATTTAAAGTAATCGATTACAAAAATCGGTTTTACAAATAAAGCAGTTCATATCCCCTTGAAAAAGGAAATAAAATAAAATCATTGTAATTTGTAAATGTTAATAAACATCTTAAAAGACAAAGCCCTTCATATTCCTTATTAGAAATTTGTAACACCTTTGTATGGGACTTCTCTAATTCGTTTCAATGGCAGCAGCATAGTCTGTTTAAATCTTGCCAGTGTGAAAGGGGCTGGAACCTGTCTGTCACTACGAAAATTAATGATGGACCTAGAAAATAATAAATGTAAATACAATTATTTTGAACTTAATTGTTCTCGTGTTATTTTTATTATTTTATGATTATGATGTTGTATATTTATTATAAGATCACGTTTTGAATTTAAAATGGGTTTATTAAGTACACAACAAAGGGCTTACCTTTATGTAGGTATATGAAAAAAATATACCAACAAAGATAAATAATTTGCACAACTTATGACAATAAAATGTTATCGAGTATTGTTAATAGTACATATATTTATCGATTCTCAGCCTCTTAGGCATAATTAGTGTGATACATAAATATGTAGTTAGTCGAATCTACGGGAAATATACGTTCGTGTTTATTGATGCCATTGTAGTGACTGGTAGATTCAAGCACGGGTACTACAGGATACAAAGTTGTTTTGTACGCCACATTTAGTATGTTAGTAGGTTTAAAGATATGATCGGTGGAAGAGTAATCATTCTAATCTTGTATATTTTGTGAGGTAAACTTCCACTTACTTGTGGGTCGACAGCTGACTGATATTTAAGTCAGTGACGTCGTCGCAGTGTTGTTAATGACCACAGTTATGTTTTTAATCACACCCCGGACATTTCATACAGATTTCGCGCCATTCTTTACTACATAGACATTCATGTCTGTACACATGTAAATATGTGCGTGATGAACTAGGGTTGAATCGAGATTCAATAATTAGGCCTCATTGTCTTTGGTTATTATATTGTGCTTTGGTTTGACAACCCCTTGACAAATGGTCACACATCGGTCACACAGGGGTTCTGAGGTAGCATTCAGAGATCGGCAGGGAGTGACCATATTGTATAATGTCCTTATACTGTGGTATTTAATATATAAAGAGGCTCCCTGAGATTTGAATGATATTTAAAACATAAGTACTTTAATGAATGAATGACAACACTTTATTGCACAACAAAACAGAAAAATAATAATTATACATAATTTTGGTTATTGTTAGATTCAAATGAAAAGAAAAACAAAAATTAATTGAAAAGAAAAAAAAACATTAACTATTAAAACTATTATGTTTTTATTAATAATGTTTCGTCAGAAAATTAAGTTATAGTAGCAAGTCGGTACCTATAATTTATCGTATAGGTATACTTAACTGATTTGGTGTATAACAGATCTGTTATATCGTGTGGCCCAACTTAACCGTGGTGTCACAAGGGATGTCTGTGGTATAGTATATCCGTCTTGATATGCTAAATTATCTAATTGGCAAAGCACTATGCAGAAAACTCATGCACTGTACAATTACTGTTTTTACTTTCCTAGTTTGGGGTCAGATGAGTGTGATTTGTTCTGGATAATATATTGATATTACATAAAAAGAAAACTCTTCGGGTAGAATCGTGATTATAATTAGAATTACCTCGGAAACCACTCGAGGATAATTCGTAGATAAAATCTTCAATTGTCTACACATATTTGATTTTAATATAGTCCTTTCGTAGTCAAATTGTAAACCATGGATTTTGAAGTTTCTTGATAATAAAATACGTTCATATGTTTATGTAAAATATAAGGGAAATATTTACTGTGAAACCTCGAATGCAACTCAATGTGTACAGTTGTTCAGATTAAAGAAAACAGGGTTAAGTAATGCAATATTATGTATTACCAACAGTTTATTTAGATGCTGTTTATATTAACGTATTACGCATTATTATGCAAAGCTCCTATCTCTTCGTTAATCCTTTTGTGACATTGTCCTTCACATATTAATTAGTCGTGAAGGAAGAGAAATGACACTTCCAATACTATTGTTGTTATTTAAAACTGTCTGAAAGAATCAAGGGTTTTAACCTGTCATTGTTTTATGTGATTAATCTTCAACTTGTTTTGAGTAAATATTTGATACCCACAATTTAAAGTTAATTCATTGGTTGTTAATAAGTGAAGTTTCTATTTCCGAAACCGATCGTATCTCCTACTCCAGTATCTAGTTATTATTTCCCTAAACCACTTTAGCAGAAAGTGTTATGCTTTAAGGCAACGGAAAAATAACTGGGTTGGTTCATAATGCATTAAAAGGTTAGCTATGTCTGACGAATTTGGTTGCTTTTGGTAATAATAATATTTCTTTACATAAACTACAACAAAAGAGTGTATAATTTCCACATAGACTCTAGCAAAGATTATTTGTTTTCTTGACTGAAATAAGGCACCACTTCCTAAGTGCTACCCAAGTTATCAAAATATTTAGTTGTCATTTTTATGTTCCTTTAATTGAGAATTCAATTAAAGTGAATAAAATATTAATAAGGAATACCTGAGTATATTGGAGGATTTAAAATGTATAAAGATAATGATCGGCAGAAGATACTGTTTAGAAACACAATATTTCAATGACAGTCGCCTGTTTTATTAGACCATAATATAAGAGAAGAGATTATCACATTCCCCTTAAAGTTATGAAATTTACTATTTAAAAAAAAAACATATGTTATTCGCTTTCTAGGCAAACGAGTTCAAAGTGTTAGGAACCTTGTTTAAGTTGGACGATGGACTATGTTAAATATCTATACATAATTAAAGA
The DNA here is from genome assembly GCA_958295455.1 of Coleophora deauratella. Classification (NCBI taxonomy): domain Eukaryota; kingdom Metazoa; phylum Arthropoda; class Insecta; order Lepidoptera; family Coleophoridae; genus Coleophora; species Coleophora deauratella. The sequence continues at coordinate 5,642,094 of OY282407.1, read as the reverse complement.
TCATGTAGTATATGACTTAAATTGAAGCTTTAATGTTACGGTATTCGGGATGAATGGGGCCTGTTACCGAATTGATGTTACGGTAATTAGGACGAGCGGGGCCTGTTGCCAAATTGATGTTACGGTATTCAGGACGAATGGTGCCTATTGCCAAATGGATGTTACGGTATTCAGGATAAACAGGTCCTGTTATCAATACGATGTTTTCCACTTTATCATTAACTTAGTTTTATTGAACTGTCAAACGATATAATATTGTTCTAAAATTGTTTTTTTTTTACAAATGTGATGTCATATTTTCGAAATTACTGCATGTTGTTCATGAACGTAAGATTGAAAATTAGTGTCAAGAGAGAAAATTATTTCGTGTAAATTGTATTTTAAGAGGAACATTTCTTGTTTTTTTTTTGATAGTGAAAAATACGGAATTATTTATTAAAATAATGAGAAGTAATTTAGTTATAAATGTTGTTATAAAATGAAAATATTATAATTAGGACACTTACTCAGTGTATAAGGTTTCTATGTATAGAATATGTTTGTAGTCTTTTTTTTTTACATAAAAAAATACGTACGAGGTCGTTCGTTGGAATCGGATGGCCGACTGTTAGCTATATTTTGTTGTACTGTAAATAATCACTATAATTGTTGCTTAATATTATCAAAACATAATATAATTACAGTTAAAAATAATATAAAGAGTAAATCAAGTAATGTAAAACTTGAAGATCGACTGACGCACAGAGGGCGCCACAGGTCAAAGTAGGGAGAGCATTGCACGAGGGAAATGGTGGCGAGTGCGCGTCAGTCTATTTTTGAATTTTAAGTGAGACAGTTAATTGGAAATAGCGCTGTGCAGTATTCAATATTCAGTTACAAATATATTAAAAATGAGTGTATTTCTTGTGTCAAAGGAAGATTAAAGCCTATTTAAAAGTCATAATCCACGTGTTTTCTTCAATAGAAACATTGCGTTTGGGGTCGTTTTGAAATGCCTGAAAAAAAAAATTCCTGTAGCTCCTACTCGTGAAACTGAACAACTTTCCCCGAGGAACCAATGCGCAATTCGTTAATAAATGTTAAACCTCCCATGCAAAGATTGTAAACCACTTCATCAATTAGTATGAAAAGACCAAAACTTATTTCGATTTAGGTATTGATACTTTGGGGAAATGTGTTAATTTCCATGTCTAGAACAGGATATTCTTTATTCGGCATTCCAGAAGGATCCTTACAGGGAATTTGTAAATTGTAGTTTCAAAGCTTTCTGGTTGATAAACAAGTTAAAGCAGTTGGTTTCGCAACGAAGGCGAGAAGTAACTCTAAGCGAGCTTTAGTTAAAGAAATTTCTACCTACAATATTTTCAAAACATTTTAATGTTGAAAACTGTTTAGAAGATTAGCGAGTTACCGAGGGTTTCCATTAAAACTTGACCCGCGCGACTCCACCCAATATTATTTCACCCAGCCTGCTGTTTTCGTAAATCATTTTTAGACTTCCATTACGAAATAACTGGACCGTTTCTACCTGCAGAATATAATATTATAACGTTTTTTTACAACTGATTCTATTGTCAAAACTTTAGAATCTTTCAAACTACGCTGAACCATCTTATTATGAAAAGTTGTTTTTTTTAAACAATTTCGTTTTTGTGGTTATACAATATATCATAAAATAAAGCATAATTAGAGTTTCATGACACTACAGTTCATTCATCTGTTACAAAAATACGTTTCCCTTAAAAAATGCCTTTTTTAATCACGAAAGTAAAACATATACAGGATGTAAGAGACAGGTTTCCGAAAACTTTAAGGGCTTGCTCATGAGACAAAACTGAACAACTTTCCACAAGAATTTTTTCAGGAAACGAAAAAAAAATCGCCTTCTCCATACAAAATTATAAACTTGATTGGACAGTTTGTATGGAGAAGCCGATATTTTTTTTCGTTTCCTGAAAAAAAATCTTGTGGAAAGTTGTTCAGTTTCGTCTACTAAGCAAGCCCTTAAAGTTTTCGGAAACCTGTCCCTTACACCCTGCATAGATAGAGATATTTAAATGAATTCGATATGAAATTGCGCAGTATAAAACGTTATTATATTAGATTTTAAAGAGGCGCAGACACAAATCATTTTGTGGGTAACAGAATTGATGCTAAATGTTGGTGACGAAGGTATTTTATTATTTTAAATTAGAGATTTCTGTAAATAATCCTTTTTAAGACCAAAGATTTTTTAAGAGTGAATATACGATATATTTATCTATAGAATTCAGTCTATTTCATTTGTTCCTTTCAAACTACATAATTCTAAACTTCAAATATAGTATGACAAAGGTGTTACTGGCAAGGATATCGTCATAATAATTTTCCAGCATGTAACAAATAAATACGTGTATATTTTACAAAAGCGGGAAGCGGTCGTAGCTCAGTGCGTCTTGCGTGGTCACGTTATCACGCAGTTTAACTGACTACAGACACGGTCATAACCTGGTTGTTAACATAACATAATAATCATAACATATTTTACAAAAAATAATAATAATAATACACAAATGTTTGAGTTTGTATGCATACGATACAGTTGGAAAATAAGCTAGAATAACAACGTTATGTATTTTTTTTTAATAATTTTCCTCTCCAAAAAAGTTCACAAGCGCTCATCAAAATAAACATTCCAATACGAATCGCCTTTGTGTACCGGGAATCATTTTCCACCCTTCCGCCCCAAATACGGCTGGCGAATGAAAATATAGAAAAATATTAAAAAGTGCTGTACCAAAATGACGTGGCCAATCTTATGAGACCTGCGGAAACAGATATGATTATTACCGGTTTACATATGAGCATGTATTTACGGTGCTAAGAAGGTTTGTTAAGAATTTCTAACTGTAGTATCTTTATGGCTACCTCAGCTTCTCATGAGCTACCAGTATATCATGAACTAAGTTGATAAACTAAGATTATAACAGAACTTTTATCATATTTCTAAATAATATTTCCATCAAAGAAATATTGCATCAAATACACTGACTGGCCAGATCTAATATCGCGGTAGAAGTTAAAATCGAGTCTGACGGGATGCCGCGGGTAATATCGTCAGCCGTACGGTGCCGTAGCCAGGGGCGGCACTGGAAAAATGGCGCAAGGTAAAATGTGACGCAGCAGGGGCAGAATTCAGAAATTAGCTCAATGAACCGACTTATACTGGGTGACTTTACCTATCAGTCATTGTAAAGACTTTACCTTATAAGGACTGGTTGCCATAAATATAGTGTGAACTTTCTCCGTGACTTAGGTTTAAATTAATACAAAATCTTTTATATCTAAGTATTTGTACGAAATATGTTTAGTTTCATGCGGTATTTTATTTTGCATTTCTACATAAACATTTTATACATTCTTTTCTTTACACCATATTATCGAATGTGTAATTTGTACTCCCAGCTATAGAGCATTTTACACTCCCTAGATCCAGCTCTGTCTGCGTGGCCGCTTCACCCGTTATTAAGTTAAACCGAACCCAATTTTATGATTCTCGAAACAAAATGGCGTTTCAGGATTCATCTAATCTGTGAGTAAAATCTTCAAGATCACGATATCGTTTTAAGAGAATCTGATTGTTTATTTGGCTTAGTAAGTGTGAGCCGAGTACTCGATAAGTTTTGTGAATACCTCTTTTTTATACAGAATGTCCCAGAATGGGTGAATCACATCCCAAGTAACATTTAGGCTGAAAAAAAATCCAATATACAGTTCTTTAACAGCTGACGACTGTATAGTCGATGGACAAGAGAGTACAAAAATGTCTCCAGCTGTATTAGAGCAAGATTTGGTAATCTTATACAGTCCAGCTGGTTAAGGGCTGTATACTGGCGAAATTATTACTTTTTGCTTTTAAAGAGCATTGGAAATTGCTTATAGACAGCATCTATTGTGAAAATATACCATAAGCAGAATTTGACGACCAGAGCTGCCTAACGACTGGATAGAGCTCTTAGTTTACACTCTTTCACAGCTCCATTCTGTTTAACAGCATTGATTTTTTCTGTTTGCTGGATATTGGTGTAAACTTACTCTGTTGTAAAGCCATCATATATGGCTTGATAACAGCTGATTAATGGTCATTTCGGAAACCCCTATACAGCCAGGGTCTTTACTACGGGGTAGAAACACTCCTTCGGCTGCGTAAGAGTTTAATCGTACTCTTTTTTTTTAAATCCAACACTATGAGTGTAGGTTTAACCTATAGTTCAGCCGTTAGTGCTCTTATGGCATCACAGGAGAAGATAATTCTTCCGAAAGTGTTTCCAAAGGGTTAAACAGGTTATTCATTTTTGACTGACTCGGTGGCTAAGTGGTTAGCGATCCTGACCTCTTATCCGAGAGTCGTGGGTTCGATCCCCACACAGGGCAAACTTTTCTGTGATGAGCAGAATTGTTTGCTCTGAGTCTGGGTGTATTATATCTATATGTATATGTATGTATTTAAAAAAATATAATTGTGTATGTATATCAGTCTCTGGTTCCCAAGATACAGGGAATCCTAGTTTGGGGCCAGATGACCATGTGTGATTTGTCCCAGATATTATTATTATTATTATTATTATTATTATTATTATTTATCCGCCATATTGTGAACGGTGTACACGGGTTATATGGACTTGGTTTTCGCTTCTAAGCAGCCGCTGGAATAAATAAATTCCGATATACAGAAACGACTACTCTTTAAGCTGTCATGCATTCTAAAATTTTGCCATAATTCAGCAAACAGCTTCCTATTAGAATTTTTGAAGAGCCACGGCTGTTTAAGTTAGAACGCCATTAAAAACTAACCTATGAATTTATACACCAAATATTTTTGTCGTTAACTTAGTAAATTTCGAAGACATATGCAATAGAATTAGTAAATTGTCAATAGAAAAGCATATTTGAATGTCAGAATCGATTTTAGGTTGATTTGTAACGACTGGTAGTACTCTGAATTTTCCAACATTATTTAATTTTTGACCATTATGTATTTATTTCAAGGGCGCGTGAGTTTTTTGTTAATAATACATATACACTTTCACGGAGAAGTAGAAGCCGCAAGCAAAATAACAACAGATAAATTGAAAATGAATACTTACCGATATGTACCACAAAATTCACTTCACAAAATGGGATGTCTGGTGCGCTGCAGAGTTCACACAAAACTATCATTATGGAGTAACAAAAACTTTGAACGATAATTTAAATTCCTTTAGTCAACCTTAGGCTCCGTGTAAGAATACAAATCTCTTATTTGGAGAACTATCGCTGTATAATGGTGTCTAATTACGCCTTAAGCCAGCCTTAGTACTGCGATAGTACAGCCGTTAACCAGCTGTTTGTACACACGACGGCTGTCTAATTTGGGGCCCCTTTTGGAATTAGAAGGTCTGTGTAGCCCGCTACACAGCCTTTATACAGCGATCTAATACAGCGTTAAGTGTAAAATTATTTTATACTACAGCCTTTATACAGTTCGAAATGCTACTTGCTATGGTAGATAGCTTGTCTAACGTCCCACCAGATAGGCTAAAACTAATTTTAAAAAACACCGGCCAAATGCGAGTTGGACTCGCGCACCGAGGGTTCCGTATAAATTCATAATCACACATGTCTCTACTTACTAGATCTCGTTTAAACCAATCTTCGGTGGAAGTTTGCATGGTAATGTACATTATATATTTTTTGTAGTTTTATCATTTTCTTATTTTAGAAGTTACAGGGGGGGGGACACATTTTACCACTTTGGAAGTGTCTCTCGCGCCAATTTTTGGTTTAGAAAAAACTGATATTAGAAACCTCAATATCATTTTTGAAGACCTATCCATATCCATCCACACGTATAGGTTTGATGAAAAAAAAAATTTTGAGTTTCAGTTCTAAGTATGGGGAACCCCCAAAATTTATTGATTTTTTTCTATTTTTGTGTGAAAATCTTAATGCGGTTCACAGAATACATCTACTTACCAAGTTTCTACAGTATAGTTCTTATAGTTTCGTAAAAAAGTGGCTGTGACATACGGTCGGACAGACAGACAGACAGACATGACGAATCCATAAGGGTTCCGTTTTTTGCCATTTGGCTACGGAACCCTAAAAATGTTAGTGCGTTCGACTACTTTTAATCGACTTTAATTTGATTTCATCTGACAATGACACTTGAGTGTTAGCATGATATAAATAAGTTACCAATCTCACGTTATTTTTTAATACATTGTAGTTCTATAGAAACACAATGGTCTGTGAAAATATATATATTTTTTGTATTCTGCTATAGTCAAAATTCGACACATGAAACTGAACAATTTGTATATTTTTTTTATTGTATTATATGGGATAACATTTCATCCTATTTATTAATAATATACAGATATTAGGATTTAGGATATATAGTTACCCAAAATTTACGTTGTAGTCATCTTTATGTTAATTTAATAAAGAAAACTATTACATATTTAATCAGGTAAACGCTGAATGAAAATGTCTGCAAACTCGGAAAACGTTATAAGCGTTTGAGTCGTGAATACGTGATAACATTCGTGATACATGTTTATTCACAATTACCTAGATAATGTAAAATGTAGCTTCATTACATTACGTTTACTTATCTACTTAATTTAATCAATTTATATAAATAAGTAGCTCTTTCAAGATTTTCGCATTCAAGATTACAAAGATTACTCGTATCACAAAGGACATTTACTGAATGAAATAAGTAACCCAGTCATATTATATGTACTTTAGAAAATGTCATCAAATTATCATAGTCTGAAGTCTTACTATTAATATTTACTACTACTAATATTGGTTGATTCGGGTCTCTACTGTATCGATATTTTTTTGTAACGAATTGAACTTTTATTGTTTTTGCATCATATGCAAAAAAAAATGACAAAAAATGCGCAAAATGTATAACAGCTACAGCATAATGTTCATTGGATGTCTTGAGTAATTTGACTCAGAAGATTTATTTATTTAAAATTTTAAACAACCTTAAACTTAAAAGTTTAAATACCGTTATATATCCTAACAGTATTACTACATATAAGCAGTTCTGACGCAATCATACTTAGCAAAAAAGCTTACCTAACCTAACCGTACCCTTATACTAAAAACTCCTCAAATTAGCGTCACGAAAATTTCAATTAGGTACCATTATGTTCGCCGCCTACATGCTTACAAAATGCCTACAGCGACCATCGTGCACCTGTAAAACAAAATTGAATTTCCCGTACAAGCACCATTGCAGTATCTTGGTTCACAATCCGCCGTAAAACGTGTACAAACACTGAATGCAAAGCAATTTCTCCGAGTGTAGGAGGAGGTGAGGCGAATTCCGCAAATAGTGCTCACACCTCTGAACCGAGATCTCGGTGCTGCTTATTTAGGACCAGAGCAGCGCGAATAGAATTATCAACAAATCGATAAGGTCTCACTCGTCTCCTTTTAAAACGTTAAAGTTGTATATGTTACTGATAATCCCTGACCCTGCGTAGACTTAAAAACAAGGAAGAAGAATAAAAGATTTGCTTGCTCTTTAGCACTATTTCGGATAATGCATATTATAGCAATATGTTTGTAGTATAGCAAAGTTTAGGGTGTTTGTAGCATAGCGTATAAACGGCTAAAAAAAGTGGGCGATAAATCAAAGAAAGAGATACATTTTAGAAGCGTTTGAAAATTGGCGTTTCATTGAAGGAAACAAACATTGCAGATAGAGTGATTGCATGAAAACGGGAAATAGAAAGACGGAGAATAAGTTATACATATCATGGAAAATGTTATGAAGAAAGTTGACTCGATGTCTACGACACCAAAAGTCAAAAAAATAACGTTATAGAATGATGTTAGTTAATCAGATAGAGAAATCTATCTGTACAAAATGTAATAGAGAAATCTCTGCTCAACTTTAATGATTTGTATATTTCATTACTCCCCGGTGGTTGAAGTAATTACGACTAAAAAATCCCATAAGATGTAAGGAAATGAGTTCTGCTGATATAGGTTAACACTGAGAAAAACTGTTTCGAAAATTTTAAATTCAAGATGTTACAGTATCTCGAATCTTCCCGGAGAAACGATTTAGATACCTAAATGATTTTTTGAGTACAAAGACAAGTAAAAAGATTTATTTAAAACACCTAAAATCGAAACCTCAGACTTAAAAATGATACATCGTCCCTCGTACGACTTACTCTCCTATCTCAGATTTTTGATGATTTGAGTTTGGACTTTTTCTAATTGAAATACGGTTGTTTATAAAAACTTGAGAAAAATGAGATAGGAGAGTTAGTCGTGCGAGGGAAGATATTTGATCGAAGCTAAAAATACTTTTATTTTATTATAAAACATTAATCATAACCCTTTTGAGTAGGAAAGCGGACCCTGGATCCAGCCGGAATAACGCTAAGTAGAAGAAGAAGAAGAAGAACCCTCCTTTTTGCTTCGCCGTAGTCGGGTCAAAATATACTTTTATCGGAACCCGCATTTACTAATTTTAGTTAAAAAATATATTGTTAACAAATCCAGAGTATAAATTATTTAATCATTAACAAAATAAAATATCAACACAAACTTCGGAACTTCCGAACATATCCAAGAAACCATAATTATGACTGTCACCATAGCATCAGTGGTCTAACACTTCTCGGCGTGAGTTCTAAGTGAATTTGAGCCGGAGTGTGTCAGCGTCAGGGCTGGTCATTAATCATGCCTCGGAGATCCATCATCGGCCCTTATTTCCCCCCAATTTGTACCTTGGTCCCTCCTGACTGGGAACTTGCTTTAAACTGTTGACTACTGAAGGCTCATTACCTCATGAGATGAGTAATGATATAAACTAGCTAGGTTTAAAAGGTTTTAAGTATTTTCAATTGACAACATAAACATTTTTTGAGCGCCAAATTTTTACATGTTTCACGAAGAAAAACCAATAATAGAACACTCACATATTTGTTTTTCTATTTAAAATAAATAATTACATATTTCTCGAAAAAAAAATATTTTTCTGCGTTAGACATTTAAACGGCTGCTCTGAAAACGTAAGGCATACCTATGCCAACCGAGGGACAACCTATTTTTTTTTTTTTGTTAAAAGTTGATCCTAACCTAGAAAAGAGGCACTGGTCTTTACGATATAGAAAGACAAAGACAGCATACTTAAATTAAGTTTAATCCTGTCAAATAAGTTAAATCGTGAAAACCGAATGGACACCATTATCTCGAGAAAGATCTAACAAATTCAAAAAATGCGTGTGTTTTACTATTGCAAATTCTATGACACACACACTCATAAAAATTGGGGATAAAAAACATTGGTTGTGTGAGCCTGATAAATAGTTTGTTCTTTTCCTGTAAATATTTACCTAACTCCCATTTGGTAAATGACAAAAACTTAAGATTGTGATAAAAAACTAATGATAAAAAAGTCACAAAAACTATATAGCCTCAGAAAACAGCTCCAAATAGTGATAAAGATACACATCAATGCAATCTTCTTGCTAAATACTCCTTACAAAATAACCATAAGAAAGACATCAACGAGAGCTTCGTCCAGCATGAAACATACTGTAAGTTACATAATTTTCATAATGTTTATGGTTTTTTTTTGTTACAATCAGGTTGTTTGGAAGCGATCTATCTATAATATCGCGTATTTTGTTGCTATTTTTACTGTTTATAATTTTTCTGTTTTATTTTGTGCTATTAAGGTTTCATTCATCAATTTATTCAGTTAATAATTATTATTTTCTTGATTATCATAAGCTTATGTCAATCACCAACTTAAACTAATTTTAACGTGGTGTTCAGGAAAAAGGGTTATTTTTTATAATTTTTTCAGTGGTTGGTATTATCTGTACGTTCAGTTCCTTTGTCTATGGCATCAAAATACTGAGGTACGATCGGCACAATCCAGATTTTCCCTTTTCAGAATTGTTAGTATTGTCACCCCCTTTTCCCTTGCTGACAGTTTGTCCCACGGGGCGTGAATTCAAAACGAAATGTCTTCTGAGACAGCTTTACATATAGTTAAGAACACATATACATATTATGATAAACAGAGGAACAATTCTCGCCGAGTGGAGAATTTTTCAGCAGCTCGAAATCCGAACAGCTTAGACTTATATTTACCAAATCCCAAAATGGCATATAGTGGCATTACTACCTATTGGGGGTCGTAAAAAGATCTCTACCGGAAAATTAAACGGAAGCATAGCTTACTAAAGAACTTTTCTCAAGGCATGCTTAATGAATTCTCAAAGAAATTTCGACTTGAATACAAAGTTGGCGGATCAGATGATTTTGTATGAAATGGGCAAAATAATTTGAGACTTCAGTCTGAGTTCCAGAAGGATAGTTGTTCAGTCTGATTAGCCGAAGCCTAAGTTTTATTTTTGGTGAGGTCTTTATACAACCTGTAAATATGTAAATAATTCTTTCTGAAATGACAAATATAAGAGAAAATGATAAAAAAATACTCGTATAAAGTCTGAAATAGTTAATATTTTTTATTGTGTTATACTATACGAAAAATATGTGCCTAAGTATAATATTTTTGTATTTATTTATTGTACGCGAGTTTGATAGCCACTGCCATTATGTATTATATGGCGATGTGTACTGCACTATAACAGAGATTACATAGACAAGTCACCCAGAAAAGCACGAAAAGTATATAATATATCATAATGGACTCTACTGATATTAAAATCATTGTGACATTTTAGGAATCGGACATTTTGCTTTTGAACTTTCCATAACTGGGGCATAAGTCGCTTGAGAGTAGCATCGAGTTGGATAAAAAGTTCAAGTTCCGGAACAGCTTTGATTCGAAACAGAATTAAATATGAAAGAATAAAATTGCTTTTATTGCTCATTGCACTGCACTAGAAACAGTGGCTTAGCGTGGGTTTTTGCCGCCCGGGGCCCATCGAAAATTTGCCGCCCCTTACTATTTTCATCATTAGTAAATAAAATAAAAAACTAATAAAACAGCCAAATTCTGTAATGAATAAAAAAATTACTCTTCGTGTTTTTTAAAGCTAAATCTTTTATATAATCGATGTGTATGTCATGTTCGATTGCTAATATAGCTGAATTGGAAATCCGTAATACTAACTAAACCCTGCCGGACATCGAACCTGCAACCTCCTGATGTGAAGCGACCGTATTATATACTTCTGTGACCGCTCGCTCACTAACATACACAATTTATGAAAGATAAGCGCGAGCGAAGCGAGCGTGAAATTTTTTTTGATATCTCATTGTTAAACCAACAAAAACCCTTTTACTATGAGCGCTCAGCGCCATTTCAGTTAGGGTAGGTACCCCACAGTAACTTTGCGCTGTTGCTGACTTGCTGTATGTATGGGTTTCATTCTTCATACGACAACATTTGTTTTCATAACGTTTTAGCTAGGTTAAATGTTCACAGTTAGGTAAAGTAATCACATATTGTTACTACTATTGAAAAAAGTACAAATTCACCCTAATCGTGACACTTGGAGGCGAAAATTTAAAAAATGTCGGACTTTTTCCCTATTTTCGGAAAAACCAAGTCATTTTTTTAAATTAACTTTAGACTATCAGGTGGGACGTTAGACAAGGTATCTGCCACAGCAATTTGATTCACCCTTCTGGGACACCCTGTATGACTTTGAATTTTTATTTATCATATATTTCGATCGCTTAAGCCGTCCCCCTGGACGTGCCTCGACCTTAGGTAATTTTTAATTAACTTCAGTATAGAGAAGCTTCTTTCAGAACTACCATTGCTAATGGCAGTTGTTAAAATTTTCTTAACATTGTGATAATATTTGGTAAACCCTCTTCAAGTTTATAATATATTTTAGTAAGCCCCGTAAACCAGACATAATTATGTAGCTCTTTTTTAAAGTCTGGATCTGTTGCAGCTACATAAGTACAATGACGTAGGTACACGCTCAAGTTTGTTATCTTCTCTATTAATATCTTGAGGAGCGTGATTTTAGTGCAGTTCATCGACACCTAATAACACTAGGTAAAAAAAATGCGGCGCTTGCCGCCCCTATCCATGTGCCGCCCGCCGCCCCTAACCATGTGCCGCCCGGGGCCATGGCCCCCCCGCCCCCCCCCCACGCTACGCCACTGACTAGAAACATTTGTAATTAAGACCAAAGCTTTTTTTTATGGCATAGCTGGCAAACGAGCAGACGGAGTCACAAGTGCGTTGCCGGCCTTTGAAGTGGGAGTACGCTCTTTTCTTGAAGGCTTAAATATCTTATCGGTCCGGAAATACCGCAGGCGACATTTCATTCCACAGTATTTACTTGAGTTTAAGTATTTTACTCTCTACTCTTTTTAGGGTTCCGTAGCCAAATGGCAAAAAACGGAACCCTTATGGATTCGTCATGTCTGTCTGTCTGTCTGTCTGTCTGTCCGTCCGTATGTCACAGCCACTTTTTTCCGAAACTATAAGAACTATACTGTTGAAACTTGGTAAGTAGATGTATTCTGTGAACCGCATTAAGATTTTCACACATAAATAGAAAAAAAAACAATAAATTTTGGGGGTCCCCATACTTAGAACTGAAACTCAAAAATTTTTATACGTGTGGGGTATCTATGGAAGGTCTTCAAAAATGATATTGAGGTTTCTAATATCATTTTTTTCTAAACTGAATAGTTTACGTGAGAGACACTTCCAAAGTGGTAAAATGTGTGTCCCCCCCCCCTGTAACTTCTAAAATAAGAGAATGATAAAACTAAAAAAAATATATGATGTACATTACCATGCAAACTTCCACCGAAAATTGGTTTGAACGAGATCTAGCAAGTAGTTTTTTTGATACGTCATAAGTCGTAAACCGTAATTTACCTACAACGAACTACAAGAACTTTTATATTATGTTACTTGCTTGCTGCTACGGAACCCTTCATGGGCGATTCCGTCTCGCACGTGGCCGCTTTTTTTTGAATAGCCCTTTAATAAAACACTTAGTAACTACACGTATACTTGATAAATTCGTGCAGATTTCTTTTTTTTAAATTTAGGATGCAAAAGTATTTTTTTTTTAAATATTGTAAGTATATTTTTGCCTTGTGCTTAGGTATAGTAAATACCAGTAGCCCTATCTCCTCCACCAATCCGTAATTTGGGTTTCTTGAGAAATAACCTAACCTTCACACGAAATGTGAAAAGAGACCGAACAAAGTTCCTTCGCAGTAGGGAAAAAAAACGATTCTTCATACAAGGGAGGTAGTTTATTTTAACTGACTTTGTGTGTAGAACATAAGAAACAATTCGTGGAATATTTATTTCGAATTCTGTGGTGGAATATTTCGCACGTTCGCTACCTAATTATCTGAGATTATTATTGATTGCCTTTATTCCCAAAGGGATCGTGTATGTCAAAACAAACCAAGTATTGGGTAAACAAAACAAGAGGTGATATTATAGGTAAATACCGCAATCCTGCTAATATTTCCGTCCCGTTTTCGCAGATTGTTATCAAATTTGACCAAGTTATCTTCTTTCCTTGTCGTCATCACTTTCATATGAGAAAACTCTGGGAATACAGTAATATGAGACAGTAATATTAACCATCGATCCGACTAACTAGTTAATTGTATGTAAGTAGACAGAAAGATCATACACAGAGACAGAAGTGACTTCGACTTTTGCTCGAATGTGACTGCCCCGAAAGAAGTCTGTATATCTAACTTATCCGAAGTATCGCCATATCGCAATATTCAATTCAAATTCTTGAAATAATGCTTAAAGCTATTACCATGGAAAAAATACATAACATACTTGAAACAATACAAAACAAATTGCCTTCAACAGAATCATAAAAATCACAAAAACTTTGATGAAAAAAAAAACCTGTAAACCCTGTATTTTGTATTAATTGCAAATTCTCTCCGAAACAAAATATTTGTTTATTTTGAAACCAACACACAAAAATCGGCCATTTTAATACCTTCAGTTTAATAATAATAATAATGTTTATTTCATCTCATTCACAAATGTACAACATTGCAGTTTAACACAGATAGCTTAAAATAAAGTAATATAGCAAAGTTGAATAGCAGAGTGTTTTTTTTTTGGTATGTGTGTGTGTATGGTGAAAGAGAAACAGCGAACTCATTAATGTGTTAGCTTGGTTCCTACACTAGGCAATGCCTGTCCTGTAGGTAACCAAATAGGTCCGAGTTTATCTAATGAAAACGATGCGAGATGTCAACTTTTGAGAAGTTATGTATGGTTATGGTTCCTTATTATCTACATATCGAAACTGCTTGTGGATTTTGAAATGTGTATGTAGGTGAGTGCGTGCGTGCGCATGTGTGTGTGTGTGTGTGTGTGTGTGTGTGTGTGTGTGTGTGTGTGTGTGCATGTGTGTGTGCATGTGTGTGTGTGTGAGTTTACCTTGAACGATTTTTTAAAAACTTATTTGAAAGCCAAGAAAAGTAATAAAAACATCGAAATCTCGGCCTTGACGTAACCGCCGCCATGGTACCGACACTGATCTGAACTTAAAATGAGTGGCGTTAAGGTCGATATTATATTATCATGCATCAACCTCCTCAGATTGAGTGTACGTCACGCCTTGAGTAAAAATAAATTAGAAAATCATGTGGAGATTAGAATAGTCATTAAACTAAACTATTTGTATTTTCTTTTGCCGTTCACTAACTAGCTGGTGACCGCGTGGAAGTTGGAAATTTGAAAATTCGAGAACAACCTCGAATTTTCCGAAACTTTCTAGAACATTTGGTCATGTTCGCAGAACTTTGCCACCCACCGGTGCTATTCGCTTCTCTGTTAGAGAGTTTATTTTAAAATGCACTGGAAAATTGACAGGCTGCTCATAAAAAACCAAAGAGATTTTTATCACTCACATCGAACCTACATATACGTTGGAACGGCACCTGAAGGGAAAGTACTGTAAATACTGGAGAAAGCAAATTTTACTCAAAGGAAACATTCCTTTATTTTTACAAAGAAGCAAAACTACATTCAAAGATTTTTGAAAATACCCTTGTCCCACCCAGGAATCGAACCGGAAAATAACATCTTGTACTTTTATGGCATTAATCGAAAGGGTCAACATGAGGATCAAATCTCTCTAACAAACAGGGTAAGTTAAATGAAAGGAGACCATGAAATCTTGTGTTATGAACCATTAATTTTTAATTTAACATAAGTAGGTAATTCGATAAACCCTGGAATAAAAAGTGCTTTAGTGCTTGAGTAAAAGTGTTAATTGTTTATAAGTTATGTTTTCATGGTTTTCCTCTCATTTAACTTACCATGTTTGTCAGAGAGATTTGATCCTCATGATTGACCCTTTCGATTAATGCCATAAAAGTACAGGATGTTACGTCTTTTCTGTTTTTGAAAGTCTGTGTTCGGAATAAAGATTTATTGTATTCTTCTGTTCTATTCTTTTCGGATTTTAGCCGGTTCGATTCCTGGGTGGGACAAGGGTATTTTAAAAATGCTTGAATGTAGTTTTGCTTCTTTTTAAAAATAATGTTTCCTTCGAGTAAAATTTGCTATCTCCAGTACTTAGAGTACTTTCCCTCCAGGTGGCGTTCCAAATTCCACCCTGTATACCTACAGATATTGAGCGTTTTTCCATCGGACAGCACCGCACCGCTACCGGAAGCATAAATGTAAGAAAATATACAGGGTGTAACAGAAAGGTGTGATAATACTTCAAGGTTGGCTTTTACCCATCAAACTGAACAACTTTTGTTCTACAACTTTGTTCAAATCGCAAAACTTTTTTTGGACTTTTCATACAAATCGATCAGCTGGCGAACCAAGTTTGTATGAAAAGTCCGAAAATTTCTTTGCGATTTCAACAAATTTGTAGCACAAATGTTGTTCAGTTTGATGGGTAAAAACCAACCTTGAAGTATTATCACACCTTTCTGTTACACCCTGTATATCGCTAGTGGGCGATAACCTACGTTGCTGCCGATGCAGTACCGGCCAATGTAAAACGCTCCATTGCTACCAAACTGGTATTTATCATGACATACCAACAGCTATTTACCACCATGACCATTAATGGGCTGGCGTTTGGCATTTGTAAATAGTGTTAGACATAGATAAAAATACTGTAAAAAAACACTCTCATCTTACTTAAGCATGCCAGTAAATCTAATAGAAGTTTGTTGTATTTTGGATGAAGTGCCATCGATCGAGAATTTCCATCGCTGTCATCGAAACATATTATTGCAAGAAGCAGTAAGTAAACAGCCGTCTGCATAGATGGAGACTTAGATATAAAGTTTATCAATGTTTAGAGATCTAATTTCACCTCTAGTCGGTTCGTATACATATTAAGCATATGTGTTTGTGTACAATTTATAATTTTTAACGCAATATTTGTTTACTTACACAGTCTTATAAACATTCATTCAACTGTTCAACTATAACATATGATTCTGTCTAAATTCACCTATTAATGTCAAATAAAAAAACATTCGTGATTTTGAAAAAGTTGCAGTGAACTCGATAAATCTGTACTGAATACACCGACATAAGTGCATAGGAGTCTAGAATTCAGCCTGAAGTCTCAACCCAGATAATTGGATTAAAAAACATCTCCTGGAGTTAAACAGGGGATTATAACGATGAGAATCGCGTGCAGCTTACAAGGAAAAATACTTTACCTCGAACTTTTTCAGTGAATATCAGCTTAGAAACTGGCGGGAAATTCCACCGGAGTTTCACGGCCCAGTAAATATATGGCTTAATAAAGTTAGTAATTACAGGGGTAGAATAAAAGTTAAAATTGAATCAGGGTAAACTGGACAAAACAAAAAAGAACTAACTCTGAAATCTGTAACTGATATAGCGATTTTCAGTCAAAACAATTTTATTTTAAATACGAGTAGCTACATTATAAAAAAAATATATATTTTGCGTTTAAACACTTCTTGCCAGGTAGATAGAACGTTGTTTTAATATGTACAATATATTTTTTGGCGTATTGATTTTATATATTTTCCTTAAATATGTACCATTGACATTTTAGGTGTGAATAAGTTGAGTATATGTGTATGTATATCAGTCTCTGGTGCCTAGTTTGGGACTATCCTAGTTTGGGATCAGATGACCGTGTGTGATTTGTTCCACATATTATTATTAATATTGCGTCCACCATTATTACCGCAG
Source organism: Coleophora deauratella (assembly GCA_958295455.1). NCBI lineage: Eukaryota > Metazoa > Arthropoda > Insecta > Lepidoptera > Coleophoridae > Coleophora > Coleophora deauratella. Next base: position 5,624,894 of record OY282407.1, on the reverse strand, counting down.
TCGGGTAGACTGCCCAAACAGCGGATAATGTAAAGCAAAATGTATATTTTTATGTGAATCCGTTTCATTGTTATCGCTTGTAAAAAAAACAGCCTCATGGATTTTAAAGTGCGATGTTTGTTAGGTTCATGTTTATTAAAGTATTTTTGTTTGTTAGTCATATTGATTTTATCTTGATCTCCACCAAAGAGAGATACTCGCAGTATACCAAAGATAATGCCCGCATTGCAATCATGTTTTATTTTTTTAAAGATGATTATTTTAAAAACCCTTGTCAAATTAAATTCTGTTTTATTTATCGTCCAATCGGTGGCTAAGTTGTATCAGTATCGGAATGCTCTTAAAATGGCCATTAATCTTGCGTACAGTACCGTCAACCGTGCAGAGCATCGGGTACAGTCGAGAGGTTATTTGTCATGTTTATACATAGTAAGCTCTGGAAAGCATCCCAGCTAATGACAAAATATGATGATGACAAAGGTCTATCAAGACTGTCAAGCTCAAAAATACCAAATCAATAATTGACTATCATTATACTTAAACACAAGTAAAACTGCTTTATTTTTTACCAGCTAATAAGTCTGAGCTTTATTATGATGTGTCATAATTACTCATAACGTCATTTGAAAAGATGGTTTGGCTGACTTTTAAGTCAAAAAAGGTGTACAGTCACAAAACAAAAACCCTGTGTAAACTCTGTTACTGACTGTATGACGGCCAGCAATCTGGCCGCGGGGCGCCAAGGAAAGATACGTTGATGACCATTTAATGGTGAGACATTCGCCGTTTGCGCACCACAATACAACCATATGTATGTACCTAAACACTTTTAGTAATATTACATTTACTGCGAAAAAAACCTTATAAGGAGTAAAACGATATTCTTATTCTTATCGTGTCGTACGGTAAAAACTATTAAATAGTTAATAAATAAGTTATTTAAAAAAAACGACACCACAGTTCTGATGGCTTAGATAATTATAGTGACATAACATTTTTTGCAGACGCTTTTCAATTGTGTTTTATTTCAAATGACACACTTATAAGTTTTGATCATAAAATTAAGTAAGATGTCTCGGCCATATAAAAGACATCAACGACTGCTACAAATTTAGCTCCAGTGCATACAGAAGTTTCACGATCACAAGATCCAATATTGAGATCATACATATTATGCAACTTACACATAACTATCGAATACAGAAAATACTTAATAAATTGATTTGTAAATAAAAAAGACAAGGCCATTTTCTAAATTATTAAGATCAACATTTTTGTCTCCCTTTCCTTATTTTCAAAGTAACATAATATTTTGCCAAAATATCTATATATTATAGTTAAACCATTTTTAAAACGTGACCTTTTTCATCGACACTTTAATTTCGTATTTTCTGGCGACAGGCCGTGAAAAAGGGAAATCGATCCAGTGGTGGTAGAACGGCGTATATGAACATCTACTTATAAACGTCTGTCCTCGGAGCGGACCCCAAGATTAATGATGGGGTACGAACCCCAGTGCTACCAGAACGATCTGGTAGCACTTAGAATAAGGCTGCTTTTAGAGTCTTTTTATTTTTTAACCGGCATTGCATCTTTGAACTATTTAAACAATACGGTAAAGTAGGCGTGCATTTTACTTAGGAAGTTATTGGATTATTAACCCTTTCTTTGGTGTCGCGTAGTAAGTAGAGTAAAAAATCCGATTTTCAAAAATATTTTATATTTAAAACATCGCATAGAGTTTAGTTTTTTTTTAAACTAATTGCCAAGTAAACATTGTATTTGTATGTCATCTAAATTCCACATTCTCGCCGCTCTCATAAGATCCATCACAATTAACACTAAGTATATAGTTCAGTGCCAATGGGTAATTTTAGCGATAACGATAAGGTAAATTGCCTCATTCTTCATCATCAGCCAAAAGACGTCCCCTGCTGGAAAAAGGCCTCCCCAAGGATTTCCACATCAACCGGTCCCGCGCTGCCCGCATCCAGTGGTTTCCCGCAACCTTAACCAGGTCATCGGTCCACCGAGTGGGAGGCCGGCCTATTCTTTCTTACAACTTATTAAAAGACCAATTAATACTTGATATTCTACCTTCAGAATGCCGAATGCTTAGAATTTTGGCGAAGCTCTCGATGGGTTCCACTCCTAAGGCCGTGGTGACTCTGAAAACACCCTAAACGCATTTCACGCTAGACCCGCGTCGTGTCGTGTAGCGATGATAGCACACGGCATGGGTCCGTCGACCACGACGCCTTTTCGCGTCACTGTGACGCGTGAGTGCGTCACGCTTATAGACATACTCGAATGTTGAAAGGAAATCGCGATTTTAACCCTCTACTATTTACTTACTTATTCGTACTTTGACCTTCAATTTTATTAAAGAAATTCAGAGAAAAAAATAAAATAAGTAACATACGATACGCAAAACATTTATGTTTATGAAAATAAATATATTTACTGCTTGAACTTTTTCTTCACATTTTTAAAATGATCTAGAGCTGGCAATTTTACCTGCCCTCCTTTCTGACCAATTAATAATGACTATTTGTTTGTTAAAATACAAAAAAATCATTTCAAGATTCGTTTTTGGTCAATTTTGAGACGGCTATGTCGTATCATCGTTTCCTTATTCTGTGTAATTGTTATTGTTATTTTGTTCAGCAATAACCACAACAATATGCACATGCCACGGGGTGAAAGCTCGACAAAGTATGCACATCAATGCACAATTTTCTCTAACTAAAAGCTAAAATTAATTTTATAAGTTATTTTGCCTTCGCCTGAAGTGTTATTAATTAAAGATGTCTTAAGTGTTACGAAGTTGGAAGTCTAGTTATACGGTGACACCTAGCTAACTACGTAACATACATTATTAATTGTTCAAATAATCACCGAAACTTGAAAACAAGGTGAGGCAAACTAGAACAAAAGAGGGGCTAATGTAATTACAACTTGCTTTAATCCATTTCATTGTTTGGAACATTCGTGCATAATATTTCAATTTCGATATAAAATCATGGAAACAGAATGTTATCGACTCGAAATCAAAACGTATTAAAAATGAAATCAAAAATATTTATTCATTAGTAGGTTTACACTTTTCAAAGTCGTTTTTAGGGTTCCGTAGCCAAATGGCAAAAACGGAACCCTTATGGATTCGTCATGTCTGTCTGTCTGTCCGTCCGTATGTCACAGCCACTTTTTTCCGAAACTATAAGAACTATACTGTTGAAACTTGGTAAGTAAATGTATTCTGTGAACCGCATTAAGATTTTCACACAAAAATAGAAAAAAAAACAATAAATTTTGGGGGTTCCCCATACTTAGAACTGAAACTCAAAAATGATATTGAGGTTTCTAATATCATTTTTTTCTAAACCGAATAGTTTGCGCGAGAAACACTTCCAAAGTGGTAAAATGTGTGCCCCCCCCCCCCCGTAACTTCTAAAATAAGAGAAGAAAATAAGAAAAGAAAACTAGAAAAAATATATGATGTACATTACCATGCAAATTTCCACCGAAAATTGGTTTGAACGAGATCTAGTAAGTAGTTTTTTTTTAATACGTCATAAATCGTAAACCGCAAATTACCTTTCATTCAATCAACTCAAATATAAAAAATATAGAGTTCAAGACATGTGTGATTATGAATTTATACGGAACCCTCGGTGCGCGAGTCCGACTCGCACTTGGCCGGTTTTTTTGTTTTTTAGGTCACTATTATAGGAAATTCCTACCACTTGGAACTCGTTTTCGGAACGTATTTTCAGAAAGAGAATAAACGTTGGGTCCAACATAAACTCCTACAGATTTTTTTTATGTGATAGGTGGAAAACGAGCAGACGGATCACTTGATGGTAAGCGATTACCGCCGCCCATGGACGCCCGCAACACCGGAGGAGTCACAAGTGCGTTGCGTTGCGTTGCGTTGTTTTTCTGATAAAATTCTAATGTAACAGCATGTAGCTATTATATTATTATGGTAAACAAGCCCAATTATAGTACTTGTATTTTGTTGCATACCATTATAAAAGAATGTAAATGGATCGACAAAAAAATGGTAAAATGAAAATAGGCCTTAAGTTCATTGAAAATAAAAAATGCAAAAAATGATTGATTGATTGAAGTCAAACTAATAAGAATTAGGTTGAAAATCTTAGTTTTGAGTCACAACCGTCGTCGATACTACCATGCAAAAATGATATCTTGGCCATTAAAAACAAAATGGCGTCCTGGGAATAAGAGTAGACCGGGTTGATGGTTCCACCCAATATCATTAGATAAAGCCATCCATCGGGCTAGCTAAGTATTATATAGGTAATATTATCTCTAATACGTATCTCTAGACGTGTATTTTATATTCTCAAAGAAATAGGGTCACTGACCTGAAATGATTAATTATTATTTTTATATAAAATAGTTATTTGTTCTATCCTTAGAGCTTAACGTAACATAATTAATGATACATGAAATTATAGCTTACATTGAACTACGTAATAAATCGTAACATTTTCACCAAGGATGTTCAAGGTTTCTATGTTTTTTGTCTCTGGTTGGTACTTAAACGAGCTTACATTAATTAACGTAACCTAAGAAAAATGAGGATCAAAATGATTTTAGAGATCCAGAGAATATCCCAGTCTGATCTGATAAGTGCTGCATAATGAAAAATAAATACCAAATCAACCTTTGTCTAGTTTCATAGATATACATAAATATCGACTCGTAATCTATAAAGAGATTAGCCTAAATTACTAAATATATAATAATGTTAATACCATGCCAATCAACATTATATCAACCGAAATAAATAATAAAAATAATTTCCATAATGACCGGTCTTGTGCTGCACGCATCCAGCGGCTTCCCGCGACCTTCACCAGGTCATCCGTCGTCAAATCTTGTAAAATAATAAAAATAACTTAGTACACCATCATAATTTAATTGTATATATTAAGTGACATGTAATTAATAATATTATGAATAAATTTTGAATTGAATTGACCGAGTGGGAGACTGCCTACACTACATTATCCGGTAATTGGTAGAGAACTTTCCTGCTCCAGCGCTCTGTAAACCGTACATACAGCTAACTAAATCGTATGTCTATTATTCTAACCAGTGTTTAGCAAATAAACTAAACGATGTGCTCTTAGTGTAATAAAGTACGTAATCTTTGCTCTCATACATCGCGTAGAACACGCCCTGCTAATTTAGCCAGCTACAGGGTTGCCAGCTAATGAAGTTCCCATAAAATTAAGCGAACTTAAATTTAGGTAGAACTGTAGGATAAAGACGTTAATATTGAAATAGAAGCTTAGAAAAATCAGTAATTTTTTGATAACGTAAACTTTTTTAAGAGGTTAAACTAAGTTAGTCTTCAGCTACTATGTCAAGTATAGAAACAAGTTGCTGTAGTTTAGAAAATCACCTACGATAAGTGTTCTGTTACCAAAAACAACATTGGACACTGACCATCTATGTATGAAAGTTGGACCAAGTGCTGCCCAGAATGAACACATAGTGCATTTTGTTCCTCAGGCCAACACTAATCTGTAAACCAAAGCGTATCAAAATCTGTCCGAGGAGTCAAGAGAAAAAAGTTTTTTTGTTGTGAATTATTTGTTTGCGAAAAATGAACTTAATAATTGTTTTCAGTGTAACTAGTAGTGTATTATTTATACTTATGTAATAATAATATTATTAATTATCAATCAGTAATTACATTGATATCTGGACCAAGTGAAGCCCACATAGTGCATTTTGTTCCTCAGGCCAATACTAATCTGTAAACCAAAGCGCTTCAAAATCTGTCCGAGGAGTCGAGAGATAAAAGCTTTTTGTTGTGAATTATTTTTTCGTGAAAAATGAACTTAATTATTGTTTTCATTGTAAATTGTAGTTAATTATTTATAATAATAATATCATTAATTATCAATCAGTAATTACATTGATGAAGATTACCTAGTTTTTATTCATAAAATAATATAATTAAAAATCAAGGTTCGTTAAACTGTAAGTTTATAAAACTTAAACTACAACTTAGGCACCATAAAAGCCTAACCCTTGGTCAAAAAGCACCCCTGATGCAAATAACTCTGGAAGCGTTGCCACGCTGTATCACCAGAGAGATTCGCTGCTTCAGGTACGATCTGGCGTGGGGGTCTCCACTATTGTTGATCAGGCGCCGACTCAGTCCCCCACAAACTTCCTAGCTTCCGCAGACCATGCGTCGCTCGCCTCAATTGCGAAGGGGACGTAAGTATATGTATCCTTGAGGGGCGAGGACTTGGCATGTTTATAACGGCAGTCCGATCGGCAGCTGAATCCTTTGTGTGGGTGGCACAGGCAAAATGGGGGATGCAAATTTGCTTACACACGCCGCATCCCACACCAAACAACGCCCTCATCCCCAAGGGATCAAAGTCAGCCCATCACACCGCTTGCCAACCGAGTGACGCAAGCCGGGCAGCTCCAGGATACTCGGAACAAGAGCACGGCGGATGAGCTCATTGAGCAAATATGGTGTCGTGGTCGAAGTTCCGCTGACTTCTTGCAGCTCAACCCGTGATGATTATCAGCATCCACGCGCACCCCGCACCTGCAGTAATAAGGCTCGCAGACGTTACACCCTAGACGAAGAGCAGCGGCCAGCCTCAAGGATCCGTCGTCGAAGGCAATCCCCAAATGGGGGGACGGAAGAGCACGCAGCCAAACTACCGACTCTGGGAAAGATGCAGCTTTGAGTCGAGCGACATCCGCTCCTGATGCCGCCTTCCAATCGCTCAGCAGGTCGGGATCCACAGAGTTGATCATCCCATTGACGCTGGATCAAAGGACGGATCGGCGGACGGACACACAGTAACTTAGGCTTTGAGGCTCTAAAAGGCATGTCGGTATTGTCACCCTGTACATGGAGTATTTTAGTGGACTAGGCCGACAACCTCACTAGAGGAGGCCAACAAAGCAGAAAGGTTTGCATCTTGCACACACCTAATACCCATACAACTATGGCAAACCCGCAGCGACGCTTGCAGCCACTACATCTCGTTGAGGTACACGCTGAGGATAAGCTCTAACGTGGCTTTAACTTTGTCCAGCTTAGAAACCTCTAGCGGAAAAAACCAAGTCTGAGAGGTTCTCATAATATACACCAACTTGGGTACAGATAGGCAGCAACGAAAAAGTGAAAGCGCCATATGAGCCGGCAAGAATTACAGATGTAGCTATGCTCCAATGAGCATCTCTTTCTTACTTTGGAGAACTGCTGGTACCGCCTACGGTGACTCTATCAAGAAAAATGAGTTGCGGTGTGAACGTAACCTAAACATGTGATACTACTAATCTCTAACCAAATTTTGCTTTGGTTTATAATTTGACTTTTAGATATGATTACTCAGGTAAAAGTTGACAAAGTAAAATTTAGTAAGACGATCGATTCAGACTTTCATTGTAACTTTTTAACTACTTTCATAACATATCGTACTAACACAAAATGCAAAGATTTTTGTACAAAGTAAGTTTTTTTTACATAGTGTGATAAAACAATTATTGTCAAACAAACACATATTTAGTGCATTACAGAAATAACGGTAACCAGTCTCCATCAATGGGTGGTCAGCCTTTTGCCGCCTCGCGCAAAAATAAAGCAATTCTTTGCAATACCTAAAGAAATAACCAAAAAGTTCCTTTACACCCGTCAAGCCCCAACCGCAATATCTGAACGGCTGACATCTTTATGCCGTTCGTAATAAATCATTCCAAGATCCACCCACATGTCGATACTAGTTATCGTCAAATGCAAACACATTTTCATACATCTCTGTAAATATTCTAAGTTCCGAAATAGCTTATTTCCCTGAAATCCATATCCGTAACAATATTTACAGGATATGGCCGCCCTTGCAAAGTTAAAATTCACCTGAATATAAACAAGCAAGATTTTAATAAATGAAAAATTATAACAACTGTGTGATTAGCATTTTCGAATAATATACAAAACGAAGTCGTTTTTTCTAATTAGCTTTAGCCTATCTAATGGGACGTTAGATAAGCCACAGCAATTTGATTCATCCATTCTGGGACATCCTGTATATTTGTTAAATGTACAAGTTCCGCGTGGTAAGGACTTTTATACTAGTTAGAAAAAAATTGACGATTTAAAGGAATGTATAAAGCATCTACTTAAATAAAAAAACATTTTAAGTATGAGTTTTGAGTTTTTCGTCACTTTTGTTGTTGTTACACTTATGTGTTATACCTAAAAAAAACAATACCCATAAAAAGTTGTACCGACACTATTTTGTTTTCTAGAATTTCTACTAGAAATTTATATGGTTTGCTAGCGTTTTTAAAATTTGAATTAAGTTTTGTATGATAATTTGATTAATGACTTCTTATATGGACTCTTATGTATTACAGAAAATTATGTTTCAACAACCTTGCTAAGTGCTAAGCGAGGCTAAGAAAATGAAGCGATTCTATTGGTGGATTTTTTCTTTGCACACCGCTGCGTTTCCTCGCACATCTCTGGTGGAAAATCAGCCTTACAGATGCCTGATCTTCATGATAACATAACCACGATGACCTTGTTGTCGTTTAGCATCTTGGTAACCTAATTACAAAAATTCCTCACAGATTTTGTAAATAGGGGCTGCCACGAGGTAATATATCACTAAGCCTCCTTAGTAATATATTTTTTCTTATAGGTATCTTTGATATCCTCATGTAAAAGGTCGCAAAAGTGGAGAAGATTAAGTTGGGAAATGGATACTACACACAAAACCTTGGATAACGCTATCTCAGTAAGCATCTTTTTCGACAAAATATACTACTTTAACGTAAGGTTCATTATCTTTTTTTTACTCTCAATTGATAAGCCCTTGTCATCATCTCACCTAATCGTAAGTGATGATGATGCCAAAGATGGAAGCGGGCTTACCAAGATTCCCCAATGCAAAGTGGGAACTGACTATGTTATCTTCATGCCGGAACACATCAATGCTGTTAACATTGATGTGTTTGGCGGCAAGACTTAGACAAGATGGTGGTAGCTAGCCAGGGCTCAGAAAAGCCCTACCACCAACCAAACAGAGTCCTGCAAAGTTGGACCCCGCCAGGAATCGAACCCGCTACCTCCTGATGTAAAGCGAGCGGACTAGGCTACGGAGGCGGTCAATTTTTTAAAAATATACTACTTTAACATAAAGTGTCGTAAACTTTTTATATTATTTACCCTTGTATAATTCTGTAGTAAATATAGTTTGTAACTATCCACACTATCCGTCTAGTTACTTAGAATAAAAATAAAAAAGTACGCCTAAGAATTGCCTCCATCTATGAAGCTTTAACAATTGCAAAGCTAGACCTCGTATTCCAGTGACTGGCATTCAAAAGGTTGATGTGTCGATGTCGTGGCCAATATTTTGTATAGCGCCAATCAGCTCGGGCTGTCAGCCTGAATATTTGTACTGTATAAATAAACGATAGAAGTGTACAAGAAAATGAATACATATTTTACTTTTACCTGACCGATATTTAATGCTTTCTTACTAATAAATGCGAAAGTGAGTTTATTCGTCTGGCCTTCTTTTTGGCAGCAACGGATCATCGACTTGTTTTTTCCGCAGAGATAGTTGACGGGGTAGACATAGGCTACATTTTATGTTGAGCAAATATCGAATTCCCTCGAGAATTACACCGTCAACCCAAAAATAATGCAAGTTGACAAAGTAACGCTATAACAATAAACAATTAAATAATTTATTGTTCTAACTACTCAAACCATTTCATTACAGTTAAGCAAACAGTTTAGATAGAAGGTGAAGTACATAGGATAATTTTATCCTGAGAAACTCATTTCCGTCCGTGCTAGCAAGCTGCTTGCGGCTCGTACCCTGCGTACGGTCGTTCTTGAATTACAAAATGGTGTCACGAGAAAACCGATGAACGTGATCATTGTCCCAAAACACTTTTTAAAAAGTATGGTGGCCTTTACTTCGCTACAAAAGGATATAATAATACCGATCAAGTATTACGTAACGGTCAGATATATACAAGTAGCTAGGCGGGTATCTATAGGTGTGCTATTGTTAAGCTCAAGACTTTTTGCCACTTCATATTGATTTTGTGGCGGTGCTCTCGACTTGCTTTGCGTGAAAAAGTCGAGAACGGACAATTCATTGTTGCTTCATCATTTTTTTAGTAACAAAAACCTTCTAAATACTAAAAAAAATATAAACAAAATTTTATTTTTAGGTACCTATTTTTTATACATTTTGTATTTAGTTTTGATGTAATATATTAAAAATCTGAGACAAATCACACACGGCAATCTGCCCTCAAACTGAGATTCTGTGTAACAACGTGCAATCCAGTCTGCTCATCACACAAATATCTGCCTGCCACATAAATTCCCGCGATCGAGCCTACGACGACGCTTGGCGTAGAGTCAGGAGCACTGATGCCTATTTGGCGAAATATGTTGGGACTACAATATTTTTTTCTGACTCTAGTCAGGAGCACTGATGCCTATTTGGCGAAATATGTTGGGACTACAATATTTTTTTGTTTTTAAGATCTAAAGATACCTACTACAAATATTTTACAAATAACATTTTGATTTTTGATATACTAACTGACTTATTAATCACCGGGCCACCAAATTCAAAGTTTTCAAATTATTTTCTGGATTTGAGAAACTCCTCATTTTCATGTGAGTGAGACTGCGAAAAATACAAAAAATAGTACTAAACATAAAATACCCACTCACCTCTATAACCTTTGGATGCAAGTATAAATAATGATGAACGTTAATAAACCATTAGTTTCTTAAAAGTTCAGACCTATACAAAAAGTAGCACTCAGCATGACTAAAGAGGTTAAAACTTGTTGTAGTTCTGTGGATACAACTGCTAATTTGTCTGGCGAACCCGTTCAGGGTCGTAAAAAATAAGCTACCTATTTAATATTATTTCTAGTTTCATATGTTTGGACATGTTTTGTGTTAATGTTTTCTTCAATTCTGTTGTTATTTTTGTTTTGATTTGGTTTGTTTTATTCTTTATTTTGTGAATGTCCTTGAATTAAAAACTGTATAGAAATAACTTATATTAAATTCAGATGTCTTCAGCTTAAAATACTAAATTCTTCGATCAGTCTAATGTTTTAATAATTACAAATTCTAAAGCTAACATAGATTGTATAGCAAGAAACACAACAAACATACATATGTATTGGGTAAATCACAAAGATTCCGAACTTTTCTACCAAAAAATCAATACCTTCATCTCCATTCTTTCTAAACTTTCTTTTCAGCATCGCAACAAAAGCTTTGTCATCAAAATTCTGTTTCTAGCGTACTCGTAAATGCAAATTCAGACGACAGGAAAAATGTAACAAACATGTCTTTAAAACGGTACCAAATGTGCAAAGAAAATCGTAAGGAATGTTTTTTGCTTATATATAGCAAAAAATTACCTACTACTGTAAAAATGTCAAGGACACGAATGCAATATATTTTTGAACTGAACTGAAAGTGAAAGAAGGTAAACATTTTTGTGTCGAATATACTCATAACGTTAATCTCGGGCCCCCTTTTCCTCGCCTCCCAGCCTGCTCCCGCAGTATGGATTCCTTATGTCAACTTGTCCCCAATTATAGGCTCTCAATACACTCTTTCACGTTTTACTCCCCGACGACGTATTATTCGTAGCCAATAAACTCATACCTAGGTATATACATAGTTTTATTTCATATATTATATGTAGTTATCTAGATATTAAAAATAACGAAGTTTTTGGTAATTTGTTAGTAACAATAAAATATGAACACGCCATGATAAATATGGGTAAAGATTTTAGTTTCATCGATAACCCTTCCTATGTTTTCGTCACTTTATCGATAGGAGGCTACAAAATATACATTTATATATATATATATATATATAATTCGGAATAGGTAAACAGGCCAAAAATAAATACCTATATATATGTAGTAATTAAGGTGCTTAGGGAAATCAGTCCAGATTGTAACATAATGTTTCATTCATGAAAATTTTATTTTTTAGGTAATAAGTAAGAAACGTGTAGAGCTTGCTAACTTAGAATTTTATTGAAGTTACTAAAGCTCTATGAAGAGAGGACCGTATGACCAACGTGACATGCTGAATTCGCAGCGCTCGCGAATCGCCTTCGCCAGAACCAGACGGATGGAAGACGTCCCGTTACATAACCTGCATGGGCTCACCAAACACCGGCACGATACTTACTGCATCGATTATGTTTCACTCAGCTGACGTTTATTGCACAACATCCGCGGGCAGTTAGCACTGAGGGGGTAGCGGGGGTTGGACTCGCGATTCGATCGGAGGTTGCGGTGCGGATCACTGTGCGAATATGCGGTGTTACATAAGTGTGCGGCGGAGCAGGACACGGGCAGCCCTCCGGGGGCTTGAGGCGCGACTGGCGATGGCGGGCGAGCGAGCGACCCACCGGGCGCCGCCCCGCGCCAGCAAGCCGCGGGCGCCGCCGCCGCCGCCGCCACCGCCTTCATCCAAACGCGATTAAACCTTCACTTGTGCGGAGCTAGGTTTAGGCCCGTATAAAGGGTGAGATTTTAGGCGCTGAAAAACGACAAATAGTAGAAGCTACTCTACGTATGAAACTTTAAAAAAATATCCAAGGAAGTATTTATTCCGGGATTTTTTCTTTTATTCCATACTTTATTTTGATCTGTTTGTTCAGGTTGTTCAGTTTCATGAGTTGTTGTTGTTTTTGTTGTTGACTACTGATGTTACAAGTTCCATTTTTTGTTTCGTTTTTTATTTATTTACTGTGTGTGTTTAATTTTTTATGAATGTGTAATTGTGCCCCTTGAAAGCGAAATAAAGATTTTATCTATATATCTTTATCTATCAACCTGAATATTTAGATCCCTTATTTAAATCGTTATAAACAGGTCAAATTATACACTTACAAGGTCAAACAAAAAATATGTATAGATAAATTTACGGTGCTCTTCTTCTTACGACTCTGAAAAACTTATGTTGTACGACTTTGATGAATTCATAAAATGTTTTGAAGTTTATTTTGCGATTTCAGCGAAATGGTAGAATTCATGCGTACAGAGAAGTAATGCTTCTCCATTTTGGTAGGTCCTGTATATGAAAAAAACTTATTTCAAATTAATATCTAATAAGTACATCATACCTTGCGTATTTAAGAATTTTCAAAGTGAGAGCGAATATACCTCTACATTATTAGATATTTACGCGTATTTCAACTTGTGGGACTCATCATATAAAAAATTCAATTTAACGTAAACTAAAAATGTATGTATATACATTTTTAGGGTTCCGTACCTCAAAAGGAAAAAGGAACCCTTATAGGATCACTTTGTTGTCCGTCCGTCTGTCTGTCCGTCTGTCTGTCTGTCTGTCAAGACCCGTTTTCTCAGGAACGTGTAGACGTATCAAGTCGAAATTTATATCAAATACTCAGGCTTGCAATCGCTTGAAGTTGTAAAAAAATCAAACTTCCATGCCAACGCAATCAAGAGATACGGCCGTATATGCCGCATATTTGGACACTTTCATGGGAATCAAAACCTATAGGGTACTTCCCGTATATCTCGAATCATGAAATTTGGCAAGCAAGAAGCAATGTCTTATAGCACAAGTAAAGGGAAAAGTCCGAAAACCAAAAATGTTTGGTTTACGGGAATTACCCTATAGGTTTTGATTCCCATGCGAGTGCCCAAATATGGCGCATAAACGGCCGTGTCTATTGATTGCGTTGGCATAGAAATTGATTTTTTCACAGCTTCAAGGGATTGCAGGCCTGACAATTTGATATAGAGTTCAAGACATATGTAAATATGAATTTATTCGGAACCCTCGGCGCGCGAGTTCGACTCGCACTTGGCCGGTTTTTTATTATTCATATTATTAACACAATGAGTGGAAGAATCGTGCTTTAAATTCACAAATCTCATAAAATAATAAATAAAAGTACGAGTGTACAAGTTCCGAGAGTGGTAGGAACTTTTTACTAGGTAGAAAACAATTACGATTTAAAATAATGTGTACAGCATATAATTATGTAAGTACTTAAATAAAAACATATTTTGATTTAATTTTGATCTTAAGATTAATAGGGTCTGTTACTCTTTACAAGAAAAAAACCTAATAATAATGTTTTTACGGTAATATTTGCTATAAGTAATTTACAATAATTAATATGGTTTCGATTTATAAAAATATAAAGTAATATTTATTTGTGATTTTTAAAATTTTACTTTTAGTCTGTTTATCTGAAACGCCAGCCACCATGACGGCAATGTGACGTCACTAGCATACAGTAAACAATATGGTTTCGTCGTATGTGAAATTATTTGTTTACCATCCTAAAGAAGTCATCAAAGCATCATGGCGGCTATCGTTTTCTTGCGGAAAGTAATGGTAAATAGAAATATTTTTTTAAGTTACTTATACCTTTTTTTTAGTTTTTATCACCTATTATAATGATAAATTTAAAAACTTTTCAAATAACTCTAAGACTCTAACAAAGTGCAGTGACCATTTTTGTTTCTTAAGAATTTGTAAGTAGGAAGAATAACGTTTTTAAGAGCGAATAGTAATAATATAATAGTTAAAAAAAAGTTAATTTAGATCTTATCTTTAATGATCACTACACTAGGCCAGCACCGTCTATACCTTGGGAATAGAACGGTTCAATGTGCCACACAATAAGAAGAAGAATGATCACTCATATAAATCAGTGGTAGAAAATTTTCATCATCATCAGCTGGAAGACGCTCACTGCTGGACAAAGGCCTCCCCCAAGCATTTTAATGCCGACCGGTCCTGCGCTGCCCGCATCCAAGTTCTTCCCGCAAAGAAAATTTTAAATGCTAACATCTGATCGTATTACATTCTTATGTTGTCCTCATTTCTTACAATCTTCATTTTTATTGGTATAATCATATTATGAAATGATGATCTGGTAATGTTTGCTGTGGAAATTATTGGAAGGCCTTATACATATAGTCCTGGTCCTTGCATCTTCAAATAGGTCACATTACATCAGATCGTGGGTTCGATTCCCGATTGGTTCCAACTTTGTAGGAAGTAGTTTTATTGGTGTTAGTGCAGTTTTTGAACCCTTCTGGCTAGTTCACGGAAGGAGACTCCCCGAGTGACGTAGTCACAATTCTCAACGTCCGGCGCACCCTGGGCAGCCACCACCAACTGGCTGGCTAATCATTTCAACACGATGGTTAACAAAAAAACCATCGACTCGAAAAGAAAAAGAAACTAGTTCCTGCGACGGCTTCCCTATTGTATTGGGAAATCTTGGTATTGATTATGGTGTAATAAATCCTCCACCAATCCGGACTGGGCATCCGTATGTGGAGTAAAGCCTTCCCGAGATATGGGAAGGCTATATTAATTATAATGCAGCGTTATTGGCATTACGGATCAGTCCAGTCCAATAAATGCATATAAACATAAGGTCGATTCATCGAGTCGTGTCTTTATTAAAGTGAGCTCTCAATCATGTCAAAGCCAAAAACATATGAGGTGATTTTTAAAAGTCATATGTAGGTATAAATATAAGGCTCTATGTTAAGAATAACTAGTTTAGTTAAATATCAGTGACAAAAGCCTGCAAACCTTTCAGTGATGCCGCAGTTGATTTTCCTCGTTGATGTTCTTCCTATTATATTCCAGTTTGTATAAGGGTCTCGTTGATCGCTTTTTTGGGCATTTTTTCGAAAAGTTTGCACACGTGACGAACCGGAAGAGTAAAAAAAGTAATCAATCATTTCTGTGTTATAGGTTTGATAGTATAATCTTTCAATTAAATGAATTTCAATAAATTGTAATGGTTAATCCTTGGATTTGTATTAAATATTATTTTTTCCTACCGCTTACTCATACTCATACTCAAGTATTTCATAATTGTCATTACATGTCAAAATTAAAAATTGCATTCGTTATACATAAACAAAAACAAATTACACAACATACCTAGATAGTTAATATACAATATGTATAGTCCTACAAATCGAATAATCTGAAACAGAATGTAAATATGTATTCAGATTATATTACATTCTATTTCAGATTATTCGATTTGTAGGATTATACATATTGTTTCATTTCATTATACACCAATACAAAATTAATTAATCAGCCAATTATTTTAACAGATATCGTTTTGATTGCTAAATATTTCTCTCACATCATAGAATCAACGAGTGAAGCGTTCCAGATTGTTACAAATTCAAGGATATTATTTTTAAAAACCACATATTCATATTCATGTTGATAGGAATTGAAACAAAGATAAACTATCAAATGGAACTTCAACTTTACACTCCTCGTTAAAATTTTCGTTTGGACAAGACTTTTGCGTTTCTCGTTGATGTCTTTTCTATGGGGTTTTACATTCCAAGTCGCTACAACTGAAGGTCAGTGCAATATATATACGTTTCTTAACCTATTTGTAATTTTCTTATCGATAGTATTTAATTTTGTACAAGGTATTGTGGAATAGAAGGGTTAAGGATAGTTCTGCTACTTCCCGCTGCACGCGCTACTGTCTGCAATAGACGAAGCGGTTTCCTTTGTATTTCCTTGCGCACTTCTAAAAATAAATATATAATACTTATTATATTAGTATTATTGATGTTAAATGTCTGTAAATATTATAATTTTCACTAAGCAGAAACATATACCTTAATCTTAATATATGTACTCTGACAACTTAGTCATTTAACGTCGAGTACCATAACTAATTTTATAAGAATATGAAACAATAATGAAACGTGAATGAAACAGATAAACTGTAATTATACAATTTTGATAAAATCGTAAAAAAAAAGAAATGGGATTTTTGTCGAAAATTTTGCTATTTCATCTTTTCATTTCAGGGTACAAACAAACCAACCCTACATCATTTTTACGTTTTTGAGTTACATCGGTAGACTTTACAAAGCTACTGAACGTATACATGTTGATCACACTGAAGTTTTGTATACAGGATGTTAAAAAAGTGCGTTTGAAATTTTAAGGGGTTACTGGGAAAAATATTGAAAAATCCGCTCTTCAAATTTTTTTTTAGTTTTCTTTACAAATTAGAGATTTACTATGACAATCTAAAAAAAACTTGAAGACCGGATTTTTCAATACTTTTCCTGGATTATATACTTGATTCCGAGTAACCCCTAAAAATTTCAAACGCACTTCTTTTAACACCCTGTATATGTTAACCCCCCTACAGGGGCACGAATCTCTTCCCGGGATCCGGAAGTCCGGATTGGTGCGTAACTTATTTGCGACCTCGGAATACGATTTCAACATAATTGTCAAAAAGAAAAAAGAAATAAATAAAATAAATATGTTAAAATAAAACATAAAGATGAAATTAAACATTATCGAATATTCCGACTGTGATGATTTATCACTATTTGCTGTTTACATATCACGTGATAGATATACTGGTCACTTGAAATGTTGTACAATTGTTATTTTAGAACAGAGAAATCATGTGACGTAATTAATCCTATTTATAATATACAAATCCGCTCACTTGTTAAAATAATTAGATATCTTGTTAAAATAACTTGACAAAATATTCGCGTTTACAATATTGTTTATTATAGAAATATTTTTGTGAGGTGTTGCTCTCCGAAAAAAAAATTGTTCGATGTAAGTACTTATATATGTGTATTTGTCGCAGGGATATGATAAAATCAGTGATTTAATCAATCCCTAAGGAATCCCGAAGGGATCCCTAATAATAATAAAATCATAAGCAGAATTGTTCATACTAATATTGTGCTGTTTTGTGTTACTTTAGTTTTTGTACATTTATAGCATCTGTGTGTGAGGTATGTCTGATGATGAATTAGTTAAATAAAACACAAAAATCGATGTGTATTTCACTTTTTATGTAACGACTGCTTTGACTTAGTGGTGACTGATAAAATAACTTACAAACTACACAGTAAACATAGATTTAATTGTTGGTAATTAGTTAAGAGATCATTCTGAAACGCATATAAACAAATAATTAAAACATTTACAAATGAATAGGCCGGAAGATTGTCTACAAAACAAGCTTCAGAAAGATCTCTTCAGTAATATAATTCATGGCCACCGATTTAGATACATCCACTTTTTTTGTATACATATTATTATGAACTTTACAGAACTGTCACGATCCCTTCATGATAGACCCGTTCCTCAGACGCAATGGGACGTTAAGAGTTTTTAATGTTAATAATAAGGAAAATTGATTCCATAAAAATATAATACCGAAAGCATTTTTCAGGCCGTTTTGAGGCAAAATATTTTAAGATAACAATTCAAAAGCAATTTAAAAATTGTATTAAAAGTCAGTCTTAACTATAGAAATGGTAAAATTACCAATATAACTGTAAATCGAATTATTGTTAATTTATTCATGGACACTTCATTGCACCTTAATCAGCATTGTTGTTTTTTCGCTAAAATTAGTTGCCAGACTGGTTTTAAAGAAGCTGTATACAGAAGCTGTATTTTTTAAAAATGTTTGCAATGCATACAGTTCGCAAGACAGAATCACTAAGTATCTTAGTAACTTGAATAAACAAAAAATAGGGTAGGTTAGTACGTAAATATGTTACTTTAAAAAAATAATTGACACATATGAACAATAAATCTTTATCCTACAATTTATGTTTTCTGAATGAAGAAACTTAAAAAGAAATTCAGACTTTTACTTAGTGATATAGCAAGGAGAAACTTGCCTCTTAGATTAAAAATATTTTGAAAAGTTCTAAACAAGTCACAAAATAAGGGATTCTAAAAACAATAAATAACGCTTATTGATATGAACTGTTAATTGAAATTGTTACTTTTTTTAAATGTTATATTTACACTTATGATAATTTATGTGATATTTATAATATAGGAAAGTTTTCTATGCTATTTGATCAGTAATTTCTCAATTTCATTCAAATATTTAACGACGCGAAAGCATAAACGCTATAACCCACAAACTGCAAACTTCACATCAGAGCCGAAAAACTTTTAATATTTCAGAAAAAAATACAATTTCAACGCTCTACAAAATTTCTATAAGTCGTAGAGCTGCGAGACCCGTACCATTCGATTCAACTTTTTTTAACCGACTTCAAAAAAAGGAGGTTCTCAGTTTGACCTATATGTATGTATGTATCTTTGTCCGCGATTATCTCACGTTTGGCTGAACCGATTTTGATGCGGTTTTCAGAAAAATTTGTTACATTTAGGAGGAGGTTTTAGTATTTTAACCATCTTCAAAAAAGGAGGTTCTCAGTTTAACCCGTATGTTACGCGATTGAAGTCGGTTTTTTAACGCGTTCAGCGTTGTCAATTATTTCTAATTAAGAATCTACAAAAATCATTTTTTGCCATATTACGTGTAGTTTACAGAGTTTATGCTTTTTTGAGTCGATATGTACACCTTTTTGCAAAGTAAACCTTATGTTTAATAGAATTCAATAAATGGACTACCTATTGCTATTTTAATTAACTGATGGTACTTAGTACATTATAAAATTGATATTGAAATTGGCCACATTGGATGATTTTATATCTATCCTATAACATAACTATATTAGAAAACGACAAGAATTCGCAAAGCTCTTATTTTTTCTTACATTTTAACAATAAATACTCAAGCTCCAGTTTGGTATACAAAAATAATCACCCAATTTTCCTTCAACATCGACTAACAACACCTATGACATACAGCCAATGAATCGATGAAGAGAGAG
Source organism: Coleophora deauratella (assembly GCA_958295455.1). Taxonomy (NCBI): domain Eukaryota; kingdom Metazoa; phylum Arthropoda; class Insecta; order Lepidoptera; family Coleophoridae; genus Coleophora; species Coleophora deauratella. The sequence goes on along the minus strand of OY282407.1, from coordinate 5,605,082 downwards.
TGAAACATATAATTGACAAACAGTATATCAAGAATCCTAAACTTAGTACGATGAACCCACCAAGTGGATTGCTAAGTGAAATCTTAAATTGGTTTCAGATTCAGAAAACCTTAGTAAGCCCGCAGTCACTGTCGGATAAGACAATATCAAAGGCTAATTAATAGCGGATAAAGATCTATATAAAACTGGCTACCAATTACGGCTGAAAACATACAGCCTTGAAACACACTGGCTCCAGACGTACGCACCGGCTGCGTAGTCCCCCCATACTCTGTAGATATCTCAAAAGCCTAATGTGATCTGAATCCTGAATCTAAAATCGTAAATGAACCTGTCTCGTGTTTTCTTAACACACATTTCAACCAAATTTTATTTTAACAACCCGACTCCATGATAATATGGTTATAGAATCATAGGCCATCATTTTTATCATGTTCAGTTTCAATGATCCTCAATAAACTGTTTAAAAAAGATAGATATTTGCATCTACTTGCGCAGACAGCAAAAGAGATAGTACAAGAACTTTGTTGTCGGCATAGCGTGTTTCGGAGACGAGGTCGGCACTCGAGTGTACCTTGAGCTTTGCATAGGGATGACCAGCTCCAGGACTGAGCCATCGTCATCCTCATCAGAAGCGGTGAGCTCTATCTCTAGGAGGGGAGGTGACGATCGGTCGGATATCTCCATGTAGGTCCGATAGAATGGTTCCTTGCGGAAGTCTTGTCCGCATTTAGGTCCCCTACGGAACGTTTCTTCGTCCTCCTCCTGAAATTATTATTTGTTAATGTTAATTTTGGAACAGTATCAATGATAGAGGCGGAGTAAGTCAAGGATGGTACAATTCCCTACACTTAAAAAATATAAACTTGTAACCGATTTTGTAATTTATGTTAGAACCTAGAATAATCTCAAAGAAAATATTTTTTCAGCTTTAGTATTCGTTATATATTTTTTTTTTCAAATAAAATAAACATTATCCCTATCTATTTCCCATATAAATTACAGATACACACAAGTTGAACTCATCAGCGCATCCATTTGTTAAATAAAATATTGTTAACCTATTTCAACAAAGTTGTGACACAAAAGTAATTCTGTTCCGAGATCAAGATTCCCTTTAAAATTCGTATCGGTTCTGAAAACTGAATTTCCAATAGGCTGTTTACGTCCGAAGTCCGAAGTTTACTCTAGTGGTAGTAATTAATAAAATAATGTTTACCAGGCCGTCATTGGTCTTCACGGTGATCCATATGGGGACCTTGTCTACGGAATCATCGTCACTGCACGTTTCTTCGCATGACTGAAACAAAACAAATAAGAATTACGGATACAGTAAAACCAATGATTATTTAAGTCATGAGGAGGGTTATAAAGCAACTTCAAAAAAGTGCTTCTGTTTTAAGCTGGTTGGTATTGTGCGTTTTTTTATTGTAAAAGTTGTCAAAATCTGACGGCCCAGATGATGAATAGTGATTACTGCTGCCTTTATGTGTAAGTCTGTATGTTCGCAATATCTCGAAAACTATTCAACGAATTGGAGTGAAACTTTCGTGACAGAAAGCTTATAGTAGCAAAAATAATCTTAGCTAAATTAAATCTATTGTTTTAAAAGTTTAAACAATGTTTTAGACATTACCTAGAATAGCTACGTTTGTAGCACTCGTTGATGTCTTTTATATGGTCAATGCAACTAAAGGACTACCATCTAGTGACAGAACTATAATTGGCGTTGCTGGTGCTTATTTTTGTTGCAATGGTTTTTGTTTCTCATAGTAATTTTTATCCACATATTCTCTCGCTTATTTTTGGGTTACTGTAGTACCTTTGGTAATTACCTACCAGTCACTGCCTTAGTAACCTTTACAGTTTAAAATAGCTACAGATCTTTAAGTGTTGATTCGTGTTACTGCCATTACGATATGACGTGTGTGATTGGTTGAATACTGGCGTGGAGACATATTGCTGCTGCATAGGCCTTGTTTCGTCTGTTGTTGCAGCGGCAATCAGCAGTCCGAGACAAGTCCCCTTCTTTCGTGTAAGCCTTCGCAAAAGTTACCAGTATAACTTGAACTACACAAAAATATTAAACCTCTTTTTACTGAATCTGAGCTACACATTTCCAAAATCGTATTTAAGTAATCTAAGGAAACAATTCGGAAAATGCAAAAATGTGACGAAAATTCGAAAGTGTTTTAACAGACTTACTGCTCTTATAGTAAGCACGGCAGTAATCTTACCTGATGTAAAGTGACCAATTTCAAATAAAACATTATTTCTCAACTTGACTGAAAGACTCCGAAAATACTGGAGCTGTCAAGGAATTCCTTTCCTTTGCAGCTCGCATAAGAGCGAAACAAACATCGACTCTACTTGCACGGGTAGTATAAAGGAATAGACAAAGATGCCGCGTCAGACGCTAGACAACAGTTTGGAAACTGAGTGTTTCGAAAACAGAACAAAAGAGACAACCTCACATTAGGTACGCGATTAGGTAGGCGTTAAAACGGAGCGAATAATTTTATAACTCGCGTTGATACGTTGTTACAACCGGACACTGCATACAAATCGTCCGACTTATATTTACCTACTACAACCTCCCTTTCTAACACAATGACTGTATGGACAAGGGTGAAGCGGGTGAGGTCGCCTTCAGAGAGTGGCAGGGAGTGTCCATACTGTATGCACTACAAGTTAATATAGTTTGACGATGCTGCTAAAGCTGGTACCCTGGCCACTTACATGGTGGTCATCTTGGTGCTGGGTAGGGCGGCCCACGGCGTCCGCATCGCTGTCGATGCCACTGTCCTCCCGCTCGTCCAGGGGGATGAGAACCTCCTCCCTCACCAGGCCTGCCTCGCGCGCCAGCTTGACTGCTTCTGCTCACTCTTCAAAAGGAAATACTGGAATTGGTGGAAAAACATATTCAAGTATAGGTAAATCGACTATTAGGTATCAGGTTTCAGGTCTGTTACAGAAGCGTCTTGAAATAAGAAAAACTTTTATTAATATTTCCGTACAGACTTTTCTTAAGCCCTTGGCATCATCTCACCTGATGGTAAGTGATGATAATGCCAAACATGAAAGCGGGCTTACCAAGATTCCGACAGTACGTATTTTCGTTATATTTTTCTTGGTAGCGACAGCAGTCTCAATGCTGTGTTTAAATAAAATATCTAACTAATTAAATTTATTATGGGGAAATCAAAAGTTACAGTGTCAAATTAAATAAAATTATTACTAGGTATAAATAATAATATAAAAAAAAAACCATTTCATACTTGATTGATAGACACAAACCAGTAAACATATCGGAAACCACCCAAGCCATATCAAGGTATTGATGTAACAAGCATACGTAATAAGTGTACGCCGCGTTACAACGTCCCTCTATAAATCTATAGATAAACAAATACTTATAACAACACCAAAACAAAAGATAATCTTAACTATGCTTACCAGTACTCCAAGAAGTATGTTAGAGAAGACGAAATAACAGATAAACCACCGACAAATAAAAAAAATCGGCTAGACCTTGCCTGGAAAACGGCCACACATCAGCAAATTCCAGCCAGCTGAGCTAAAAATACAGGCTGCCAAAGACCGTATATATTACTTTCTAAAGACAGGCTCATCGGCATCGAAAATGGCTCTGTCCTAACACAAATAGAACTCTTTTTGCCAGTTATCAGTGTCTATCGATAAAGCACGCTCTGGTCAATTATACGTAAATTGTAAATGCCCATATTTTTTTTAACATGAAAACATTTCGAAGCAAAATTTGAGGAGGCCGCTCTTTACATAAAATGTCCTGCTAGATTCCTCCCCAACCCTTGGGGTTGCCATAGCAACGAATGGATGCGCGCGCACCACAAAACCGACAAAAATTTTGACAAATTTATTTGTGACATTGTCAAACTTTTCCGTATTTTGTATTTTTGTTTATTATTTATCTTAACAGAGTTATAATCGGAATAAGAACCCGGAATGGCTCCCAAGAAGGTATGTTACTTAAGAAAATGTTGTAGATATGAAATGCAATTTTACAGTCTATATAAATTAGATTTAATTGTTTAAAAGTATAATTCTCGCCACAACGCAATCACTTGTCCTCTTCCAATTCACATCTTCGGATCCACTTATCTAATCTTACCTACTTAGGTACTTATTTACAGATTATGGCTAGCGATAATTGTATTCTATAGAAAAAAAAACCATTGATCCAACAAACCACTTATGAATTTGGATACCCATACCCGTATGTACACTGGCCCACAGAGATATCTAAACACCTAAGTTTTAAAACGTAATTTGCACTTTGGTTTGAAACACCATACTTATATCTCAATTTTCAACTGGTAGATGTCTTCTCTGTATTCCATCCATGTATGATTTCCTTATAACCCGATGATTCTCATTTTGCTAAAGCTATTAGTTCAATCTTTCGTGATACATGGTGTTACGGGGGGGTTCAGATATCTTTGTGGCTGGCTGTGGCTTATTTAAAATAGGGGGGGGGGAAAGGTACACTTTCTGTTTCACTAAGAAAACTTTGGAGAGTCACCGCATATCTGCGCGAAACGAGAAATCATCATTATTTTTTATAACATATGTTTACGCGCACATAATTTTTAACATATGCGCACATTTGTTTATAACATATCATCTATTGTAATCCTACCAATAATCAGCATTAAATACTTTGACTTTATTATCATATTTAACGAAAAGCGTCAACTGTTGAATAAAGCCTCCCCCAAGGATTTCCAAAACTGATCTTGTGCTACCCGCATCCAGCGGCTTCCCGCGACCTTCACCAGGTCATCCGTCCACTGAGTGGGAATCCTACCATACCGGCCATCTGATCTATGAGCTATTTGTGCCCCGCAAACTACCACTTTGGTTTAGCGAGTCTATGAGCTATTTTGGTTACTTTAGTCACAAAATAGAAACAGAAGGTCCGCTCAATACAAACCACTAAAATCGTAAGCATATACATGCTTATAGAAATATACGGTCGTTCGAGACAAGGTCACGATCGCTTAGTACGTGATCTTGCCTACAACGACCGTATACGTCTATAAGCATGTATATGCTTAGGATTTTTGTGAGCGTATTGAGCGGACCTTCTGTATATATGTGTTTTGTGCTTTAGTCCTTAGTCCTCCTACATATTTCTGATAAGATCATATTTCATGAGAAATATTTTTATTAAAAATTAATGCACTCTATTTTTCTCTGTAGTCTGAAAGTAAAATCCAAGAAGGACGATAGAGATCTTTTTTTTTTTTGTTACCATTTCAAAGGTTTTACCCCACAGTGTAAGCCACATAAAATACCAAATATGAAGAATAATCAATAATGTAACTACTTGATGATGATTTCTCCTTCATTTATTGTTAGGGCGGTATGAAGCTTAATTTGCCTTTACCAACTGTAATAACTTATTTTAAAAATAATACCCCAGACGAATGCTTGTACCCTTTACAGACTCTAATTCTATTTCATGCTGACACAATGCGTTGACTCCCCTACAAAGCAATATTACGCACCCCACCCGTAAAACTTGACACATACTTTCACGTTCAAAAACTGTTGTCTTACAGCACAACTGTACTCACACTAAAACATAGCGAGAAGCCATGGAGAGTATTTTCCCTTTGAATTGCTCCTATTCGTAAAGTACAGCGTATGTAGAATTAAAATAGGTATCATAATTAATGGACGGACATAGCACCAGTGCTGGTCGTCGGCATTAAAACCTGGCAAAATTTGAGTGCTCGACTCTCAATGACGAAATAAAAAATGGATTAAAAGATACACAATGGCGATTCGATTGATAAATTAGAATTAGGTTTAATGTACACGAGAAGTGAGCGTTATTGTTTTCTCAAGTATCGAAGAACCAAAAAGAAAAATGCTTCACTTCAATAACAATAAATACGTAGTCGGTCCCATAATGAATTGGCCTGATATAGTTCTACGCGACATGTCGATACATGTTATGTTGCATTGAATAGTACGGTTCTCAGACACTTTATAAACGAACACGCATGGACTTGACGAGCGTAGTTCAGTTTAGCAGTTTGTTTGAACAACAAGTGTCGCGTATTTTTTCAAAATGTCGAAAACCGAGTATCGAAGCGTCATAAAGTTTCTATTTAAAGAAGGCTTATCCCCCGCCCAAATTAAAGAACGATTAGATGGTGTGTATAAGGAGTGTTCTCCCTCTTATAGCACAGTAAAAAATTGGGTGAAAGAGTTTCGCCTCGGGCGAGAAACCGTCGAAGATATCAGCCATGACGGTTGACCGGTAGAAGTGCTCACTCCCGATACTATTGCTCAAATCGAAGAAGAGGTTTTGAGTGACCACCGTTTGAAGATTAGAGAAATTGCAGCTAGACTTGGGCTCTCTAAAAGTACCGTCCATCATGCAATCGATGAACATCTTCATATGAAAAAAGTCAGTGCAAGATGGGTCCCGAAACTTCTGTCAGCTGTGCAGAGACGGGAGCGAGTTCGCTGTGCTGCCGAGTTTTTAGATCTTTGTGGAGAAAACCCAAAGAACGTGATCGAGAGACTAGTGACTGGTGATGAACCTATGGTCTTATATTATGATCCAGAAAGTAAGCGCGAGTCAATGGAATGGCGTTATAAGGGTGAAAAGCCGCCTAGAAAGGCAAAGGTGCAACAATCTACCAAAAAAATCATGTGCACAATCTTTTGGGATTTTCAAGGTATTTTGATGGTTGATTTTAAAGAGCGCAATACAGTCGTAAACGGCGAATATTATGCTTCATTAATATATTAACTGCGAGATATTATAAAGGAGAAGCGCAGAGGCAAACTGAGTAAAGGCGTCCTGTTGCTTCATGACAACGCCCCCGTGCACACCGCCGGTGTTTCGAAGGATGCAGTGCGTCAATGCACACGGAGTTCACGGAGCTGGACCATCCACCTTATAGTCCAGACATGGCTCCGTCCGACTATTACTTATTCCCAAATTTAAAGCAGGACTTAAGGGGAAGAAAATTTTCAAGCGATGAAGAGTTGCAGGCGGCCGTCTTCAGTCATTTTGAAGACAAAGATTGCGATTATTTTTATAAAGGATTAGAAATGTTATTTCACCGATGTCAGAAGTGTGTCAGTATTGATGGACTATATTGAAAAATAAAAATGATTGCATTTAATTTTCTTTTTTATTTCATAGTTAGGCCAATTCATTATGGGACCGACTACGTAAATACCCATAAGGTCGTGACCCATTCTTATAACCATGGCAGAATTTTGCAGTACCAGTCGAAATTGGCCGAAGTCGAAAGTACCTCTTCACTGTTTCCGTCTATGTATTCCAAAAATTCCCTTAAAGCGCTAAGGAAGGTTTCAGAGAAGAACTGTTCAATATTACGTCACATTTTATTTTATAAAAGTGTATTATATGTACTCTTTACCTATAGAAGCCTTTGTGAAAAGGATTAATTCATTTTTATCAAATCATAACATGTGCAACTTGTTTAAAACATGTCGGTATATTTATGAACCGATTAATGAATTGTGTGCTACTTGATTTAGCTCCCTAATCTTCTCGGGAAGAAAAAGGTGCCAGAACTCTGGCGGAGTAAAACAGAGAAAGCCATAGGACAACTGCTCCTAAAACGTCTTAAGGATGTAAGTCTTAGAATTAGAAAAAGCATGAAAAGATCGCCACATCCAGGCTCCTAAATGCTCTGTAAATACCAGCATACATGTATTTCTGATCGACCTTGCTTCTACTCGTAAATCATGTTTGTGTCCGTCTTGATTATAGCTTTCGAGTTCCTTTTTAACATAACACGTGTTTTGTTGTAAAAAAAATGCTTTATGTTGTCCAAATGTCTATAATTACCCTTGTTTTTTTTATATGTCAGTATCGTCTATGTCTGTGAATTTGTCCTTGTAATGTCTGTTACATTTCTTATCATTATTTTGTCTCTTATTTAATCTATTATATTGTAAAATATATCATGATATGAATGCAACACTTTATGGAATGAATGAATGAAAACACTTTATTGCACAACATCAAACAGGAAAATATTAATAGAACAAAGTTATAAGTTATAAGTTATGAAAAAAGTTATACAGGCAGGCGGTGCTATCGCTAAAGAGCGATCTCTTCAGACAAACCGCAAAGCCTAAAATACTGGAGAGTGTACTCAACATTATAGATATCAAGTGGATGTAACGGGGTGTTAAAATTTGTACGGAAAATTGAATTTCCAACGAGTTAGACTGGGTATTTTTACATCCGATGTCTACGTAGACAAATTTACCGCGCTCCATTTGCATAGAGAGTTCCATTTGTAATAGGTATATACGTATGCGTATAAAGCAGACGAAATTTATTAAGATAGGTACGTGTCTGTATATAAAATAACATTAAAGTCCCGACTTCTTACGTTTCAATAGAACGTTATTTTTGAAATTTAATGTATCAGATTGTATCAGAATGCTCGCGACTTAGTTTGCGGAGGCTTGGGGACTCACTATACTTGATTTGGTTAGGAAAAAAACGTAAACAATCTTGATATATCTTTTTTGTTGTACCTGCTTGTTAAAATTCTCAAACGAGTAGAATGTATTACGTGTTTAATAGAAATGTAATAGAAACTTAGTACCTACGTTTGCAAGAAATATCAGAATTTAAACATGAACATATGAATAAAAAGACAGCAAGATTGTTTACGTTTTACCTAAACAAATGAAGTAAAGTAATTAATTTGTCCACAAAATTCTTTAACGGCTCATTACATCTACTATCTTAGTGTTCGTCTGCACCTCAGACTGTGTATAATTTTGTATAGGTACATATTGTTTCATAGATAAAAATGAGATCGAAAACATAGTGAGCTATTGACCTAGACTGGGTACCACAATTTATAATGCGTGACCCAAATATGAACCACGGTCCACGACAATTGTAGTCTCATCACATGGATCAGTGTAATAAAATAAACGATTGAGCAATACCTTTGAAGGTACGCTGTGTGATATATTCAGCATCACAATTCATAACTGAGTAGGTTACATAAAATCTTCATAAAATTGTTAGTTGTTTTCATTCGTAATATATACGCATTCAATATCTATACTCACAGATTGAGTCAAAAGTCCTCAGCCAAAAACAAATTACAACCACGATATCTGTATAAACTAGATTTGACATAGAATTTGACAATTAGTATGTAAAAGGAAGTATAGAAACAAAAAGTGTGACAAAACTTCAGGATTAAATCTACTGATCAAACTGAACAACAATTTGTTTCTAAAATCGTTAATTTTTTTATTGCAAATCACCGGATGGGTTTTTATATAAAGTCAAAAATATTGATTTTTGCAAAAACGTCGAACGAAAACATTGTTTGGTTGGTAAGTAAGTGCACCAAAATCATAACATTATACAAAAATAACATTATATTCAGCTGTTTGAAAAAGTCCTTTTTATTAATAATTAAACCAAAGTCTGACAAAAATTCGCTTCGACTTTTTTACTGTTTTTCTTTTACAAGTAGATTTTTCTGACCAAACCCATACATCGCGCTTAGTACTAAAACATGTTGTATTTATTTTTAAACTTATTTATCTGCGTAGATAATAGATAGTAATGAATATTCAAAATATGAGCCTGCGTCAATTCACGATCTATATGACCCTGTCTAAACAAGTTGCTTTTTAAACTTGTTTTCACACTATTTTTGTTCCGTCTAAAGTATTGATTTGTTTTACGATATTGTGTCTGTAACAATGATGATTATGAGAAATTATATATAATAGTCATCGTTTATGGGAAGGGATTACCGCTGTCTATATATATTTGTAATACCTGAGGTGATCAACGCTTCATGCTTTGCCGATTTTCAGACCTTTTCAGACCTTCTTAAGTGTATATTTTTTAGTCCACAATTAATTAGCCCTTAACATTATCTCACCTGATGGTAAGTGATGATGATGCCGAAAGTTGGAAGAAGGCTTGCCGGAACATCAACCAACCAGTCCTACAAAGTTGGACCTGTCAGTAATTGAACCCGCGACCCCCTGGTATAAAGTGAGCGGACTAGCCGCTAAACCACATCGTAGTAAGGTGAAATTTTATCTTCAGATGTTGTTTACTTTTGTATGATATTCGTGTCTCTTAATATAAAATGATGGTGTACTACAGTAGTGGATATAAAAGTAGGGTACGTTTCAGTTCGATTCGTCACACTTTAGTCGGTCTGGTTGTAATCTGCTCAGCCCACTGATGTATGATTGTGCCAAGTAATAAAATCAATATTTATTTAGTAATAGTGCTTGTAAGAAATTATTTCAAGCAACCAAAATGCTGGTTTATGGTTCATATAAGTATGTACATACATTTCACAAATTATTTACAAAGCTTACTCTCTCTAAAAAGACTCTAAAAATAAAATTAGCGTAGATACATCTTTACATACAAGCAAACTTCGTTTGATCTATTAAGAACGTGTTAGAGATTTCATATAAAATAAACGCACAAGGCCTGAAAACCGTAGATTGTTTAGTTTAATATGGGAAACAATTAAAATAATATAATGCATGACTTACCATTTATAAATCTGTTATAAGAAACAATCACCATTTTTCTTGACAAACACCCAAAACCACTGGGAAAATTATAAACCCGCGTGTATCACTCGACGTAAGGACATCGACTGAGCCGAGTTTATTTTATATTTTGATTTTATTGCGCTAATCCGTAGCACGAGCAAACTGAAACAGTTAAATGACAAATATTTTGATTGTGAACAGGGCCGGCCAAGAGCCCTTTCGTAAGCCAGTTAATATTTGACAAGAGTCGGCCCCTTTCACACTTCCTCTCTCCCTTTCTGTCCCTTGGATTTAAAACCAAATCTTAAGAAGTTATTTTACCTTTCTTGATATTTTGTAGGGAGACGACATAAATCGATCGCCTATAAAATACAAACAAAAATGTTGTTTTTTATGCTCTACAATTTTTGCAAAGTCTACATTTATAACTCCTCAAAAAGTATATTACCTAGTATTTTAATAAATAAAATAAATAAATAAAATTGTTTATTTGCAAGAATACATAGCTTTTTTATACAAGGTCTTATTGTAAATTCTCAGTAGATGTATTCAACCTGCATGCAGGTGTGCAAATATTAATTATACAATTTGACAATAATATGTAAGTCATTTCTCCAATTTATAAGTACATTAAGTTCATCCTCATCTAGACATTTAAATGATTTAGCCAATAATGTTAACCTAACATTTGGAATTCAGGAACCTACACGAAGTAGCTCGTGTCTGGATTTAATAATGACGAATATTAGACATTCTGTTTGTAGTACAATCGCTCTATATTTATCCGATCATCAAACTGCTCAACTGCTGTCTTTCCCCACTAAATCAAAAAGGGTAGAATTTAAATCTTGGACAGCCACAAAAAGAGATTTCTCCGCTGAAAACAAAGAAAAATTTAGAAAGCATCTTAGCTCTCTCTCATTCTCAGAGACTTTTGAATCAAGTGATGCAGATGTAGCCTTTAAAAATGTTCATGATCTGTTTTGCATGTTACACAACTTATGTTTTCCCAAAATCCGTGTTAAACACAATAACAAATTTAAAGGACCAAAATGGATAACCAGTGGATTAAGACAAAGTTGCAAAATGAAGAGAGAGCTTCGATTTACTCGTAAGTACTACAAGAATAGGGACATTTTAAACAAAAATAAATACATACCTAAATTATTCTAAAATTTTGAATAAATGTATTTCGTGTGCAGAAAAGGAAGGCTCTAAACGATTTATTGAGAGAAGCAAAAACACATGTAAAGCTGCTTGGACGATAATCAAAGAAGAAAGCATTACTAAACCTGATGGTAAAGAAATTGAGCATTGAGCACATAAAATTTTATTTTCTTTGTGCTAATTTTATACTTCTACTTTAAGATGCATGTATTTTCTAGTATCTTCTACTATTTGTACTTAATCATTTTTAACTACAATCTTCATCCCGAGAAATGCGCACACACCTCTAGGTCCTGGCAGAATACCAGCGTTGTGGAATTGTATTTCACAACAAATGCTGAGTCAGAGCCTTTTTGCTGAGTCTGCACAGCTCACCTTATCTCATTTTAATGAATTATATTATTTTTACGTAACCTCTGTTATGCATCTACTGTATTACTTCTAAAAGAAACTATGTATCTGTGATTGTGAGTTGTGTTTTGGCTCTGTGAATAAAGTTTTTTCTATTCTATTCTATTCTATTCATTTAATTGTAGATAAGGAAAAAATTACAAATCCTGCTGCAGTGGCTTCAGCTATGAACATTTATTTCACAAATTTAACAAATGAACATAGTTCGCAATGAAATAATGGTTATAATCTGCAAGATAAAATAAAACCATTATCAAACTCTTTTTTCGCTCAACCATTTACAAAAGTAGAGTTATCAAACATAATTCGGTCATTGAATAATTCGCATGCCTGTGGCTTTGATGATATAACAACGAGTATTATAAAACTGTGTAGAAACGAGCTTGCAAACGTGCTAACCTATCTGGTGAATCTTTCCTTTGTAAACGGAAAATTCCCTTAAAGGTTATAGTATTCAATCATCAAGCCTATCCATAAAAAAGGGGACCCAGTGGAGCTCTCTAACTATAGACCAATAACTTTGATATCAGTCTTTGCCAAAATATTTAAGAAATGTATGTACACTCGGCTTTTAAATTTTTGCACTAAATTCGATATTATTAGAACGGAACAACATGGTTTTCAAAAGGGCAAGTCAACTGCCTTGGCTATATTCCGGCTGATTGATACTGTAGCCACAAGTATTGACATGAAAAATTACACATCTGTGCTCTTTTTTGATATGACAAAAGCTTTTGATCATGTAAACCACAAAATTCTACTCTCCAAATTACATAAATACGGAATCAGTGGGCTACCCTTGATGTGGTTCAGTCTGTGCAAGAGTCAACCAGTTTGTTTATGTACTTCGTAGATTGAGACGTGTTGCTTCACAAGACCTGTCACTCTCTGCTTATCATGGCTATGCAGCCTCAGCTCTACGTTATGGACTAATAATATGGGGGAACGGCTCCTATGTTCAGAGAGCTTTTATCGCACAAAAGGAGCTGGACCATATGATACATGTAAACCGCTCTTTAAAAGTTTAAACATTCTTACTCTTCCCTGTATGTATGTATATATTTGAAATCTGTAAGTTTGTGAGGCAACATTCAGCTCTATTCAAATCTGCCAGAGATATTAATCCGAGAGTAGTGAGGCACCCATACAGACTAGCCTTATGTCATTGTCCAAAAACATCTCTATTTTTAAGAAATAGCTATAGCATGTGTGTCAAAATATACATTATGTTACCACAATAATTTAAAGAAATTAATTATAATCTAATGTGCAATAATTTATTCAAATGGTTGACTAATATGAATTTTTATAGTATGTATTAATGAATATTTAGAACATAAGCAATCCAAATTGTAATTTTTAAATGAATTTTATCTAGATATTTTTATTAAAATATTATTATGAACTTATGGTATGATTTGTATAATAATGGATTTTTTAATATTATTTTATATTGTATTATAATTTGAACGCTGACCTCAGCTAGATATGAGTGACCTCTCAATAAAAAACAACATCTTGTAATCACCATATTTACGACAAATATATAAAATAAAGAATTTTTGAATTTTGAATTCATCATCCATTAAAGTTAACAAATTACTAATAAAATATTTATGTTCATTTATTTAGAAGAAGAATGAAGAAGAAAGAAGAAGATAAATTAATAATATACCTTTTATCTATGTCAAGTAATATCAAAATATAGTCAGTTAATATTACACTAGCTGGGAGACCGAGCGTCTCTTGTTCAATCTGAGTTTTTATAAACTAAGATAACTTGTTTAGTAGTACATATAAGATATATTTTCTATGAAAAATTTGGCAGGGTGTTGTTTTAGTCGGTAGTGGCCTTCTATGGGACGAAAGGACAAGCAATATTTGTTCTAAAAATATGTATAATATTTTTTTATAATTTGATTCTATTGAAAAAAATACATGCAAATTATCCTTTTTTTATATAAAAAAAAAACAGAAAAATATTGAATGATACGTAATATTAGAAAGTTGTTCATTATTTATTATGATATAAGTCAGTAATATCGATCAGTTTTAGCGACTTTTTAGAGATTTTCTTATTGCAAATGTTATCAGCGCCATCTAGTTGAGTTTAGAGAAAGCCGTCAAACACGAGGGAGGGCGGCACAATCATCAGATATGTAATTCACTTATATGGCGAAAGATGGCGCTATTTGTCTCTAAAATTCAAAGAGGTTAAAATATATTTTTTTATCACTATCTTTTTATTTATTTACATGAATTCACACAAAATAAAGAAAAAAGACAAAATACTATAAAGTCTATGGGTGGGATTCGAATCCGGACCTCAAAGCAGCAAAACGCAGGAAGCTTGCACCAAAACCGCTAGTCCACCTAAGTACTTGTAAACAAGGGTTAAAAATAAGCATCATATGCGTTCTCCTTTTATGTAATTTCGCTCATATTTCCCTTAAATGAAATTTTTCGAAGATAATTCTCTCATAGATCGATTTCTGGTGATTTTCAACCCCTAATCCTCGATTTTCGTCAAAAAGTTTCAAGCCGTTTTCGAAATCGTCGGGACACTTAACTCGTTTAATAGTATAGATAGGATAGGATTTAAAGTCAATATATTCTTTAACTCCATAAAAGCACGAAGCACTCATGAAGCCATTCTGTTAATTCTAACTGGAACATTCTGCCGGTCATCAATTAAATAATCTTTGGCAATTTGTTATATAAAATAATAGACATATTATATACGTTTTTCTTCTACATAGCTGTATGATGTAGCGATTGATATAGAAGACTGATATATTGATTTTCTTTCTGTAACTTACATCTACTAGTTTTTTGAAATACTCGGGGTGATTTTTTACAAAACAACATATTTCTTTAATGTCAATATTATACAAGGGAGAGAGGCAGGATTTTTATAATCCAGACAACGGTCTGCAACTGTCTAAAAAGTAAGACGAGCAAATAGCTCGTACACCTTTTTTTTTTATAATTTGAAAGCCCTGTCTACTTAGACTGAATTTCCCCACAAAATTGGTCCATACTTCAAGACTGATGATGCATATCCATGGCAGGCAGTTTAGATACTTTCCTCTTAAAATGAGTCAGAAGATTCTCTTGATCGTGCAGTTTCTCTTGATCTCTTCATCACTCTTACACACAACCCTACTTTTATAACTGTGCGGGTGCCATCCATCACTGCGTACCTAACATCTATACTCTTCTTTGCTAGTCTCTTTGCTCTCTTTAACCTCCCTAAATTCGTCCCTGTACAAAGCAATGGCAAGGTTCGGTAATGTATTGTCACAGCGTGCCTTGTACTTCGCTTGTGCTGGTCTACGCCTGCCACGGGTACTAATTAGAATTCGGAGACACGCCTTTGTAAATGTTGTAAGGACAGCAAATAAAATGTGAAACCAAAATTATAATTATACATCGAATTGTTTTCTGTTTTCTTTAGTTTTGACGCAAGATTAGATGGAGGATTTCTTTGATTTCGGAAATACACATTTCTCTCCTAAAAAGTTTACAGTATCGTTCACTTATGAAGTTAAATAACTTTCCCAGTGGTCTTTGGAAATGGTTAAATCGCAAAATCGATTGATTCGGCCAACTTTGTATGGGAAATCTAAATTTTTACGAATTGACCATAGATTTATTGTCTTTAGTTGTTCAGTTTCATAACTAAATAGACGTTACTGTAAAGTTTTCAGGAATCACAGATGACCCACGGTCTAGGGAGGTACTGTTGTGAACTAAAATGTACCATCTAATACGCCTAGTTATAAAAATATCTATTGTAATTTATTGTATATAGTGGACGTCCATTACTTTTAAAGGAAATTATACTTAAACTTTTGTAGCGTTTTTTTATCAACCCCTACAGTTTTAAGCTTTGTACTTAATGCCTGTGGTAAGGTTCTAAATCTGTACACTGCAGCTACTTACACCTTGTGAGCATGCCTACGGAAATTAGAACTAAAAGTTCAATGTTCGTCGTTAGTTAGTTACTGTGGTTGGCGCACACCTGGTACACGCTTCTGTGAATATAATTCTGTATAAGTCTGTACAAGAAAATGTCCTTTGAGGTTGATATTTATAGTGACGATGAGGTAAGTATATATCAAATTTAATTCAAGTGATGTTAAAGGAATTATTATTGCGTGATAAAAAAACGTTTTAATAGACCAACAAATTAAACCCCCAATAAACATAATTTCAGCATATTTCGGGCACGCAACAACAGTTGTTTACGCTTTGTGCGCTTATGCAAAAAATACTATAATTTGTTTATAGCCAGGTTACATGCGCTTAACCAATAAAATCTTGCCACAATATGGAAATGTCCTGTATATTTAGAATTAAGTCCGACGATAGTAAACTTAGTATCTACTTGACTTGCTTACAGTGCGTTTGCATGCCTCTTGAAGAGTTAACAAAATGCTGAAAGCAATGGTGAAACGTGCTCTTAACGTAGATGAGGAAACTGCGCTTATTAATAAAACTTTACAATGCATGGAAGTAGGTCCTTCTCACAAGTATTTTATTACTTCAAACTTCTTGGATAAAGTCATGAGTTTACTTTTACAGCAAAAAGTATCAAAGGCGAACATTGCTGAGGAAGAGGGTTTGGACTGGCTTAAACCCCGGACGCTGATTAAGCCTGACGATCAGGAGGATGTGCCTGATGCTGTGAGTGTACTTATAGATGATTAGTTTGACGTGTTTTGAAAGCTTGTTCAAAATATGTGAGTAAGATATTATTCACCCTTTTAGGACCTAGATGAAGAAGTGGGACGGATTTTGACAACTCAAAACCCGAACTGGGTAGCCGATGAAGTGGCCTACCATTATGGCAAAGGATGTTTCGTCGTGAAGCCTAAGCCTACCTTCGGGAAGGCTTATCCACTGTGGGTCTTCCAGGGCACGGCTATAAGGAAGGACTCGGATGAGGCAAAGGCGCAGATTGCTGCAGGATATGGTACGACAATTCTATCTATCTAACAGTTTACGTACTCACTTAGATACTTTGATGTGCTTTTTGAATGGTTTATCTAGGAAAATTGTTTTGAATCAATGGTAAACTCACAATTGATAACAGATACTATCCAGGAGCTAATATGGGTGTAATACTCTAGGAATGGTCGGCTTCGACGACGCTGGACCCAAAAAAGTCAAAGTGAAGAAAACTACTACAGACGAAGAGGAGGAGGAAGAACCTGAAGCCCCACCACCAGCAGAGGAGCACAAAGTTGAAGGTAAGATCCACAAACCGTAACACTCTGATAGCAATAAATTAAAAAATCTAGAAATGCACCGTTATAAGGCAAAATTTGCATGAATTTCAAATATTCAAATACCTATTACATTGTAATATGGTCAAACGCACGTAAGTGGTAACTCTTATCAGTAAAAAGCTAATTGCCTTACTTTATCATTTAAAGCGAGACCTGCTCATATAGATATAAACTGCTAGGAAAGAAACTACGCCTGGACACAAGAAGAACATACTGGTTCTTTCAGTTTTATTTACATACATGACAAAATTTACGAAAAGAATGGGCCTAACGTACATCTTCTTTAAGAACGAAATATAAGTTTTAATAGATAAATAAACAGTCTTATTGTATACGTAAAAATATATCAGATAACATTTGCTAATGTGCGTATCTAAGTTCCCATTACCTTATTTTACAGTAGATACATTCTATACACAATTATATGCCTTCGATAAGTTTTAGCGAATGGCAAAAGTAAAAGTAAATTAAAATGTACTATTATTTATATCTTGTTTAGAAGAAGCAGCTGTCGAAGAAGCGAAACCTGAAGAGGTAGCAGAGCCGGCGGGAGGAGAGCCGACAGCTGAAGGGGAAGAAGGAGAGGCCGCCGCCCCCACAGAAGGAGGCGAAGAAGCAGCGCCCGAGGAAGAGAGTTAGTAGCCATGATTTCATCTATAGTGAACTATAACAGCATGCATGGTTAGAATCACACCTTAAAGATAAATAAACGTGTTAAAGAGACTTTCAGTAGCGAATCAACGGTCGAAGCAAAATAAAAAGGACTAGTTCCGCAGACATGGAACAAATCTTGAAACTACAGAGTCAACAGTTTAACCGTAGCATTTTAGTATTTATTAATTCTAATATAATATTTGCAGAGGCACCGGTTGAAGGCTTTGATGAGCTTCTCGACATCAAGCCTCGTGTAAAGAAGCTGGCCAACCAGTTCAACTTCTGCGAGAGGGCTGCCCTCACCTATAACAATCCTCGCCGGGTGAGTTTATTGACTAAGTACGAAATAAAACCTACAAAAAATTGAAAATTAATATGCTTTGAGTGTAAAAAGAGTACTTAAGAGTTTTTCGATAATCAAACCTTAAATAAGGTGTCAAATGGGATGTTAAAATTTGACTTACAAACTAACATAAATATTTAAGGGGCTCCATGCCAAGAATTTGCTCTTTTCAATAGCTATAAAACGTATTTAAACGTAAAGCTACGGCAACAAAAAAAAACGTGATTCATGATTTATTCTTATGTATTTCTGTCGAAATATATTGCTCTGAGATATGTGGATTACAAGAAAAAAATTATATTGTGAACGCCTAGTGGGGCACTAAAAATGCTATAGGCTTCCTAGTTTTATGAAGTGTTGAAATGTATCTATAATTGACTCGATCACTTTTCCATTTAATTTCATAGTAAAGTTTCTGAAAAACACACTTTTGCGTTGCATTGGATAGTAGTACCCACGATGCGAAACTATATGATAAAATTGTCAAGTAAGCAGTTACGTACCTTAATTTAATTTACAATTGTATTTTTGTGTCACAGTCAGTTGAAACGCAAACCATTCCGCCATCCCGGGCTAACTTCGGCGCGACGGCGCTGCAATGCATCATATTTGATTTCTACCAAGAAGACTACGCCAGGAAGATGAAGGAAAAGGAAGACGAGAAACCGAAAAGGGTAAGTTATTAAGAACAGCGATGGTCTGAATAGGAGGCGGGACATTTTTGTTTTGCCGAAGAGGCTATAATTGTAAGAGAAACAAGTTTTTTTGTGAAAAGCAAATTTTTTTTCGCGCCGATTCTGTGGCTTGTTGGCGAATAAAAACTCATGCTGTATATTAATTAATTCACGGATTTTTCTGGTCACAAAGATGTTTCAAACCACACGAAGTAATGTCTTCGATACCTTTACTTGCAGTTGCGCAAGAAAACGACGAAGCACGTGAAATCTGCGCAGCAGATCCACGACGAGCAGTTGGCTCAGAGAATCAGGGAAGCTTGGTCCATACTCGAACGGCTCGTCAACCAGAACATCTACGATGACATTGGTGACTTACTTTATATCAACTTCATAAAGCATACACTAGGAACTTTGAGAATAAAGGAGATTGAACCCAATTGTATTATGATGTCAATTTGTTTGCGATAACGCCTGGTCCATGATACAGATTATTTTCCGCAAAGCGAACAGATTTGAGAGGGATCATAGCTACAACTACTATGATAAACATAACTGCGATGAAAACTAATAAAACCGAGCCAGATTGTATCGTCTTTTGTTGAAAGTAGGAAGGATAGTTTTTAGGTAGGCAGGTACCACAAGTATATAAACTGAAGAAAGAGATATACTGAAGAAAGATAATCTTCTCAGCTTTGCCTGATCGTCTACATACAAAAGAAGTAACTAAAACAACTTTTCGTTTGTTTGCACAGCAATGGACTACCGGTACTGGGACGACCCTTCGGACGACTTCCGGGAAGGCATGGGCTCGCTGCTGCCGCTCTGGAAGTTCCAGTTCGAGCCCATGCGCATGCACGCGGTCTGCGACGCGCAATGGAACCCGCACTACCAGGATTTGTTCGCCGTGGGATATGGCTCTTGTGAGTTTGTGAGTTTTGTAAGAGTGAAGTGAAGATTGGCAGTGTGGAGTCTGAGGATCGGCTGCCTTTCTGGGGCAAAAGCAAGACCATGGAAATAAATTGTTCACTTTGTTACATTTATGGAGCCCTAATAGGCAACAGACTGATATAAAAAGCTTTAAAAATATAAAACTTAATTAAAAAGGTATTACCGAAGCTGTCAGAGA
The DNA here is from genome assembly GCA_958295455.1 of Coleophora deauratella. Lineage (NCBI taxonomy): Eukaryota > Metazoa > Arthropoda > Insecta > Lepidoptera > Coleophoridae > Coleophora > Coleophora deauratella. Next base: position 5,584,808 of record OY282407.1, on the reverse strand, counting down.
CAGGCAGACTATTCAACTTGCTTAGATACTCGCATACTCACAAAAGTTTACAGAATTGACAAATAATTAATAGGCAAAAAAAGCGCGCCCCGAAATTATAACTTTTTTCGAAGGATACAAAGGTGTGAAATTTCCAATAAAATTAAAAATAGAAAACTAAAAGAACGTGACGTCAATGCATCACGACTTTTAGCATAGATTTAAACTGCAACTCAATGGATAATTGTGTAAATCATTTACAGTAAATGATGAACTCCACAAATGTTTAAATTTTTCGTAAATAACCGGTCTTGCAGAGCAGGCAAGCAACTAATATACATATTTTATCCTTCCTCAGTGGACTTCTCGACGCAGCACAAGGAGGGCTGCCTCTGCCTGTACAGCATCAAGAACCCGGCGTATCCGGAGTACGCTGTGATCACCGAATCACCTATCATTTGCATCGATGTCTATAAGGAAACTCCGTACCTTATTTGCGTGGGTGAGATGTTTTAAAACTTAATTAAAGCAGGCTTTAGGGTTCCGTATCTAAAGAATGCCAATACTATAAAAGTATTGTCTTAATCCCATATTACTTAATACTTTATTACCATACACCAATAATGTTTAGAAGACTTAGAAATGAAATTAAAATATCTAGTTGTATGTATCCGTCCGGTGGTGCTCTAGCGCCTGTCAATAGACAGAGTTGAATTAAGATAAGGCTACGTTTTTTTTTTAAATAACCGGCCTTTTTCAATCTTCATTTTTGATAGGTTATAAAAAGTAAAAGATTTGACTAATTGCAAGAGGAAAATACTAGATTATAAATGTGTACGGTAGATCAGCTAGGACAAGTATACACGTTTCTCTGCTTCTAGGTCTTTACGACGGCAATGTGTGCGTTTACAACGCTCAGCTGACCCTCGAATCGTCCTACCAATACAAATCTGACTCTGTGCGGGACAAACACAGCAACATCGTTTGGGAGGTGTGTGACATAAAACTCGCTTCCATTGTTAGTTTCGTATATAGGGTCTACGATGGAATGTTTACCTGGTAGGTAATTCAAAGAAACTATAGGTAATGTTTTTCTTTTTTAGGTACTTGAGTTTAGATTGATACCGAGTATAGCAAAAACTAAGACCAAAGTTGAAACCTGGAGTACTAGTTTATTAATTCACTTAGCTCTAAATCTGGCTATGTAAAACCTGTGTAAAAATGCCTTTGTTCTAAAGGATATTATAAACTATGTCAATGACGAATATGTATGGTCATGTGAGGATCTATTCCAGCTTATAGGTTTAGTAATGACATCAATTGTAATAGATGTTAACGCCATATTTAGGTCCGATGGGGCCCCCGGCTGATCGACGGTGAAGCTTCCTTCTTCTCGATCTCGGGCGACGGTCGCGTGGTCCAATGGGCCGTGATGCCCGGAGAACTGCAGGCTACCACCATCATCACATTGCAGTCCAACGTACCGCCTATACCCGGTCCGGATGGCACGATGCTTACTGTTAACAGTAAGTGTAGTCTTTAGATTCTATAAAAGATGATTCAACATTGTGCAGCTGTAGATTGCTTCTCTTATTGTCGTGCTGCGTTTTGACGTTTGTTTTACTATAACGATAACCTCGACGCGACGTCTCAAAATATTGTTGAATCATAAAGTCGTCGGGTAAATGATCAATTAATACCTACCTAAAGTAATTTTTAATAAGTACTACCCAACACCGGAGATTTTAAGTGGTTGACACAAAAGATCCCCTAGGGTCGAAGTATTGCTGCAGAAGCAGCTCGCACTAACAACAAAACCGTCCAAGTGCGATTCGGACTCGCGCACCGAGGGTTCCGTATAAATTCATATTCACACATGTCTTGAACTCTACATCAAATACTCAGGCCTGCAATCCCTTGAAGCTGTGAAAAGATCAAACTTCTATCATGAAATTTGGCACCAAGCAATGCTTATAGCACAAGTAAAGGGAAAAATCCGAAAACCAAAAAAATTTAGAACTAAAATTTTTTGGTTTTCGGACTCGGGTTTTCGGACAGACAGACAGACAGACAGACGGACGGACGGACAACGAAGTGATCCTATAAGGGTTCCTTTTTTCCTTTTGAGGTACGGAACCCTAAAAATGAGAAAAGATTTGTATGAAGACATCAAATTTGATTTCAACCAAGTCACACAAACAATTTTTCGTTATGATATGTAGTAGAGTAGAAGCCCCAATTAAATTCTGAAACTGTTTTGTTGCGACCTGCAAAACTTGGTACCTCTATACTTAGATACATTTAATATGTTAAACAAGAACTTCATCAGAAAAATAAGGAAAAATCTAAAGATTAAAACTAATATTTGACTTGACCAGGTTGCGGTAGCTGCATCTGCTTCCACCCGGAGAAGGCGGACATCTTCCTGGTGGGGACGGAGGACGGCATGATCCACACGTGCTCGCTGAAGTACAATCGCAACTACGTGCGCTCGGTGCAGGGCCACCACATGCCGGTCTACCGGATCAGCTTCAACTTCTTCAACAACAGCATCTACGCGTCCTGCTCCGGCGACTGGAGGGTTAAGATATGGGAGGACGGGAGAGAGTGAGTGGCTGTTTTGTTTAGTGCGTGTCTTGACAATATTTCCAAATTTTTGAGTTCCTGTTTTATGGTGTTTTATGGTAATTATAAAATATCTATGTAGTATAGTATCAGATAATCGACTTATTGAAATCTTTGAGTTACATGTTTCTTGAGATAATTACTGAACTTAAAACTTTAAAAAAATTAACTTGACCTGACGGAAAGGCTTTTTTTGAATTTTTATACATATTTTTTTAATGGACTGCCACCAGAGAGCCGTTGTTCATGTTCGAGCTGGGCTCCCCGGTGGGCGACGTGAAGTGGGCGCCCTACTCCAGCACTGTGTTCGCTGCCTGCACCGCCGATGGGAAGGTCAGTGTTCCAGCAAAGTCTATTTAAAACCTTTTTTACAAAATATGCTTTTTGACATTTGATAAAAAGTTACTTATTTGACTAGTCAACTACCCTATTTAATTAACCATGCTATCCCAAGGACGTGCCCAACAAACACTTTTAGAAGCATGAAGCATTTTAGTTGTGCATATTTCCTTACGAGATGTTAAAATTTTCATTAAGTTTAGCAATTAAGAGTGGCGTCACGTCACGTCTCTCGTAGGCAAGAATATGTTTAGCGTATGCCTTAGTTTTTCGATAAGATAAAAAATAAATAAGTAAATAAATGTATATAGGTATATGTAATAACAAATCATTATAAGTATGCGTAAGTAAGATTGACACAACCGCGATTGTCTGTCAATTTACTTCGACGTATGTAGATGACTATTTGCGCCACTTTGGATTTTCCTTTATTCTAGGTCTACGTATTTGATCTCAACGTGAACAAATACCGCCCCATTTGTGTACAAGCTGTCGTGTCAAAGAAAACCAAAAAATTGACGCGAGTTGATTTCAATCCGATACTTCCTGTTATCGTTTGCGGTGATACGAAGTGAGTACCTTAAATAACTGTAGCAATAGTATCTATTATCTTTTAGTAGGTACCTACGCAATGTAATTTGATAAAGTTCGTTCATAATTCATTAGCAGAATTATTAATTATCATACATAAAGTAAATAAATAGAGTACTGATGGCCTTACTGTTAAACACTGATAACGTCACAGCGTATGACTGTGCGGTTGACCTAAGCCTCTGTAGTGTTTTTTCGCGCCGAGTACACGTAGCCTCCATAGCTCAGGGGTTAGAGCACTGGTCTTGTAAACCAGGGGTCGAGAGTTCAAATCTCTCTGGGGGCAATGGGCGAAATTCCATGATTTTGTTTTTGGTTGATGCGCTTGTTGTTTTTTACAGAGGGACATGTCATGTTTTGAAACTGTCACCGAATCTACGCGTAATGTGTAAACCGCCGAAGAAAGCACAAGGGTTAGACCAGAGAACTTTGCAGGTAACTATCGCTTTCAGTTTGATTTTTAATACAGTATACCACTGCTATGAGCTATTGAGGGAAATTATCACAATAGTGTTGTTTTACATGGCTCTTGAAGAATTGCTTGGCTACTCCTGCCAATTATCCCCCGCATTTAATGATACCCGTATTTAAGTGTATTAATAACAGTTAACAACTTATTTTTATACTGCCTTACGGACACAAGGCATTTCATTGAAAGCGTTTTTGAATTACATTCCAAATAATAATTTTTCAAGTTCCTTTCATGCCCGTATCTCTGAAGTAGCTACCGTGACGTACTGAACAAAATTATAAAATTAATTTTCATGATAAATAAATGCAGTTCCTATAGATAGTGTATTATTTTTGACAGATAATGAAATTGGACAAACTGCTGACGTTGGTCCGAGATCCGCCCTTCCAGATCGGAGTGGTCGATGAGAAGTTTGAAGACGATTAGTAAAGAATTTCTATGACACAAAATGTTGTTACATTCGGTGTTTAATAATTAATTACTAACTTTAATTTATCGCTAGTCGGAGAAATAAAGACTTTATAATTTATATATTTAACTGTATTAAAACTTCATATAATAGAATAAATCATTATCAATCATAAAATTCGTGTTTATTTTATCGAACAAATATCTAAGTTTTACACAAATGCCAGCAACTTCGTTCGCGAAGATAGACGGATGTAAAAAACCCTGTTAGAAATTGAATTTTGGATATAAATTTAACACCCAATTTAAGACGCTTAGTTTCTATCTTCAATAGCTTCGGCTGTGCGTTGTACGACAGTAAGACAGCCAGTCGCGGTACTGTTCTATACATACACAGGAAGTAACAAAATAAGTGTAGGACGAGGGGCCTCTTCTAGCCAAAGAGATATTGGAGATCCGAAGATTAAAAGTCCGAAAATAAAAAATAATGTTCTAAATTTGCTGAAGTGTAAAAAAATGGACTTTTATAAATCGAACACGTTTTTTGTTGTCCAATATGATAAGAAGATGAATTCGCAGTTAACGAATCTTACATCTATTTTGTTACACCCTCAAGATTTGTGCTTATGATATTAGGTGAGTGAGTTCGTACACACATTCGAATATGCTGTTAGAACTCACGTATTATTTCATACAAAAATTAAAGAAACATTAAACACATTAACAATTTTATATATGTATTTTATGACAAACAACTTATCGATTAATCTATTTAATAAATTTTTCTTAAGACTTTATTCTATAATAATGAGATCGTAACTGTCACTGACCGGTTCGGCAGCTGGTCAAACAGCATGTTTCATTCCAATACAATCTAGCAGAGTCGTGTTCTCCAAAAGTATAGACCTCAAGGATGCCTAGCGTTTAACTTAGCTTGAGCCATAATCACGTGTGGCGCATTTTTTATAATAATACCTATCATAATGATCAGCCAAAATACTACTGAACAAAAGCCTCCCCGAGGATTTCCATGACGATCGCACTTGCTCTGCCTGTCTGCAATCCAGCGGTTTCCCGCGACCTTCACCAGGCCATTAACACCTCAGACGTGTGCAATTCATACATATGTAGTAGATCTAGATATGCAGGACTATTAATGTTTTTATATGTTTTTTACTGTGAAAGCAAACGGTATGTAAGTACCGTAAAATTCATTTGTAAATTGACCAAGAAATGAACCTAGGCATCTGGTTGGGATGTCCGAGTTATAACCGCAGAACTACCGACGCTTTTAAGAGATACTCTTAATTTACAGAGATTTCTAATATAGAAATTCTATATGTCATTCATTATACATGGAAAATAATTAGATTAGAATTACCGGGCCGCCCAGTCAGATCAGCAACTAGTTAACAAAATACACGCCCAGTGTCCGAAAGAGGTACCAATTATGAGCATTGTTGTAAATAAATGCTTTTATACCAGATTATAAATACTAATTTAATAACAATATGACATTATCAAAATAAATTATTATAAGAACATTTTCCTTTTTAACAGACATTAAGAATTTCAATAAACTATATCAAATACAAACTATTTTTACGTAAAATAACGCATACTGAATTCGAACTATAAATGCATAGATATAAATGTTACTATGATATCAAAAGTGGACTCGAAAGTGACTGAGAAATGATTTATAAATTTAGCACGCTAGTATGTACATAACTAACTTTAACTCTTTCACCACCGTAGTCTCAAATAAGAGACAACATGGAATAACAAATGATACCTAATAGGTAAAACTTGATCAATTAAATCGGAGTTTTATTTTAGACAAATATTCTTAGATACGAGTACACTTCTTTTTTTTTATTTTTATGGCAGAGGTGGCAAACGAGCAGACGGATCACCTGATGGTAAGCGATTACCGCCGCCCATAGACACCCGCAACACCAGAGGAATTGGACTACGAGCCTTTACTAGGGATCTTGGTCCATCCAATCTATTTTTGTAGTTGGACCAACAACCCCGTTTCATAGTCCCGTGCTTAAGCTTCAATATTTCACATATAATATTTAATGTAATTATAACTGATCGAAAAACTTGCATGAAAAGTGAAATAATGAGAAAAACTCCAAGCGTAGAAGGCACATAAACTGGCGCCGGAGACTGGCGGTTAAAGATATTGGATAAAGAGATTAGATCACTTACTATGAAGAAAATTCGAAATTATTTTAAACTACATATAGCTCTTTAATGCTATAGAGATCAATAAGGCGGTAGACAAACACTTCTATTATTGTAAGATACTTATCTAATAATATGGTGTTTACAATATCGACGGGTGAAATGTATTTATTAAGCGACATTTTTGGAAATGTTCATGAGATCATTATAACAATTATTGGAGAAATAATCATTAAAAATAAACTTCTTAGTAATATTCTTATTCCTGATATATCAAAAATGTCGCTAAATACAGTTTGCCTTTCACTCGTCTATATAACACGGATCTTTACATGCTAAAAGTAAAATACAATGCTAACTCTGGTAAATAAATATATAAGTATTGAAATCACAATCAGGACTAGATTTGTCAATTTGAGCCATGCTCACGACATTGTTGTCTTTAAAGCAGCAACGTTTCTTATTAGGGTTATTTTTGGACCCTCCGCCAAATCTTCACAGTGGCTTCTATCTATGAAACTAAACAACTTTTCCCAAGAACGTATGGTAAATTCACAAAAAAAAAATGGGGGGGGTCCAAAATAACCCTGTATTATGTATGGCATTTATATTATATCGTACATAGGAAAAGAAAAAAAAAATAAAAGAATAACGACACATAAAAAAGTATGGCAAAATTTTTTGAAATGTTGACGATCATAAACTCTACTCGATAACTTTGACACCATAAGATACACTATAACACTTTCCTACTTTGTATTTTACACGAAAATTAGTCCCTTCATCTTTTTAAGTATAATTTGTATGTTTGTGAAGTAAGTAGTAAGCAAATTGGCCTCACTTTGCTGAGCAAATCAGTAGAAGTAGGACCCGTCCGTGAGTCAGGTGTAGAACATCTTCGGGCCGAGTCGGTCGCACCGCTCTATGGCCGAGGGTCCGAGCTTCAGATCCAGAAAAGCGCGCGCGTCGTTTGGCGCGGGGGCTTTCTTGCCGGCGAATTTTATCTGTTAGGATTTTTAAAAAATATGCTATTTATAATCAAATCATATCGACGGTGGAAATCTCAATTGACGTAAGGGTCAATATGTTGCATATCCATTACGTCAATTGAGATTTCCACCGTCGATATAAAATTGTATATCTCTTGTGTCTGAAAAAGGGAGCGAAAACCGCTGTCATCGCATCGGAGATTTAGTATACAAATTAGTATACAATACACTTCAGGTAATAGCCATCCACAAATAACAAACGACAAAATATCTCGGGAGGTTTTCGTAACATTGCGTCGTTTGTTGCTCTTTCTGCATCACCAACCAAATACCCTCAGTACGCAGGTAAATACTCACTGCTAAGTGGTCACCTGAGCTAGTGACTATTTATCATACTAGCGCACTGAAATACCGTTTGGTTACGCCAGAACCACTGGATGTCTCACTGCACAAGTAAACAGTCACTAGTAAGTAGTCAACTGAGTTAGTGCATGTCCCAGAGACTTTATACTAATGAGCCAGAGCCAAATGACTTCGTCGTCGTTTGTCTCAGTCCACAAGTTAATAAATAGTCACTGGTAAGTAGTCACCTGAGCTAGCTCGTGTCTCAGAGAACTCCTGCTAATGAGCCAGAACCAAATGATTTCGGTGTCGTTTGTCTCAGTTCGTAACTATAGTGACTGGTAAGTAGTCACTTGAGTTAGTGCATGCCCCGGTAATAAGTCAGAACTACATGTCAGTGTCAATTGTCTCAATTCAAGTAAACAGTCACAGGCAAGTGGTTACCTGAGTTAGCGCATGTCTCATAGAACTTCCGCTAATGAGCCAGAACCAAATGATGTTAATGTCGTTTGTGTCAGTTCGCAATTAAATAGTCATTGGTAAGTAGTCACTTGAGCTAGCCCAGGTCTCAGGGAACGCCCGCTAATAAGCAAGAACCAAATGTCGGTCGTTTGTCTCCTCAGTTTGCAAGTAAATAGTCACTGGCAAGTAGTCATCTGAGCAGGTGCATTTAAAAAAACTTCCGCCTATGTCGGATGTCGGTGTCGTTTGTCTCAGTTCGCAAGTAAATAGTCAATAGTAATAGTCTCTAGTAAGTAGTCACCTGAGCTAGTGCACATCTCAGAACGCTTATGTCGGTGTCATTGGTCTCAGTTTGCAAGTACATAAGTAGTCACCTGAGCTAGTTCATGTCTCTAAAAACTCCGCTAATGAGCCACAACTAAATGTCGGTGTCGTTTGTCTCAGTTCGCAAGTTAATAGTCACTGATAAATGGTCAATAGTAAGTAGTCACCTAAGGTATCTCAAAGTCCCGCTAATGAGCCAGAACCAAATGATATTATTCATCTCTCTCAGATCGCAAGTAAATAGTCGCTAGTAAATAGTCAATGGTAAGTAGTCACCTATCTCAAACTCCCGGTAATCAGCAAGAACCAAATGTGTCGTTCGTTTATCTCAGTACACAAGTAAACAGTCACTGATAAATAGTCACTGGTAAGTAGTCACCTAAGCTATCTCAAACTCCCGCTAATGAGCAAGAACCAAATGATGTCGGTGTTGTTTGTCGCAGTTCGCAAGTAAATAGTCACGGTAAATGGTCAATGGTAAGTAGTCACCTAAGCTATCTCGAACTCCCGCTAATGAGCCAGAACCAAATGTAGATGTCATTTGTCTCAGTTTGCAAGTAAACAGTCACTAGTAAGTAGTCACCTGAGCTAGTGGATGCAAGTGTCTCTCGGGGAATTCCCGCTGATGCGCCAGGACCCAGTCAGCGGGCCACATAGTACCATTCTTTGCTCTGAACGGTAGCACTAACGCGTATACTTGGTTCGTTGCTGAGTAACCGACCCTGCGGAGGTAAATATTTGATTGACATGAGGAAATTATGGAAATAAAGCGATGGAAAAGAGGGTCTGGGTATATAAAAGGTTACCATTTTTGAGGCATGAGAGAAAATCTAAACTATGTAGCTATGTAAACGCAATTTTTTGCCCTGTAAAATTTACAAGCAGGACGAAACTGCAATTAGTTCAGATAAATAAATAAGTCTCATTCATTATTATTATGTAAAACACAGGGTTTACGCTAATTATTATATTAGGGAAATTTTAGAAATGCTTCCCAAAGCTGTATGCACACAGACAAATAAGGGCGCTTTTATTGTCATGCGGATTTCTGCCCGCATGCGTGCCGCCCGCAACCTATCGTTTCAGTACATTTTTAGGGCCCTTTTATCGTCATGCGTGTCACACGCATGCAGGTCGCTTTGGAAACGAATAAAAGCTCCTTAAGGGAGGGTCCTGTCCAAGTCAACTTAGCCCACCTCACCTATAGTAGTGTCCTTTGGTGGCGCGCTCCCACACAAAGCCGTCGGCGTCAGCGCCACCGCGTTGTAACCAGCTCACGCGGGACACATCAGATGCGTGGATGCCGATTTCGGCATACTCTGCCCAGGGAAGCAACTCCCCACTAGCGGACAATGAGATTTATTATTAAACCTATAATTTATACAGATTAGAAATAATAACTTCTGCAAGTAAGGCGGCCAACATTGTACTAGGGACCCTAATTTTTTTATGTAATTTTAGTTAAAAGACCTGTTGCCCTCTGTCAGATGTATTGAGGATCTAATCAAGCTCTTGGGATAGTGCTTTTATGGGTGTATTACTGTGTCAAATGGCAGTTTTGGAGAAGCAAACATTCAATAGTAGACGTCTTTAAGGTAAATGAGATAACCCGCTTATTTATACTGATAAAAGAAGAAATGAGCTTCTACTCACTGCATAACAGCCCCGAGCAGCGAAGTCGTTTCCAGCCAGCATCTAGCACCAGACTGTAACAATGCTTTCAAGACATGCGTGACTGTGCGATGTATGTTGCGGAGGCAGCAAGGCGGCGTGTTGCGACCCGCCAGGATGTACGACGGCACTCCTTGGACGGAGGGGAAGCAGCGCTGTCAAATAAAGTTATTTTTTGATGTACTCGTATAATCAATCAAATTATGGTTTTGGTATAATAAGTAAACTACAGCATAGTAGAAGCAATAACAGGAACTATGTCAAGTAAAATATGTCAATTTATTATATCAGTGTTGAACTTTGTAGTCTTTAAAGTCTGCCTTTTTTTAACTTAGAAGCACTAATATTAACAACGAATATTTTTAAATATGTTGGAGGGAGTTTCTTTAGGGCCCGACGTTTCTTCTCTCTCCGCAAACACTTCCCGAAACGTTGGGTATACGAGTTCCGAGTGGTAGGAACTTCGTATTAGGTAGAAAAAATATGACGTTCGAAAAGTGTACAGAGATACCTACTTCGAATAAATATTATTTCATTTCATTTCATCTTCTTTGAATACCAACCTGTGTCTCCCTCTTGCACCCAAACCACTGCACTAATCCATCCTCTTTCACCACAGCCTTCACACCCAACTGTTTGTAGAGGGCTACTCTGTACTCTCTCATGCGCCGGTTGGCCCTCTGCCTTCCATCAGGGCTTTTAAGCACACCTCTGCCTAGTCCAAGTTTTCCATCCTGTATTTGTACCTAAAATATTAAAATTTTACTTTATACAGATTTAATTAAATGTATAACTAATGAATACAGCAATTTGCTAGTCAAATGATTTTGTTTTCATGATAATGGTTTTATAATTAGGTTTAAGATACATTTTATAATTAGGTTTGAGATTCCTTACTTATAACAAAAGCTGAGCTTTTGGTAAAGTCATATTGAGCACAAAACCAATTCAAGTGTAACAATACTTTTATTATAAGCTCAAAATAAAAAGTAGGCAAACCCATTTACCTTTACAAATCTAGTTGCTGTTTGCAGATACAAAGCCTCTGGAAAAGGCTGCACGAAAGGCTGAGGCAGGGCTCGCAAGACAGAGGTCCTTATTAACAATGCATGATGCCCATGTACAGCATCACACAGCTTCCCTGATGCATCTTTGGAGTAATGCAGAGTCCACTGTGAGTAATCCCATTTCAAATGCTGACAAGTGAGACGGGACCCTCCAACACCAATGGCTAAGGCATGGCTTACACTTGTAGTTACGCTCAGTATAGCAGCTTGCAGCGTCCGACGGTGGACGCGAGTATAATCAGGTACAAATAGCACGAAATCCGTGGTTATATAATTTAAGGGGTTCAGCTGTCGCGCTGAGGCATCTAATCTCAACTCTGTAGTCACAACTTTCACGTTCCGAAGTGTTTCGTTGGTGGCTGAAAAGGGAATCGGCGGGTACGGCGTATTCTCGCACACGACCAGAACTTGAACATTGCGGTATGCAGACACGAACGACTGCACACTGTCGGCAATGTCATTCTCAAATTCCTCGAACTGCCGAAACACCACAGTAACTAACTTGGAAAAATGACGAGAGTTAGAAGATCGCGGGGCAACAGTAGGCACAGGAGCAATGCGACTATTCAAAAATTGTAGTAACAAATACGCAAATACAGAAAGTATTGACAAAGAAAACACCACATAAAGTTTAAATGTTAATCGACAACGTGAAGAGCGATACAGCATTATTTTCATTCATAAATACACGGTTACATTATTATGAGCAGTGAAAATCCTTGAAAAAACTAAGTTTCAATTCAAGAGAAATATTGAATTGAACATTGATTGATTGAATGAACGAACGATGTTTATTGACATTGACAGTCTTATGAATGGAAGAGGGCAGTGAAATGTCATATCTCCAGAACACTATTCCATATCGCAAACATGCCCCAACGGAATATATGGCTAAAAGTCTTATGAGTTAGTCTGTATCAAGCTACGGTCTCGACAACGTGTCCTCCGTACTCACTCCTTGTTACACAAAAACATGCCGAATTGCGTAGTAAAATCGTGTAAATCTCATTCCGCCAGAGATAACAAGAACACCGGTATCACATTTCACAGGTCAATAAGTATTTTGTTAAGATTTTGAATAAAAATAACTTCGTAAAAATTCATCACAAATTGTCGCCATTTTCCATCGTTCAGTGTTGCTTAAAAATAAAAATACTAAATACCCTAATTTGGGGGAATTTAAATGAATGAATGATGAGGACGTATTACGTGTGTCTATCGATAACTGTTTAAATTGTAAAATTACTGTAACTGTATATTTTTTGTATAAAATATATACATGGTGTTAAAAAAGCGCGCATGAAATTTTAAAGGGTTATTCAGAATCAAGTATAGAATACAGGAAAAAATATTTAAAAACTTCAATATACAACTTTTTTGTAGTTTTCCACACAAATTCTTAATTAATAGAAACTGAAAAAAATATATTGTGGACTTATTCAATATTTTTTCCTGTATTCTGTACTTGATTCTGAGTAACCCCAAAACGCACTTTTTAACACCTACTATAAATAAACGATAAGAGAGAGAGAGAGAGAAGAAACAATAAATAAAAATGTTACCCTATATTTGTATTTTATATTAATTTAAAACGTAAACTAGGATTCGCAAAGATCCCGTGAGGAGAAAAAAATAGTAATAAATAATAAAAGTCGCGGGCGAAAGCTCGTGACAATAAATACAATAGTTGATAAAACTAAATTCTCGTATTTTATATTAATTACAGTTATTGCTTTAAGTAAATGCCGATTACAATTACAATTCGGCTATTCCAAAATAAAATACTGAATACGCCATTTCGATAATTTTATATTAGCAAAATTTTAAAGAAAATCCTTAGCCTTAAAACTTTCAAAATACTTTATTGCCTTTTTTCGGTAGCTCAGAAGCCTGATTCTTTCACAAGCTATCGAAAAATAAATCTCCGCTAAGGTGACATCGTATGCAGTAAATTCAAATGTAAGACAGTCCTTTTTTGTGAAATAGCCATATTCAGTGTTTTATTTTGGAACAACCTAATAATTGAATTTAAAATTGGTTCTGATAATATTTACGAGTGAGTTCTGATAATTTTAATAAAAGTTCCTGGATTTTTCAAAGACTATCAATTAAAAATTAAAGTACGAATTCTCAAATACGACACAAAATGACCCGTCAAACCTAAAAGTTATATGATTTATGTCGTTTAACATTAAAAATTAAAAAAACAGCTCTTTAGGTTTTCTTTCATTTTTCAGTTTTTATTAATCCTGCTATTGAGAAAAGTCTTTCGGAAGTCACATCTGAATGTTTTACTAACAAGTATTTGAATAAAAAGTTGAAATAGTAATTGTTAAATCATTTCAGTAAACGTAACAATAAGGGGTTTTCATTTTCAAGCAATTTAGTGATTTTCAACAGTGACAATAGATGGCGTTGCACCGAAGTCGAGCGTTAATGTCATAAATAATTATGAGATTTCATGTTTGTACGTAATTCTTTTTATAGGTAATTAAAATTCTTTATTGGACATTTAAAGAAGATTATTAAATACAACACGCACATATTCATACCATTAAAATGGTCGGCAGCCTTATACAGAGTATTAAGAAAATTAGAACTAGGTACTTTTTGAGGGGCGATTTAGAGATTCTATAATATTTATCAAACTGAAAAACTTTTGTCCCACATCTTTGTAAAAAAATTGTGTACTCCATACGAAGTTCCCATGGAAATATAGGCCGAGTACGGGTTGCCAGCTGTTTAATTTAATACCTAACTTTCCATCAACGCCACCTATTGAAGAGATTCGGCAACTTTTTTTTCTTAAAAACCTCTCATTACAATTAATTGTTAAAATGCCAATAATTGCCAATTACAATTAATTGTTATTGTTTCATCACTAACATTTTATTACACTCTGACTGAATAAACAGAAAACTGAATAAAAAGTTTCTATTAATTTAAAAACCTTTGTAACTTCATTACGCCTATTCACTTTTGCTTTTAAATTATTACTAGTAATTAGATAATACGATATCATCCACTCGGTGTTACATTACAGTTACAAAAATATCGATCTATCATTCATTCGTTCATTCATTCATTGGGGGAATATGATACTACTACTGGCAACATTGTTCAAGTGTCATTGATAACATATCGCCCTCTTTTTCTTACTTGACGTTTAGTTGTATAGATTCGCTTAGTAAGAGTGAGACAAATATAGTGTCACTTTCACATAAGTTCATGTTTCAAAGCTACGTCCTAGTTTTTGTTACTTTACTCCACGTTGTCATGGAAGCGTTATAGGTGATTGCGGCTCTTGTATATAAACCTCTTTGGAAGAGGGTATGTTCGGAACAGATGAGAGTTATTTATGGAGTTTCCGTATACTTTGCGGCCTTCTTTCTTATGAGGGCAGTTTAGGGGGTTGGTTTCTCCTTGTACCGCGAGGTCCACGAGAACACGCGTCTGTAGAGTTAATTTTACGATGATTACCGTTTTGTAATAGTTTCAACGTTATTTTTGTAATGGAAAATTAGCTATAATCCAGATTATGAGATAAGCTATAATAAAGAAAAGGATTAACTCTGGAGACAGCTCTGTTTTCCGAGTTCCAGCAGCAAACCAACACTAGACCAACACGTCTTTAAATGCCCATCACCCTTAGATGAAGCTGTTGTGGCTTAGGTTAACTGACTACAGATACGGTCATAACTATGACTGTTAGTGGCATTTATATAAGAAAGAAAGAAATAAAGAAAACCATTTATTCCAAAGACACAACACATACATACATTATTTATTACAAAAGTGATTTAAGAGGCCTTTCTCGAAGCGCAAGCGCTCAAGTTTAGGCATCGACACGGAGCGACGTACGCTTGTTTGTATTATCGCTTTACTCCACGCACACAAACGTATCGCGCGACGGACTAACAGATTTTGATCCTTTTATCCGCTCGTTCTAAGCTAGCCGTGAAATGAAACAGCCTTTGCATTGTTTTGCGTGTATTGTTTACTGTAATTGCCAAGAACGTGTTTACTATGACGTTTATAAGATATCGTTATATTTTGACCTTACTTTTTAGGTTATATATATTTTTTCAATTTAGTTCCATGTTTAAGCTACATTGAACATTAAATCAGTTATTGAAGGATAAAAATAAGTAATTCAAAATGATGAAAATAGTATTACATGTTATGATTAGTAGATTTAAAAGTATTTGTACAACATCTATTTATTGTAAATAAAAAAACATTCTGATTTGACTTTTTGACTATAAAATTATTCTCACCTAGTAACTAACGCCCTATATTCATCCTATATTGATGTGTATTAGATTAGTTAAAAATACAGGTGTAACAAGGCGGTAGCAGAATTAAAAAAAAAAAACGTTCTCAGGATTATAAAAAAGTGCGTTTTTTCTGAGGTGAAAAGAACGTTATAAAAACACGTTTTTTTTTCTGGCGCAGGTTTTTTTTTAAGTGTATGAAAATTAAATAAAATGTCCTTAGGTGGTTATCGTTAAATAAGTGTATCATTGTTTTGTTTATTAATTTTTAACATTTGAAACGAACGTATTTGTTTTTTATAGAAATTAAATAGCTCGAAATAGTTGGCACTCACTGATGTTTAATTTTTAATGAGGGACAGAATTTCTGCAATCCTTGTTTGGTTTAGATCTTATATAAATGTAGAATTTAATTTATTTTATCAATTTAAATCAGAATAAACCCATCACTTTTTATGTTTATTACATTTCAGTTGTGTATTCCGTTCTCTGAAAGAAAAAACTGTGTTTTTTCAAGATTATGAAATATTATTTTTTTTATTTTATTTACATCACTACTCAGAATGAAGTATAGAATACAGGAAAAATATTGAAAAAAAAAAATCGATCTACATTTGATCTCGACCTCCGTTTCTTTTTGGAAAAACCTGGCAAAAGGTAAAATATATCGAAAATCTGAGAAAAAAATTGAAAAAGTTAACGAAGGGCGTGTGTTAAATAATACGCACATTGACTATTAAAAAAAAATGGCTAAACTCATTTTTTTTCAATTTTCCATACAAATTCTTGATTCACTATTCAGATATCTCGACCACCGTTTTTTTATGCAAAAAATGCAAATATCTCTGAAACGGTAAGAGATATCGAAAATCTAACAGAAATTTTGAAAAGGTTAATGAAAGGCGTGTATTACATAATACGCACATTGACTTTGAAAAAAAAATGGCTAAACAGTTTTTAAAAAAGATAAAAGCAAATAATACATGAGACGCGTATTGACTATAAAAAAAATTGCTAAACTATTTTTTAGTTTCCCATACAAATTCTTTACTCACTATTCAGATATCTTGACCACAGTTTTTTTTTGCAAAAATTGCATATATCTCGGAAACGGTAAAAGATATCGGAAATCTGACAGAAATTTTGAAAAGTTGAAGTAATACCATATGATACATGAGACGCATATTGAGTATAAAAAAATTGCCAAACTCATTTTTTTTTCAGTTTCCCATACAAACTCCTTACTCACTTTTCACATTTAGTATGGGAAATCCGAAAAAAAAAATGAGTTTCGCCATTTCTCTCATAGTAAACATGCGTCTCATGTATTATTTGCTTTTGTTTAAGTTTTTCAAAATTTCTGTTAGATTTTCGATATCTCTTACCGTTTCAGAAATATTTGCATTTTTTATTTAAAAAAATCGGTTCTTTTTTGCAAAAACTGCAAATATCTGGGAAAAAGCAAAAAAAAATATATCGAAAATCTAACAGAAAATTTGAAAAGGTTAACGAAAAGCGTGTATTACATGATACGCACATTGACTATGAAAAAAAATGGCTAAACTATATATATATTTTTTTTTCAATTTTCCCTACAAATTCTTGATTCACTTTTCAGTTATCTCGACCACCGTTTTTATTTATAAAAAATGCAAATATCTCTGACACGGTAAGAGATAGCGAAAATCTAAAAAGAAAAACAGAAATTTTGAATAGCTTAGGTAAAAGCAAATAATACATGAGACGCATGTTGACTATGAGAGAAATGGCGTAACTCATTTTTTTTCGGATTTCGCATACTAAATGTGAAAAGTGAGTAAAGAGCTTGTATGGGAAACTGAAAAAAAAGAGTGTAGCTATTTTTTTTATAGTCAATATGCGTCTCATGTATTGTATGCTTTTGATTAAGTTTTTCAAAATTTCTGTCGGATTTCCGATATCTTTTACCGTTTCCGAGATATCTGAATAGTGACTAAGGAATTTGTATAGGAAACTGAAAAAAATTGAGTTTGGTTATTTTTTTTATAGTCAATATGCGTCTCATGTATTATATACTTTCAGTTAAGTTTTTCAAAATTTCTGTCAGATTTCTGATATCTTTTACCGTTTCCGAGATATTTGCATTTTTGGCAAAAAAACGGAGGAGATTTAACAAAAAAAAAAAGCGGCCAAGTGCGAGTCGGACTCGCCCATGAAGGGTTCCGTAGCAGCAAGTTACATAATATAGAAGTTCTTGTAGTTCGTTGTAACTTGAATTGAAAGGTAAATTGCGGTTTACGATTTATGAAATATTAAAAAAAACTACTTACTAGATATCGTTCAAACCAATTTTCGGTAGAAGTTTGCATGGTAATGTACATCATATATATTTTTTAGTTTTATCATTCTCTTATTTTAGAAGTTACGGGGGGGGGGACACATTTTACCACTTTGGAAGTGTCTCTCGCGCAAACTATTCAGTTTAGAAGAAAATGATATTACAAACCTCAATATCATTTTTGAAGACCTATCCATAGATACCCCATGGTACGTATGGGTTTGATGAAAAAAAATTTTTTGAGTTTCAGTTCTAAGTATGGGGAGCCCCCAAAATTTATTGTTTTTTTTTCTATTTTTGTGTGAAAATCTTAATGCGGTTCACAGAATACATCTACTTACCAAGTTTCAACAGTATAGTTCTTATAGTTTCGGAAAAACAGTGGCTGTGACATACGGACAGACAGACAGACAGACAGACATGACGAATCCATAAGGGTTCCGTTTTTTGCCATTTGGCTACGGAACCCTAAAAATAACCCTGTCTTGGAGCGAGCTTCGTAAATTAAAAGGTTTTTGACATGGACGTAAAGTAGCCTTATTGCACTATTAGTCTATAAGGAAACGGGCTAGCCGCTTTGTAAACAGGTACCATAAAGCAAACTTGTTTATTTTTTTAATTTTAATATATCCTATATCACTCCCACAATCTAAGAAGAATCTAATAAAATTTAATGTGTGGAAATCCATCGAACGGTTAAGGTTGTACAGCGCACCCTTTGGTGCATAAATACATACATTCGAAGCAGGGTAAAAACATGCATCTTGTTTCGCCCTAGAACACTACATATTTTCATACTTTTTTATTTCTTGTGTTGAGAACGTCAGGTATAGCAAGCTACTGATAATCAACGCGAGTAAGCACTGTAGTGAATTTTTTCATATTATCTAATAAGAGCGACCACCCTAGAAAATATGGAAAAATGACAATGTTATTTTTATGTAAATATAATATTCAAAGTACCTATATGTTTAACATTTTTATGCTTAAAGTAGATGTCACTCAGAATATCAATGTAAAAAATATATATATTCACAATGATCAAAATGTTGCGGGGCAGCGTATAATTAGTACTATCGGAGCGCGGCAAAACTGATACAGGTCCTTCCTCGACGGGCGTTCGCGCCGTACTGATCGGTCCACGCGGAGGCAATGAAATATATCGTAGATTTCTGGTACAATTTAATTTATTGTATTTTTGAAACCTTTTTAATTAATGCAGATATATTTATTGACTTTTATTGGGAAAATAACACTGTTTATTTTGATGTCAGTTTCAATCAAAAATATTTTGGTTTAATTATAAAAAATCGCGGTTAAATATAGACGTATTTCGCTGAAATTGATGTTAGAAATATTTTTTTTTACTAGAGATTGTGACGTTTAATCGAGAAACGAAAACATTAACTAACAATAAATTTATTTAAGTGATTTGTAGATATTTTTTTCTGGTACAATAAATATTTTCTAGTTAAAGAATTAGGGGCTTGAAAATGACCGTGCGAACCTTTTTTGCGAAAACATGACTTCGTGTTATTTTTTATATAAAATAATGGAACAAATGTTTAAAAATCTGAAACATTAACTTACAATAAGAAACACGAATCTACTGAACACATATTTTTTTTAATGTATAACTCTTTCCGAAAGTAGAAAATTACGAGCTCAAAAAGTGCGATTTCTCGAAAAAAATGTGAATGGGCCCTTAAATAGAAGAACGAACGAACGAACGAATATATCGAACGTTTCCGTGCTTCGCAAGGCACATTAAGCTGTTGGTGCCGGCTGCTATCGCTAGATGGCAGTCGTTATGCCATATCGGAGGCCTTATAGGCGGCTTAAAAACTTATGACACTGGGGTTGGCCACTAGCCCCACAACCTCCACCATCCGGACTTGGCCCCCATGTGTGGAGTATGGCCTAACCTCCCCGATGTAACATAACAACACCATTAGAGCCGTGATATTCACTTGGATTCAGCGTTTCGCTATTTTTTTTATTGAAGATTCTCCCAAATAATCACTTATCTCTTTTCACTTGACATTAGCAAAATCACTCTTAATAGGGAATTTTCCACGAGTTTCTCTAAACTCAACTAGATGGCGCTGATCAACATTGGAAATAAGAAAATCTCTTAAAAATCTGCTTTAAACTGTACTTGTAAGTAAGTAAAATAGAAAAAGCAAATGTGTTGAATCATATTTAGCTATTATCACCTTAAATTAGAATAGAAAACCTTTTGGCCAGGAGTGCAGGTTTTGATTTAACTTAAAATTTTAGAAGAAAAACAAGAATTAGCCATTGCCCCCTAAACCGCTTCACCGCCCTTATTTTTTTCTGGACCCTCTAATTGGGAGTTTTCCACGACTTGCTCTAAACTCAACTAGATGGCGCTGATCAACATTGGGGATATGAAAATCTCTTAAAAAGCCGTTCAAACAATTAATGTAACTGACTAATAGAGTCTGGCAAACGAAAGCGTAACCTGAGAAAGCGCGGCAAATTAAAAAAAAATCTTCATGTGGTACCACCAACCTATAGCAGGAAAAAATATATTTAATACTTGTGTGATAAATCTTTATTATGATATATTTATACCAGCTGAAATTACAATTTACAATTCGCTTTTTACAATTTTATTGACTCTTTGTATATTTTGTTTATCTATAAACATAAAAACAGTCTACTTCATAAACTGATTTTCATAATCTGCAGTTTATTTCCGCACTGAAAAATCTGAAATTACCATAAAATCTATCATTTACGAATGGTCATTACAAATAATATCATTATATCATTTCTTACGCTCAACAATACAATAAATAATAAATATGAATATTCAACCAACAAGCTGATTGACTCATATAAATCTTCTTGTCTATTTTGTTTTATGTTTTTGTGCAATTTTTGTGAAATAGTTGTTGTTTTCCTAATCAGCGACCCGATAAACCATAAAAATGAATTTTCAAAAATCCTTTCTTAGTGGATGCCTACGTCATTACAACTATCTGTATGCCAAATTTCAGCGAAATGCGTTCAGTAGTTTCGGCTGTGCGTTGATAGATGAGTCAGTCAGGTTTGCCTTTTATATATTTACTAGCTTGTGCCCTCGGCTTCGCCCGCGTAGACTAAAAAAGCGGTTACACTATCCTGTTATAATCTATAAAATAGATTAGATTAGATTAGATTTATTTATTTCATATTATCAATTTCAAGTTTACAATAATATTACAAAAATGTGAAAGGATAATATGATCGTCAAGGCAATAATTAAATAAATAATAAGATAATTTAAAATTTCACACATAAAAAATATAATATTTAAATAATAAAGTCTGTTTATTCATCGCGGATTAATCTCAAAAATAACTGAGCCGAGAGTATGCATCGAAGGGGGCCATCTAGGGAGTTGGAAAAGACGTCAAAAAGGGAAGTAAAGGGATTGTCCGCGGAGCGGAGATTAGAAGAGTGTCAGAGAAGAAAGGTTTCGTCGAAGGGTAGTGACTTGAGAAATTAAGGGGGCATCAGAAAGAAAGGGATGTTTTCTGGAGACGTTATGTAGAAGATTTGACATGTTGACTTTTTGACATAGGTAAGACCTTTTCCCATTTTGTCATTTGAAAATTTTGTCGCTGTGATGTTTCGACGACTCGACGACTCGAAGCTTCGACGTTGTGACGTTTCGAGCTGCGATGGTTCGACATTTTGATGTTTTGATATTTTGATTAGGGTTTACATTATCCGTTCAAATTTACTATCCGGATAAAACGGATCCCACCAAAAACTGCCGCTTTTAAAATATCCGGATATCCGGATAAAACGGATAATTCGGATAATTTTCAAAATACTTTAGTTTGTTAAGTTTATTTTTATATAGGGTGTTTATGTAAAAATGTGATCAAAATGACAAACACACTGCTACCCAGCTTATACTATTTCTAACACCGGCCAAACGGAATAAAATAATGATTTATTTCAATTTATTTATTCATATCGCAATTCGTGACTTAGAGCGTACGCATACATGAGGTTCTGTTCTAGAAGTCTTCATCAAGAGACACCTGAGTTTCCTAGCACTACATAATTCAATAGATTTTCTCATGTGACTAGTATTTTAAATCGATAAATTTTGACCTTGAGCTTTGAGCCCTCTGACGATGCCCATAGCATATCTTAGTTCCGTTTCACTGACAACACACACAATTTAAAACAAGGAATTTGGTGTTAATGCTGATTCCTCTCCAGTCCAGAAGCTTGAAGACAGGCAGCAGATTTTCGAAGAAAAATCTATGTTAATCTCACTCCTCGCTGCAGCTTAGGTTTTTAATTCTGATTCTGGAGCCTGACTGACATGGTGGCGTTTTTGCACCGTCGGAAATACTGCTAAACGGCACAGGTCTCGATGAAATCAAATATTTTTTCATAGTCCAAAATGCCAAACTTAGCGACTGACACCCTACCGTCTTCTATTATGTTATCTGCACACTTTCAAACGCACTTTTCTTAACAGGCTGTATACGCTGTGTATACAGCCTGTTAAAAAAAGTGCGTTTGAAGGGGTTACTCAGAATCAAGTATTGAACTTTTTTCTCTGTATGTGATCTACAATACTGAAACCTTTTTAGAAACCGGCTTGTTTGGGTGGTTATAAGTCGTCATACCTACGTGCGAAACGATTCGCAATGACTCCAAGACAGCTTATAAAAAACAGATCTTCTATTTTGATCGGTTCATTCTTGACAGAGTGTTCGTCATCATCATTGCGTAGCTTTAGTGACCCGTCGAAAAACACGTCGCCATTCCTCTTGCACCGCAACTGTCCTGGGACATTTATTTAGGGGAATTCCCAGCGCAGTCTTCAACAGATTTTTCCATTACATGGAGCCACCAGAGCACACACCTGGTCTCCCATGTAATGGAAAAATCAGTTGAAGACTGCGACTTTGCCCTAACCATACTAAATGCTCAATGGATGAATCTCTTGCATGCATATTAAAAACTGATAGAGTAACGTTTACTCATGTTTACTGGGATAACAACTAAACAAAACAGACTGTAGATATGGCTCTAGAAATATGATGGTTTTATAGTTCGCAAGCAGGTTCTTATTGCATTTTATTAAAGAAGCTCATCATCTCATTTTGTGTCATACCGCAAGCGTTCGTCCTTCAAGCATAACAGAATTGAAAAACTTCTGAAGAACTTCTAGTACCAGTTTTCCACCTGCTTGCAAAATCTCATCCGTGATCCATCATCAGCCGGTGCATTGTTATTCTTCAGCTGTTTAAGAGCCATTTTAATCCTCGTACAATTTGACGCCCGGGAATCACGGCTTCGGTACAGTGCAGTGTCGGGTCAATCTGGTTCTTGGGTCTTTACGAGTTTACAACTTTTACAAGTAGCCACATTGCTAACAGAGAGGCTTATGGTCGCCTATGAATGTCCTAAGAACTTCTTAAATTATTTCAATAGCTCAGAAGAAATAAATAAAAAGAATGACGAAATTGGGAGTTTGTCTATGTTGTTTTCTACCTTGTGTCCTGAAGAAAACCACTAATACGTTTTTTTCGTTGATGTAATTTGTACTTGCTATACGCAAAACTGATTAGTGGTTTATTAACAGGTAAACAATATATCGTCAGTGGAAAGGGAAAAGCGCTAAACTCCTTTTAGCCTAAATGGTGCTTTAGCATTTTTCCCTTTCCACTGACGATATGTATGTTTCAATACATAATTTTAATATATTTTTGCTAAAAGTCTAAAGTATTTTCTATCAAGACCTCCGAACGAGTGTTCGTAGACGTAATTCGATTAAAAATATGCTTCTGTAATCGCCTTCTAAACAAATTTTATATATTATCCGGATATTCGGATAATTTACTACAAATAATCCGGATAGTAAAACTGACGGATATCCGGATAAAATGGATATCCGGATATCCGGATTGCAAACCCTAATTTTGATACTTCGATACTTTGAACCACCGTTTCACCCCCTTAGAGGGTGAATTTTGGAAAATCTTAGTGCACCCCTACACCTCATGAAGAAACCCTGTGCAAAGTTTCAATTTTCTAGACCCAGAGGTTTGACCTGTGCATTAATCCATCTACTTTGGACCCCCGTTTCACCCCCTTAGAGGGTAAAATTTAAAAAATTCTTTCTTAGTGCATCTTAAGACATAAGGAACCTACTTGCCAAATTTCAAATCTTTAGTCCCAGGGGTTAGCCTGTGCGTTGATATATCTACTTTGGACCCCTGTGTCACCCCCTTAGAGGGTGAATTTTGAATAATCCTTTCTTAGTGCACCCCTAGACCTCATAAGGAACCTACCTGCCAAATTTGGAATCTCTAGACCCAGGAGTTTGGCCGGTGTGTTGATCTATCTAATTTGGACCCCCGATTTATCCTCTTAAAGGGTGAATTTTGAAAAATCATTTCTTAGTACACATTTTAACCTCATGAGGAAACTCTGTGCAAAATTTCAAGTTTCTAGACCCAGGGGTTTGGCCTGTGCGTTGATCTATCTACTTTAGACCCCATTTTCACCCCCTTAGAAGATGAATTTTGAAAAATCCTTTCTTAGTGCACCCGTAGACTTCATATGGATTCTACGTGCCAAATTTGAAATCTTTACACCTAGGGGTTTGGCCTGTTCGTTGTTATATCTACTTTGGACACCATTTTCACCCCCGTTAGAGGATTAGTTTTGAAAAATCTTTTCTTAGTGCACCCATAGACTTCATATGCACCCTTAGACCCTATGAGGAACCTACTTGCCAAATTTGGAATCTCTAGACCCAGGGGTTTAGCCTGTGCGTTGATTTATCTACTTTGGACCCCCGTTTCACCCCTTTAGAGGGTGAATTTTGAAAAATCCATTCTTAATGCACCCCTAGGCCTTATGAGGAACCTACTTGCCAAATTTGGAATCTCTAGACCCAGGAGTTTAGCCTGTGCGTTGATTTATCTACTCTGGACCCCCGTTTCATCCCCTTAGAGGATGCATTTTGAAAAATCCTTTCTTAGTGCACCCCTAGACCTCATAAGGAACCTACTTGCCAATTTTGGAATCCCTAGACCCAGCGGTTTGGGCTGTGCGTTGATATATCAGTCAGTCAGTCAGTTTCCTCTTTTATATACACTCACCGGCAACAAAATTTACCAACACATTATTTTGATTTTTTAGTAATTTCTACATATCGAGGGTTCACGGGCGACTTGTATTAAGCGACATTTTTAGAAATGTTCAGGAGACTGATTTAAAAAAATGTTTCTTAGAAAAATAATCATTAAAACTTAACTTCTTAGTATTATATAGATTCTCTATATTCTTAATATTTTAAATATTATTCAGAAGTTATTTTTTGTGAGGTATTTTGTAAGAAATAAATTTTTAAAGTAGAGGTTACCTGTGTTTCCAAAAATGTCGCTTAATACAAGTCGCCCGTGAACCCTCGATATTGATATGTTATTTTTTTCGTCTTTTTAAATTTTTGGCATCGCATAGATTTACTGGCCTTTATTTTCGTAGCCTTATTAGTGTTTACGTCGTTTTATGAGGGATTAAAGAAAAAAAAAGTAATTTTTGAAATTTTTCGTTTAATGGAATTTAAGTGAAAATTTAAAATAAAGGAAAATTAATCGAAATCAATAACGCGTATTGCCACCTCTGGCTCTAATGACTGCAGCCATATGTTCTGACATACTATGGATAATGTTTTTTATGTCCACTTTAGGGATCTCATTCCATGTAGCCACTAACACAGACTTTAGTTCATGAAGGTTACGTGGTGGGTTATCGCTTGACTTGACCTTTCATTTTAACATGTTCAATCGGATTCATGTCTGGGCTTCGTGCAGGCCATTGCATTTTCTGTATACCAACCTCCGCAAGGTACTGATCTACGCTTTGCGTACTGTGAGGACGGGCATTATCTTCCATTAACAAAAAATTTTGGGCTCCAATGAAGCCCATATATGGCAATACGTGCTTTTCGAGAATTTCGTCGATGTAACGAACTGCATTTTGGCGGCCTTCAACAATAACCAATAGCGGCATCAGTTCGGACGCTCGCACAGAGTTGCTGTGCGAGCGTCCGAACTGATGCCGCTCTAAACAATCACAGAGCCGCCATGAAAGCTCTCAGTTTGACGTGTGGTTATCGGAATGAACCTTTCGCCTCGTCTCCTGTATACTCTCTCCCGACCGTCTGGAGCTCGTAAGGCCGCCCTGCTCTCATCTGTCCACAAAACATTGGCCCAGTCATCCAAAGTCCAATCACGATGTTCACGCGCAAACCGAAGGCGAGCAACTCGGTGGTGACTCTCAAGTTTAGGGCCTCTGGCAGGCCTGTATGCATGTAAATCTCGTTCATCTAATCTTCTTCTAATCGTGCGCTCACTGACGTTGACGTTTCTCTTGTATTAATTCGAAATAACATAAAAGCCAAGGAACGCAAAGATATCGTCGGTCTTTCGATTGAGAGAAATGTAGAATTATCTTGTGTTGAATTGGAGAAGCACATTATACTTTGCGTGTACAGGCCCCCGTGCGATGACAACTTTACTGTATTTGAGAATATCTTAGAAGATGCCTTAAGCATGTTGAGCAGTAATAACAAGTCAATTATTGTGTGCGGGGTTTTTAACGTCGATATTCTTGAAAAGAAAAATAACTCCACGAGACTTCTAAGTTTATTTAAGTCGTTTGATTTAGAGCCTATATTTAATAAGCCAACTAGAATAACGGCAACATCGGCTACTTGTATTGATAACATTTTTTGTAACTGTGAATATAGTCAATGTAGTATAATAAATTGCCTAAAATCTGATCACAGTGGTCAGTTAGTAAAGATTCCATTTCGGAAAATTAGAGAAATCGTTAAAATTCAAACCAGACCTGTCACTGTTCAGAGAAAAGAGATGTACAAAAATTCGTTAGTGCAAAAACTGTCAAAAACAAATTTTGACACGGACGAAACAAATGTTTTCTATAATAGGTTTTTCGGAATTATGTGTAAAGAATTTGATGAGATATTTAAAACTAAAATAGTCAGTTTAAACGAAAAATTTAAGTTCAGTGATTGGGCTACTATAGGTATCTATAAAAGCAGGGAAACATTGTTCTCTCTTTACGCACAGAAGACATTCAACTTTGATTGTCATTTTATTGAATACGTAAAAAAGTACTCAAAAATTTTTAAAAATGTTTGTATAGCAGCAAATTCAAACTTCCTGTCTAGAAAAATTCGAAATTCGGAAAATAAAATAAAAGCCGTATGGAATATTATAAACAAAGAAACGGGGAAAATCAAACCACGTGATAAAGAACATGCACTTCAAACTGATCGTGGTCTAATATCAAAAATTTCAGAAGTTGCAGAAGAATTTGAATCTTTTTTCACAAATATTCCAATCAAAACAACCGAGAGCCTTGACTCATCGCCGACTTTCGCTAAAAGACTTCTTATTGAGAATGTAGAACAGTGTCAAGAAGCATTTAAGTTTAGTGAAATCAATCCCCGTATAGTTATCAAAACGTTTAAGATGCTTAAAATACTGAAGATTTATGGGGCATGTCAGTTACTTTGTTAAAGTCTCTTATTGACACTATAGCTCCTTATCTTGCTCATCTTTTTAATATTTGAATAAAGAGTGGTGTATTTCCGGACCTCATGAAATTCAGTAAAGTTGTTCCCTTATTTAAGTCTGGAGAAAAAAATAATCCAAGTAATTATCGACCAGTTTCAGTGCTACCAGTACTAAGCAAAATTTTTGAGAAGATAATTCTTAGTCAAATGATGAGTCACTTCAATGTTAATAAACTGCTTCATAGTCTGCAGTTTGGCTTCACTAAAGGGCGTTCTACAACCGACACTGGAGTCGAACTGATAAGAAACATATACGATGCGTTCGAAAAATGTCAAAATGCTATAGGAGTCTTCTGCGATTTGTCAAAGGCTTTCGATTGCGTAGAACATAAGACCTTACTTGCCAAGTTGGAATATTACGGTATTAAAGATAACGCTTTAAATCTATTAGAATCATATCTCATAAATAGAACCCAAAAGGTACAGATTAATGATACAAAATCATCAGGCTCACGGGTTAAAATGGGTGTGCCTCAAGGATCTATTTGCAGATGATACATCTTTACTTTTTAAAATTGACCGAAAAACTGACATGACTAACGAAGTAAACGACACTCTTTGTAAAGTGCACAATTGGTTCACCGTGAACAACTTAGTTTTGAATGCGAAAAAAACTAAATGTATAAATTTTACGTTGCCAAACGTTAAACATGTAAACAATAATGTATCGCAAGCTGGTAGTCTTTTAGAATTTGTACCGAACGCAGTTTTCCTGGGCATAACTGTAGATTCGAAACTTCAATGGGGTCCTCACATAGATACTTTAGCAGGAAGATTAAGCTCTGCTGCATATGCTGTAAAAAAAATTAGGCTTTTAACAGACATAAACACAGCTAGGCTAGTGTACTTTAGTTACTTCCACAGCGTTATGTCGTATGGTATTCTCTTGTGGGGACATGCGGCTGACATAAATACAATTTTCGTGCTGCAAAAACGAGCTGTCCGTGCGATTTACGGAATGCGTTCGCGAGAGTCACTTAGAGATAAATTCAAAGAAATTAATATTTTGACTTTTCCCTGTCAATATATCTATGAAAACATAATGTATGTCCGGAAAAACTTGCATCTTTTTTCGCTGAACTCTGACAGGCATAATCGTAATCTCAGAAGTAGAAATAAACTTGAAATTGTATATACTAGGCTCAGTAAAGTCAGCAAGTCATTTCTGGGGCAATGTGTACGAATGTATAATAAAATACCGGAAGACATCCTAAACCTTACAGAAAATAAATTCAAAATGTATGTTAAAAAGACACTGTGCAGCAAAGCCTACTATAAGACTTCCGAATACCTAGATGATAAGAATGCGTGGATAAAAAGTGTTTCTGCGACTAAATGACATAATAATGTACAATGACATTAAATGACTTTTAAAATATTTCTTTTACCAATAAAATATTGATTATTATGATTGATTAGACATGTATAAATTACATAACCTTATGTATACTTAATATTTAGTAATTGAAATTGTAAGTGGTTGTATACATATTGTGGAGGGTCTGGAAGGATTGAAGATTCATTAATTAATATATTTTCCCATTGACCGGAGCGGTGCATGCTCGCTTAAATGTTCGTGCCGATAGTGGCGTATCGGGAGCCGGGTCGTTCCCCTCCCTCAAATATGGTTGAGGGGAGCGATGGCTGACTCCCGCGTTATACTCGTGATCGGGTGCTGTCCGTGTGAACTGGCCTGCTCTTGTCATTGGTGTTTGGTCACAATAATTACCTGTTTGCACATTGTACTTGTATGTTTTTGTTGATCCTTTCACATTCGTTTGTAATAGTATGCAACTAAGCTAACTATATCTTGGTTGTTTACCTGAATTATGTAATAGCATATAAGAATTTTATTTTAAAAAATGTGTTGGAGGGAGTTTCTAGGGCCCGACGTTTCTTCTCTCTCCGCAAACACTTCCCGAAACGTTGGGTATACGAGTTCCGAGTGGTAGGAACTTCGTATTAGGTAGAAAAATATGACGTTCGAAAAGTATACAGAGATACCTACTTCGAATAAATATAATTTCATTTCATTTCATTTCAGTTATAGTCTCTGTCTTGCTTCGACCGCAGTGAGAAAGCGATTTCTAAGGACTTGTGAGACAGCGTACCGGTCATCCCGAGCTGATGTGCACCGTATACGACCACTTCCAGGTCTCCTCGTGTAGAGGCCTGTCTCACGAAAGCGTTTTACTGCATATTTCAAATTTGAACGGGATACATTTAACCTGGCGGCCACTTCATACTGCGTGAGACCCTGCTCCAGTAACACTATACTTTGAGCAACTTGCTCTGGAGTAAGCGACATGGTTCTGCCAAAAAATAATGAAATCATCTTATTCATCGGTAAAATGCAAAAACATTTCATTAAAAACAATAAAAACATCAATTATCATGTAAAATCCAAATACTCACTTTTATTTTCGCGCCTTAAGAGCAATGCGAAGAATATCAACGCCTCAGACCAAAGAAACTAGAGGACATGAAATATTTGTCTATATGAACAATCAGTTATACAAATATGTGCCATTTCGATAGCGAATTCTTAATTATACTTTTATTTCTTTCTAACTTATGTAATTCTTCTCAGTAAAAAAAGGACAACAATATTTTTGTCCTTTACAAAATGGCAACTTTGTTTTCGTGACGTCAGCAAAATACCTATTTGCGGCCGATTCGCCATTTTCATTTCTCGGTGTCACTGGTACATAAGCTGTCAAAATGCCTTCGCTCGCGAGTGTTTTAATTGAAAATTGTTAAATATGGTTAAACAAAGCATCCGAAAATAATAAATTTAGTGAAACAACACAGTAATTAAGATGCCTAATTGTAGTGTTACAGGCTGTGGCATCAAAATGAGCCGAAATCGGCCGAACATTACACTGCACCGGTACGTATTGTTATCTTGTTGAAATATACCTTATTTTCACAAACTAAATAATGTATTTGTTTTAATGAAGAAGATAAGCGATATAAATAACCGAAAGTAGCTTTTCAATATAATTTCAGTCTGTCTTTTAACTTTATTTTATTAAAATATTTTTTGGCTCTAACGTGGCTAATGTTGTTCTTCGGGGCTCTTTTAGACATCGATGTTTATGTAGGATGATGATGAATTTTAGAAAAAGTTACTTACATATAATTTTTTTAGGCTTCCCCGAAGTGAATATAAAAAGAAAAAGTGCTGGCAGCAATTGGCATAGAAAACATCAACAAAAGCCATCAACATCTGTTCGCTTCATTTCCATGAATCATGTTTACCGCACATTGGACAAAATAACATTGCATGATGAAGCTGTACCATCAAGATTTTTAATGGTAAGTATACCTTTACTTCATTCCAATCAAAAAAAAAGCAAAAGGTAAACAAACGAAGTATGCAGATGACATTGACATGTGTCAGTTCCATAGTAAGTTTGTTTACGTTTTGCTTTTTTTTTGATTGGAATGAACCATACCCACCTTAGTACTTAACGATTAAGAGTGTTGTCAGTGGTGAATTTTATTCACAAATTTACAGTCAATCATATAATCCCTCAGTAATTTATGTTTACATTTTTTTTATGGCACTTAATGATTAAAAGTGTTGTCAGTGGTGAATTTTATTCACAAATTTACAGTCAGTTACATAATCCCTCAGTAAATTCTGTTTACATTTTTTTTATGGAAGAGGTGGCAAACGAGCAGACGGATCACCTGATGGTAAACGATTACCGTCGCCATAGACACCCCTACATGAGGCTACATCTCTACGCAGCGCCAAGGAGTCAAGCCGATCTGAACCGACGATTCGAGTTGCTCTTCGTTGTTCTGTATACATAATATGGAAAAAAGTGGATAAGCGCGATACATATACATATACTTCATTCCAATCAAAAAAAAGCAAAACGTAAACAAACTTACTATGGAACTGACACATGTCAATGTCATCTGTATACTATGTTTGTTTACCTTTTGCTTTTTTTTGATTGGAATGAACCATAGCGCGACTTCATAATGTTGATCAATTTCGTCAGGCACGGCATTCTTCCTAAATATAATGTTAAATTCTGATTACAGAAAAATCTGAAAGGCATTAATGCTTAAGCATGATGTTTTAAGAGGAAAACATTGTATTATTGTACGTCCTGGAATAGCTAAAGGATTCGTACCCAGTGGCACCAAGGAAAGCAGTGACAGCAGCTGAGATTCTGAAGATGACAATGTTGATGCCATGTCAGGTGTAAATCATCAAGTTATTTATTTCGACCATAATGTTTATGTGAATAAAACTAAATAAATTTTCTTTTAATGTCCTAGGCTTGTTTATTTTCCCATTTGTTATAGGGATGCAGAAAACAAACTATTGAATACAATGATGAAAAGTAATTTCATTTTATATTAAAAACCTGCAAGTATTAAATTCATTTAGATTGTAGTATTAAATGTTGCAATGTAAGCGATAGTGGCGCCATTATCATCATCAGCCGAAAGAAGTTAACTGCTGGACAAAGGCCTCCCCCAAGGATTTCCACACCGACCGGTCCTGTGTAGCTCGCATCCAACAGCGCTATCATTATTTTTTTTTTCAACTCTTTACGGCCAAGCTGTAAATTAAAATACAGTTCCGAATATTTGTCATTATTTTGAATACCTACACCTATAGCGCTGCAAGACACGAGCCATCTACACTCATTTGACATCTTCTGTCTCCTACTTCTTGCCTTTTATTGTTTAAGTGTAAAAGACACAGTAGATAGTAATCATATTGGAGATTACAGACCATTTACGTACTAATTAACTGATAAAACCAATATAATTAATTTCTTGTTTCATTTCGTTAATCTGTTATTGCCCATCTCTAGTTTAGGAGGATATGTCAATTTTGACCATAACCGTCAAATACTAATAAAATAATCGAAAGTTCGCCATCAGTTGCGATTTATGTACGAGTAGAGTACAAAAAAAAATAGACGCTCATTCTCTGCATACCGGTGATATCGATAAAATCATATCTCATGTAATGGGTATGCACTAGGCTGAACGGCCATTTTCGTTTCTCAGCAAGTTTAGGTATGCACGCTTTTTCTGTAGGTATGCCACGTCCATTATCTCCTACGTCATTGGGCGGACTACAAGTCGGTGAGTAGCTGCAACAATAATCATGACGGCAGCACTCACCGACGTAATTTCAAACTGCCTAGACTGGAAATAAATGTCTAGGTAAAAACATCGTTTCAGCGTTTCGCTTTCGTTTTTCGCTTTCACTTAAATTACTAAGAATCTATGTTCAGGTGGCTTTTTATATGTTTTTAACAATACTAAATCTATTTTGCTACCCTAAATTCTAAGCTGTTTTTAAAAATATATTGCCAAAGTTTAGAAACGCCATTTATTGAGTGAGACACTTATGAACGGTGTGACATACGTCATCTGAAAACTCCCTATTACATGTGTTAACAATCCATATCGTCATCGCTGCAGGGGCACGGGTCTCTTCCCATACCTCGGAAATGTTAGGCCATACTCCACACACGAATCACGCTAACGGTCGAGATAAATCTACTAATAGTCAAACCCATCTAGGTTATAACCGTGTCTGTAGTCCGTTAACCTGCGTGATCGACGCGACCGCGCAAACCACACTGAGCCACGACCAAACCCTATTACTTTCGAATGCACACCAAGGGCTATCTACCACTACAATCACGGATGGTTTTAGAGATTGATTTATTGCAGAATATCTAATTTCTGTCATGAGTGTTCTAGCTTCACGGTCACCGTTGCGCTTTTGAACGTACCTTTGATACAGAGTGAATGGTGTGTTGTCAGTCAGCCAGTTGTACAATCATTCAATCGTTCATTCATTTAAAAATCAAAATCTTGCAAGAGTTAATTTCATTTCGCAAAGCTGAAAATTTGTATTTTCTTCTAAAATAATAAAATGGACGATAAAGGGCTGGAACCACTAGAGCCCTCACTAAAAAACGTCATAGATCAAAAGTCATTGCGTTGGATTTTCGTCGGAGGGAAAGGTGGCGTTGGTAAAACAACATGCAGGTTGGATTCTTATAAGATTCCAAGATTTTTGGTGTTTAAATGGATTTAGTACCGGTAATAATACTCTCATATTATGTTTAAATTACAGTTGCAGTCTTGCGGTCCAACTGTCTAAAGTTCGAGAGTCAGTGCTTATAATTTCAACAGATCCAGCTCACAACATCTCCGATGCTTTTGATCAAAAGTTCTCCAAGGTAATTTGTAACGGATTTTCACTTACGTTGAGGACTTCACCTCGCTCAATTGGGCAATGTTAAAAACTCTGAATTCATTAATTACTAATGTCTGATCCAGAATTGATCGACCAGCACTTTGAGTGAGTCAATCCATTTTTTACTTTGACATCGTGTCTGCTTTGTGTGTGCAAATGTACAATCAATTATCTATTAAAGAATCAAACTTTTTATTATTATTCTTTATTGTCAATAAATCTATAATTGCTTCCAGGTTCCAACTAAAGTGAAAGGCTTTGATAATCTGTTTGCAATGGAAATTGACCCTAATGTGGGGCTGAATGAGTTGCCTGAGGAGTACTTTGAGGGTGAAACGGAAGCCATGAAACTTGGCAAAGGAGTAATGCAGGAAATTGTTGGTGCTTTCCCTGGTATTGATGAAGCTATGAGTTATGCTGAGGTAAAGTTATTTGCTTCACATTTTACATTATTGCATAATTATTAACTTATGTTTCACCTATGTATAAGCAAATTAATAATAATGTGACTAAAAAGAGTTTTGATAACATTAATAATGTTTGTTTTCAATGATTAGCTACTTTCCTTGCACCAAAAATAAATAATAGAAACTGATTAAAAACTTCATCATCATCAGCCGAAAGACGTCCACTGCTGGACTAAGGCCTCCCCCAAGGATTTTAACACCAACCGGTCCTGCGCTCCCCACATCCAGTGACTTCCCGTAACCTAAAAAAACTTACTGATCTGGATTTTGGACATGAAATGACATGTGCAATTTTTTTGTTTATGAAAGCTTTCGTAATCCGAGAGTTTAATGCCTTAAAAATTAATTAAGAAATATTGTTCACTGAATATTTAAAAGCTCTTTTAGTGAAATTGATGACAACAATTTCAATATAATGTATAATTTTTAAATTATAAATTATTTCGTAATTAGTATGCAAACTACTATATCAAACAGTGATATCATCGTTTTCAATTTCTAATATATTTAAAACAAAATGTCATTTTTGACTTTTGTTAAAAAGTAATTCACATGATTAGCAGTCAACTACCAGATTAATGAGTATATTGGATTATGTCACCAAAATTCACTATTTCAAACATTTTTATAACAAAAAGTTATTTTTGATCTTTGATAAAAACCAACAGATTCGTAATAATCAGTTTCTCAATATACTAATTTCACAAAATACACAGCTGTATTGTCCCATTTTTTAGGTGATGAAACTGGTGAAGGGCATGAACTTTAGTGCAGTTGTGTTTGACACTGCACCAACTGGGCACACCCTCAGGCTGCTGTCGTTCCCGCAGGTTGTGGAACGAGGGCTCGGGAAGCTGATGCGCTTGAAATCCAAGGTACCTGATAAACAGCCTTTAGTGTACAGTCAAATGTGTAATTACTGAGAAATTTTTATAGATATAGTCAACTGGCAAACTCTACAAATTCATTTAAGAATCTGAATGCTCTTATTTACCATCCCCTGGAATAAATTGCTTAAAGTGATAAGGCTGCCTTGTCCCATCAATAATTTCTATGTTGTGTTTTTCTCAGTAATTTTTAATTTTTTGGTGAGCAATAATATGTATATGTATGTATTTATTTTATTTACTTTTCATCAATAAATCTTATGAATTTGATGTAACTTGACCTGTGCCAGCATTCAAAGAGTGTAGCGGAATAAGCATGGGCCAGATGCCCCTCGGGAAAGTTAGGTTGATATTTTTATCATGACATCAGCTTCTCAAGAGAAACATTTCCCTGAGCTATCAAACCTCAGCACGCGCTAGTTTTTGAAATAAAAATTTTTAATTGATTTTTGAAAAAAATATTTTTTTCCCTTACAACATAATTTTTTTTTGTGATCTTTTTGCAAACGCTAGATACAACAAAGAAATATTAAACAAAGTACTTTTTAGTGTTCGCAGAGATTTATATATCGAAATACACGAATTTAAAAATTTTCAAAAATTAAAATGTCACGAATTCTGTGCGACACCCTCACGATATTTTTTTTATAAATTACTCTTACTGTGCTCTATAACATATATTTTTTTCAAAATTTTAGTAAGGGTAGAACAGTGTTAGAAAAAATATTATTTCTATCCATATATGAATTTTAGAGCAGCGAAGTGAGTAATACTGCTCTGATTTTTAAATGTAATTTTAATAATAATATAGATATAATACACCCAGACACAGAGCGAACAAATCTACTCATCACAGCAATGTTTGCCCTGGGTGCAGACGAACCCCCAACCCTCAGATCAGATCCGTATGTCACAGCCACTTTTTTCCGAAACTATAAGAACTATACTGTTGAAACTTGGTAAGTAGATGTATTCTGTGAACCGCATTAAGATTTTCACACAAAAATAAAAATAAAAACAATAAATTTTGGGGGTTCCCCATACTTAGAACTGAAACTCAAAAATTTTTTTCATCAAACCCATACGTGTGGGGTATCTATGGATAGGTCTTCAAAAATGATATTGAGTTTTCTCATATGTTTCTTTTTTCTAAACTGAATAGTTTGCGCAAGAGACACTTCCAAAGTGGTAAAATGTGTGTCCCCCCGCCCCCTTAACTTCTTAAATAAGAGAATGATAAAACTAAAAAAAATATATATGATGTAAACTACCATGCAAACTTCCACCGAAAATTGGTTTGAACGAGATCTAGTAAGTCGTTTTTTTAAATTGGTTAGAAATCGTAAACCGGAACGGAACGGAACCCTTCATGGGCAAGTCCGACTCGCACTTGGCCGCTTTTTTATGTGATATGTGGCAAACTAGCAGACGGATCACCTAATGGTAAGCGATTACCGCCGCCCATAGATACCCGCAATACCAGAAGAGTGACAAGTGCGTTGCCGACCTTTGAAATGGGAGGGGGGATGGGAGGAATTGGGGGGGAGGGGAGGTTGGGCCTCCGATGCCCTCACTCACTTTTAGGCCGTGGTATCACTCCGGTCGAGCAGGCCCATTCGTGCCGAAGCATGGCTCTCCCACGGTTATCGTCTCCACTTCCGGATTTCGACTTTAATCTTCATAATTCTTCAGTAGTTGCTGAAATCGCCTTTTTGTTTTGTTTGTAGTATGGATGTAGGTCTTCTTTAGCCAGTAATAAAAATAAATCATCGCAGAAATATTTGCCCTGGATTGGGATCGAGCCCACCACTCTCGGATCAATAGTCTGGAGTGTAAATCACTGAGTCAGTGATAAGGGTTATTAGTAAGAATAACTGTGAAAATGTCGAAGTATCGACATCGCGCACACTACACCGCCCGCCGCAAACCGAGCGATCTCGCCGCTGCTGGCGTCAAGAAAGTTCCACATCTATCGCTCGCGCCGCCCCGCCCCGCCGCCGTACGTTCTGGCCGTGTCGCGTATTGGAACCACAGAGTATTGGAGCGCACGATTAGGTACTCACAGGAAACAAATGTAATCAAACAATTTTTTTTAACTGGTTCGGTGACTTAATGGTGAGCGCTCCTGACTACTGATCTTGAGGGTCGGGGGTTCGTCCGCACCCAGGGCAAACATTGCTGTGATGAGCAGATTTGTTCGCTCTGTGTCTGAGTGTATTATATATATATTATTATTAAAATTACATTTAAAAATCAGAGCAGTATTACTCACTTCGCTGCTCTAATATTCATATATGGAGAGAAATAATATTTTTTCTAACACTGTTCTACCCTTACTAAAATTTTGAAAAAAATATATGTTATAGAACACAGTAAGAGTAATTTATAAAAAAAATATCGTGAGGGTGTCGCACAGAATTCGTGACATTTTAATTTTTGAAAATTTTTAAATTCGTGTATTTCGATATATAAATCACTGCAAACACTGAAAAGTACTTTGTTTAATACTTCTTTGTTGTATCTAGCGTTTGCAAAAAAATCACAAAAAAAAATTATGTTGTAAGGGAAAAAAATATTTTTTTCAAAAATCAATTAAAAATTTTTATTTCAAAAACTAGCGCGTGCTGAGGTTTGATAGCTTAGGGAAATGTTTCTCTTGAGAAGCTGATGTCATGGTAAAAATATCAACCTAACTTTCCCGAGGGGCATCTGGCCCATGCTTATTCCGCTACACTCTTTACAAATATTAGTCTCAAGAAATTAAGAATATCGAATAAATGTTTTTTTTTTCAGGTGGCACCATTTATCAACCAAGTAGCAACACTCTTTGGCTTACAAGAGTTCAATTCAGACATATTCAGCAACAAAATGGACGAAATGCTTTCTGTTATCAGACAAGTAAACGCTCAGTTCAAGGACCCAAATCAGACCACTTTTGTGTGTGTATGTATAGCTGAATTCCTTTCACTGTATGAGACTGAGCGTTTAGTGCAGGAGCTCACGAGATGTGGAATTGATACGCACAACATTATTGTCAACCAGCTCCTTATGCGTACTTCTGCTCCATGCGAGCTCTGTGCAGCCAGACACAAGGTCCAAGAGAAGTATCTGGAACAGATAGCTGATCTCTACGAAGACTTCCATGTCACCAAGCTGCCGTTGTTAGACAAAGAAGTGCGCGGTGCCGAAGCTGTGAACGCTTTCTCTGAACATTTGATAAAACCTTACATGCCTGGATCGCCTTCTAAATAATATGCATATCTTTTTTAGTTTACACTAGCCAGTGTACATTTATTTTTTACTATAGCTACATTTATTCAACATATTCACTGGTCTATATAGTATGTTATCAGTTCCGTTCTGGACATGGCAATGTTTATTTTGTATTGTTAGATAAAGCAAACTCCTTGCTCTGTGCCAAGCTCGTGAAAGATTTCAACACTGCTACGACAAACAGAACACATGCTACCCATTCAAGAAAACTAGATTTATGTTGCATTCCCTTTAATAATCACTGCTAAAAAGATATAAAATATTTAGGTGGAGGTGCTAAAGTTCACAGGCAAATTGTTCAAATGCCAAACCCTTTTGCAACTAAGCAAAAAAGTCGTTTCATCACTTTTAAATTCTAGAAGAAAATATATTAATTATTCCATAGAAATTAATGTAAAATATTATGGAATATAGAACCTGTAAAATAAAACACTGAAATTGTACTGTTTTATTTTTTTATTTACTAACATTATACGATATCATACAAAGGTTTATTCACAGTCACAATTTATAATACATTTCATTAAATTATGCAAAAATTTAACATTTTTAATTTGCTTACTAAATACAATTAAAATTCATTCAATCAAGTGATGTGAATAATATTTTTTCTATTAATTTTTAACTAGCTTTCGCCCGCGACTTCGTCTGCGTGGACTTTAGAATTGGATCCAGAGGGAAAGAAAATGTTAAGGTGGCGCTATCTAGTGACGATTGGAAATTTTAAGTACGAGGGCGACACTGAAAGTTCTTAGAAAATCAAAAACTGAACAAACTAGAAAGTTATTAGTTTTATTATATCTTTTCAAAATAGTGTCCATTCACATCAATACATCGCTGCATCCGATGGAACCACTGAGAAAAGCACTTTGCCCACTCCTCCTTAGGGGTCTCTTCGACGGCCTTTTCAAACGCAGCCACTGCTTCCTCGGCGTCCATAAAACGTTTTCCTCGAAGTTTTTCTTTTATTTTCGGGAATAAATAAAAATCGCAAGGTGCGAGGTCGGGGCTATACGCCGGGTGACCCAGTAATTCCACGTCTGACGTCGCCAAATAGTCGATCGTTTGCTTGGCGGTGTGCGACGAGGCGTTGTCGTGGTGAAGGAGGATCCTACTGCGAGGTCGTTTCTCCCGAACTTTTTCCAAGACAAGTGGCAAACAATTGTTAGTGTACCACTCTGCAGTAACTGTTTTTCGATCCTCTTAAACAATTGTTGCGTAATGACCTGTCCTTCCGAAGAACGAGGCCACCATCTTTTTTCCCACGCTTCGACCTCTCTTCGATTTAGTTGGCAACTTCTCGGAAGGAAACACCCACATAGCAGACTGTCTTTTAGTTTCAGGATCATAACAGTAAATCCAGCTTTCGTCACCCGTAAGTATGTCGAACACAGCATTTGAGTCACCTCCGTTAAATCTTTGAACCATTTCACGGATTTTGTGCACTTGACTCATACCGATGCCTAAGCTTGTCCGAATCTGCTGATAGGTCACTCTTTTGTCAGTCTCTATCATACGCCGCACATGACTGATGTTATCTTCAGTCGTCGCCGTAGAAGGCCGTCCCTCACGCAGATCATCGGTGAGATTAGTGCGACCACGTTTAAACTCATTAAAACAGTTGTAAACAGTGGCACGAGATGGGGCTTCATCGTGAAAGGCCAATCGAAGTCTATCATAACTTTCTTGTTGACTTAAATGACATCGAAAGTCATAAATCATTGCACGAAATTTTTCTCGTGTTAAATTCATACTGACGTGACACAGATAATTTTCAGTTTGCCGCCAAATCGTGAAACAAATGACAAATGAATGAAATACATACACGATAACATTGGCAAAGAATTCCATTTTCAAAATTTGAACTTATTTTTTTATTATATCGTTTACAAGTGGCCAGTTCTAAAAACTTTCAGTGTCGCCCTCGTATTTAAGCATTCATCCGGGAACCCTAAGTGGATAAAAAGTATAATATGTGTTAGTTTTATCTATCTACATGCAAATGTCCAACACACAGACATGCACCCCCCCCCCCCCCCCCCCCCGAGCGACGATATACAACTTCTTTGCTTTCGCATTTATAACATTAGTCATTGATTTGATTAGTGATGAGATTTATGTAAATCGTTCCGTGAGTTTTTAGCCTAATAAAGGTTTCCAAAAAAATAAGTAACTAACAAGTCATATTTAAAGTGTGATTTAAGATAGACTAGAACAGAGGAATAGGTATTTCAATAAAAATTTAATACAAATTCATCCAAGAGCAGCGGTTAAACATAGCGAGATAAATGTAATTTTTTTATAGTTTTTGTCAAGATCCAATTATTTGCCATTTTGGTCGTTGAATAAACTTATTGATGAGTTCTATAATAACCAGTTATCGGAATAGGTAGACTGTATTTACCTAAACTTCGAGGAACAGAGCGGAGACTGGTGTCGACGTTGGCGGTGGGAGCACAATATGTCAGACTAACAGCGGTCAATGGGTTAAACAGTAAACACTGTTTAAATAATAAATTTCATACTCAAACAGCAACAAGTTATATATGTAAAAAAAGAAGTAAAAACAAATAAAGCATAACTTACTTCAAGATTTATTTATGGCAGTGTTTGTTCTATATATTAATTCCACAATTATTTTAAAAACAACTACATTATTCGTATTTGATTTGATTAAAGATAGTCAACAGTTCCCCTTTTAGGGCAATGGTTGAGAGTATTTGTACAACTGTACTCACATAAGCCAGGTTCAGTGGTAAAAATTGTTCGCAAACATTGATTGCTTTATAAAATATTGATACCTATCTTTAGTCAAAAAGACGAAGTATAAAGTAACCAAGAGAAGTAAAAAGCTCACCCCGGACACTTCATACAAATATCGCGTTATTGTTTACTACATAGAAATTGACACTACTTCATACTGTGTATTTTATACTGTGGGTATGAGGCCTTTCATTGGAATTTCTTAGGGTTGTTCTCAATTGCGTGTCACAGAAAATTTGACTTTGTTCCGTTATACTTCATATTGTTGACTATCGATAGGTGCACATTTGATTTAGAATCTTAGACGTTTGCTATCGTTATTTTTTAAATATCGTATTAATAAATGTTGCTGATCACAAAAGCTGATCATTAATATAAATTGCTACTACGTTGAGTACTATTTAAAATATTTTAAACATTCCGTTTTCACATAATAACTATTAATTTAAATACCTTACAATCTCAGAAATGCACTTTTAATCACTTCATAAAAATACTGACTGTACACGAAACACTTCAGCAGCGTCTCTACGAAAAGTTGTCATAGATAACACGAAGAGTGTTAAAGATACTGCAAAAGTGCATAAATAATAACCTATATTTTTCAAAATGGACTAGCACAGACGAATAAGTTGGTTCTTAAT
Organism: Coleophora deauratella; assembly: GCA_958295455.1. Taxonomy (NCBI): domain Eukaryota; kingdom Metazoa; phylum Arthropoda; class Insecta; order Lepidoptera; family Coleophoridae; genus Coleophora; species Coleophora deauratella. The sequence goes on along the minus strand of OY282407.1, from coordinate 5,542,819 downwards.
GTCTACCGCTATTTTTAATTCGTGATGACCTCAAACAATATTCATGTACTTTGTGACATAAAGCAGTTGTAAACTTAATCTCATAATATACTATATGTTTAAAAAGCTTTTGGTCTTTTAATCTATTTTTAGATATAAAACTGTTAATAACACAACATCATAAAAACAACACAAATTAGACTGAAATCTAGGCAGACTGGGAATAGGTGAAATTATCCCATAACAGTGTCCCAGGAAGCCCTCGTTTACCCAGATATCACTGGATCTGAATTATTTTAACTGCATTTTTCCTGCGAACTTTAAAACTTCATCTCATTTAAATATAATAAAAATAATTTAAACCCTACGGGTAACACCAAATTTAATAAATCAAAGACATTAAACAACACTTCGCAAGTACGAAACCTTCTGAACATTATAATATCAATTGTTTTTTATAATACAAAAATGCTCGGTACGAGACAGCCATCCGAATAAGTGTTGAGGTTGTATCGAAGCAATATGTTTATCCAGGGGCTTACTTTGTCCAACCAATAATCTTTGGTACGGTTTTTATATGTTATATGTTGGCTTGTTGACTGTTTATATATGTTATATGAGGTATATACAATGTTTGACAACATTTCAAATATTTCACTTATGAGCGTTTTGCTTAAAATAGTCAATAGTAAAACAACTATTTTTACATATATACATATTTCTCGAGATACTATAATGTGGGTGTTTTATTATTGCCCATTCAATTTAAATCATGCATTATTTTTTTACGTTTAACATTTGAAAAGTTGTCAATATTTATTCTGTTATGTACTGTAGTCGGTCTATCGTCAACTGGACCGTTGCTGCGTGGGAAGATGCCAAACCGTGAGGGTGGCCCCTATAAGAGTCCCTATTAGTGCTGCTCCACACGAAAACGTCTCGAAGATGTATTTTGGTGCGAAAACGCCCCAAATCATGAGATGTCGGCAGTGGATCGTCGCTGATATCGCTGTGGCGAATACCTGGAATAAGTAATATTGTGATAAAAGAGTTGATATAAATGACCAGCTAACAGAGACTGTCAATGCATCAAATCGGAACGACTCGATTTCTATTCATTTTACGAGTTTTTCTCCGCCCAGTTTTTTTACTAGCAATCATATTTCAGCGGCAGTACGACCTATATTCTTGCATATCGCTTTCTCTTCTATCTGTATTGATTTATATTTTCCTTTTACGATAAGACCCAGGGATACGGTGAACGGCGGCTCTGCAGGGATATGATTTGCAACAGAGTTTTTATTCATTCATAATTATAATGGACAACGCAAACTTAAGCAAAACAATCCATTACATTCGACTATTTTTTTCTTGAATGGAAGCTCTTAAGCCCTGCGGCCGTAACCGGAGAGAGGTTCGTAACCAGTTGAGAATGAAACAATATTTAAATTTTCTTTTTTTTAATCCACAATTGGTAAGCCTTTGGCATCATCTCACCTGGTGGTAAACCGAAGATGGAAGCGGGCTTACCGAGATTCCCCAATGCAATGGGGAACTGGCTCTCTAAACATCACTATCTATTAGCTAAACTCACTCTAATGGCGAAGCAGAGGCCGAACTTGAGGCACAGCGAGAAGATGGCGGCGAGGTGCGCGCGCGGCGACACGGCGCCGGCGCCGCCCCACAGCGCCAACAGCGGCACCGCCGCGCCGAACATCAGGGGCATGCCTGCGACACTCGACTTTTAGCGTGGTGGCACACACTATTGTTTACTACATAAAAATTTACCCTTGTACACGCGTAAATGTGTGCCCTGGGTGGGAATCGAAAATACGAAACGGCTCAGAGCAGTACCGCCGCGCCGAAAATCAGAGGCATGCCTGCAACACTCAACGTTTAGCGTGGTAGCACACCCTATTTTTACTCGACTGTGCCAGGAGGGTTACGTTTTTCGAGTGTATGTATGTATATTTCTTTGGCACGCTCTGTAGCCTAAACGGCTTGATGGATTTTAGCTTGAGAGCTGTCGTTAGATTCCTCTTGATCCCCAGACTGACACAGGATACATTTTAATGCAGTCGGTTTTTTAAATATGATTAGGATATTACCACATATAAATAGACGCTTGTACACGGATAAATATGTGCCCTCGGGGGGGATCGAACCTTCGAGCCACCGAGTCAGTCTTAGAATAACGCAGCGAGGTGCTTGATCTGTCATTAACCTGATTTTTTAGGTATCTATGAAGATTTTTTTCGTCATCATCAGCACAAAAGACGTTTATTGCTGAACAAAAGCCTCCACCAAGAATTTCCGCATCGACCGGTCCTGCGTTGCCTGCAACCAGTGGCTTCTTGTAATCTTCACCAGGTAATCCACCGGCCTGCTCAGGCCACATCTTCCGGTGCGCGGTCGCCACTCGTGAACTTTAATGCCCCAACGGCCATCTGTTCTACGTGCTATGTGCCCCACTCACTGCTATGAAGTAGAGGGGGATTTACGTTCTATTCCAACAAATGTAGAACAAAACAAACCCTCATTTCGTATTTATGGAAAGTTTATTAAATTTATCGTATAATGGGTAGGGTACCCATTCGTTTAGAGTTAGTTTAGTGAAATTAGTTTCACAATGGTACAACTCACCGAACTGATCCAACAACACCATTATCACAGATATATAAGGGCCAACATTGACAGGCAATCTGAGTGACTCTGAGAAGTAGCTGGGGTCGCCGGCGTGAAACGCGGGGCCCCAGCGCAGGTGGCCCAGCGTGGCGTGGTGGCCCATCCCGTAGAAGTGGTACGAGGCGAGCAGAGCCCACAGGCAAGCCACGCTCGAGTTACACCGGGCAGCTAGTGCTGAAATGTAATGGATGACTGTGAATAGTATCCTTAAAATCAAAACTGGGAAAAGGGAACAATTTCGTCACTCTCATCACGTCCAAGGGGATGTATGCACATACGTGAGACGACGACGTGACAATCGACATTACATTTATGAATGAATTGCAGCGAATCCGACGACTCCATTCCAAATTGTCCTTCTTCGGCTTCTTTTTATAATCTCAAAATAAGTATGAAACTTTGTAAAAAGATCTGGGATTTTTAAAACACTTTTGGGTTTGGGTGACGACAAATGTTCTTAAAACGAGCAAAAAAGCAAAACATAAGACTTAAAAAGACAAAATCAATTATATACTTACGATACTTCGAAGAAACATTTCCTTTCAACATCGACACAATGTTGAGCGCCAGGAAACCGGAGAGCAGAGCCAACGCCACCGCCGGCGCGTGCGCCGCGCCCGCCACCAGCGCGTTAGCGAAGTATAGCAGTAGTCCGCACACAGCCAGGGGCAGAGTGGCACCACCTCTCTCCTTCCTCCACAGCAGAGCAAACATCGCACCCAGCACCAGCCAAGACCACCGAGCGAGGAGTCGGGACCTACTGGGTGAGCCGAGACTGCCCCAGCCGAGCGCCCAGTGAGCGCACGCGAATAACCCTGCCAGCACAATCCCGTGCCCACGCCACCCGACATGTCGCCTGGTTACAGCGGTTACTGCAGACGTGGAGCCTAAAGCTAGTATCAGAGCTGCTCGCGAAGCCTGCCCCGTTGGCGCTCCGAGCCCCGCCGTCCAGCAATCTCCCTGCTCCTCCCTACAACCCCGGTACTCCCTCGATATGGCTAACACAATCCCGAAGCACACCCAAACCGCTACCGCCTTTATCGTCCCAACATTCAACGCCATGAAAGCCAGAACCGATAAGGTCAAAAAGGCTAAACTTGCACCCTCTTCTATTATGTAACTGTTCGATAATAATACGGCAGCAGACGCAACTAAGGCCGATCGCGCGAATCTCTCGTAAAACTGCGACCTGCCCTCGTACCATCTCTGAGTGATACCGTCCCAGTGCATCAGTATGAGCATACCCACAACGGCTCCCGAAAGGAGACCAGTGCTCAAAAATACTGCGTGTTGTAAATCTTCAAACATTTCTAGGTAATACCCAGTGTAGCATAACGCCACACAGACTGCCATAGAGATATATCCGAAAGGCACAAAAGTGCTGGAGAAAATGAGTGGTAATCGTTCTACAGGCAAACCCTCACTTATTAGCCAGTTGAAGAATATACACAGAAGAAGTAGTAATAGCGCCCTAAGCATTGACAAAGAGTCGAATTCTACCCATACTTCGCGGAATACGCCACGAACGTTGTCTATGAGTGCCCTGAAAGGAAAATGATACAGTAAAGACATTGCTTTTAATAAAATAACTGAACTTCCAAAGTATATTAAGCAATTCCTATTTACCTAACATTTTTAGCATAATTGCTGAAGTCTTCTTCTGTGTAAACAGTGGCAGCTTTGTCAAGTTGCTCTCTGGTGCCATTTATCAGTGCTGCTAACTTATCCAGTGAGACCTGCTGTGATTCTTCTCCGTATCTCACTAAATAATGCTTTATCTGCAAAAAAGTCGAAATATAGAAATTAATTTAAATTATTTAGTATCACGAAAATCTTAAAGTGCACTGTGCTACCTAATTTGAATAAATATTTTTAATTTGATGACTTTGCAGCCTAATTGCATACACTTTATAACTCTAGATAAAGACATTTATGTGCTCATAATATTAGTTTTTAGTTTCAGTTGTTAAGTATCATATTAAATTATGTATTTTTCTATAACACTTGTTTTACCTGTTTCAAGTTGTTAGTCAAATGCAGCAGCCTCTCATTTACAGACAAAGTTGGTAGTGCTGGTATCAACAGGCCTCCTAGAGAGGGCGCTGGCGGAGGCCGCCCCAGGGCCGCACTCAGTGTGGGCGCCAAGTCCGTCTGCTGCACTTGCTTGCCGATAACAACGTCGGAGGCCTCTCCACCAAGACCGCGCCCTCGATAAGCGAAGAATGCAGCTGTTCTTTCTGCTTTGCTCTCACCGCCATGGTCACCTAGCAAATTAAATAGAACCTAAGTATAAAAATAAAAGGTAGTTGTGTATCTCGCTAGCACATGCAGAATCTTGACTTGTTAGCTGTAAAGGTCTAATTTTGAGCATTGCAAAGAAAACTGGTTTTAGGTTCAACAGAGAAAGAAACGAAAAAAACCACTGGCATTTTTAAAGTAAATATTAAAACAAAAATAAAATCTCTAAAATAAGTTGTCTATATAACATTTATGCTTTAGATTCACACACATCACAAAAATTTAGCTTGAACATATCAAAAATAATCTACCATAAAATTATAAGTGTAGTAAAATAGCACACAGAAAATTTTCTACTTTGATTACAAGCATTACATTTAAATTACCAACCACTTTCATCTTCCCATTCTTGTGAGTCTAAAACAATGTGCAATGCAAATTATCAAAAGTGAATCAATGATGAAGGTAATAGTTTCATTTTATATCTTTAAATCAATTGTTTATGAACTCTAGTCATTTATAAATATATAACAATCACAGGGGTGGATCGTGAATTTGTGGGGCCCTGGGCTAACTACCGGGAATAGTTAGGCCCCCAGCCTCACGCGCGGTCCGAGAGGGGGGTCAAAGCGGTCAAGATGTGCACGTGCACGTCAAAAATGTGCACGTCAAATCACCAAACCTTCTATACATATAAATATCTATAGATAATTCATTAATGTTTTCACGAATAATAAATAATAACCTAAAAGCTTACATTTTTTGCGCTCGCTCCGCTCGCGCTTTTTTGTATGAACAGGGCCGTACAGATTCTTTATTGTGTGAACGATATTACTGGATGCACATGAGCAAATGGAGGGACATGCTAAGGAGAAGGGTAAAATTGAAAAACTTCTTAAAAATTCTGGTAAATTGAGGTTTTATGAATTAAAAATTGCCACACTCGCTTCGCTCGCGTCTTTTTAGGGTTCCGTACCTCAAAAGGAAAAAAGGAACGCTTATAGGATCACTTCGTTGTCCGTCCATCTGTCTGTCTGTCAAGACCCTTTTTCTCAGGAACGCGTAGACTTGATAGACGTACTTTACAACATTAAATAAGTATTTTCTTCCCTATATCACTACAGACAGATTAGATATTTATATAGAAGTTTTGGTGATTTGACGTGCACATTTTTGGGCATCTTGACCCCTTAGCCCCCTTCTCGGACCGCGCCTGAGGCTGGGGGCCTTAGTATCCCCGGGGCCCTGGGCTGCAGCCCAAAAAGCCTATACGTAGATCCTCCCCTGAACAATCACATTACCTGTTTCTGTCATCCCATGATCACCTATCACATAAAGCAGAACATCTGAAGGTAAAATCTGTAAAATCTTCCTCAGTCTGTCATTGGTTTCATTTAACTTGCGGGCCATTTCTGGATGGTTTGGACCATATCTGTGGCCCGCGTGGTCCACGCCCAAATAATGGGCCACAAGAAGGTCCCAGTCATTCTTTTTGATTTCATCATATATTTTTGAGTCCACCTCTGTCAATAAAAAAAATATATTAAAGAGATAGATTAGAGACCTTGAGACAATTCTAATGCAGTGTGTAACTTTTTCAGTTATATCTTCAGTTGATTTACTGATAAGAATTATGGAACACATTAAAAATTACTTGATAAGGAAAAGCTGAATATACTAGGTAGGCAATTTATGAATGAAAATTATATCTGTGGAATGTACCTTTATCAACAGTGTCCAAATCCCAAGTGTGAAAAGAATATTGAACATGTTGTCGGAGCCAACTGCCAGGCATCAATCGTGTCCAAGTATCGTCTCCCAGAATCACCACCTTGCCACCATTCTTCTTCATCTACATTGAAAAAAAAAATGAATTAAAGTATAAACTTGGAATATTGGCAGTGTCATAAATTCAATAATAAAAAAATTCCTGACCATGTAACTAGCTTGCCAGAAATGGTACAAATTGTTTTAGAAATTAATTCTTTTTAAAAAAATGTGTTGGAGCAGGTTTCTTTTGGACTCAGCGTTTCTTCTCACTCCGCTAACACTTCCCGAAACATTGAGTGTACAAGTTCTAAGTGGTAGGAACTTTGTACTAGGCAGAAAAAAAGACAATTTAAAGTATGTGTACATCTTTTTAAATAAAAAAAACATTTTGACTTTTTTATAAATTTCTGAATGGTTTTTTAATCAAAATGTACCTGGTCTATAATGTTATCTTCCTGCAGCTCCATAGCAGCAAAATTAGAACTGGCATCGACAAACGTCGGCAGGGAGCCAGTAACAAGTGCTTTGACTCTCTGCAATGTTGTAGTGGGCGGGTCTGCCATGAAACGGAACAGCCTAGTCCGATCTGGCCAGCTTTGGAGTGTTTCAAATATTACAGGCATGCGATTCTGGTAGTGCAGAGGCTTCTCGGTGTCCGGATTGTACTCGGTAAAGTCGTAGCGAAGAGCGTCGACTAGTATTAAGACAACTCGGTGCTGATTTGGGGAACAGACATTATTAGCACTTGGTTTACCAAGTATACGCCGTGTTTTCTCGTCGTCGCTGCACAGCTCGTCATCTACAGGCACGACATGCTCTTGCGCCTCACAGTCGAAGTTCCTCAGAGGCACACACTCAGTTGCATCACTCAAAGTCTTACGAGACAGCAAAAACCCATGCCCGAACATCACCACCGCAGATATAATCAGGTACGAAAACCAAAGAAGGTACAATATGAAATTCCATTTTTCTTTCATGATTAAAACTATTGTCTTTTTCACTCGACTTTCATAAATGAATCCATTGAATTTATCATTAATTTAAGTAAAAAAATATTACGAAAAGAAAACCAAACCCCGAACCCTAGAAATTATTTTCTGTACTTTTTAAGCGATACGCGTGACGTCTATCAAATACGACTGACATGACACATTGGTGTCCATTTCTACGTATGATCCAAGCTCCTAGAGAGTTTTTGAGTATACGAGGCTTTAGTGCCGTTTAAAAGATGTCCTATGATCATATTCCGCTCATTTGTGCCGCTACGGTTGGAGAAATATTCGATGGAGACGGTGGTACAGACAGGGAAATGCTTTTGACATCCTAACCTAAAAATTTTCGAAACCAGGCAGCGAAGGCCTCGTTTTCCTTGAAATAACTTTTGTGACGGAGAAAAAAATAAGATCCAACAAATGTCCGACGTAAAATTTGCAGTAGTTTTGATACAATTTGACTCAGATGGTGGTACAGAGGATTTCGTCGGGCCCACCTGAGATCAGGACAATGAGCCTGTGCAGACACAAACTGATTAGTGGAACACTGTCACAAATCGCAAACGATCATTTGTAACGCATTCGCAACATTTGTGACGCAACAGAAAAAAAAATATAAGCGATCGAAACTTTCGAGGCATTTCCCCGTCTGGCCCACCAATAAACCTCAATATCTCCGCAAGTTTGGCGTTACAAACGTAGTGAGTTAGCTCCAGGTGAATGTTTTCTCCGACACTAAAACATAGTAAACAACAAAAGCATTCTATGCCTTAGATACAGAGATATCAATACCTCAATTTGTATGGAGATATTGACTAGGGTGTGTTAAGTTTCTCTTTTTGTAGGAAAACTTACTTTATAGCAGATCATAAAAAAGAAGTAGATTTGATTAAAAATGTTTAATATACTAATATGTAACATTAAATAACTTTTAATAAATACTAAATAACTATTTTAGAATAAACATGATGTCAGAAACAGTTTATGGACGAATAAAAAACTTACATCAATTTTTTTATATAGGGTCCTTCTGAAATACCTGAAAAAAAAAAATAACCTTGGCTTCTACTCATGAAACCGAACAACTTTCCACAAGGAACCTATACTCAATTTGCAAAAAAATTTTTGGACTTCCCATACAAAATTCGCGGTTCAGTTGATCAATTAGTATGAGGATTCCAAAAAAATATTTTGCGAATTGAGTTTAGCTTCCATGGGGAAAGTTGTTCAGTTTCATGAGTAGAACCCGTGGTAATTTTTTTTTCTGGTATTATAAGGACCCTATATAATTATTCTGTAGTTTAGCATTATTTTCACAGTAATTTCAGTTATTGTTTTTTTTCATTATTTATGTATTCCTATCAAAGTTGAATCAAATAAACGCTATAATAAAATTCACATCATATTCTAATATAATGAGTTCAGTAATTGAAATAAGTGTTATCAGTCCTTTTTCCCGAAATACTAACTTTATTTATTAGATGTATTTTTCAATTGTTTTATATACGTATGTATTGTAGCTTAGTTATCAGTATAAAAACATGGGTACTTGAAACACATAATATTATGAAACTATACTACTGTTCTACTGATATGGGTGTTTTTTCATAGAAAAATAGAAAACTCTTACAAAATAATATAATAATCTGATCTTGAAAATTCAAATGTAATTTTTACTTTTAGTTACGTCCAAGTTTCGACAAATAAACCTGGGCTATAAAGTGTTATAATGTTAATATTATACCATATCGTCCACACTGCAGGGGTACGTGTAGATATGTAAAAAAATAATTCTGAGGTGAAAAAAAAGGCGCAGGTTTTTTCCAAGTGTACAAAAATAAAAATATCCTTAAGGTCTTATTTCTTATTATCGTTAAATAACTGTTACATATTTACTTTATCTTTATATTCGACTATATCCTTATTTTTTTGCAAATTCCTTTTTCTTTCCTTTTTGTAACCTGACCAAAGATATTTCCTATACCTTTAGAATGTCTATGGCAAATTAGGAAGTAGAAGCCAAAAAAACTAGGATACTTACATCAATGTTTTGTTTATTCATTTTAAAAATGTTATGTTTGATGTTTACTGAGGCATAGGATTTCCCCAATCCTTGTATGGTTTATATTTTGGTTAAGATTTTTGTAAATATAATTCGATTGACTTTATCAATTACAATTAGAAGAAAACATTTTTTTTAAATGTTTTATTCCATTTCAGTTGTTTTCGCTTGTTTATATTAAGTACATTAATTACTAGGCTTGATAGAAGATGCAATTTTTCACACTTAAAATCTATATAAGAGAGAAGACACTCTTATACGGGACTTGACCGCATGAAAAATAAATTACGACATATTATTGATTAAATAGCTCTTTAATTGAAATTGATGAAAAACTTAATCACTTTAATTTTCATTACATTTTCAATTTATAAGAATTTTATAATTTGTATGCAAACTACTATTTTGAACAATGACGACATCGTTCCAAATTTCAAACATTTTTAGAACAAAATGCCGTTTTTGACATTTGATAAAAAGTAACCCAAATGACTAGCAGACAACTACCGGAAAGTAATATTATGGTAAATTCACTAAGAAATATATAATTACTAGCTTCCGCCCGCGACTTCGTCCGCGTGGACTTCAGAATCTAGAGATTTTGAGTTTTTAAGCATTCCTTCGGGAACGCTTAAGTTTTCCGGGATAAAAAGTATCCTATGTGTTAGTCGAGTGCTTTATCTATCTACCTACCAAATTTCATCCAGATCCGTTCAGTAGTTTCGGCGTGAAAGCGGAACAAACAAACAAACAAATAAACAAACAAACTGACAAACAAACAAACATCCATACTTTCGCATTTATAATATTAGTGAGATTGAATTTTTTTTAAGATTAGTTTTCTCTACAAGAACAATATTACGAATTATAGTAGAGTAGGTTTTAATATACTAAAAACATAATTTTATATTATAAAGTCATTGTAAAACTGTAGTCCTACAAAAATAGAAATGAAATACACCCTACTTTTAATATCTCCATACAAACTGGGGTATTGATATCTCTGTATCTAATGCATAGAATACTTTTGATTGTTAACTATATTTTTGTGACGGAAAAAACATTCACCTGCAACTAACTCACTTCGTTTGTGACGCCAAACTTACGGAGAAATTGAGGTGTAATGTTGCGAATGCGTTACAAATGATCGTTTGCGATTTGTGACAGTGTTCCACTAATCAGTTTGTGTCTGCACAGGCTCATTGTCCTGATCTCAGGTGGGACCGACGAAATCCTCTGTACCACCATCTGAGTCGAATTGTATCAAAACTACTGCAAATTTTACGTCGGATATTTGTTGGATCTTATTTTTTTCTCCGTCACAAAAGTTATTTCAAGCAAAACGAGGTCTTTGCTGCCTGGTTTCGAAAATTTTTAGGTTAGGATGTCAAAAGCATTTCGCTGTCTGTACCACCGTCTCCATTGAATATTTCTTCAACCGTAGCGGCACAAATAAGCAGAATACGATCATAGGATATCTTTTAAACGGCACTAAAGCCTCGTATACTCAAAAACTCTCTAGGAGCTTGGATCATACGTAGAAATGGACACACACATTGTACATTGTATATGACAGTGACAGCAAGATGGAGCATACGTCAAAAATATTACCATTGCCAGCCTGAGAGGCTTGTGTGATGATTAATGGTAGTTTAAAACATATCCATTGACGCCAAAACAGCGAAATGCGAAATAGCATTGCATTTAGATAACAATCAGCCCTACCTAGTAGCATGGCAACATATCTCGCGCGCAACGCGAGTTTTAAAAGCATTTGTTCCGTTCTAACGCTAAGCTAGTGAAAGAGACAGCTGAGCTGTTTTTTCGCGGTTGGTGTAAGAAACAGCTTTGTCTACGCCTCATGCTCCAGCGGACACATCTTACCTCTCCTGGGTAAGGACTGAAACACTCCTTCGTGCCTAAGGCTGAAGTGTGCGTGTACGTCAGAGATTATATCAGTTCTCGTCGCCTCACTATCTATCTATCTATCAGCCGAAAGACGTCCACTGCTGGACAAAGGCCTCCCCCAAGGATTTCCACACTGACCGGTCGTCGGTCCACCGAGTCGGAGGCCTGCCCACACTGCGTCTTCCGGTGCGCGGTCGCCACTCGAGAACTTTACTGCCCCAACGGCCATCTGTTCTACGAGCTATGTGCCCTGCCCACTGCCACTTAAGTCTAGTGATTCTGAGAGCTATGTCAGTAACTTTAGTTTTCCTACGTATCTCCTCATTTCTGATTCGATCACGTAGAGAAACACCGAGCATAGCACGCTCCATCGCCCTTTGGGTGACTTTGAGCCTTCTTATGAGGCCTATAGTAAGCGACCATGTCTCGGATCCATATGTCGTCTCATCACTGGCAACATACACTAGTCAAAGACTATAGTCTTGCTTGAGACACTGCGGTATTTTGGACGTGCAGATATTGCGAAGCTTCCCGAACGCTGCCCAGCCGAGTTAGATTCGACGATTGATCTCTTTCTCGAAGTTGGACCTACCTAACTGGGACTAATAGGGTTTTTCACCATTTTTTGAAAAGTATCTCAAATTGATCATTAGGTTGGAAAAAGTCAAAATTATTTTTAATTTTTTTTTTTGAAACCTTTAAGTACCCCATAAATATATTTTAAATTACCATTCCCAATAAGTGCGCGAAAACGATAGCCGCCATGATGCTTAGGTCGTGACGTCATTTCAGGAGTAAACAAAACAGCTCTGTAATAGTGGTAAACAATGACATTTTGTTCGCGATATGTGTCAAAATGTCATTGTTTACCACTATTGTGACGTCACCTGACAACCAGCATGGTGGCTGTCGTTTCAGATATTTGAATAACAGATTAAAAAACTTAATTTTTGTAAATCAAAAATAAAATGTTTTTTCTCATTTTATTTTATAGAAATCATAATAAATCAATTACGTATTACAAATATCACAGTAAATAAGCAGTTTTAGATTTTTTCTTGTATAGAGTAAAATACCCTATTGTCCCAGGTATACATACTCGTCAACAACTTAAGTGTAGAGTCTCCAACCTTCAGAGGAGTGGGTGTAACACGGACGTCATGAACATTTTAATCATAAGAATGTATTAAAATCAATTTATTTTTAGTTCGGAAGAAGAAATTACATATAACAGAGAAACCAGAACGCACCCAGGTTATCCATACTTGACCAAGTTGGAAATTTATCGTTTCTGTTAATTCAATTAATAAGAATCTATATTCAGGTGTCTTTTTATATGTTTTTAACAATACTAAATCTATTTTGCTACCGTAAATTCTACGCCGTTTTTAAAAATATATTGCCAAAGCTTAGAAACGCCATCTATTGAGACCAAGGTTCGGAACCGGTTAACAAATACCGGTTAATTTCGTTCGAATTTCGGTTAACGACTCCGTTCAGGTTAAAACCGGTTTCCAGCTTAACCGGTAAATTTGAATAAAATATCGGTTAATCAGGAAGCGGTTTTCTAACCGAAATAAGAACTAAATTAACCGGTTAAAACCAAACTTAGTCAAGTACAGGCGCGTCGTGCGGGTGCCACTGCCCGAGTCTTCTGCTCACTTTCTCGCACGCTTTCAATTGATTGCACGCGGCAAACATGCCTACAAAGTCGCATATTCTTCAAATTAACCGGTTAATTCCGTTCGAACGAAAAAATATCGGTTTTGGTTAAACCGGTTAAATATACCGGTAACCGAAACCTGAACGAAACCTTAACCGAAATTATTTCGATATAGGGGTCAATGACCGAAACCGGTATTTTCAAAAAACCGGTTTCCGAACCCTGATTGAGACACTTAAGAATAGTGTGACATACGTCATCTGATGGTGGGTTTACACGCGCGCGGGCAAAGCCACATTCAACGGGCACGAGCACGGGCACGAGCGTGTAAACAGGCTGCTTGTGCAGTGTTTACACGCTTGTGATGCGTACACACGCCCGCGGGCAAAGCCACATTCAACGAGCACGAGCACGGGCGCATGCACAAGCAGCCTGTTCACACGCGCGTGCCCGTGCTCGTGCTCGTGCTTGCCGCTGATCGGGACGACTGTCGGTTTTTTGACACAGATCAAAGGATGATGTGCTTGCGCCTGTGTGCCACTTCATCTATGTGTGTGCCTGTTTACACCAGTGTGTGACCGATGGTGGCAGATTTTTGCCTTTTTGGGAGATTTGGCTACTATTTGGCAGAATTTGGCAGATTTCAAGGAAATCCTTATTATTTTTGAAATACAAATAGAAAACTTGTCATTTTCTGTTTTATTATTTAGTTTACTTTTTATGATTTATTTGGTGGACTCGCTAAGAGAACATCCTCCCAAATAAACTTGAATAAAACAAAAATAAGGAACTGGTTACGAAAAAAAAACATATATGCGCATTAATCACAATAAAAAAGACTGTATTTCCTTGAAACCAATTAAAGAAATGATTAAAAAGATGTCGTTAAAATTGATTATAGTATAATGAACAAAATGAAGAATTTAAAGAAAATGTTGACACATAGTAATAGTACAGTACCTACATGTTAAGTGAAAAAAATACCTGTTATATTAAGTAATAAAAATATTTTAGGTTAAATGAAGAAATTATTTTAACAGTACTTTATTTATTTTTTAAAGTTCCATATCTCAGAGTTTCATATTCTTAAATTACTAAAGAATGCGAAGCTAGATGATTGGCTTATTCGCAGTCAATGAGTTCAAACAAAATAGAATATTTTTTCTATTGAACATAAGTAATGTTTTTTAAGTTTTCTTTTTACTTTAAGATGCATATACGTTTTTTATTTATTCATTACCATCCCCTTGGAGGCAATAATACGATAGCATTTTTCTGGCATTTTCTGGAGTCGAGTTTGGCAGATTTTTTGCCAGTGTTGGGCAGATTTTAAGTTTTGAGATGATGATGGTTTACACGCTCGGTCGCCGTTAGTACAGAGTTGCCGGCAAAGAAAATGAAAAAAGTCCAAAACCACTCGTGGAAAGTTCCCTCACGCTCATAACGGCTGACGAGATGCTCCATTGGCAGACAGAACTTTCCTGCCGGAGAGAGCCGTTGGCTGCCGAGGGTGACGACGAGGGAACATTTTGGAGTCGATATGTGCAACGCAATTTAATTTTCAATTTATGCCTGAAAATATTCTAAAAGCATTTTTTTATGTTTGCCACTTCTTGCGGCAAACATACCTATCAAAAAATATTGTACTTAAAATACGCAAATAACTAAGATACTTCTCTTCTGTTGGGTAATTTTCTACGGAGTTTGGGTGTTCTCTTTTGTACCAACCATGGGGATTCCCCGTCCCCAAGCAGATTCCACATTTTTATTTTTATATTTGGCTTTGGCAGCCTTGGCAAGTTATAAAATGAGCCCTTTGCAGAATGCCTTAGATTTTGCTACGCCAATGGATTAGCTGCCGTAGGCCGTAGATTTCCTTTGAATGTCATCCAATTTCCGTAAAACAGGGTAATTGCCGTAGCAATGGCAACCCTGATGAATGTGCTTGGTGCGCATGCTGCATGCCGGGCTGCCTGCCGGGCTGCCTCTCGGGGTGCCTGCCGGGCTGCCTGCCGGGCTGCCTCTCGGGCTGCCCGCCGGGCTGCCTGCCACGCGTGTAAACGTACCATGAAAACTCCCTATTGTCGCCTGTGGCACAGATTTTATAATACTAACGTACAGATACCTCATGTCATACAAAGAAATGCGACTGCCGTAGCTCGGGCTATTCTTCGGGCTATTTTTTTCACTCATTGAGAACTACCGCTACTAGCAACATCTAGGGCGCGGGCTATAAATGAAGATATTCTGGTTGCTTACGTGTACCTTCAATTGCTTTTGTTGATTTTTTTGCACATAACCTACTAGTATTATATTATCTGTGATATTACTAAATAAAAATACATAATTTGAAATATGAAAAACAAAACGTAATACCACCTATTACGTTTTTCAATCGTGTGATATCAGCGCCATCTATCAATTTGCGCTATAAACTCTTACTCAACATGTCATTATTCAACTTAGTTTTGATTTTGTCACCATGCATCGCCGTCATCAGATAATTTGTAAAAAAATATAATAAAATGCATTTTAGGCCTTCGTCATACTTTTAGGTTATTTCAATACTTGTCGTGCCATCTACTCGTATTGACATTTCAATGAACTAACTAAGGTTTTCGTTGTATGAAATGAGACCCCGTGCCTGTGGTATTTCCGGACCGATACGACCTACAAACCTTCAAAAAAGAGCGTACTGCCATCCTATTTAGGGATTGCAAAATCCGGATTTTTTTCAAATCCGGATTTCATAGATATCGTCATACATAAATCCGGATTATCCGGATTATCCGGATTTTTCGGAGCTATTTTCCAAAATGTATGGCAAATTAATTTTTATCTCATAACTTGTGCTTAGTATAAGGGATTTAAGACAGGTATTTTATTGGGTTTCAATGACTCTAATAAAGAAAAGAAATTATATTTTTTTTTTATAATTTGTGTTTAATAAACGTTCATAATACCTCAGAGGAAGGATATAATACTTATCAAGTTGTGTTACATGCATAATCAGTCAGATAAACATTTTAATTTATTTATTTTATTTTATTTTCTTTGGGAAATCAACAGCTTCTATAGTGTTACATATAGTTGATGAAGACATAATTTAACAAAAAAAGCCTTTACAGATTTCCACAAATAGATAAAAAGACAGTACTTAATTTAACTAGTATATAAAGTAAATAAAACTAAAAATCTTAAAAACTTAAATTGAAATAATCCAACCATGAGATCTATGTATGTGTTTGTGTGTGTGTGTGTGTGTGAGAGTGTGTGTGTGTGTGTGTGTGTGTGTGTGTGTGTGTATGTGTGTGTGTGTGTGTTGGAGAGAGTGTGTATACATAATATGTATGTGTGGATGTGCATGCGTATTTGAGCAAGAGCAGAAGAAAGTTAATAAATAGATAAGTGGACGGGTAACATTAATATGAGTATGTATTTACGGATTACAGACAATATCAGTTTGTAAGTTTATTACCAATTAGCGACTTAAAACGGATCTTCGAGTTGTTATAAGGATCTAATTCACCAAACTTGTCGTTATACTTTCGGGCGATACGAGTCAAAACAGAGTTTTGAGAGTAGTTGGTACGACAATAAGGCACGTAAATAAGAGTTGTTTGACGGGTACGCTTAGTGGGTGTCTTAAGGAAAATTTTGGAAACTAGTGAGGGACAGTCTACTTTAGAATTCAGTGAATCGTATAACAAGGACATATCAAGCAGATCACGTCGTTCATTTAATGTAAGAAGATGGTGATGGCGACAGCTTTCCCGGTAATCTGAAATAAATGTTCGAGTACGATAGTTAAGGAACTTAATAAATTGTGATTGAAGTCGTTCAATACACACATTGTATTGGGGACACCAGACGGCACTAGCATATTCTAAGATGCTTCGCACGTAGGAGAAGTAGATAGACTTCAGACATGTGGGATCGGAGAGTGGTTGGCATACTCGTTTAATAAAGCCCAAACCTTTATATGCTTTGTCAACAACGAAATTAATATGGTCTTCCATTAAAAGTTTACTATCAAAGTGTACACCAAGATCTCGAACAACTCCAGTTTTGATAATGTTGGTATTGTTTATCTAGTAGTGATAGGTAACATTACTTCTACGACGAGAGAAAGTGATGACATGACATTTGTTTACATTGACTTTAATTCTGTTTATGGTATAATATAGACACAACCTATTAAGATCTTCTTGTAGCTTAGAACAATCGGTATAGCTATTAACATCAAGGTAGATTTTGGTATCGTCCGTGTACATTAGAAAGTTGGAGTGAACAAATCATGTGTATATATCATATAAATATGCATTGTAAAACAATGGTCCCAAATGAGATCCTTGGGGTACACCAGACGGTATTGTAATCAGGTCAGATCGACAACCCCCGATCACCACCGCTTGAGTCCGTCGTTTCAGGTAAGAGTCGACCCATCTCAGCAAATCCCCACAAATACCAATGTGTTCAAGCTTACGTATCAGAATGACGTGATCCACCATGTCGAAAGCTTTTTCGAAATCAGTGTAGACCACGTCAATCTGATTACGTTTTTCCATAGCCTTTAAAAGAAAGTCCGTGAAAACTGTAAGATTCGTGGTTGTAGATCGACCCTTGAGAAACCCATGTTGTTGTTCAGGTATTGCCCTGGAAATAATGTTATAAACACGACTGTATACAATCTTCTCAAATATTTTTTCAAAAACATTAAGAATTGATATAGGTCTGTCATTTTCTACTTTACTTTTCATGCCCTTTTTGTATACTGGTATTATATTAGCTTCTTTCCATTGTGAAGGGAATATTCCCTCCTTCAACGATCTGTTAAAAATAATTGTCAAGGGAAGTGTGAGAGATGGAGCGCAATTTTTAACATAAATAGGAGGTATCTTATCAGCACCAGCACCTTTATTCACGTCTGGACTATTGAGTAGTTTAAAAACTTCATCAGGGGTAGTAGATATTGAAGAGATTGTACAGTTGTCATTAATGACGGGTGGTGCAAGGTAGATAGAAGGGTAAGAATTGGCTGGAGGCTGATAGACACTCATGAAAAAATTGTTGAAAGCACTGCAAATATCTTCACCAGAGTAATTAATATCATTAAAAGAGACAGTTTTTGGATAGTTGGAGGTGTTTGTGCGACGAGATTTTATGAAAGACCAAAGCTTTTTCGGATCTTGTTTAATAGCCGACTGAATATTTGTAATAAAATTATTGTAGCAGATACTTTCGACACGTATTAACCTGGCTCGTAATAGACTAAACTCTTGATAGTCAAGTGGGTTCTTAAAACGTTTCCAACGATGATGGGCCTTCTTTTTTTCACGTGCTATATGAATAAGGGGTGAAGAATACCATATGGGGAATTCGTTGTTGACTCGGGCTTTTAAAGGTATGAATAATTTTATGCTGTCATATATAAAATCATTAAGGACATCTACAGCTTCATGAATAGATCCCTCGTTAAGTGACTCTTCCCACGATACTTTATTAAGATATTTATTTATTTTTTCATAGTCCCCTTGTTTAAATTTGTATCTAGGAATAGGTTTATTAGCGAAAGATGTCATTAATATATCATTCGCATCAATTATGAACGGTGGGTGATGAACATCAATTTTTGAGAGTGGAAAGATAGTTTTACGAATTTCTAGAGTAAAGTTACTAAATACAAGATCAAGAGTATTATTACTGCAATTTTAATTAACTGCAAGTTAATAGGAACTATAATAGCTTATTTTTTAAATCACAGTCTAACTAACATTTATAAATCAAATCAAAATTAAATAGTCTACTGTTGGCAAGCCTTTCTTATAGGCATTTTCAATGTGGTTGTTGTAAAAAATTGTGCAATATTAGCAACATAATCTAATTAGTTACGCTTACGTCTATAGCTAAACATATTTTAAAAGGATCTAGTTTATATCTAAAACAAATATAAACAATGTAATATGCGTAACATAATAAAATCAAATCAAAATAAACAAAATATTAGCTAAGTTTTATAATTAAAATCTTTAAAAAATGGTAGTGTTCTTTAAGAACCGAGATCTCAATACCATGAATGCGTTAAGTGTTTCGTCACTTAGACGAGATCTTAACTTGTTACAAAACATTCTAGCAGTGGAAAAGGCTCTCTCGGACTTACGCTGGTCGGTGGAATAGCCTGTAATCTATTCAATGTTTTTTTAAGATTATCTCCACAGCACCCACAGTTTTCGTACAAAGCCATTTCTACGTGAATCAGTGTAGGCAAATCAGAGCCGTTGCTTGAACTCGATGGCTGACCTTGGTCTTGGTGACCATCAACAGCAACACTCACACTGGCAAGGGAAAGTTGACGATTAAGCTGTTCCTTGAAGCTAAGTGAAGACGTATCAACATCAGATTCACAAAGTGTTTTATCTGTATCTATCGGCCGTTAGAATGGTGGCATCTCTGCGGCAAAGTACTTCTATCGTAGTCTTGATCATGTCCAAACAAGTCTGCAGATTTTGAAGATATAAAATTTCCATATCTGAGAACGATATATTAGATTTAATATCAATCAATGCTTTCAGTACACGTGATTTTAATTTTAAGAAGCGTTCCAACATTGTAGCTAGGCTATTCCATCGCGTTTTACAGTCTAGTAGAGGCTCAAGCTCTTTGCCGAATTCAGCTTGAACATATTTTTGGAGCATATCATCGTTCTTAGTAGGTGAATTTTTAAATGTCTTCACTACTGTCCGGACTTTTTGAATAATGATTTTGTAATCATCGCTTAACACTCCGTTTTGGCCTATGCTTTCAACCACAAATCTATCATCAGTGTCTTCTTCAGACACAGAGTCTGACTCTGAGCTATTCTCTGTTTCCTCATGTAATATTGGTCTTTGTGAAGCATTTTTATACAAAACATCAAGTATAGCCAGTTGCACGGCGTGTGCTAGGCATAACTGATGAAACGGGACAGGCAAAATACGTCCAACTTTCACCATTACAGCAGCTCCATCAGTGGTCGATCCAATGATATCTTTGTGCAAACAAAGTTCAAAAGAATTCAATGTTATCTCAAGCAGGGCAACGCAAGCTTCGGCACTCATTGACCCTAAAATCCTTACTAGTCCCATACATTTAAAATATTTTCACCATCATCATTTCGGTAATGAATATTTAAATATCGATGTGATTTCATTGATGTCCATTCATCAAACGGTGTGCTTGACAACAGATTCCCGCAAAAAAGGAGCCGAGTTTAAAATATTGTGCGGATTAATGAGTCTGAGTAATTGTGATAATTCAAATTAAATACAATGAAGATAAATGATGGATATTATTAACTTCGTTAAAATTCGAAAAAACCGGATTTAGATTTTAAAATCCGGATTTACAAAACACCCGAAAATCCGGATTTTTCAGCTTTTTTCGAATTTCGAAGTATCCGGATTGCAATCCCTAATCCTATTTCAAAGGCCGGCAACGCACTTGGGACTCCTCTGGTGTTGCGGGTGTCTATGGGCGGCGGTAATGGGTTACCATCTGGTGATTCGTCTGCTCATTTGCCTCCTGCCCCATAAAAAAAGCGAAAGTATGGATGTCTATTTGTTTGTTTGTTTGTTACACTTGCACGCCGAAACTACAGAACGGATCTGGATGAAAGGTGGGGTATCGATAAGGCCTTATTTTCGCCCCATACCCGACATGAAATCTTATAAGTGCATTAGGTTTACATGAAAGTGAATAGTAAGATGGAATTAATAATATGCCAGAATATTCTCATTTAACATATATTTTGTAGTTCATATTATTATTATAGGAAAGTTTTATGAAAAGGTGAAATCTTGAATTGAATAAACTTTATTTGGATAATTTCGAAACGTTTCAACATTTTTAACCCTACATTCCACATTTAGTCTTCATTCTCGTCACTCTCACGTCCTTCAATATCTGCATCCATTAAATAATAAATTGTAGTCGCACGGGACTCTTTGGATACAATGATCATGATATCTGCAGTTACTTAAATACCAGATAATGAGCGCAACAACCAACAAGTCTTGCTCCTACTTTGAATTGACAGTACCAGATTATTAAAGTGGTGGAACTGTATTGTATCCAAAGAGAGTATATTTTAGAAGTTGTATGCCTAGATTGAATTTATATTTTCAAAATATCACTCGATTCTTTATGTAAAAGTATTTTATTAAAGGATACAGAAGGACTGGTTCTAACATCGACAGGCAGGCTGTTCCAAAGTCGCACAGCATGCACCGCGAATGAATCTGTGTACGTCTGGGACCTGTGTAAGGGAATCACTAAAGAAAGATTGGTACTCGAACGCAGGCGATCTCCAGAGGCGGTGCGGAAATGAAATTTATCACGAAGATAGGAAGGAGCATTAGAGGAGAAAAGAGCATTATAGAGTAGAGTCAGCACGCTTACATCTCTGCGGAGACGAACTGGAAGCCAGTTCAATTTGAACCTGAATTCCGATACATGGTCGTATTTGCGCAAATCGTAGACAAACCTACTGGTTTTGAAGGCGTTCCAGTTTATCGAACAGTTCTTCATTTGCGTCCAGAAATGCAACATTTCCGTAATCAAGAAGAGGAAGGAGAAGAGAACGAGCCAGCATAGCTTTTGTATCTACGGGAAGAAAACTTTGGAGGCGCTTTAAGGAGTGAAGAGAGCCATATAACCTCCGACTCACCTCGTTGACATGCACAGACCAGGAGGGATTTGGTCAATGAATACGCCCAAGTTCTTTACCGAGGTGGAGAGTGGGATGGGAGCCCCGTCAAAGATAAGTATAGGGAGTGAGGAGATATCAAGTTTTGATATTAAATAGGGGCTACCAATCACAATGGCTTGTGATTTGGCCGCATTCACTAGGAGACCAAACTCTCTGGCCCATTTAGCAATCGATGCAAGGTCGAGGTTGATGGTGCCGATGGCCTCTTAAAATTTGGAAATGGGTGCTGCCCTGTAGATTTGTAAGTCATCTGCATAGAGGTGTAGAGAGGAAATAAGGGATGAGGTGATGCCGTTTATAAAGATAGAGAAGAGGATTGGAGAAAGCACACCACCCTGAGGAACACCCACGTCTAGCGAACACCAATCAGATGAGCAGTCATCGATTTTAGTTAGCTGATGTCGATCGAATAGATAGGATCGGAACCAGGCAAGTGCAACGGGAGAAAGGTTGAGAAGGTTCAGTACGCTAAGGAGGATTTCGAAATCAACGGAGTTAAATGCGCTACTGAAGTCTAGCAGAGCGAGAATAGTCAGTTCTTTGTTTTCAATATTTAAGCGAATGTCATCAGTAATTTTAACGAGAGCCGAAACTGTACTATGCCCCGCTCGGAAGCCAGACTGAAACTGGTTCAGCAGATTGTGGTGAATCAAGTGATTACTAAGCTGTTGGTGAACATAATACTCAATTACTTTGGACAGGACAGGGAGAATAGAGATGGGCCTATACTGGGAGAATGTAGATGGGTTACTTTTTTATGAATTTATAAGATGATAATCTTTATCACTTTAAATCGTTTCATTTGCATTTATCTGTGAGCGCAGGGTGGAAGCAATGTAAATTTTAAATATATTGTACAATAACATAATAACATTAAAATAACATAAAAAAGAAAGTGCTTCTTACATGCGCTCTATATAGAAAAATGATTATTGAATTTTTTAAATTGTAAAATTGTTTCAATCGGTGGAAGCAATTTAATTTTTAAATATATTGTACAGTAACATGAGAGCATTACAATAAAATAAAAAAGGAAGTGCTTCTTACATGCATTCTATATTAAGAAAATTGAATATAATTGAATCTTTTTAAATTGTAAAATCGTTTCATTTGTATTTATCTATGAGCGCAGGGTGAAAGTAATGTAATTTTTAAATATATTGTACAGTAATATAAGAGCATTAAAATAATATAAAAAAGAAAGTGTTTCTCACATGCGCTATGCTTTGGATGGTGCTGCCTTTTTAGAGAAATAAATGAATTATCTATCTATCTATCTATCTATAATTTTTTTTTATTGAAAATGTATCATTTTGAACGAAAATTACGGTTAGATCAAAGTTTAGCGTCCCACAGGTTTTTCTTCAAAATACATATTTTCTTATCAGGCATACAGTCTACTTTCTGAATGTATAAAGAAAACATCCAATCGTATACATCTTCTTTTTTCGTTATTTTGGAGAGAAAATAAGGCCTTATCGATATCCTTCCTTTGGTAGGATATTAGATAAAATCGGCTAACACTTAGGATACTTTATCCCGGAAATCTCGAGAGTTCCGCAAGGAATGGCTAAAAACTTCAATTTTTACTTTGTCACTAGATGGCGCTGCCTTAACATTTTATTTCTCTCTGGACCCAGTTCTGAAGTCCACGTAGACGGAGTCGAGGGTGGAAGCTAGTACATAATTTAAAAAATCTAAACCAAAACTATAAAAAGGATTGGACAAATCCCGTCAGTCTATAAACGATAAACGTCAGTGAGTATTTCTTTTTCCATCTTAAATCGTTTAGAATTTTTTTTTTAAAAGATTGAGAAGCAACACTGACTGCCCACCGACAAATGTCAATGTCAGTTTATGGAGCCGTTCCAAAACAAGGTAATATTTACTTCAGAAAAGTCTATCCCTCTCACATTTATGAGATTTAACAGTAAGCCAAAGAGAATATAATCACTACAGTAAGCTATCCTGCACTGCACCGGTAGCATGACGAGACGACATATCTCGCGCGAGTTAAGCGATGTTAATTTAGGATAGTATAGACACAAGTGTTTACTAACAATAGATCGTTAAGTCATCCCGCATCCTGAGGAACTAACATTAAGACATTATAACAAAAGTTTGTTTTCAAAGGACAATTTAAACTTCCTCTATTGTACCTTTCATTTAACTTTTACTTGTTGTTACCTCTATGGCGATGCCACCCCCGAGACGGGCTACGTGCCTCCGCCCCATTCAAACTCTGCATAATAACAGCTAAATTAAGTAATAGTATAAAAACTATTGTACGTAGCCTTTAGAAGAACATTCTGTTAGCGTAAGCCGTAGCATGTATGAAGCATGTATGGTTCATTCCAATCAAAAAAAAGCAAAACGTAAACAAACTTACTATGGATCTGACACATGTCAATGTCATCTGCATACTTTTTTTTTTGTTTGGTTCTTTCCTGCTTTTGCAAGGAAAAGGCAAAGGCTTCTCTAGCCATACAGCCTATTCTTACGTAAGAGCAAACTAGAGTGCGCGCCAGTTAAGTCTGCGCGCGACGGGTGTCGCCACTCACTACACCTGACAACAACAACACGGCGGCCTGCGATACGAATTATTCTAGTTCCGATTTTGGCCACGCGCAGACTTAACTGGCGCGCACTCTAGTTTGCTCTTCTCTAAATATTTTTCTATTTAATTTGAGTTCTCATTTATCAATTTCTGTCGTCTTTAACTTTTTCTCTATTCTTCAACAAAATGATAGCACTTTTGATGAAGATTTCATGGACGTCTTCTTGAGAGCACTCGAAACACAGTCTACACACTTTACATCTGCATACTATGTTTGTTTACCTTTTGCGTTTTTTTGATTGGAATGAAGTATAGACGTTAGATTAAAATCTATTTTTAAAACTTTAGTTTCTTTTTAAAAACAACTTCTCCAGTCGCGAAAAGTTATCTCGCGCGACGCGAGCTGAGCTGTTTTCTCGCATTTGGCGCGACAAACAGCTTTGTCTACGCCTCATGCTACCCGTGCTCTGCCGTGTCACACCAACATGTACTATCTTAAGTTAGTACAGTTACGCGTAACAAGTGTAAAATGTATTTTTTCCCTTTATACTATACCTACAACCAAACACAATTGAAAAAAGTTAAGCCGTTTTCGAGATATTAAACTTGTCAAACTGATATAACTTCAATATTTTGAGGTGCTGTCACGCCTTTCTGTTTCAACTTCAGATGTAACAGATGTGCGCTCCAGCAAAAAACAATTACGTGTTGCGGCTATCTGTACTATCTGAAGTAATTATAACAGATAGGCGTGACAACAACTGTTTAAGTCTCGCCCCAGAATATAATATAGTCCTTAAAAATCCCTGAAAATGTAAACAACATATTATACTAATGAAACTGAACATTTTTCCACAAGAAACCAATAATCAAAATAAAGAAAATACTTTTTTAGACTTAAAATAACCATTTAACCAAACTCAAAATGCACAGTAATCAGCAATAAGTAAAAATATACTATGTATTTCGCGAAATGTACGAGTCGCAAAACGTACAGTACGCAAAATTTACAAATCTTAGAACGTATAGATGTATAATAAGCAAAACGAAGATTGCACAAGTAGAGTTACAACATAGATACCTAGGTATTTTTAAGGGTTCAGTAATGCTATGGGGGAACACATACCTAAAACATACCATACATTGTAAAATACCTGAAAAAATGTCACAGGATAAAACTCAATAACTTTCTCTGAGGGACCTATACTCAATTTGTTAAAAAATTTTTGGGCTTAAAAAAAATATTGGCGGATCAATTGTTAATGTAGTATGAGCAATCCAAGGAAATCTCTTAATATTTTGATAAATATTGTACTGTTTCCTTGGATTTATAACATACCTAGATAGTTTAGTAATATAAGGTCGTTCCGTCTGTACGTTTCAGTCGAACATACACATTGACATAATACATGAAATATTATTTTATATGAGCTTTTAAGGATGGGTTACCTCTCCATACCCATTGTTGTAAATAATATTTCTTGAACTCGATATTTTTCTAAATATCGTAGGAGCTATTTCCGTGGAACTGCTCCAGATTTCAGACTTCAACATCAGATCTTGAAATCCACAAGGTAATCAGCGATAAGATAGTATCTCGAGTTATAATGAAGTTTTCAAGATCTGATGTTGAAGTCTACTAATGTTACTATATTAATGTTTTGAAGTGTTTCGACGCTGTGACTATTCATACAGAAGGAAAAAAGGAAGTAAAGATGTGTCTGTCGAATCTGAGTGTCACTTATCAGGTGATACACTGACTTTCAAAAGGGCTTGCCACTTTGATAGATCACCCAAGTAGAGATCAATATTTTCAGGACCCTCTAAGTTCAGACATACTCGTATGCATGGTATGGAACCTGATCACTCAGTCCTTGCCGAGTCTGAGTAAATGATTCAACGGCTCTCAAAGTGTCTTGAAACTGTACCTATTCATCCAATCTGAGATGATCTGAGATCGACAGGAGTCTTTATGCTCCTAAGACGTGTTGGGTGTAAAACCCCTTCACCTAGTCTTTACTGAGCCTGAGCAGGCGATTCAGCGGCTTTCAAAGTGCTTTGACGCTGTGCGTATTCATCCACGTGTAGGTCACTATCAACAGGAACCTCTAAACTTCAAAGATGTGTTGCTAAATTTCAACTGTCTTGAAATTTAGCAGCTTTTAAAGTGATTCGACCCTGTAGCTTTTCGATTTTGAGATTTTTCAGGCGTGAAAATTGTTTACTGAGTCCTTGTTGGGACTACATAGGGTTTCATAGATTATTAAAGCGGCTTGATGCTTTGCCTGTTCATCTAGGCAAAGATCAGTATCAGTAGTAACCTTTAAGTTATATCATTACTCATTACTCAAATCTAAATATGTACTTCAGTATTTTTTTAAGCGGCTGGACACTGTACCTGTTTACCCAAGTGGAAATCAGTTTCGAAAGGAGCTTCTGAGCTTCTATGTCTGGCGTAAAACTTATGCACACAGGCTGTGCTGAGTATGAGTAAGTAGTTCAGCGGCTCTCAAAGAGGCTTCATACTATACCTGTTTATCCAACTGGAGATCAGTATCTACAGGAGCCTCTAAGTTTCTGAGACTTGGCAGGTATGAAAACTCTTGACTAACTCTTTGCTGAATCTATTATAAATAGGTTATTTAGTTGCTGTCAAGGCAAGCTCCTGCATTTCCAATTCGGCATTTTCCGGTTCTATGTAAATATTTTAATCTAGCAAACTGGAATTTCGGGAATTAATCTGTTCATACATATTGTTGTAAAATTATACCTTTATATAATTTTTTATGTAAGTATTGAAAAAATACTGTAACTAAGCTCAGAAAAACAGAAATGACTAGCCTAATTATAAATATTATACGATATTTTCATCTTGCAAACTGGTATTTTGGGAAGTGGTCATTTTGCGACTCCAATTTTGCTGTTTTTATTGATATGTTTTGCAAAAATATAGGTACCTAAATATACATATGGTTCATTCCAACCAAAAAAAAGCAAAACGTAAACAAACTTACTATGGGTCTGACACATGTCAATGTCATCTGCATACTATGTTTGTTTACCTTTCGCTTTTTTTTGATTAGAATGAAGTATATGTATTAATATTTTAAAAATATTTTATTTAAGCAATTATGATACGAACCAGTCTGCCTAAAATCAACTTTTAACTCAAAAAATATAATTTATATTAGAGATCGATGTCAAGCCTAACTGTTATAACTATAGTTAGAACTTATCGCGTGACAACGTTTGTATGAAACTGTTGTCACGCCTAACTGTTTTTTTGGAATAAAATGAAAAATACGAACATTTTCAAAAAAATAATTGAGACCTCTTGTTGTACTCGATTTTTGGAAACTTTTGTGATTTAAATCATTTCAATACACCATGTAGTTTATTTTCTACATAATAAAATATGTTTTAAACTTTAAACCTCATTATCTCAGATTGCCCTTTTTTGAGATAGTACAGATTCGTATGACACGGCAGTGCTGGTGTCATTTAGGTTGCGTTCCAATACCAAAGATTTCACTCGGGGTGATGCGAATTTTACCCTAAATCGTTCCAAAACCGAGCCGAGTGAAACCGAGGGTAACCGAATGATCGCCTGACAGTTCTCCGTCGGGATTTCGGAACGCCTTCGTGAATGCGATTTTCACTCTGACAAGTGCGATTTTTAACGCTGTTTGATTACCGTTAAAATTCGCCTGACAGTTTATTCGGCGGGAAGTTCGTAGTCAATTTCAAACAGACTAAAACAAACAAACATTTTATCTTCGGATTTGTTTTGAAATACGATTGCTTGTATCTGCTAAGGTGTTAAAGTCATAAATAAGACAGAACACTACCCAAAAAAGCTAGAAACCTTTCTGAATTATTTTCGATGACGTTTGTTACCCTGTCACTCTGGAATCACTCGCAAGCGTTCCAAAATCATATTTTTTTCTCTTTCTCAAAATAGCTACGTCTCTTTCATTTCTCCGAGTTAAATTCTACCTCATCCTACCTTGGTTTTGGAACGACTTCTTAGTACACTAGTATAAGCAAGCTGTGTGAGCGGCGGGAACTTTTGAAATAATAAGGCGCGGTTTTTTGAAAAAAATCCAAATAAATTTTATTTTTCACTTCAAGGAGCTAAATTAAGTGAAAAACTAACTCCTCAAGATGGGGAAAAAATCAACTAAGAAGAGAAAAAAACATGAAGATGACATTGGGGAACTTCCATCCGATGATGACTCCAGCTCGGTTTCAAGTTTTGAAGAAGATCCCAAGGACACTTATAAAACTTATCTGGTAACAGACTATACGCGACAGTACCCTGAAGACTCCGGTGCAACTGAGTTTGTTGTGTTTGTAGAGTCAGTTGATCCAGCCATTCCTATAGGGACGAAAGATCTGATGTCTTTGTCTTCATGCCTGAAAAGATTTAACAAAGGTGTTAAATACTTGAAAACTATCAATAAGCACAAAATAGGTGTTTATTTTGAAAAACCTGGATTTGCAAATGCCTTCCTCAACAACCAGACTTTTCTAAAAGACTACCAACTGAAGGCTAGCATTCCTGCAGGATCTACAGAGATAACTGGAGTAATTCGAAATGTGCCAGTCAAATTGTCTAACAAAAAAATATTTACCATGCTGTCCAGTCAGAAAAAAATCATCAGTGTGCGTCGCTTCCTTAAAAGGAATAAAACAGATGAGGGCTTTGTGTTACAGCCAACCCAGACTGTTGCAATCTCATTTGCTTCGTCTGTGCTGCCAGAGTATGTTGACTTAGAAGGATGGAGACACAACATCTCTCCCTATGTGCCCCCAGTGAAGCAGTGCTTCCGGTGTCTGCGATATGGCCACCTTGGCAAGTTTTGCAAGAACGCTGAAGTATGCTCCATCTGCAAAGGTAACCACAACTATAAAGACTGCATTGTGCCTGTCGAGCAAGCAAAATGTTTCCACTGTGACGGAAATCATATAAGCATTTCAGCCAAATGCCCAGTTAAACAAAAGAAAATTAATGAGAATAGAAATAAGGTAATACCCACCTCTTATGCAGACATATTCAAAAACTCCAACTTCCCTGCCTTGAGCAAGCATGCAAACCTGATGACAGTCCTTAAAAGTGACAATAAGTCATTAAATTTGCTTCTAGAAGCCATCATCAAGCTGATGACCCTTAATAAAACTAACAATACACCTATCTCTTCCAAAAACCTGCTGGACGTTCTGTCTGAAAGTTTTAACAGAACTTCGGATCCCTCCCATTCAAAATGGATCAATCAAAAGTAACTATCGTTCAATGGAATGCTCAAAGCCTTTTGAGCAATCGACATATTTTTATTCAATTTTTATATGAAAATAATGTAGATATTGCTTTAATTTGCGAAACTTGGTTAAAACCAAAACACCGACTCAACATTAGAGGTTATTCTATAGCATAGATGAAGTAGAATATGTCCTAAAGGACAGATAGGAATCAGCCGAACAACCAATCAGATCATAGAGAAACGCCGGTTTGTGCCGTTCCTGACGTGGTGGCGCTGCTGTACAAGGTTAACTAGTGTTGCCCACAGGTCGATAAATAGATATCGACATTTTGTCGATAATAGAGCCGTCCCTACTTTTATTGAAGATATACAATAAAATATATTTTTCAGAAATTTTCAAAGCAAGACTATCAACAAGCTTACAGAGTGACTTGTTGTAGTCTTGTGAAATAAAACAAAAGTTGGAAATATAATTATTTTTATTTATAAAATAAGTTTCTATAATATTGAAATTGTACCAGTCATTTTGAACGATACACGAAGTAAACCTCAAAGAAACAAATTAAAGCAAAAGCATGTTTATTCGAAGTAGGTAGCATTGTATATTTTATCAAATGTCATTCCTTAGTTTACCTAATACATAGTTCCTACAACTTGGAACTAGTATACCTAACATTTCGGGAACTGTTTACGGAGGAAGAAACGTGAGGTCCCAAAGAAACTTCCTCAAACACATTTTTTTAAATATGTCTCACATTCTATCACAATTCTTGTAAACAACCCTGACTTAAAGTTCGAAAATATAGGTATTTTAATTTATTTAAACATACAGAAAATTAATGTATTTTTGCAAATATTTATGTAGTTTAATAAACTATTGCACTCCAGTCTATCTATATAAGATAAATATATCTTATACTATGCAAATGATATAAAAATAACCATATTTTTTCAGTTCAGAAAATTAATAAATTACCTACCTAAAACATAGTATTCTACTTTAAAATTATTAAATAGGTTTAATGTAATAGGTCAATGTTAAGAATATTTACAGTAATGTAATAAATATTCAAATAATGAATGAATTATTATGAAAAGCAAATAATGTATAGTTATGTACAGAAATAATATAACAACGACATGATTTTACAAGTACATGTATACCCCCCACGTTTCGGGAACTATTCGCGAAGGGAGATGAAACGTCAGGTCCTAAAGAAACTTCATCCAACACATTTTCTTAAATAAGTAGTTTACGCTATTACATAATTCCTGTAAACAATCCTGATTTATAGTTACTGCTAAAATTTATTTTATTTTTAACTTATTTACACCTATAGAAACCTAATGTAAATCTTAATATTTTACAGTTATGTACAGATTCATCTACACTATGCAAGCGATAAAAGAATAACATTTTCAGCTCACAAAATTACAATAATTAATTACCTACCTAATTTACAATTACTAGGTATTAATCAATGATAGGAATATTTACAGTAATTTAATATTTAAACAATTTATACAAGAAAATTATTTATAAATGTACAGAAACAATACAACAGTGACATTATTTTAAAAGAACATCATTTCCATCAAAGCACATTCATTTATATGAAATATTTACAATTAACACGTGACAGGAAGTGCCTATTCAATGAAGGATCATCAAAATCCATGTCAGTAGAATTCTCGGAAATAAATTAATATATATGAATAGAAAAATATACAACTCCTATTACATAAAGCTTAAATTACACATCATTTTTTAGTTCTAGTAGACTTATACTTTTTGAGGGCCAGACTTTGCATTCTTGTAATATTCGTGGTTATCTTTTCAGAAAACATACCCCTAAGTATCTTATTTAAGGTGTTACACCAGTTATGAATTTGAACTCTACAGACCAGTGTCATAAAATGGTTCAGTACTTCGTTGTGATGTTGACTACAGCCTAGCCAATCAACATCAGCGTCTTTTATGAAATCCGCTCGGATAGTTTTAGTAACGTCTCCTTTGTGTGCATAATAGGGTATTTCACCATTTTTTGAAAAGTATCTCAAATTGATCATTAGGTGGGAAAAAGTCAAAAATATTTTTTTTAGAATTTTTTGAAACCTACAAGTACCCCAAAAATACATTTTAAATTACCATTTCCGATGACCGCGCGAAAACGCTAGCCGCCATGATGTTTTAGGTTGTGACGTCATTTCAGCGGTAAACATGACAGTTCTACGTACAATTTAGCTACATTTAGTGAAAATTTACGAAATTAATAGTGAGTTACAATCCCTTATCGCTACCGGTGGTGTGCAGTTTAAAAATACAAATGTTAAACACTAGGCAAGTTATGGATTCAACTGCCAACAGATACAAATACCTATGAAAAACACTTGGATAAAACTTGCAAGAAGAGATCCAAAGTTATTGATTAAAAATAAAATATGTATACCTTTCAATGTAAGTATCCATAATTTATTTCCAATAAGTAAATAGGTACATACAATACTTATTAATTTCGGGGGCGACGACTTCATAAAAATAAAGGTGGGGCTAGGCCGCTAGGCGGAAAAGCCTCGCTGATAATTGCATTGTTGGTGGGGCTTGGGCATCCCCAGGCCCTATGGACTCTGCGCCAATGCCTATTATACAAAACTAAATAGTTATTTGTCTTACTTTACTGTGGTTTTGTAATCTCATACAATGTTTATAGGTTATGTTAGGTACATAAATGAATTTGTTAAATTGTTTACACATACCTACCTTTTTTTACATTGCAGATAGAAACCGGCATGGAAAATTATATGCAATACCTACAAGACAATGGGTACAAAAAATGCAAGTAAATCAGGCTGCATATTGTCCAGATTTGATTGCACAGAACAAAGACATCTTGTAACCAAGATTTACCGAGCTCAGAAGATATTTCTTGTCATGACAGAAAGTCTGAACAGCTATCCTAGCAGTTCAGTCCCAAGATCATTAAGCAGGCCACCATATAGAAGTGAATTTATAAAAGTGTGAATAATATAATGTGTACATAGGTAGTTGTATATTTGTGAATTAATATGTAGATAAGTGTCTTGAGTGGAATACATATATTGGTTTACCTGTAAAGAAATTATTTTGTAATTAAATTTTTATTTCTTCTTTCAATGGTCATATTGTTCCTGAGGCAATAGGAGACAATGAGATTCATAACCCTTTCAGTTGTGTGTGTAGGCTACAAAACTTTAAGTAAGTAGCTATACAATTTTATAAGTCACATCCTAAAAGAGGCTTTGAAAATAATTTGTACTGAGCTATTTGACTGACTCGATTTCGTGACTGACTCGGTGGCTAAGTGGTTAGCGATCCTGACCTCTGATCCGAGAGTCGTGGGTTCGATCCCCACACAGGGCCAACTTTTCTGTGATGAGCAGAATTGTTTGCTTTGAGTCTGGGCGTATTATATCTATATATGTATGTATTTAGAAAGTATATGTGTATGTATATCAGTCTCTGGTTCCCAAGATGACCTGGGGCCAGATGACCGTGTGTGATTTGTCCCAGATATTATCATTATTTAAAAATATGAAAGTATGGTGGTTTTCGAGGTACATATTTATATATACCCAGAAATTATGAGATTCCTCGAAAACCATCATACTCAAATAGTGCTGTTTAGTAGAATAGCCTAGTACAAATTATACCTATATAGGTATACATCTGTTTCATTACTACTGTTACCGCCTGTAGTTAAAGCAGCTGATAAATTTTGAAATGATAGGATAAGAATTGTAAGATTTTTATTTTAGTTTCACTAGCTAATTTGTTAACTTTCCTAAAACCCTAAAATAATGCAACTTGACAAAGCAATGGTATAAATAATTAAACAACTAATTGGCATATATCAGGTAGTGGGAAAGTAGGATAGTCTTATCACAAAAAACTCAAATTATGTAATACACAAGTTTATATAAGGTGCTACTTTATTAGTGCCCGATATTTTAGTCAGTGCTTCTACTTCTGATTCTGATCAACTTTCCCCCAGGGACCCATAGTCAAATCGTAAAAAAAATGTTGGACTCTATATACAAATCGATCAGTCGAGCGGCCAAATTAGTATGAAGAGTCCAAAAATTTTTTTGGGATTTGACTATGAGTTCCTTAGGGAAAGTTGATCAGAATCAGGAGTAGAAGCACTGACTAAAATATCGGGCACTAATAAAGTAGCACCTTATATAAAAACAAACTCTGGGAAAAGCATAGATTACCCACTATAAGTAGGTACTATTTGTTTAGTTTAAAAAATCCTAATGTGTTTTACTTACTCTTAGAAATAAGAAAGAAAAATGCAACAGTACCAGACAGATTTTTTATTTAATACAAATGCATATTTCTCTTTCTTCAGGTTTTTGTCTCGTAGTCAACAAATCAATAATTTCCTCTATAGTAAAGTAGCTATCGAAGGTCACTGAAGTTATGCAGCCCTATGCATTGCCACCTTGGAACGATGCAGCCTGTGGGTGGTTATCTTCCTATCTATATGCATGTTTGGCATTGAATATCTGTAACATGACAAAAAAATAATAAGAACAATCAGCATTTAATGTTTAATATGGAAGAGGAATAAATAACCCTTAAAAATACTTTATGCGTAACACTTCATGCATACGCAGCATAGAGATTCCTCTAACTTGGTGGACAGGCGACCTGATGAAGGTTACAGGAAGCCGCTGGATATGAGCAACCTAGGACTGCTCAGTGTGGAAATCCTTAGGGGAGGCCTTTGTCCGGCAGACTTCTTTCGGCTGATGGTGATGATGATTAGGCATAACAATTTATTTACCTGTTGAATGATACAGTTGCATCTCGGCCAGCTGCTTTATTTGGTCAGTTTGCATTCCAAAAGGATTTCAAAGTAGCCTCTATTTTGAAGCAGCAGGCTGAGCAGGCATCTTATATGTATAGGTAAGAAATGTTTGTTCCCTGAAATGATTTAGCAAAGTATTAACAAGTATCCTTGTGTATTTGTTAAAGTATACCTAAAAAGTAATCTACTTTTCCCAATGACTTTCGAGGCTGATCATCATCGTTGCAACAGCAAGCCAATATTATTATCCTGCACCATCAACAGACACTACTGTATCTGTATAGGTTTTTGTTTGATGTTTGATATCACTGTTTTATTATCGTCATATTCAAATAACACCTAAACGCAAAAGCACAGAAATAATACGTTTTTATTTTAATGCTTTGACGTTTGTTGCAGCATTGTAAATACACACATATGTATAAAAGTATGGTACCTATCGCCAGACACGGTCGTTTCATTTCGCGCGCGTATCGAATTTATTTTTGTAACGAATTTTGCACAGTTTTTTCCAGATTTTAATCTAAAACTAAAAATGCGATAAAAATTAAGTTGCAAATAGGTACTTACATGCATATTCGGCAGTCGGGATTAGAAACAAAAACTTTGCCACTTAAATGTAGGTATTTATTCTCGGCAGATTCGTACTTTCTACTTTCACAAAACCGCCTTCCGTCATGAAATTTCAAGTTAATTTACTGGACACAGGTTATCTTTTCATATTTTTGAAATTAGGCGAAAAAACTAAAATTTAGCCACATATTGCGAACAAAATGTCACTGTTTACAGCTATCGTGACGTCACATCGACAACCAGCATGGCGGCTGGCGTTTCAGATATTTGAATAACAGATTAAAAAACTTGATTTTTGTAAATCAAAAATAAAATGTTTTTTCTCATTTTATTATATAGAAATCATCTTTATTCGATTACTTATTACAAATACCACAGTAAATAAGTCGTTCTGGATTTTTTCTTGAATAGAGTGAAATACCCTATTGTCCAAATATTGATTAATGAATTTTACGAGTTTTCGGAAAAGACAAATAAATGATTCGTTGGGGTATTTAAGGTTCCTACCTCTAAGGAGACGCCTTTCCCTTTGGCTGATCCAGTCGTGAATTTCGCCAATTTCATTAGTTAGCAAAGTCTTTTTACAATCTTTGCAAGGGTTGGCTCGTATAAGTCTCCTAGTTACATAGCCAGCCGTAAAAGCAGAAGCTTGCACGTTGATCTTCTCGCGGCGCGCCGCCGCCACCGTCGCCACTGCCGGGGCAGTCGGGGCAGCCGGCGCCGGGGTGGCCGGCGCAGCCATGTGGGAGACCGGCGCGGCGGCGGCGGCGGCGGCGGCAGCACCGGCGGCAGGGGGAGGCT
This sequence comes from Coleophora deauratella, assembly GCA_958295455.1. Taxonomy (NCBI): domain Eukaryota; kingdom Metazoa; phylum Arthropoda; class Insecta; order Lepidoptera; family Coleophoridae; genus Coleophora; species Coleophora deauratella. The sequence goes on along the minus strand of OY282407.1, from coordinate 5,506,731 downwards.
CTGAAACCGAGTTAACACTCCCGGCAGAATCTAGTTCCTCAGTGTTAAGCAGTAATCCTGATTTTAGGACTACTTCTCCTACATCGTCCTCGCAATTAGAGCCGGGAGAATGAGGACCCAGTATATTGTTAAGGACGAGAGATTTAATGGTACACGTAAAGTGGTATGGGGTGGGATTATTATTACGGTAATTGAATGCCCTAATCCTGCCAAAAAAGTTTTCTAAAGGGTCTTGATTTAAATTACGGGAGTAAAAAAATTTGACACCCTTTTGTTTCAACTCACCCCATATACTAATAAAACTTTTCAATGTGACGACCCAATTTTTTAAACTAGGGACACTTTTTTTTATCAACCCCCCGACAGAAATGCTCTGATTCATAGAGTCTATATAATAAATGTTCTCTAAAACTTTAATGGCATCTTCCCAAAATGTCACGTGTTTAGAATTACCATTTACTTCCTTGACGGGACCTCTCATTTTTCCCGGAGTCGCGCCGCTTCGCGAGCCGTTCACGCTGTCGAAGAGCTTGTCGAAGAAAAGCACCGCATCGGACGTATTCTTCATAGTTTTGCTCACAGGCTTTCCGCTATCGTCTGCAGCTGAAAATATTAAAATAATATTAGGTACACATGTACTACAAAACTAGGAGACTTGACCATGATAAGAATCAATCTCACGACCAGCAGTTGCAGTCAGACTAGCAGTTTTTTAATTTAATTTCTTATTTATTTCGGATAACAATGGCCACATTACATTATAAATGTAAAACAAGTAGTTATAAGATGAAGGCCAATTACTGCTATCCATCCCACAGCAGTAGTAGTTACAGACTGCGCGAGTCAGTAGAGTACCAGATAAATCCGGGAACATGAATGTCGTCTATAAATACTACTTACAGAATTTTGAGCAAAAACATAACAACCCAGCCGTCTGTTCGCTCAGAGCCTGTGTGGCATTCTTCACTTTCATTTTTTTTATTTTCGAAGGTATGACGTGCTCGTCAGTCAATTTCCGAACCATTCTAATCTCCCCCAAATCGCAGTCTGTTTTGTACGCATCAATTATATCTTGCCATTTCGCAATTTTACCGCAGAATAGCATGTCTTTCGTAAGAAAATTGTTCCGTATGCCCTTTATGAGATGTGGAGGGTCATAAACAATGTTAAGCACTTGTCCACTGACTATAACTTGATTATCTGAAAGAATAATCAAATTATTATTATGTTGAAGCTGAAAAATGATCTCATTACTATAATTACATAATTCTTAGTTGAATCCAATATTGTTTATACATCAAGTGCGGAACCTAACCTGGAAGCAATGATTCGTTATTCAATAAATTGTGTCTTCTTGTATCAGCACGCAAACTGTTGATACATGCTTGGAAATTTGACCCCTGATCACAAACAAGGGCTTTTGGGTCTAATCCTGTGTTCACGACTGCTTCCACCACATCCTGTATTTGAGTAACAAAATAACAAGTTTCTAAATATGATTGACTCGGTGGCTAAGTGGTCAGCGCTCCTGACCACTGATCCGAGAGTCGTGGGTTCGATCCCCACACAGGGCAAACTTTTCTGTGATGAGCAGAATTGTTTGCTCTGAGTCTGGGTGTATTTATATCTATATATGTATGTATTTGAAATATATGTGTAAGTAATCAGTCTCTAGTTCCCATAGTATAGGGAATCCTAGTTTGGGGCCAGTGACCATATGTGATTTGTCCCAGATATTATTAGAATTATTATTAGAATAAATTATGTACTTGAATTTTGACTGGGCTTTTACGACATATGCTGCAATATTTTGATTCGTATTACAGTGAAAACTTTCACAAACAAATCCATACCTTCAAAATAGTTTTGAGTTTGACAGAAGGCGTGGCACCCTCACATAAGTAGTATGCCAGTGGTTGTCTCCACGAGGAACAAATTCCTCGCACCATGAATACCAGAGCATGGTCGCACAAGTTCTGTTCACTATCGTTGCCATAATTCACGAATCCATCGATGCGATCCTCTGACTCTACGAATGTTAGTTGCGGGCTCAACGCAACTTCGTCAAAAACAACGGAACAAGTTTTTTTGATTGGATCCCAATTTTTTACGCTTTCCCTTAGTTGAGCAATAATATTTTTATTAACTCCAGGCTTAAAGCGGATGTTTTGTGTAAATTTGTTCAGAGTTCTCCTAGAAGGCAGGATGAACATTTTATACAGTAATTTATACCCCTTGGGACTTTGTTTCGCCAAGGACAGTGCCAGCAGTTTCTCCTCAGTTGTGAACCGTCTTCTTTTAATGTGTTTGTTGGCCAAGTTTATCTGCATGCGGATAAAAGTTTTCGCCTGAGGCGTCATCGTTTGCATCAAAGCATCAAACGAAGATTGTTCGCTCAATTCTCGGGCTTTTTCCAGTTTCTCGCTGTAGTTATACAAAAGGCGGCGTTTCGATTTAATAATCTGAACACATTTATTATAGATCCTTTTGCATTTAGGAGTAAGGTTGCTAATGCTCTTCACAATCCGATCCCTTGAAGATTTATTCGGCGCATCTGTAAATAAATGACGCAGATACTAACTTTAATCATATGAGTAACTGATAGTGTTCTTTCACGTGGCAATTAATTACTAAATTGAGCAGTCGTGGCTCAGTACGGCCTATGTTGTTTCGTCGTCGATCAACACGCACGTTACACTACTTTAAGTACAGATACAGACATAACCTGGAGGGATTTGACTTAAAATCATTTTTTTCTTTACGTAGGAGGCCATCTTACCCCAAGCTACTGCGCATCCATCTGCGCAGTACTAAATGGAAGTCCCACCCGCACGCGCCACACGAATTATTTACGTTTTTGATTATTTTGGTTTTTTTCTGAATGAAAGTGTTAAAACTAATGGCTTAGTTTTTTTCATATCGTCGAAACCAACATTTTTATACAATTTTAAATTTTTTTCTTTTGATATACTGGAAACTATTTTAGGTTTTAAATAGCGGTAGATCCATCTTTGGATTTTTTTTCTATCGAGCCGAAATTAATGAATCGTATTTCGGATGGCCTATGATCTTAGGAAATATAGTCAAAAATAACGATTATTTTTTTCAGACTTGAAACTTCTATAGTTTCACGTCAAAACTGTTCAAAAAAACGTAATTTTGGGGAAAGATGGCCTTAATATAATTTTGTCGAAGAAATAATCCAAGTGTCATTATCATTAAAAAATAGTGTCATCTATCTCGACCGTTTCCGTTACTTCGCAAGATATATTAAGCCGTTGGTGTCGACTACTACCACAAGATGGTTGTCGTAAAACCATACCGTATGCCTTGTTAGCAGTTTAAAAAGTACCGACACTTGTTCGGTTTTATTTCGTGATACTTACGTAATAGTAAAGATAAACTCAGCTAATATAAGTAGCAATACGCACTTGTAACTCCCGATGAAGATGGTTTTTGTTCAGTCACCAAATGCTTCCCGAAGTCATCAACATTAGAACCTGGAAAAGTGAATTGTTTTTTTAAGACTCAAAAAAGAACTCGAACCCATTTACAACTCCTACGTTATATGTGTAGTTTTTGTATTGTGTATCCATGTTTTTGCTTTTTTGTATGCTCGTATGCATAGATGTTCTCGAAGGTCCCGGTCTGTCCGGTCCCGTGAAGGGTTATTTTTTTAAATAAATCACAAAAAACTTCTATTGCATCTTGTGTAAGTGCTACTCCTGCATCGGTAGTTGATCGACCTTTTACGGAAGCCAAATTGTTGGTTATGCAGAAGTTGGTTTAAATTAAAGTGTTGCATTTTTTTTTAAAGACTTTACTAAGAAGGGGCAATACAGAAACTTTTCATTTCCCGCATCATTTTTCGAATCTGATTTATAGAGATTTAAGTATTTCAAATTCCTTACCTGTCCAATCTGAAGACCTTGCGGATGGTATGGGACGAGATTGTGTTATAGGATTCGCCGGAGTAGAGGTGCACTCTGAAACAAAGGTGAATCGTTTTAGTTTTTAAGTAGGTGAATACAAATTCTTTGTATTGTGTTTTCGATTTTCTTTTTTTTTTAGGTGGGTAAGAGTAAGTTTCAAGAAGTTTTTTATTGCATTACATACAGGGTTATTTTTGGACCCCCCACCAAAACTTCACAGTTTTTCACAAAAAAAATTTTGACCTTTCATACCAAGATCACGTGATCGGCCTATTTTGTATAGAGATACCCAGGGTACGTAATTATCAAAATATTTATTTTCTTTGATAATAATCATGACAATTGAACGTAGTTTAGCAGAAAGGACTCTATCCACAAACCTTAAAGTACTTAATCCACTAATAAAGGTTTGTGGATTGAGTCCTTTCTGCTAAACTACGTCCAATTATCAGATAATTCTCTGATATTTGAGTCTACTAGTTTCAAAAACAGCAATGTCCACAATGAAAAATATTTAGGAAATTATTTTTAATTATTTTTTTCTTATTTACATGTTCAGAGGATAGCTGCTGTTGTATGCTAAGTATGTAATTTAGGGTTTGTTTATCCCTGAGGATAAAGTAGCATATGACTACGGCTATCCTCTGACCATAACTATGTAAGAAAAAAATAAGTTCCTAAATATTCTTCATTGTGGACATTGCGGTTTTTGAAACTAGTAGACTCATTTATTCGATAATTATTCGTACTGATTCATAATATTATGACTAATTTTTGTTTTACAGATTATAGTTTCATCACATTATAATAGTAATAAAACTGAATACAAATAAGTATTGTGTGTGTTGAATACAATTTTTGTGCCCTTTTTTTAAAGAGCCCTCCGTTACTTCCATAGCCGAAGCCCCCCTTACCTCCGTGACGAGATTCTGATGGTATCATATGATAGTACACCTCAAACAGAATCAATGTCTCAACAGGACCATCCCTCTATTTCTTATAGGTTTTGAGCTATACGGTCAAGTAGGTCTAAAAATCATAGCATCTTTCTCGACTTTGGAAAGACTATCATCGGGTCTCTATAACATAGCATAACTTTTTTATGACTATTTGGCCTTTGCATAACATTATTGTGCATAAAATATTTTGGCATAAAAAAATTTGCGCATATTTATGTTTTCCTAAAATTTATGAGCATAATATTACTTGGAATAATTAGAAATGTCCCTAACTATAAAGTTGCATAATATTAAATTTCCTAATAATATTATAGCATATCAAACTTGAAATTGAAATTGAAAAAATGAGTTAGGTTGCCTTCCTTTCTTCCTTTCCATTGATTATAATTACCTTGTTTTATTTATTTTTAACTTCATTAACTACTTATAGCGTAGGTTGTAAGAATCAGTATAGTACAGGCACGGGGTCTCATTGCATACAACGAAAACCTTAGTTCATTAAAATGTCAATAGATGGCACGACAAGTATCGATTTGTAATCGAAGTTCATGCAAAACGAAGAAAAAACCCATTAAATTGCTAAAAATAAGTGTTTTGATTATTGTAATAAACAAAAAGTATGACAAAGGCTGATAATGCACTTTATTATCAATTACTACAAATTATCTGATGACGGCGATGCATATCAAAACTACTTTCGCCTTAACTTGTCAGAGTTGAGTAATGACACGTACTAGTTGAGAACCAGTTTATAGCGTGAATTGCTAGATGGCGATAATACAATACGATTGAAAAACGTAATAGGTGGTTTACGTTTTGTTTTTCATATTTTAAATTATGTATTTTTGTTTAGTAATATCACAGATAATATAATACTAGTAGGTTATGTGCAAAAAAAATCAATAAAAGCAAATGAAGGTGCAGATAAGCAACCAGAATGTCTTCATTTATAGCCCGCGCTCTAGATGTCGCCAGTAGCGGTAGTTCTCAATGAGTGAAAAAAATAGCCCGAAGAATAGCCCGAGTTACGGCAGTCGCATTTCGTTGTATGACATGAGGTATCTGTACGTTAGTATTATAAAATCTGTGGTACAGGGTAGTGGTGAGTAGCAACCTACCTAAGGTTGCTAGTGGTAAGTAGCAACTTACCTAAGATTGCTAGGAAGGGAAGCATTCAATCAAGCATGCAAGCACGCAAGCAAGGAAGCATGCAAGCAAGCAGGCAAACAAGCATGGAAGCATGCAAGCATGCAAGCAACCAAACATGCAAGCAAGCAGTCGATCTGTGGATGTTTTATCAATCAAACCTAACACTGTCTCCGAACCTGAATTATCCGTATCGGGGTGCTCCGAATTCCCGAGCTCGCTTCGTTCGCTCCCGCATTAATTTAGGACTCCCATATTCCGTGTAATTAGGGCTTTTAATATTTAGGCCTAATTAAAATTATGAACTTTTCAGTTATGTCAATTACTATTTAAGTCATTTATTATTTAGTCAAAAGTATATTTATGCAATTTTCAACTAGGACAATTATTGTTTAGTCATTTCTAATTTAGAAAATTATTGTTTATTACTTTCAAAGTTTAGGGGGAATAATAATTATGCAGAATTACGATTAGGCAGATTTATATTTCTGCGCAAGATTTTTATGCCTTGTTATGCCATAGGCAATTATGACATAAAATTTTATGCGATACAAAGGGTAAATTATTGGCGTAAATAATTAAAAATGTGTCAATTACCCATCATGGGTGATCCTTGACTTTTGATTCGTTTTTCTACCATGTTCCCCCATACGAATATTGATGAAAAATATAACATTTGAAAGCACATTAAATACCTAACGACACATTTTTACGGTGTCGCATGACATGAATAAGACACAATTTTATTGAGTTTTTATTTTTTACTTTTTGTGATCTAAAAAAGATGTTGATGGTGCGATTGTCGTGACTTGAAGCAAATATTTTTTTGTGCAGCTTTGGACTCTTAGTTAAGTTCCGCAGTCTCCATAATTGAACCTCTTTCCAAAGTTAAGAAAGATGCTATGGTTTTTTAGACATACTTGACCCTATAGCTCTAAATCTATAAAAAAATAGAGGGATGGTCCTGTTGAGAAATTGATTCTGCTTGAGGTGTACTATCATATGGTGTCATCAGAATCTTCACGGGAGGACTTCGCCTATGAAAGTACCGGAGGGCTCTTTGATATTTAACTCATTATAACATGCACGAAAGTGGAAAATCACATTTGGATACAAGTAAACTTAAGTAAAGCGACATAATAGCTTAACAATTTATTAAATTGTATTGTTTTTATGATTTTTATTATTATCAAGATAATTATCATCAGTGATAATTGTCACTTCGAACCCTGGGAACCCTTTTTTGCGAATTGACCATTGGTTATTTGGGGAAAGTTGCTCAGTTTCATGAGTGAAGTTTTGGTGGGGGGTACAAAATAACCCTGTATAGGTATTTGAAATCCCGCCGAGCCGGTTCGATTCCGAGTTATTGTCACTATGTCCACTGGCGCAGACTCCATAGGGCCTGGGGGTGCCCGAGCCCCCCCCCTCAATGTCATTATCACAGGGCTGAGCCCCCCCATTATTTTATATTACTGAAAAAATTCTTGTGGAAATTTATTCAGTTTCGTCTACTGAGCAAGCCCTTAAAGTTTTCGGAGACCTGTCTCTTACACCCTGTATATATTGATTGATGATTAAAAATTAAAACATCTGAGAAAACCATTTTTAGTTATCAACATTATTTACTCAGTTTGACTATAAAAGTATGTACGTACCTACGTCGCAAAGCAGGAGCCGAAAATGCTCGACACAAAAAGTTACTACGATGTGACTTCACGGTTTATGCTTTACACTATGAAAGTATGATGCTGACAGGTGGGAGGGTCATGATATAATGCAGTAGGGCAGTCAAATAGGGTACATTTTATTCTGAAATAATATTGAATTCCCTCGAGAATTACAAGGGAACCCCAAAAATAAAGGTATTTATTGCTATAATTACTCAAATGATTTCATTGGCAAAAAGCTTCGGCAGATGGCGGGGAACAACGTAGTATACTTTTACCCCAAAAAACTTTTAAGGCTGCACTGTGGTCCGTCAACGATAATCACAAAAACTATATCCACGTGGGGCGAAGCCGTGGACGAAACAGCTAGTTAGAAAGTATTAACAAAGTATTAAAGTACGACATTAATAACTAATACATGCATTAGTGAAACATATACAGGGTGTAAGGGACAGGTTTCCGAAAACTTTAAGGGCTTGCTCAGTAGACGAAACTGAATAAATTTCCACAATTTTTACTTTTTACTTTTATGTCTTGAATCCTTTCTTTCTTTATTGTTTTTACTTTATTCTTATTTTTGTATATTTTATTTACAGACATGACATTGTATAATTCATTTATATAGCATTAAGATGTAATAGAATGTAAGACTTTTTTTTTTAATGTGTTGGAGGGAGTTTTTTTAGGGCCCTCAGTGTCTTCTCACTCCGCAAACACTTCCCGAAACGGCGGGTATACGAGTTCCGAGTGGCAGGAACCTCGTATTAGGTAGATAAAAGAATGACGTTCGAAAAGTGTACACTGCTACCTACTTCGAATAAAATATTTTCATTTTCACAAGAATTTTTTTCAGGAAACGAAAAAAAATTGGCTTCTCCATACAAAATTATAAACTTGAATGGACAGGTTGTATGGAGAAGCCGATTTCTTTTTTCGTTTCCTGAAAAAAAAAATTGTGGAAAGTTGTTCAGTTTCGTCTACTGAGCAAGCCCTTAAAGTTTTCGGAAACCTGTCCCTTACACCCTGTATATACAGACAGTAAATAATGCTCACACCTGCTAGACTCTTTTATTTTAAACAAAGATGGTCAACCTCTATTTTTGACAAGCAGGTAAAAAAGTAAGCGCCATAACATAAATCACTCACTTATAGAGCCTGAAGATGACGGGTATCCAACAGCAGAAGACGGCATGGCACAGGTATGAGAAATGGCATCTGTAATCATGATTAATATCTACAATTCATATTTATATAGGTACATAATATAAGGTTTATATTTGTTTGTTAACAACCCATTATGTCCCCACTGCAGGGGCACGGGTCTCTTCCCATAACTCGGGAAGGTTTAGGCCATACTCCACACACGGGGGCCAAGTCCGGATTGGTGGAGGTTGTTGGGGCTAGTGGCCAACCCCAGTGTCAGAAGTTTTCAAGCCGCCTATAAGGCCTCTGACATGGCTTAACGACTGCTAGCGATAGCAGCCGGCACCAACGGCTTAACGTGCCTTGCGAAGCACGGAAACGGTCGAGATAAATGCCACTAACAGTCAAAACCATCCAGGTTATGACCGTGTCTGTTGTAAGTTAACCTGCTTGATCGATGCGACCACGCAAGCCGCACTGAGCCACGACCGCTTTTTATATTTAGGTTTATATTTAATTGGAATATTTTATGTTAAACTAACAACGCATTCTATCACAACTGATGAGGCACGGGTTTCATCTAGGTTTGATTAAGCCATACTCTATTCTATATACAATATACATTCAGTGGCTAATTGTTGAGGCCCAATTGGTTGAGGTTGTGGGGCTGTAGTCAACTCCAGTGTTTACGAAATATGAACCATCAGGATTGAGCGATCATTTATTGCGCGAACCGCATAAGGTAGATAAATGGTAACAATTTTAACATTTTGTATTTTTTTTAAATCGAAAATTCGGTATTAATACTCTAAGGGTGTAGTAGACAGATGAAAGCCTTCGATGATGGGTTGTGATTTCATGCCGATACCGATGCGCAGAATACTTGGATGTAAATACACTGAATACCAAAAAGTATCCCAATTAACAAACCTGTAGCGTCTGTAGTTGACGGCTTGTCAAATGTTCGCGGCGATGACGCAACAGGCTCCTTGATAAGAGGATCTGCAATATTTTTAAACAGAACATTAGATTACTACTGCAAGTGAATGCCCAGCTTAAAAACAAGATGGGAAGATTGTTAAGAATTTATTTATAACTGAATATCAATTAATTTAGATATATTCAAAATATAGTATATTATTTTATTTAACGTAGATGACGCATCGCAGGTAGGTACTAAAAAAAACAAGTTCAACTTGGGACTGAGCGACTAACTTAACTTTGTCATTTTTTTTAATGTAAGTTTATTTAAAGAAGATCCTCGGGTTTATTGTATTTCCAAGAAGTTTTAATAGTGCCCAAAAAAAAGTCAAATAGCAAAATTAGTATAAGTAACAAGTGGAGATTTTATTTTACCTCTTTGTCGGTGTGATTAATATGTACATCCTTGCCAAATTACAGCTCTGTAGTACTAATAGTCTCTGAGTTAGGCCGTGGACAGACAGACAGGTGAAACTATAAGGATTCCTTTCTGACTATGGAACCCTAAAAATTGGGTCTAGAAAATTTACTGTATAATGTAAATTTTAAACTTACCCAGACCTTCAGAAGACGAAATTCTATATGTGGCTCCACTAGTTGATGGAGTTGAATTTGCATCTGCGGTGGCGGGTGAAGTGTGAATAGTAGATCCTGAAAACATACAAATTATACTTAATATATTTTTTTAAAGAGGCCAATAACATATTCTACTAGCTACATAATTCATAATATACTGAGGTTTTTTAACTGGGAGATTTTGAGAAAATGTTAGTGATTTTTTTATTCATTACAAGAATAACTCACACTTGACCAGTGTTCGTTACAGCCTCAGGTTACAGCACAACAAAAAAACAAGTTAGTTAAAAACCATTTTCCTGTATATCTTACGATGTTGCTTTATTTAAACTTTGAATTGATTATTGGGCTTCCTCATTTAGACCAGTTAAAAAAGTTCTCTCACATATTGTAAACATTTCTCTACAACTTCATACAGAAATATACTACATAAAAAATGGATATTTCATTGATGATTTTCATACAAAATAATACCTACATGAAAAATTACATGGAAAATGAAATGTTGTCAATTGTGATTCTAAAAAGTTTAAAAGGTGTAGTCTAAATGTTTAAACAGCTACTCACTACAGTAAAACTACTAAGTAGCAGACTACAGAAAAATTTTAAAGCAAAAATTAAATATGGCTTTACCGCTTTCATCAGGTTTTATTACAATACTGTTTTTAGAATTCAGAGCATAGGTGTGATCATTGTTGATGTATTTGAGGCGCAACATGTCTTCAACTGAAATAATTATTTTATAATAACACTGTGTTCACTTAAGACAGTCATTAAGCGACATCCACATGGGTGGAGCCGCAGGCAAAAGCTAGTTTTTAATAAAACTTGCTCTTTTCAAAAATAAAATAGCTGTTACAGTTGAATTTTTTCAAAAATTTCTTTAAAAAAATCTTAACTCGAAAACTACGAAAAATCGCGAATATACATGTGGGTGATTAGGATACCCCTGTATACGAGGCACCTAAATTTTATCTTTGGACGTCACTCTCCCGGCCACCCTGTATAATGTAAGACATAGGTAACTTTCCTAATAAACAAACCTCCCAATGAGCCCATCAACATAATAATAAAATAACAATACCAATTTATCAGAAACACATCAAACTTGCAATAAAAAAATGTAACAAAATAACCAAAAAAGTAAATTATTATTTGTTTTAATTCAATACCTTTTAAGTATAGTTTTCATAATGACTTACTTTCATATTGGGAATGCTGATGTGATCCTGGTCCAGCAATACTCTTTGATAATCCTAGAGAGTAATTGTGGTCTTCTTCTATATTTTCGAATGCTGAAATTGAAAATTTAATGTATGCAAATATTATATTGATTGGTGAAAATTTTTACATATAGGTAAGTGTCCGTTTGAATAAAATTACAAATAAAGGTTTGACCAGTCATTATGATTACTACTATAAACTAGAAATCGACGTGTCCTAGCTAAGAATATTGGAAGTCTGTCTCTATATAAAATAGTACAAATATATTGTGACATACAAAATACAAACTAGTCTTATCCTCTCATTTACATTATCAACGATTTGATTTTGGCAAATAACATTGAGCTCTTTCTTTCTCTCTCCTTTATTAGTTAATTACTTATTTTTTGTCTTTTTATTTAAAATAAGTTTCTTATTTACAGTTTCATCCCCTGTTATTTCGGTCGATCTTCTCTTTTCTTCTTTTTATATTACTACAAAACCAGCATTCCTTTTTTTATAAAAGTAGTACGAGTAGATACAAACTATGCAATAACAAACAATAGTACTTACAAATTTGGATTGGAGTAGATGGCTGGCGTCTATGAATTTCTTCATCTGAAAATAGAGTGGGACAAGCAAGTCTTTTTCTTTTATCACCAGTTCCAGTTAGGTATTTTGGCTCAAAATGCAGCTTGCATACCTAAAATAACAGACAATTAAATTAAATAAAGATTATCTAACACAATATATTACAGTTAAAAGTGTCTGTCAAGTGTCTGATTCATGTACGGTTCTGTACAATCAAACCATATTTTAGACCAAAGGCTTCTTATAGGTTTTCCTAATCTGTGAGTAAAGAACTATTTTCTGGCTTAGTAGTTTCAGAGTAAACCATTTTATTTGATATATGGTACAACTTGCAAACGTTTTTCCTGATTTATTTAGGTAGGACTCAAATTCATTTATATCATATTTTTATTTAGGTAACATACATTTGAGTCACACATATCTTTATTCATACAAATTTAATCAGTCCAGTAGATTCAAATTGACAGACAAACAGACACAAGTGATCCTATAGAGCTCCTTTTTCATTTTGAGATACAGAACTGTAAAAATCTAATAATGAAAATAATAAATAAAATCTAAGTTTAGCAACCCTAAAAACTTACTTCATATGTAGTCTACAAAATAGCTACACTTATTTATTTGAAAGTTGCAAATATGACAACAGATAAAGATAGGTGTACAAAGTTATCATAGGGAAAATCAAAATACATAGGCAAGGGAGATTACAAAAGGTGGCACCTGCACACCGGAAGATGCAGTGTGGGCAGGCCTCCAACTCAGTGGACCGATGACCTGGTGAAGATTGCGGGAAGCCACTGGATGCGAGCAGCGACTGGTCCTATACCAGTCGGTGTGGAAATCCTTGGGGGAGCAGTGAACACCTTTTGGCTAATGATGATGATGATTTTAACCTGCCTGCTTCATCATCATTGATGATGAAGCGGGCAGGTTAATTTTAGTATTATTCCTCAGCACATAATACATCAGGATTGATCACAAGTGAGATTTCCCATTGGCTATGTATGACAGTAGGTGCTATGGACTAGTCTCAGAGTTATGCAGGTACGGTTGCAGTAAACTTACGAAGGCTACCTCAAGTCCTGGCTTGTTAGGCATGTAGGTAATTACCTTTTTTGAGACGAGCACGTCTCTCGACAAGTTCTGTAGCGATGGACTCCTTGGTATAAGAAATCGTAACCAAATTTCTCGAAGTCCATCGTTGGCGGGCAAATTAAAAAGCTTCACGGCCGGTTTTCTAGAACTGCATCCTTCCACGCAACAATGATGTATTGGCATTTTAATGAAATTTAATACCTAAAACTGAACAAGACGATTTAATTAATAAGCTAATAAACACAACGTTGCACTTTGCATAACCATACCCGTTTAGCGTAAATTGTTTACATACCTTGATTAGTTAACAGAAGCAGAACGAAAAATAATGTTTTAAATGATTATATTCGCTTTTTATTACAAAAATATCACAAAAATAATTTTCTCAAACGTTCACCAAAAGCGCGCGAAGAGAAAAAGAAAGAACGTTCTAGTGACAAGTCGACAGTGGGTTGACAAGAGTCTCTCCTTGTTCCTCAGTGGTCTGTCCCTTTTACACTTGAAAAAAAACCAAAGGAAAATTATTAACAAACCATGCGATATTATCTGTGGTAGCGCGGTCTACGGCTTTTGGACCAATGAGATTGATTCATAGGCCTGTTCTATAGTTCGCAACGACTGTGGCAATAACCATAACGGTGTTGCCATTGTTGTTCGTAATAATTTACCGTTCAAAGTAATTAACTCCTTTTTTGACGACTCCCTACAAAATATCGTTATTCAGATTAAAATTAATAATAAATCAATTTCTCTAGCTTCCGTTTATTGTCCCGTGAATTCTTCTCCAGAATTTAGCAAAACTAAATTTGAACAATTTTTGAATAATTTACCTAAGCCAGCCATAGTTTCTGGTGATTTTAATGCTCATCACACTATCTGGGGTTGTGATAGTGTTAAACCTCGAGGTAGAGACATTCACGACTGCTTGGATACGTGTAATTTAGTTCTTTTGAATGGTAATATTCCTACTACAGTAGGGACACATACATGGAGACCCAATGGTTTGGACCTGACAATGGTTACTCCCTCCCTAGCTTTACAGTGTGAATGGTGGGTGCATGACGATCCTATGGGTAGTTATCACCTTCCAACTTTCACTCAAATTGCCTTTAATAATAGCATTTCAGAATTGAACTCCGATAATGAATTAAGTTACAAGCGACTTAATCAACGTTTGATTAATTGGGATTTGTACAGTGTAACTATTAATGCTTTAATAAACGACTTTCATTCAGATATTGATAATCCTATCCAATCTTATAATGATTTTTGCGAATTAATACATAAGGCTGTTGAAATTTCAATAAATAAAAAACCTTTAAAATCTAACAATTTAGATTCTTCCAGAAAAAGAAAACATTCTCCCTTACCTTGGTGGAATGATCGTTGTAAAACTGCTGTTAGGGAAAGTAAAGAAGCTTATATTAAATTTAAATTAGATCCCTCTTTAGATAATTTTATTGACTTCAAAAGGTTACAAGCTAAGAAAAAAAGGATTATCAGTATAGAGCGTATTAATAGTTGGATTAACTTTTGTACTGGTCTCAATAGAACTACGCCTATGTCTTATATTTGGTCCACAATGCGCAAATTTAATAAATCATATTCTTCAAGCAGTCGAAATGTCAATTCTGGTGCTTCTTGGGTTAATCAGTTCTTAAGAAAATATACCCCTGATTATGTCCCTTCTTTGTTACATACAATAGACAAATTTAATAATAATTCAAACAATAGTTTTATAATAGATACTTTTACATTGGATGAGCTAATTGCTGCTATAAAGTCGAGAAGGGATACAACTGTAGGTCTTGATAACATTTCTTATAAAATGTTTCGTTTAATGAATTCTACAAGTTTAAATAAATTCTTAAATATTTTAAATTTGCTCTGGGAATCTTCAATTATTCCTAATGAATGGAAAAAAGATTGTATAGTTCCAGTCTTAAAACCTGGCAGAGATGAACAAAATGCAGACTCATATCGCCCAATTACCTTAACTTCATGTGTTGGCAAAATTTTTGAACAGCTAATCAAACAGCGTGTTGAATTTTATATAGAAAAAAATCACTTATTACCTAACAATCAATTTGGTTTTAGACGCGGATATTCTGCAAGAGAAAGTTTAGCTCATCTCTGTCAAGATATTAATTACGCATTTAATCAAAACAATCACCTTGTTTGTGTCTTTTTAGACATAGTAGGGGCTTTTAATAATGTAAATCATTCAGTCTTAGCTTCTATTCTTTCTTCCATAGGTATCCCCGGTAAATTAGTTAAATGGATTTTTAATTTTCTAAATGGACGTCAAGTGTTTGTAAATAGTAACGATAAATTAATTGGCCCAAGGCTTTCCCACTTAGGAGTATGTCAAGGTGGAATCTTGAGTCCATTGCTATATATTTTATATATTCATCGCTTAAATGAAATACTAGGTAGTAATGTCAGTAATTTACAATTTGCTGACGATTTAGCAATTTATTGTCATGGAAACAATATCAAGGAATCTTACAATTACATAAACAATGTTTTACACAGGCTATGTATATATTTCAATGATTTAAATCTAGAAGTAAATGCTAATAAAAGTAAAATTGTAATTTTTAACAAAAATAGTATACGCTTAACTGGTTTAAATATATTTTATAATGGCGTATCTCTTCCTATGGATAATGAAGTAAGATTCTTAGGAGTTTTATTCCAGAGTAAATTTAATTGGAGGAAATATGTCGATTGTTTGAGTGAACGAGCGATGAAAGCCACTAATATTCTCAGATCTTTGGTTGGTACTCAATGGGGTGCTGATCCAAAGATTCTTCTTATATTATACAAAGCATTAGTACGAAGTCATTTTGAATATGCTTTTTTCTGTTTTTGTTCAGATTCAAAGTTGGTTGATAAACTGGAAAAAATTCAAAACATTAGTTTAAGATTAATCTTGGGTGCTATGAAAACCTCTCCTATAAACTCTATGCAAATTGAATGCTTTCTCCCACCTTTGATCATTAGATTTTCTCATCTTAAATACAAATTCAATTTAAAATTATTTTCTTCCCGTGATAATTTACTAATTTCCAAGTTTTCAAGAGATACTTCATTTACTTTCCTTAATTCTGACCTTGGGTTTTTAACAGAACTGTTATCACAGAATAATATTTATAAAAGTCTTGCTTTGCCTTGCTATGAATATGAATATAAAAGTAAATTTTTTCATATGAAGATTGATATTGACAATGAACTAAAAAGTAAATTTGATGTATATAGAAAATTAACAGAATGGGCAGATTACAGAAAAGTTTATACAGATGGAGCAAAAAATGATAGAAATGTTTCAATGTCTTTGTATGACCCTATTCTGAAAAGGGCTTCTGGCTACAAATTACCTAAACTTGCAAGTATATTTACTGCAGAAGCTTATGCAATTCTAATGGCTCTGGACTATATAGAATCATCTGATATCAACAAATGGGTTATTATTTCTGACAGCATGAGTGTTTTGTTAGCACTTTCTAATCCGGCATATAAATCCGACACATCTTTTCTGATTTACAAAATAAGACAGAAATACTACAGTCTCTCTAAAGTACTACAAAAAGATATTGTACTATTCTGGACCCCTTCGCACATTGGTGTTATTGGTAATGAAAAGGCTGATCAGCTAGCAAGATTCTTAACTAATTGTCAAGTTAACGCCGAAAGCAGGAATGTCGACTTACCTTATTCAGACCTTATGGTTGTTGTTAAGAAAAATATTCATGATAATTGGAAGGCACACTGGCAGGAGTCTTTGCAGACTAAAGGCAAGTGGTATGCAGAAATCGTTCACGATATAATTAAACCTTGGTTCGTGCAAGGGAATTATTCCAAGTATTCCAACAGAAAGTTTTATTCAACCATTTGCCGGCTGAGAATTGGTCACGCCCGGTTCAATGAACATTTGCATAGAATGAATATTGTTGCTTCGCCTTTGTGTAATTACTGTAATTCAGGAGACATCCAATCGCTGCATCACATTTTTTTCCACTGTCAAGAGTTTAATATACAAAGACTGATCTTGACTGATTGTCTCTTAGAAATCTACCAAGAAGCCCTGTCCATCCCGCGCTCGCTACAGGAGCTTCTCAAGAATAGGGAAACATTTTATCCCATATTTGATTACATAAAAACAACGATTCGTGAAATATAATGAAAGAAAACGGATTCGAAGAAAATGATTTTGAAGAACTTGATGTTCACAAATGTTTTTTATTTTGACAAGATTTGACAGTTCGAATACAGACTGAAAAGAAACTTAGCCCGATGAAATATGAATGAACCAAGGAACGAAGATGAACACATTGGACTTTGAATAAGACAAGAAAATGGATTTTGAATGGACACGACAGACAATTTTTATACACTTTTTTGACCCAGAATAGGTACTTTATTTTTAGAAGAAAAATATTTAGAGAAGAGCAAACTACGTAAGAATAGGCTGTATGGCCAGAGAAGCCTTTGCCTTTTCCTTGCAAAAGCAAGGAAAGAACCAAACAAAAAAAAAAAAAAAAGCAAGCTGTGTTTTGGAACATAGTTTATATCTTCGATTCAATGTCAGCTTTTCGTAATTTAATTTTGTTTATTTATTTTATAGTTAAGTGAAATGAATTCGAAATTATCTAGAACTCAGTTTTACTAGGTATTATAGTGATCATCTAGGCAGAAAATGAAGCCGTTTAAAATTTTATTGTTGTCAATAAACATACAATCATAACCTCAATGTTTTTACAGGGTTTTCTATATTTCTTGTCTGCAGGCTGCTGGAACTGTACACGTACCTGTGTACTTTAGCTAGTAAATAGTAGTAGCATGTGCTTAGCAAAATGTCAATACCATCGAAGGACACCAAAGAGAACTTTCGACTTCTTGACTTGTCCTCTGAGGATCTCTCGGACGATTTGCAGCTAGAAATAATTCCGAATAGAAAAAGAAAAATTACCAGGTCAGTAATCATGATAATGTTTAGAATATTAAGTACTTAGATAAAGTGTATATTTTATTTTTATTTTGCATTCTACAGTTTGCATATTATGTATGTATTTGATCATTAGCATCTACATAATGGTTAATGGCATGACGGTTTCTTTCCCAAACATCTTTTATCTTTATAACAAAAGAAAATCAGTCAAAACAAATTTAAAACAATACATGAAAGCAAAAGAATATTTTCATTTCCAACAGAAGAGACCGCAATAGATTAATGCAGCACAAGTCAACTGAGTCCACTATTGCCCGGGAAGCGCAATGTGTGGTGGTGTGGGCGATCCGTGGCTGTCTGGTCCTGTGGCTTCTCTTGCTGACACTCATGTGTGCTACACTCTATGACCAGATGAATGGCATGCGCCTGGAAGTTGTGAAAGGTCAGTGGATAAAATATGCTTGTCTAATTTGCCAATTTTCTGAATTAACAATTCCAGGAGTTGAGATTCAGCCTCTTTTAGTTGGGCTTTAAATAAAAGGTGAGACTGTTTTCCCAATAAAAATACAGAAGTAGTATTTCTTATGTCATTCATTACATAAACATAATGAGTACTTCATTACAAAAACAGACTGCAAATTAAGTTTTTCATTTAGCTCATTAAGCTTACTCCCAAAAACAATTCAGGATCAGGATAACAATCAACATATTTATTTGCCTAGTAATTTGAAATTTGCTATTATCGTCACATATATATTATTATAATTGTTTTATGTAATTTAATTTAAAGTAACTTACACCTGAGTGACTGACTATAGTGAACAAACATAATATAATGTTTTAATTTTTTATGATAGAAAATTATGGTAACTTAAAGCTAAGTAACTTCAACTTCCGAAAGGTTAATCTCATTTGTTTAAATCAGTTCATTATTTTGTGTGCAAGGTGCAAGTGAACATACAATAAACATACATATCAACGCTAGAAAGGAAAAGTTGACTAAGCGCCATTCGTCCCTCATACGACTAACACGCCTATCTCATTTTTCTCAAGTTCTTAAAAACAACCGTATTTCAATTAGAAAAAGTCCAAACTCAAATCATCAAAAATCTGAGTTAGGAGAGATAGTTGTGCAAGCGACGAATGTCGCTTAGTCAACTTTTCCTTTCAAGCGTCGATATGTATGTAGTGAACCCTGTCACAGGCTCCAGTCTTTTAGGGACACTACTGTGTTTCACCATGACACCAACAAAGTTGATTATAGTACTTACTTGGATCATCATCTTCCTGCCCTGTTCCCAATTATTTGGGGTCGGCGCAACATGTCATCTTCTTCCATTCCTCTCTTCTTGCTGTCATCTCAGTGCTCACTCCTTTCATACTCATATCATTCTTCACACAATCCAGCCATCTCTTCCTTGGCCTTCCTCGTCCCACTAATCCATCCACTTTCATATTCAATACTCTCCTAGCCACATGACTTTCGTCCCTCCTCATAACATGCCCATAACATGACAAACGATTATAGTACTTACTTGGATCTGTGCAAGTTATTATGATTATGTTATCATATTGTTATTAAAAAGGTGATAGTATAAGTACACAAATATTGTGAAGTTAAAAAATAAATATACCTACCTACTGGATAAAATAAAACAAACTAAATAAAAAAAATACTTATATCATGAGGGATTCATACTCTTCGTATGGGTTTTGCTGTAGTTGAAATAGATATTTTGATACTAGTTCATAATATTTTACTAGTTATCGGACGGAGACAGCCAACACCACCTATTACTAAGGCTCAGATAAATAAATAAATAAACAACCGGACAAATCACACACGGTCATCTGGCCCCAAACTAGGATTCCCTGTACTATGGGAACCAAAGATGATATACATGCACATATACGTTTAAATACATACATATATAGATATAATACACCCAGACAGAGCAAACAAATCTGCTCATCATAGAAATGTTTGCCCTGGGTGGGGATCGAACCCACGACTCTCGGATCAGTAGTCAGGAGCCACAGAGTAATGAATCGCCATGCTACGGACGCACGCTAGCGGGCGGCGCACGGCGATTCAATGCTCTGTGTCAGGAGCGCTAACCACTGAGCCACCGAGTCTGTCGATGGAGTCTGAGATGATGAGCTTAGATTACAGACAACCACTAAGTTTATGATTGTAGTGTATATTTTGTAAAAAATATTATATTAAACACAGATTGGCCTTTTAAAAAGAAGAGGAAAAAGGGATGTCCAATTAAAAACGGAAGATTATGGTCAAGCATGAATGATGGTGCAATAAAATCGATGGTGAAGAAGACAAATTTTACAGCAGAGCAGTTTGAAATAGTTAAATGTTTTAAATTTTGTTATAAAAAAATAAATAGAAAAATAAATTCTGTAACTTATGAGATGAAACGGATTGCAGTTTGGCCGGATACTGGATATCCAGCCAATACTGAAGCCGGATAGCCGGATATCCGGCCGAACATAGCCGATTGGCGCATCGTTTCACAAGCGAACCTTCGTAGTTAGGAACCTTCGCACAAACGATCGGGTGGACTCGGGTGAATTCGTTACTTAGCGAGCGAGCCTTTTCGTCAATTAGCGAAGTTGAGGCGAAGTTAGTGATATTGATAGCAAACACGATTATTTCAGGTTATGAAAACACTGTTGTAGTTGGAGGTGATTTTAAAGAAAATTTAACGACTAAAAATGACATCTATAAAGAGAAATAGCTGGTTGTATCTCGCGAAGCTCATGATACTAGGGCTTGGATAAAGGGATTGGAAATCCCGCAACCTGTCTTCAATCTCGGTAGGTATCTGCGGGACTTATCATTTCAATCCCGCGGGATCCCGGCATTTGCGAGATCCCGCATATAAATTAATACTATTCATAAAAGGTTATTCTTTTTAACCTGACATCCTTTTGCCCACATATTTTTAAGGACAAAAACAACAACCGGAAGTTGTACCGGCAATTTCCAAATAACCACCCATTTTACGAAGATATTTCTAAATAAACATTTCTATATAATGAATAAAAGTATGCGCACCTTACTGTACTACGCGTACGCTTGTGTGCGTTGACTGTGAATGCGGAACTCCTGTTACTAATATTCGACTGATTAATTTTCACTCAAACTTTTTTGTTTCTTTTAATCTCACAAATAAAAGTTGTTGCAAATTGCCAAAAGAAAACTTGTTGTTTTTGATCTCACAAATACGTAGACAACGGATGTCAGATCAAAAATAATATCCTTGAATAAGGTAAATAAAGCAACGACATAATCAACATCACTTTTATTAAGGTTGTAGGTAATACTAATTAGGAGATCAAATAAATTGCACTTTTATAGAGATCGAATGTACAGAAAAATAATAAAATCATAACAGTATAATTGAAACTTGGCTTTTTTCCTTTTAAGGCTTTATACAAGGTGCTACTTTATTAGTGCCCGAAATTTTAGTCAGTGCTTCTACTCCTGATTTTGATGAACTTTCCCCAAGGAATCCAGAGTCAAATCGCAAAATGTTTTTTGGACTCTCATACTAATTTGGCCGCTCGGCTGATCGATTTGTATGAAGACTCCAGTTTTTTTTGCGATTTGACTCTGGATTCGTTCCTTGGGGAAAGTTGATCAGAATCAGGAGTAGAAGCACTGAGTAAAATATCGGGTACTAATAAAGAAGCACCTTAATGTAAATGTCAGATATTGAATGCGAATGAAAACAACACAAGTCAGTCTCACGATCAAGAAAAACACGCGATTGCAAGTGAAATAAATTTTTATCTTAAGTCATTGCGCATTGGTCGCGATCGTGTTCCTTATATTTGGTGGTCAGCTAATGCTGTCCAATTCCCAAACTTAGCAAAGTTTGCTAGAAATTATCTTTCAGCGCACTGCAGCAGCGTATACAGCGAAAGACTTTATTCGGAAACGGGCCTTATGAAGACAAGCGAAACCGTTTGTTGCCTCTTAATGCAGAGAAATTGGTCATCAATCATATTCATCATAATTTGCCCTTAGTGCAGTACAAATATTAATTTTCTTTGTTAGGTACGTAATAAAAATGGTCATTTTATTTGATATGTAAATTAAATAAATGGCCTCTAAAATTTAAAAGTCGTAAGTATTTTTAAAAATCCGGCCGGATACTAAATTTAAACCGGATAGGCCGGATACCGGATATCCGTTTCATTTCTAATGTAAACCCTTTTCAATTTCTTTTTATGGCAGAGGTGGCAAACGAGCAGACGGATAATTTAATTTAATTTTAAAACTAACATTTCAAACATTTGACTTTTTTCAAACTGCTCGCTTTAAAATTTACAAATCTGCACTATAATAAGTCTTAACACTAAATGATTGTCTACTACACCATCGAAATATAAAAGGTATTTTTAAATAACAAAAACAAAACTACTTTGGAACTTTTCCAAAAACTTTGGACTTCCCATACAATGTTGGCTGGATTCAATTAGTACGAAACTTAACTTTTTTTTGCGATTTGACTTAGTTGATGGTTTTTTTAAAAGCAGGATTTTCATTTTCACTTCGAGTATTATGTTAAAGCGATGGATGTCATATCCAGGTGTTCGTTTATTATGTCCACGTCACTCACAGTATTCGTTCTGCGCATGCCCGTCGCGCCTGCGTGACGTCACGGTCAGTTCTTGCCCCAACGTCCTAGGGGAACCAAGAGTTTACTTGCTCACGGATACCCATTTAACCGCGAATTCATCCATTTTTTGCTCTTACCAATAATTCTTGTTTTTAATATCGTCCGTTGCGGTTGTGCTCGTTTTGTAAGAAAATATTTTGTGAAAAAAATCTCTAGTGTATCTTATTGATCTGTTTTTCTGTGTCTGTGTATTATGTGCATTTTTCAGTTAGTGTTCAGAAAATTATTGTCACACAATAAAAGAGGTGTTCTCATTACGATCAAAACAAAAAGTTTATGCTTTAGTTTAGTTAGACCAAATATTATGATAGAAAATATTCGTCTGATTTAGTTATTTGACTCAACAAATGAAAGAGTCTGCCGATGTTAGAATACCAAGTATTAAACCGTATCATCAGAATATATTTTCATTTATAGAAATTCATCTCCCTTTTTCTTCTGTCGATTTTACGATTAATAATTGTACACACTATGGGGGTAAAGTAAAGATGGGCTTAACTTAGGGGTGTCGCACACTGAGAGCGCAATACGCGTGCGCAAAATTCATTCACTGCGTCTATCACGTAGGTCGATAATACCGTACTATGTGCATTGTGCACGGGGAAAGTGAAGCCGTGGAAAGTAAAAGATTTTCTTATGACAAAACGATTATAAAACAAATGTAATAGATTGAATAAGTTTTACTTCAGGCAGGACCAAAGCTATATTTAAGTACATGTTGCAAAGTAAACAATTCTTTAGTTATCTCGAATAACGAGGTTCCAAATCTGTGTAAGTGTAGTCGGTAATATTTGGCAATATCTTATCTTATCGGTTAGTTTATGGCTATCGTATCGTAAGGATCCGTGAATAAACTGTTAAACGTATCAAAATTCAAACCAAGCACAAAAATATTAATGAAAATTACTGGTTAAAAATACGTATAAATACCTAACCTATTTATTAACATCAAGCGTAGAAAAACAATGAAGTTTTCTTATTAGGTAATCCAAAACTCTTCCTATACAAAATTATCCTAGCAAAATAAATAACACTTTCTTGTAATGCTATAAATTATAACATGCGTAAAGTGTGAAGTCTCTACTGTCTTATTAACTTAAATAACTTAAGATTCTTCGTGCGTTTTCTTCTTATAAGAAACTACATCGTACTGTTGTCTACCTTTATATGTTTTATAATAAACCGTCCCTAACCTTACAAGAACCATCTTGCAACTTCCTTATTAGGAGAAATCAGCCTTCCCCTCTACTTTTCTCATCACATCATCTCATCATACCTTTTTAATGGTTGTTTTGATGTAAGGACACGCTAATTATGTAATTATACACACTTTTAAGTATTCTGTGACTATACGAAGGTTATAGGCACAACAAGTGTTGATAAAAAAACGTTATGGTAAACTATAGTAGTAAAGTAGAAGCAGACTTTGATCAGTTAAGGGTCGGTATGCTTTACTGGTTTCGAAGTTCCGTTATAAAATTATACGTAAAGTATATGTCAATCTTTTTTTTTATACTACTAAATAAAATTTGTACTCATCCTACCTTTTGGTAATATTGTGAACAAGAGGCCTATCCCTTGGGTCTGTTTGCGTAGTATAGCTGGGGACTTAGGCAATAATATATCATTTAATAATTCAAAGGAATGAAGGAATTCAAATAAACGATTTTTTTAAATTATTTTATTTGCAAATAACACAAAATTCTTGTAACGCGAAATTGCTATTCGGTTATTGTCACTTTTAATTAATTTCTCGAATATTTTCTGACGTGCTCATAAATAACTTCTTATACTATCGATATATATTTCTAATACTATCGATAAGTACCAATTTTGTTTAGTTATTAACAAAAGTTTGCCATTCACGGAACGCCAATCCAGTTTAAGGATGGTGTCGACCCTTAAATCAGCAAGATCAAGGTCTACCGGTGTCGATGTAGTATCAATGTCAGCGTATGTTGACCTTTACTTCTTATTATTGTCGAGTGCTCCAGTCGGAGTTTCCTTTTTTATGTTTTTTAATGGGATTTGTGTTTGGTGATAAAGTCTGCGCAGAAGGTACCATTTAAATTAATTAAATAGCTTAATAACCTTACAGATTCATTCATTTTAAAATACAATATCCACCAAGATACGTGTAGGTATTTCCCATGCACGTACTTTATATATTTTTTTCTAATTATTCAAAATTAAGATCATGGTTCAGACTATTTTTGTGCTAAACTGCAACGCTGCTGTGACTCTTTGACGGAGAGGGACAAACGGACAACACAATTTTATAAAAGTTATAAGCTAGGAACCCTAAAATACTATATATAAAGTACTCTGGAACCTCTAGGAACCTTGAGAAGAACGCTTTAAATATTACATAAAGTAGGTGTTTTTAACAGGCGTGGTGAGGGTTATTTTATATATTAACTTTATCATATCAAGAACTCACTTTGGTCACAGAATATTTAATTACTTTAATATGTATGGGCGATATGATATCCGATAACTTCTCAATAAAAAGGCTTTTAATAAAACGCAACAGAATATTAATCAAGCTGCAAAATGGATAATGTATGGCTGGACATCTTCCGCTGCTTGTTTCTTTCTTTTAATGTAAAGATTAAAAATGCATACTACCAACGAATTCCTATTCCAAATAAAATTCCCATTTCAAAGGTCGGCAACACATTTGTGACTCCTCTGGTGTTGCGGGTGTCTATGGGCGGCGGTAATCGCTTACCATCAGGTGATCCGTCTGCTCGTTTGCCACCGATCACATAAAAAAATAAATCTGTCTCGCCTCTCGATTGTGTATAAAACTACAACGTTTGATCTGTCACGTAGCCATCATCAGAAGCGGTAGTTAACCTTAATCGTCGGTAATGCAACGAGTTGGTCACGTGGGCAGACCTGTGGTGTCTCCGGCGCATTAGATAATGTCCTATTATATTATCATATTACACCTGCATTAGAATAACTTTTAACTACTATGAATGTACCTGTACTAACTACCTGTCTTAGACATACGAACCTATAGAACGTTGAAACAGTTATAGGCATATTTAATACGGATCGATGTCCATAATGTGTGAGTGTAAAAGTGACAGGGTTCCAATTCCATCAGAAGCAATTGGCATGTAAGGTCAAACATTTGTTTATGCATCGAAAATTAATACTGTACGTACTAGTATTAATTATAGATTTTCTGGATGTTTCAGTTCATTTACTGAAGGTTGGTACGAGTTAACATGCATGTTGAATTTTATAAATAATAAATAATCCAAAATTATGAACCAAAACGTTGAATGAAACACAATTAGGCTCTGTCTCGTCTTAGTTTAGATCAGATCAAATCAAAACATGTTTATTCGAAGTAGGCAGCATTGTACACTTTTCGAAGGGCATTTTTTTAGTCAACCTAATAGGTACGAAGTTTCTACCACTTGGAACTCTTGGAACATTTTGGGAAGTGTGCGGAGAGAGAAGAAACGTCTCAGGTCCAAAAGAAACGTCAGGTCTAAAAGAAACTCTCTCCAACATATGTTTTCAAGTCTTACATGCTATTAAATATTCGGGTAAACAACCCTGATTATATGTAGATATCTGATTATGTGATTATGTTCCCTGTAAGTAGGTACACGCACGGTAGATATTACGTCAAACAACGCGTGATTATGAATAAGATTCATCGCTTATTATTATAAAAATAAACACGGGGATAAATCAACAATGCATGCATAATCATTGCCACTGCACAGACATAGACAAACAGATACAATTTTGCAACAACCTTACGAAGCTACCGTGTAATAAAATTAATTCAATCCATTAGAGTCTACTCCAGTCTCAACCAGTTGACCTGTAATTTAATCGGTATATCAACAACTTTATAGACGGTCATTCGCTAATCTATAGCGCGTCGAAGCACACGTGTGCGTTCGACGCCAAGTGAAACAGTGTGAGTTTGTGTGCGAATGTGTGCGCGGTAGCGAGTCTGCCATGGAGAGCGCAGTGCACGCCGCTGTCCCGCTAAGGGTAGGGAAGAAGATGAGGAAGCGGCGGGAACTCGACGCCTTAGTCGGAGGCGGGGGTGCTCGTGGAGGGAGGCTTCTCTCCGCTTCAAGTGATGAGGGAGAGCCCTGGGCCAGGAGGACGACCAGACGCCGCCGCTCCAAGTCTTTCGTCAGGCTGGCGGCGGCTCTCGCTCTGTGCGTGTGCGTCGTGTCAGCCGCGACAGTCCTGTGGCTGTTTGTGGATATGCGGAGCCAGATAGTGTGGCTGAGGATTGAGATGGATAGAGGTTCGTAATGCACCTACTTATAGAGAGATTATTGGAGAATATTAAAAATATTATTTCTAATCATGTTTTTTCTAAGAAAGTAATTTTCAAACGATCTGCTAAACATTTCAAAGAATGTCGCTTAATACAAATAGTATTTCACCCGTTGCTATGATAGGGTAAGCAGACTTGTATCAGTTTCTGATTTATATGCCGACTGAGCTGAGATGTACCCATCTAAAACATGGTAATTCCGATTTTTTTGTTTGTAAACTTTATTTGTACGATAATAGTCTCGTGAATTCATTTTAGAATCCAAAATAAGGCAGATCATTTGTGTAAGTAAAGATTGTTACGGTAGAGTTATAAAATGTATATTTATTTATTGTTACTGCACTTTTATCTACGTGTGCCTCATTCTTTGTGTAGGCGACATATCGTATTGTTCCTAAATATTCTGATACTACCTAAATTCATACATAGTAATTGTTCGTCGCAAATGCATTCTGTCAGTCTGTAATAATTGATTTCGGGCCGCCTACGCCCGTAAGCAACTATAACAGACTTAGTCATCCATCACCCACAAATAATTTTACTTTATCAACTTTCAGTTCTAAGTACGACTATCTATAGTTAGTCACAAGCCACTTCATAAATTAATTTATTGAATGAAACGATACGTTTAAATGGGAAGTACTTTGAAAATAGAACCTTGAATAGTTTTCTAAGGTCAAGCTTAAAATTTTTATGTAGTATGCGCGTTAGATCTACAGGGTGTAACAGAAGTGTGTGACAATACTTCAAGGTTGGCTTTTACCCATCAAACTGAACAACTTTTGTTCTACAACTTTGTTGAAATCGCAAAAAATTTTTTCGACAAACTTGGTTCGCGAGCTGATCACCCTGTATATCTTAACGAAAATAACCACTCAAAAATTATACTGTTATTTTCAACTGACTTCAAAAAAAGGAGGAGGTTCTCAATTCGTCGGAATCTTTTTTTTATTTTTTTTTATTGAGTGAGCTAAAAAATTTAACTTTTTTAAAGCTCGCGTTTGACACTATTCCATAAAAAAAGTTATTTAAGAAATTACCCACCAATACAGGGTGTATTTAACGCTTACATGGTCTCAAAAATATCTGGGTTATCAAACCTATTTAATATATTTAAAATAACTTATATCTTAAAACATAACATATGTTAAAAAGTAATAGACATTTGTAAAAAAGAGCTACTTCTAAGTCAATACATTGCTTACCATTCGCCCCTGCCCCTGGAGAGCAATGGAATTTGAAAGTTTGAAAAGTAAGTTCTATTCCGAATACACGGTAGTGTTGAAGTCAGTCTCTTTGGGGCTTTTGACGTTTCTTCTCACTTGAATAACATTTTCCTACACAGCAGACATAAAGGCTTTGTCACACTGGATGCCGTCTGCGGTCAGGTCCAAGCGATCGTACCCGCATCATGTATCAACAATATTGTCGGTCTCCATATTTTTTATACATATAGATGCGATCTGACCGAACGATCACGTGAAAGAAACGCAAGAGAATGCACCGGGCAACCGGTCGGGAGCGATAGACACTGACCGTTTGCCCTGACCGACGATGTTGTTCATATCTAATGCAAGCTGTGATCGTTTTGACCTGACCGCAGAACGCATCCAGTGTGACAAAGCCTTAAAAGTTCCTTGTGGCCAGATCTTTCAATAAGAATGCATTGTATATTTAACTTTTAAGATCGGCTATGGGATAGGGCTATACACTCAAACAAAAATTTATCTTTGATTTGATCTTCCAACACCAATTTAACAATAAATTCAACCCGATCTAGGTCGACCTTCTAGGATTTCATGGTTATTTTTTGAGTTCGTCTGGTTCCGGAAACAAACCCGTATTTTTATATTAACTTTTTTAAAAATTTACAATATTATAGTCAAGTTGTTAATATTATTGTTTTTTCATATTTCAATCTAGTGCTTATCTTTGTTTTTTCACTGTTGCTGGTCAAATTTATAAGTTTTTTTGTGTAGAAAAAAATTTAAAGAAAGTGCTGCGAACTCAAAATTAAGTCGTTTTTTAAAAAAAAGTTTACAGTTAGATGAAGCAATTACTCATCATTAATAATATTAAAAAAAATACAAAGTAACTCTAAACGTGACACTTAAGGGTAGACCGCACTACGCGACAGCGGCACTACGCGACGCGACGCTGCGCGGCCAATTATTTCTATGAAATCATAATATGAGCTATACCGCACTGCGCGGCAGCGGAACTGCGCGACGCGTCATTTCAGTTTCATACAAAATAACTGGCCGCGTCGCGTCGCGTAGTGCCGCTGCAGCGTAGTGGTAGTGCGTTCGTACCTTTAGAGCCGAAAATTTAAGGACAGTCGAACTTTTTCCATATTTTCATAAAACATCATTTATTAAAAACTGAGTAGTTTTTTTTATTAGTTTTAGTCTTGTCTGGTGGGACATTATACAAGCTATCTACCACAGCAATTTGATTCAGCCATTCTGGGACACCCTGTATTGTCAAGACAGAAAATGCTTTAATGCGTAATAAATATTTCTTAGTTATGAAATAGATACCTGTTTAATATTATATAATAGATTTTATGTTCGATTCGTGTCCTGTCTGTCACTGAACTTGACGCCGTAAACAATGTGATTGTTTTTTCTGTATTTTAGTCAAGGTATTAACGTCAAATCTTACGAATCATTAGGTAAATGAATATATAGGTTGCAGGAAAAACGTTTGGTATTTTTTAAGGTGGGCGGTGAACAAAAGTGTTCTGCAAGTTTGCTGACCACCTGAAAGTTTGGTCTTTCCACACACAAAATTCGCGAATCGGTTAATTGATTTCTGTGAGAAATCCAGTCTTACATAAAGCGTAGAAGTTCGCCGTAAAGCAGGCGTTTATATAAACAATTATCTTTTTTTAAATCTGTATACAGTAAAAAACTTTTATGAATCCAACTTGTTTTCGATTTATCCTACAAAAAATATAAAATAAAATTTGCGTATAACCTGTTTTGCGGGCAATCTATTTGTAACCTTAGGTATTTTGTTATACTTACTTTAAATAATATAAAATTTTGTACTTTGAATCTTACTTCTTTTATTATTTATTTGTCAAGTTCTCTGAACGTTCTTACATACATCTGTTTTTGCATGATTTATACAGGGTGTAAATTTACAGGTGCGTCAAATTTTAATTAGGGCTTCTACTCCTGATTCTGACCAACTTTCCCCAAGAAACCCATAATCAAATCGCAAAAAAATGTTTGGGCTCTTCATACAAATTGATCATTTTTTTGCGATTTGACTATGGGTTCCTTGCGGAAAGTTGATCAGAATCAGGAGTTAGAAGCCCTAATTAAAATTTGATGCACCTGTAGATTTACACCCTATACAGGATTATTTTTTGACCCCCCACCAAAACTTCACAGTGCCTTCTACTCATGAAACTGAGCAACTTTCCCTAAGTAACCAATGGTCAATTCGCAAAAAAATTTTTGGACCTTCCATACTAATTTGATCACAATATGATCGGCCCTTTGTATGGAGATGTCCAAAATTTTTTTGTGAATTGACCATTGGTTATTTGGGGAAAGTTGCTCAGTTTCATGAGTAGAAGCCACTATAAAGTTTTGGTGGGGGCTCCAAAAATAATCCTGTATAAGAAATCGGTTTATTAAACGTTAAAATGGATAAATACTAGTGTCATCTTGTAGAAGCAAACATTATGTGTTTTTACCAGAATTAAAAAAAAGCTCTTCGCGTCCGACCATATAAGTATAACCAATCCACTTAAGTTTTAATATTGAAGTACCTACTTTTATTTGAAATTTTTAATTTTACTATCACTAGATTAAATTAACATAACATCGGTAACTCATTGCAAGTCCAGATTATTGAACTTGACGACTCTTTAATAACCCATATCGTTTCCACTACAGGGGCACTACGAGTCTCTTCCTATACCTCGGGAAGGTTAGATCCCCAGAATCAAGGGTTAGACCATATTCCACAAGTCCAAGATCAAAGTTCCAAGTTCGAGTCCGGATTGGTTGCCAACTCCAGGGCCAGAAGTTTTCAAGCCACCTACAAGGCCTCCGACATGGCGTATACTGCCGTCTATAGTGATAGTAGCCGGCACCAGCGGCTTAATGTGTCTTGCGAAGCTCGGAAACGTTCGAGATAAATGCCACTAACAGTCAAACGTCCAGGTTATGTATGACTGTGTCTGTAGTCACTTACCCGCGTGATCGACGCGACCACACAAGCCGCATTAAGCCACGACCGCTTCTGACAACTTCTATCACGACAATAATACATTAACTATTTTGTCCACAGTTTCGACCAGTAGTAACAGCGTAGAAGATGCACTACAGTTATTTCATACAGCCGCCAAAGAGCTACGAGCGAACGCCAGTGATCTTAGCAATAGGATGGCCAAACTCGAGCAGGAGCATCTAGAACTATCTAAAAGGGTGGAGAAGGCTTTAGTGGAGTTGGCTGGTGTGTCGGGCCAGCTCAATGCAGCGCCGGAGTTAAGGGAGATACCGCAGAGGCTTAATGAATTACAGAAGACCGTTGGAGTGCTGGGCTCACAGGTTTGTCGTCATATTTCATATTGATAGATTTCATTGAGAACTTTTCCTGCATAAATATCTATACAAAAATATATATAAAATATAAAATATAAAATATCTATAAAATATATATTTTCTTGAAAAGGCTACATTACGGCTGGTTAAAGTGCGAAGCAGTTTATAGCTAACAATAGAATTCCTCTAGTGGGACTCTTTCCGTTGGTATGATGTAGACGATGAAAGCATAATGTACTAAGTTAAAAAAAAACTTTGAACTAGCCGTCCCAGGGAACTTTTTCAAGATCTCCAGTTAAGAAGGCCAAATCGCTACAGTGGAACCTGAAAATATACCTAATGCATAGAAGAGCTTGCGGTGTCGCAAAAAAATACCATATAAGATATGATGTCAAGAATA
This sequence comes from Coleophora deauratella, assembly GCA_958295455.1. Classification (NCBI taxonomy): domain Eukaryota; kingdom Metazoa; phylum Arthropoda; class Insecta; order Lepidoptera; family Coleophoridae; genus Coleophora; species Coleophora deauratella. Next base: position 5,474,495 of record OY282407.1, on the reverse strand, counting down.
AAAGATTATTAATTCTCTCTTCTTTAGATAAACGGCTTCGACGGCGCGATAAACACCGCTCGCAAGCAGGCAGTCACAGCTGCGACCGGCGTCGACGAAGTCAAGACCTTGCTCCATCAGCTCGAAGCCAGGACCAACGAGACCATCACCAATGTGACCGACAACGTGCGGCACGGCGATGAGTTGCGGCAGCAGGTGCTGGCAGTCAACACCACGTTGGAGGCTAAAGTGGAAGCGCTGAAGATGAGGATAGAGGAGTTCACCGTGAGTAATGCTTCAATACAGGCAAACCATTTTTCAATAGAATTTCATTTTTCAGTAGAATGGTTTGTCACCCAAAAAACGAGTTCTCTCGTCTTCGCTGTTTTGGCCACCTAGAATGGAAGATCACGCCTGAACGTCCTCAAAGTAGCCGAACAGGATTAATAGGCCAACATCCTCTTTGGGTGTCGCTGAGCTCCTGAATTAAGTAGAAAAGTGTTATATGATGGGTGGCAAAGATAGTCTCTGAGTCACGATAACATCAGGCCTCAGTGAGTAAGATCGATATGATGAAGATACGGCAGCAGTTATTAATATTTTTGTTGTTGGAGGTTAATTAGAAGCTTTGAAGACCAGTATAAGTAGAGTTACGCGTAAACAAAGCTGTTTGTCGCGACAAATGCGGGTAAACAGTTTGGTTGTATCTTTCATTACTACGACGTTAGTACGGAACGAATACTACATATAATATCTGGAAGTTGGAATCTTTATAAATTAATAAGCAAGTTGCCTGGGCATGGGGTATCCGAGGGGGAGGAGCCAGGGAGACTCTTGGTCTGGATAGGAAACTAGGTGCGCTTCTAGGTGTGGACTGAACATAATTACTGAAAGATAGTTCTGATTTACTTGTAGACAGAGGTCATTTATTCGATATTATATGTAGATGATATTGAGATGTAAGATAGTTGACTATTATAGTGAACTTTATACTGGAATGTAATCCAGGTAGGAAGTATTGTCTATTACCTTCCTTTTCTAAATTCATCTTAGCAAGCCTCTCCCATCTTGAAACGTGCTTTTTTGTTTTGTATACAGAGGACAACGACGACCACGGCAGCTCCGACCAGCTCCACATCGTCTACCACAAGCAGCACCACTTCCTCAACCACCACCACCACCACGCCTGAACCCACCGCGCCACCAGGTAACTAACTTCTATTATCTGAATTGAATAGAAGCGGTCGTGGCTCAGTGCGGCTTGCATGGTCGCGTCGATCACGCAGGTTAATTGAATACAGACACGGTCATAACCTGAATGGGTTTGACAATAGTCAGTCTAACAAGTGACATTTATCCCGACCGTTTTCGTACTTCGCAAGCCACGTTAAGCCGTTGGTGCCTGCTGCCATCACTAGATAGCAGTCCTTAAGCCATGTCGGAGGTCTTATAGGCAGCTTGAAAACTACTGAAACTGGGGTTGACCACACTAGCCCCACAACCTCCAACAATACGGACTTGGCCCCTGGGTGTGGAGTATTGCCTCACCTTCCCGATATATGGGAAGAGATCCGTGCCCGTGCAGTGGCGACGATATGGGTCGTTAGTAAATAATAACTTTATGGCTTGGTTGACTGCCATGGAAAACAGATGGCCGTTGCGCCGCCCGCATCCAGCCATGCCTTGGCGAACGTTGCGGGAAGCCGCAACGTTCGCCAAGGCATTGGTCTACCAAGTGGGAGGCCTACCTAATACCTATGCTACGTCTTCCGGTGCGCGTTCGCCACTCGAGAACTTTAATGTCCCACCCAACGCAGGAGCGGTCGGCGTGGAAATCCTTGGGGGAGGCAATGTCCAACAGTGGACGTCTTTGGGCTGATGATGACGAACATTATGGCATCGTCGAAATGCTATTCATATTATTAAGGGTAGAAGGTTTTTCAGTGACTGTGAAGATTGATTCCTTTGGTAATCAAATAAATGAACTGTTTTTGAATTTTACTTAAAGTCGATATATGACAGCGTGTTATAACTTTCAAACTTACTTGTAAAAATGTAATGTCATATTTCTATTGAAAATAAGTCATTTATGCTAGAACTTGAACATACTGACGTCATTATTTGAAATGTTTTGAGACAAGGATTAATTAACATTGAATAACTTTGCCAAATGAATTTATAGATTTAGAGTTATAAAAATATATTTTTATTTAATAAACACAACCGTTTTGTATGGGTATTACACTACTATTTAAAGGTACCAATTGATTTAATGATGATTTAATGACTGTGCCTGATTAATAGGTTTTGAATACAATAAGTATAATAATAGAATTACTGTGTCTGACGACAAACTGTAAAATATCTGTTTTGTTGGCATGTTTGCTTGTTTCAAGTCACGATCGATTATTGTCGCCTATTATAGATATTTGTACATGTACTGTCTTTTTCAAGGACATTGTATAATTTTTTTTTTCTCTATTGGCACATAATTAAATAAGTAATATTATCGTCACTCTTATACTTATTGCATTGGGTGTATCGATCTTTATTTACGACAAAACGAATAATGAAATTCCATATTTCTTTGTGCTAGAATGTAATAATGTAGTTTAATTAATTAAAACCAAAGAAAGCTCACGGTATTGTAATGTCATACAATTTCACGTTTTGTTAAGATAAGTAAAGTTTCATTGCAATTGGCGTGTTCATTTCAAAGATAGTTGTTTGTATGATCGGCAAAGACTTTATGACATCAAACTATAATAAAGTTATATTTTTTTATACCATAAATGTATTTTTCTTTTTTGGATCATTTTATAATAACTCCTTGCTTCTGTTGTTTCAGGGCCACCTGCAAAACCAAGTTTTACTCAGTGAGCGAATATAAACATTCAGAATTTTAGTGAATTACATTTCCAAAAGAGGATTGATCTAATGGATTGCTCAGATTGATCAAAATAACGTCCACAAGACAAATATATACAAGTAGATTTTTTCGCCTCGGATAAGTGAAAAGCCAAATTAAATAAGATGGTGATTTCTAAGGTGATATAAAATAATATAATGATATAAATTGTGAGTCCGCTAACTAAGGTGAACCTATAAGGAAATAAAATCCTGATATAAAAGTTAATAGTATTTTAAAACTGGGTTGCTAGTATGAGGCGCTCTTAGGGAAGATTTTAGAGCAAAGGGAACCCTCCAGTCGTTTAAGGGTAGTATTGGTGAAAACATTCTTTTGATGAATAATATTTGATGCCTAGAGAGAATGCATTTTTATGTAATTATAGTAAATGCGGAATCCCCAAATTAAATTGTAACGAAATTAATACAAATCAATCTCCCTCATTATAAGCTTAAGTTCCTGAACAAAATTTGTATAAAAGTGTTTAATATATTTTTTTAGTCCTTGACATCGTCTTATCATTTGAAGGCAAACAATATACTTACCTTTTTATGTTTGCCTGTAATTACATTTAAGTAATTAGATATATATGATGTGTTGATAATTTATGATATAGTTCTTTCTTCAATACCAACCTTAGTATTTGGAATTTCTTACTTGACAAGTTGACAACCATTTGCCTTAAGAACATTATAGTATTTTTTCGGGTACTGAAATATTCAAATGGTCTTGCAACGATTTGGGAAGGAGTGAGTGATGTGATGAGAGTTTTTACGATAGTATTGTAAATATTAAAATATAATATAGTTTAATTTAAAGGTTAATATTATTGATACCAATTTGTGAACGCACCGTGTGTTATGACGTCAAGAGTGTGTGTTATATTACTTGTAATAAATTATTGTTAATAGATTAATTATTATTACACTATGCAGTTTCATTTTAATAGTTATAGCTTATTGTCTACGAATAATTAATGGATTTATTCAGTCTTTAAGTGGATCGGTTAAGAACAAAATTAAGGTAATTTTTATGTTTTTCTATTTTAACGAATATTTTTTGAGCAAATTAAGCATAGCGCTTCGTATGACTAGGTGTAGTGTTAACTGCAAAGGTTACTGACTGACTCGGTGGCTAAGTGGTTAGCGATCCTGACCTCTGATCCGAGAGTCGTGGGTTCGATCCCCACACAGGGCAAACTTTTCTGTGATGAGCAGAATTGTTTGCTCTGAGTCTGGGTGTATTATATCTATATATGTATGTATTTAAATGTATATGCGTATGTATATCAGTCTCTGGTTCCCAAGATACAGGGAATCCTAGTTTGGGTCCAGATGACCGTGTGTGATTTGTCCCGGATATTATTATTTATTATTATTAAAGGTGAAGAAACCCTCCCTGCGCCTAGCACAGTGGAATAGAGCTGACTGAATAATAAAACACCTTTACATAATTGTTGATTGCATACAATTTATTTGCGTACAGGAATATTTAACAAAGAATAAAAAAACAACACGCAAGATCCTTAGAACTCAAGCTGAACAACTCTTCGGGGACATTTCAGGATCATGAGCAGACATATAACAAATCTAGAAAAGTACAAGTATAGATTTACATGGCAACCGTTATTTACAAATAACACCTCCATCTAAGCCTTAACGAGGCCGATGTGCCTCCCGACCTCTGCGAAGGCTGCCACAGCCCTCTCGATGTCCTCGGGAGTGTGGGCCGCGCTTAACTGCACTCGCACCCGCGCCCCGCCCTTCGGCACCACTGGGTAACTGAATGCCACTACGTAGATACCGCGCTCTGAAATTGAAATTATTTATGAAAGAATGTATCTGTACGCTACCAAGGCCCTAATAAGGTTTACTATTATTATTATCTATCAAACACTAAAACTACACATAAGCAAGCTATCTACAGAACACGCGTATCGCTCTAGGCCCAGTAGTACCGCTATGTTGCCTTATGAAAGCGCCTCATGGACGGTAATACTAGCATGCTGCTTCTAACTTCACGGTCACCCCACTCCGTCCATGAGTGTGGCGGATTTTATGGCACAGTATAACGCTAGTGTGTGACGCCCTTAAGAGAAATATTGCCCCATTCATTCCCACTCGTTCTTTTTCAGCTTTTATCTTTTAAGTATCAATACAAGAAGTAATTAAACAAACACAAGAAATAAACTAAAAATGAAGTCAAAGCCAGTTCATAACGTCCTCAATCACCGATAAACCGGCAACATATGAAGGGTCCACTGCAATAATTATGAATGTCCAAAATGATTTTAATTCTAAGTCCGTCATTCGTAATTTTTTCACCATTAGTAAACTTAAAACCAAATTATCTTAAAACAAAGAAAAAAAAGGACATTCATCATTATTGTAATGTACCCTTCATTGGTGAAAAAATGACCACTTACTTAGAATTAAAATCATTTTAGACATTCGTCATTATTCCAGTGGACCCTTCATATGTAGTTATAAAAAATTTGTTTGAATAAAGGTAAATAAATATTATAACATATGTAAAAATATATATATATATATATATATATATATATATAGGTATTTTGACAAAATCCAGTTATAATTATAATATAGGTAATTAGAGTTACCTATTGTACCATACGACACACGATTCGAACACACAAAAATCCGCACGAATTGTTAAACTTACGTAACATCCCAGAAGCCAAATCTACGGCCAGCGGTGCGTCTCCGACCATCACGGGGCAAATGGGGTGGTCATCGCCAGCCACTGTAAGCCCCGCTGCCTTCAGACCTTGGCGGAAGGCGCGGGTGTTCTCGCGTAGATGCTGGCGCAGCTCAGTGCTGTGCTCGACTAGATCTAGGGACTGGAAAAGGAAATTTGTAAATATAGGATGTAAAGTTTAACAAAAACATATCAATTATTTAGGATCGCTTCTACTTATGAAACTGAATAAACTTTTTTGTTCTACGGCATTGCCAAATAAAAAGTCTTCAGCGTTACACATCGAATAAGATTTTTACATAAAAATCTATAAGTTGAGCAACTTCATATGGAAAGTTTAAAAAGTTTCTGTAAAGTTTTACATCAAAAATTGCCCAGTTTCATGAGTAGAGCGTGCTCTAAACGGCTTGAACACTACGTCCTAGGAGGTATTATACAAGAGTTCTGTGTCGTAATCTAGGGACTTTGTACTAGGTAGAAAAAAAATATTGATGATTTAAAAGCATGTGTAAAGCATCTACTTAAATAAAAAAACATTTTGAGTTAGTCTCCGTGAATCAAAGGCAATACGTATACATTTTACGTATCTGCAATAAGCTTTAATGCCATTAGTGTACCTAACCACCATCAGTTGCGCTTAGAGATGGGTTTTTGCCCGGGCAGTTTTGAGTAAATGCCCAATAAATGTCCATTTACGCCCAATAAATGCCCAATTTGTATGGCGTAAATGGACGTTTATTGGGCATTTTTCAAAATGCCCAAAAATGCCCGGGCAAAACCCATCTCTAGTTGCGCTCATAAATTTATTAACACTCGAATCTGAACCGATCCTGTAATCGTGGTCTATGTTGTTAGATAATAAGGCGAGTAAGAAAGGTGACTTACTTTCAAGGAAGCAGCGACCACCGGTGGCGGAGGCGCATTGGAAAACAAGTACGGCCTGGAGACGTTCCTCAGTAGAGTGACCAGCTCCTTAGGCCCAGTAGTGTAGCCCCCAGCAGCTCCGCTCACCGCCTTTCCCAGGGTTGAGCATATTATATCTGCTGCTCCTGGTATGCCACAATACTCTTCTGTGCCTCTGTAAAAGAGTAGAAAAATAGTAAGTATTCTATGTTTATTAGGGAAATCTGAAAAAAATATTAAGCTTCCACTTTGTATTACAGATACAGACAACTTCTTTATTCGAGCAGATAGAAACTAATAAATCGCCTGCATCCTCTTAATCCATTGATGGACACTTTTTCTCACACGTAAAAATTCATTGGAGTTACAGCTTTCTACCAAATGTGTGGAAGGTACTGCTCTTTACCAGTAAACATTTCATTATTTCCTTTACCTTGACATTGAAAACGAAAGGTACTGTTCTTTATTAAGTAGTAAACATTTAATTATTCCCTTTACCTTGAAAAACTTCCCTTCGGCCGTCTACGTAACCGTAGTTTCATTAACAGTTACGATGGAGTTTTTAATAGTACCTATAACACATATAATTTCCTAATTATATGTGTTATAGGTACTACTATTTTTGGCCTCATAGACTATTTAAACGCACCTGCCAGTTTCCCCAAAGAAACCCGTAGCATGGCTGTCGTCCACCGCTAGGAGTGCTCGGTATCTGTCGGCGAGTTCTCGAAGCCCTTTTAGAGGGGCGACCGTTCCATCCATGGAAAATACGCCATCGGTGACAATTAACTTGATTCGCGCTTCACTGTGTGCTAGTAGATGTTCCAGTTCTGTAAATGTAAAATTAAGTTTATTACCTATTTTTAGTTTGACAAAATGGGGGTTTGCACTGTTTTGAGTTACATCTAAATTCCGTAATTCGATGAGGCTTCTCCTTGAGTCAACTTGAGTAACTATTTCCAAAGTACCATTGGACATTTAGAAATAAAATGCTTGCTAAATGCACGTTGTCTGAATATTTTTTGAGAGCACAGTCAGTGGTGTAGAAGCTATGAAAATGGATTTTTGAAGGCTACACTTACCTCAGCGTGCTCTGTGTTACCATATGTATTTTTGAACATATTGCGCATAATATTTCACGATTTTCAGATAAATTCGATCTTTTTTGGTAGAAAAAATTGAGCCAATTGACCTCTAAGAAAACCCCAATACAGTATTTAATGGGACCCAACTCAGTCAGTTTTTACACGAGAAACATGATAACACTAATTCATGAAAGACCTTGAATGCAGCTAAAAAATGATATATAATTTAATGGAAGTAAATTAATTTTTAGGGTAATATTATTCTGTTGAACTTTCCAAACTGAAACGGCAATTTCATAGGTAAGCACCTAATAATTAGAGATTTTTAAAGGTTAATAAAATCGTCGTCGTGGTTTATTCATTACTTTTGATTAGGTATCTCCACATGCTATAAATTATTATGTCAATCAAGCCTTTAAATCATGCCGCTGACATTTTATACTAGCATACTAGCAAAAACATTCCTGGTACCCTACACCACAAACTCACCATTTAAATCTCTATTCGGATATCGGAACTTCTGCGCCTTACACAGTCGGATCCCATCAATGATGGACGCATGGTTCAGCGCGTCGGAGAATACGGCATCCTCAGGAGTCAGCATGGACTCGAAAAGACCGGCATTCGCGTCAAAGCAGGATCCATAAAGAATCGTATCTTCTCGACCGTGGAACTGCGAGATACGGTTCTCGAGCTCCTGTATGGAAAATTTTGAAATCAGATGAGGCTTGAGGCTCGTATAGACACACTAACGTATACGATAAACCATGTTATCGAAATTCTTACCTTGTGTAGAGTCTGTGTACCGCATATGAATCTGACAGAGCTGAGTCCTGCCCCATACTTGCTGAGCCCTTCCCTCGCCGCTTCTACAACTTCTGGGTGATTCTGCAAAGAGAACAAGTATGTACTCTATCTCATTTTTATTCCACGTACAATATAGTATCTTTGGCGTATGTTTTACTTTTGTGATACCCGACGCAATTATAGGGGTGTTATTTTTTTAAGACTATGACGTCTGTCTGTTTGAGGTATAGTAACTCTCAAACAAGTGGATGTTAATGCGGTTTTTAACCGACTTCAAAAAAAAGGAGGAGGTTCTCAGTTCGTCGGAATCTTTTTTTATATTTTTATTTTTATGTATGTTCACCGATTACTCGAAGACGCCTGAACTGATTTGGAAAATTCTTTTTTTGTTTAAACGGGTATACTTCACAGGTGGTCCCATATAAATTTTATCGAAATCGATTCAGCGGTTTTTGAGAAAATCAACAAAAACATAGCAAAATTGGAGTTGTTGCGATTGAAGTCGGTTGTTTTTAACGTATTCAGCGTGGTCAATTATCATTTGAAATAAGATTTAAATGTTGTCGTTCTTAACTAAGTTTAATGAAAAATTGTTCAGTGGTTTTTAGGTCATTTAACTTTAAAGGTGATCTAGCAGACTGAGGGCTGAAATAGTTATACTTAGTTTATTTAGTATTAGTTTTAGTGTAAAATTTTTGATAATTGTAACAGAAGTTTGTGATTCTGAAATAGTCCAATGGAAGAATGAAACAAACATTTGTGGCCACTGTATATAGAGACTAGTTTCATTGAACATGAAAATATTTGCATAGTAAACTCACCGATAATCCTAGGTAATTGTTAGCGCAGAAGTTGAGGAACTCTCCCTTCGCGCCTTGCACTGTCACCTGGAAAAACAAAACTCATGTACAATATTTCATACGTTTAATAAAATGTTATTGAAACGTAGTTACCTACTACGTAGATAATCCATCATCTCATTTGATCGATGTTAGTTCGTAAGTAAATATTATTGTACTTACTTAATATGATAAGAAAATGTAAATTATTATTAAATAGCAACTTCAAATTCTTGTTGTTTCAGCCATGATTTCTTTTGAAGTCGATTTTTAGTTTTATTTTTTAGTTTTATCATGTACATATAAGTAAGCATTAACTCTCGTTCATATAAAAGACATCAACGAGCGACGCAGAAGATATTGGATGTCGAAAAATCTATCTCAGATTCCCCCTCTAGATAAAGGTTTCTGTCAAAAAACGATTCACTACAATATATCTAATACTTTTTGAGAAAATCGAGGATGACATTTCTAATTTCAAACATATACCTACACTAGTGGCCACAAACACAACCAAGTTTAAGAAGATTAATTTAAAAAATATAATGACGCATTGGTTCAGGATTAGTTTAAATAAATGTTGAATTTGAGTCATTTGTCCTTTTATGAAATGAAAAATGAAAGAGCCAGATGTTGTTTTCGAGCAGATATGTAATGTATGACATATTATGTATTTTATGCGTACACAGATAAAAAAGATTTCTCAAAATAAAACGTCTTATTATATCTTATATGAAAGTGAATTGCATTGAATCAAAAATATGGTACTCTCATATACTGGGTATTCTGTGGTATAGGTAAACTAATATTATCTTCCTGGAAGAAAAAAATATTCTTGAATTGAAAATGTTCATTATTTTGTATTAAGATATGTGAAACTTGATCAAAGAAAATGTCTCTGGCACTAAGAATAATAGTTATTCTAGTTCCAAAAAAAATCAGTGGTCTCTATGCAAGAGTTAGGTCTTAGTTTTATAAAATTACAAAAAATTAAACAAGAGATTTTTTATTATTTTCTTGGTCAATAAATTCCTTTTTATCCGTGTGCCAGAAACAATATTTTTCTACAATGCTTACTACGATGGTTAATCAAGCCATACCTTCCGATCCTGAGGTGAAGTGATGATCCGCTCATGTTTCCAGGTCTTCGCCTTCTTGATTTCTTGAAGTCGATCCTCCAGCACCTCCCGTAGTTTGGTCACCCCAGCGCGTTCTTTGTTATTCAGCTCGTGCAATTGGCGAATTCGAAGTCCATTGTACACTGAAAATCGAAAACAGAAATTCTTAGTTACTTAACACAGCAGCAAGCGAAAGTAGGTACATTTATCATCAATAGTTTGGAGCTCAAGGGAGTGTGAATATCGACCCTTGTCCACTGTAGGATCTTATTGGTTATACTTATTAGAGAATGCTTCACTCATATACATTACTCCTTGACAGATTTTTAAAAGATTCTTATATAAGGAAACTTTATAGGGTGAAAAAATACCGTTTGCGGATACTTTTAATTAATGATAATCAATAAAAGTGCCTGCCAAACTGGTTCCCAAGGAAGCCATACTGAATTCTCAAAAAATAAATTGTCGACTTCCGAAAGAGATTTTTTACATCTGTGTAATAAGACATAACATTTTCCAAAAAACACCGACAATCAGGAGTACTTATTTTGACATTTACCATTTTTTCTCTACCAATGTAGGTAATTGTACCTCTATATTTCTTTTTGGTGAGCGTAGGCTGTAAGATAAAATGGTTATTTTACCCATAATTAGGCGAAGTTTTATAGGTTATTGCGTAAATGGTAGTAGGTACGTGGAAATTACTAAGGTGTTCACTCACTCTGCGTGTACCTCTGTTCAATGCTTCTTTTCAGACACAATACGCAAAGGCACAATACGCAATTACTACATAGCTAGGTCTTGCAATGGACACTAACTACCTATATATAAACTACATAAGTATATCTTATTTTGCATTGAAACGTCTACCAGCAATGCTAGAATTCTACCTATTATAATAGTGATGGTTAGTCTTGGATTTTAACGTCCCCATTTCGAATTTAATACATATCTATATGAAATTAAAATTGAAATCAAGGGCCGCATCCGCATATAAGAATCTACTATCTAGGTACTAAATAATGAACTCGTATAAACGCAAAACAGGAGTTATCATACTTATACTAAGATTAGCTAATCAGCTAACTTGTTAGCTTGTAAGTATTTAGTTCAGCTTCACACAATATACAATGAAAACTTAAACCAGACTAAGGGGTAAATTACATTTTGCGCATATATTACACGAAATCTATTTAGACTTTTTATTAATGTGTTTTTTATTAAATCTCCTTTATTGCCTCAACTTTTTAACTCTTAAACAGTACTATTTGAAAACATTTTCTCCACAACCGGTATACACACGTAAATAAGTAGCACACCTACAATTTACTTCGTACAAGGTCAGCGCAGATATTTTTTATGCTGCTGAATATTGTTGTGTCATTTTCTTACAAGTAGGTTTACAGCAATTTGTCGTAAATAATTTACTAGGCATTTTCCTTTGGGGTAGCAGCGCACTAATATTTTAAGGATCTCAGGTACCACAAACGCTCACCGCTTTCATGATTTATTTTGTCATGCTTAATAAACACGTATTCTCTGTAAATGTTAACTGACTACCTATTTCACTCTCTATTATAAGAGAAAAGTAATATGATTCATGATTAACAACTTTCCCCAAATTGCAATATTTTACCAGTATTTTACCATTTTTTACTTTTTAGTAATAACTGTGTTGGCTAATCATATCTACTAAGATTTTTTTTGCAAGCTGAGTATGAAACTTCGATAGAGTCTTAGTTTAACATATGGCCCATAATATTATTGCATAATATACCTACTAAGCTTTTTTATTTTCATCTCTACTTTTATAAAACACACCATGAATTGATCAAGAACATTGTTAGCTATGTTTATGGATGTAAAGTACCTACAAGTGAATATTTCTTTCAATTCATTTATGCTAAAACAAATAAGGTCACTGGTAAAACCGGCAAACAAAAACACGTAACTCTGCGCTTCTTAAAGAAAAAATCATCAAATGGAAAAGTCGGACAAAATCTTGAAACCAACCGCGTCTACAAAACTTATACTGTATATGAATTCAAGTTAAAAAATACTGTACTGCAGTTTCCTTGTTTTTTTAAAAGATGAAAATAAAGGATTCACCCACCTGTGCGAAGGAGTGGAGGCCGCAGAGCCATAGCGACGAATGGAGGCGCGGCCGGCGGGCGACGGCGTCTGCGCTGGCATGTTTAGCAGACCAGTCACGCAGGTTTCTTTACGTAAGTTTGTTTTCATACGAGCTATACGGAGCTCTGTGTAAGTACAGACGCAGGGATTCTGAATCGATGAGTTTATAGTTTTTGTAGCGTTGTTATAAAAACCTTCCAGTTTGCTGCCATAACCTACGCAACGTCTTTCTATGTTGCTGCTCTATATAACCTACTTCATTCATATCGCTGGTACTCTTGGTACGTACTAAGTACTTACTAAGTCACGCACTATATCCGAGTTTTAATGATAAGAATGAGAGCTGTCAAATCATTGTAGGTAATGTATTTTACCAATTTCTTTTTACATTATCAGTAGAGATACGCCGAATGTTCGGCCGAGTATTCGTATTCGGCATACCTATTCGGTGACTTTTTTAACGTTCGTATTCGGCCGAATATTCGATTAATTCGCCGAATAATTCGGTATGTGAAGATAAACTCAAGACATGCTAATTTCAAAACCATTTCGAGATTTTTCCTTAAATAACATTATTTTGCTATTGTTAACTCCGATAGCTCGATGAAATGAAAGATGGTAATTTAATCAAAAATCTGATGTATCTATGTGAAGAAATTAGAACGAGCCGATCATGGTCTGTTCGGGGGTCCGTCGGCGCTGTTCGCCGAACAGCGCGCCCCTCCAACGAGAGTAGCTTGGTGCGACGATACTAGTCGTAACAGCAATTTAAAAGTTTTAAAACAATGTGATTTTGCTTATTTTAACGAAAATATTCAATTTGACTTGACTTTCATTTGACCTCTAGTTGACGTCATTAACTAGTTTACCGGCTTCATATCTTAATAAAACTAGAACCCAAAGCTGTAAAAAAAGTTCAAACAAGTTAGGGTAAATACACTGTAGTAAAAATTTCAATTACAATGTTGGTTAAATATATAGTATTGATTTGGGAATACGCCACTGCTTTTTTTAAAAAACGTGTATTTATAATGTGACCACAAAATCGAATATTTAAAAATTCAAAAACGACTAAATACATTAAAAGGTGTGCGTCTCATGTTATATGTTATCAGTAGTAGGTTACATGAGTCATATGATTGTTATATGTTTATTACATACAGCGTTTATTATACCTTATGTATTAAAATTATATCTAGAGTTTTTTATATCTTAAAATCGTTATATTTAAGATAATTATATAAAAGTGTTCCGGTGCGTGGTCGCCACTCGAGAACTTTAATGCCTCAACGGCCATATATTCTACCAGCTATATGCCCCGTCCAATGCCACTTCAGTTTAGCGATTCTGTGATGTGAGCTGTATCAGTTAGCTTAGTTCTCCTACGTATCTCCTCATTTCTGATTCTATCACGTAGGGAAACTCCAAGCATAGCACGTGTCATCGCCCTTTGGGTGACCATGAGCCTTCTTTTGAAGCCCATAGTAAGCGACCAATCGACCATGTATTGGTTCCATATGTCATCACTGGCAACACACACTGGTCAAAGAGCTTAATTTGAGACACTGCGCTATTTTGGACGCGAAGATATTGCGGAGCTTCCCGAACGCTGCCCAGCCGAATTGGATTCGACGATTGATCTCTTTCTAGAAGCTGGACCTACCTAACTGGACTGTTTGTCCTAGGTATACATATTCGTCAACAACTTCGAGTGTGGAGTCTCCAATCTTCAGAGAAGTGGGTGTAACACGCGCACTTGACAAAATTTTCGTCTTGTCCATATTAATTTTAAGACCCACTTGTTGGGAGGTTGGGAGCTTTATCAGTTGGCTTTGACCAACAGACAGATCTCTTGCGAATACTTTTGACCCTTTATTGCGCTCGATAGCCTCTTTAATACGATTAGTATTACATTGGCGCATATCGCGAATCAAGGACTTGGAGATCTGTCTGTTTAGTCGCTGATACTGACAATGACTTCAGAGGATTTTAGAGTCAGGCTCCGTCTTTTTTCATGAGCTTGCTCCGAGACCAAGGTCCGAGATCCGGAATGTTCTTTATGAACGGCTAGTTTTTAATAATAAAATTTACTAGTAGCTAAAATCAAGAAGTTTTGTAATGTATTTATTTTTCTTTTAATTATAAATAAGAACATTCTGGCTTAAATAGGAATCTGGGATTCAACTATGTATAGTATTTGTCCTCCTGAATGTTTGCAAATCTGTGTTTTAGTTCTGTTTCTAACCTTTGCATTTCATTAACATTTGGTTGGATGGACACGCCTGTTTAGTTTCCGGTTTATGTAAATATAAGTAGAACAAGGGGGCTTAAACTCATAGACTATTTACTGCGTAATAAATGAACCGAATAATTCGGCCGAATGTTCGGTTCGGTACATTTCGGACCGAATATTCGGCCGAATATTCGTATTCGGTTGAACCCACATTCGGCGCATCAGCCATAGTAAAAAGAATTTGAGTTTGAATAGGTACCAGAGGTTTACCTCCTTCAGATGTCTTTCTTCAGACCCGTAATTTATTTAAATTTACACGCTATTAATTGTAATCAGAACACTTATCATCGTATCCTACGAATAAAGCCACAATGGTTGCTGTGGCTTTTTATTTTTATTGCATAATTAAAATCTGCTACCTATTTTACATCGTATTCAATTAGAAAATTTTAGAAAACTGATTTCGGGGGCGGGGCGGGGCACAAGCGCCATTCAGACCTTTTTCCGCGAACAGTTTTAAACAGTTTAAGTTCACATCCTCATAGAAAAAGACACTATTGCTTTTGTGGCTATATTCCACGAAATTTTTTCATGGTATCGGTATGATTAATTGGTGGCCTAATAGCATTTGTGTCTTTATTCTACGAACAAATTTTATTTAGTAAGTTTTTCGTTTTTTGTATTGTATCAATGAAGTTATCAGTTTTATTGATTTCCATTTATTAACGATTCCAACAATTTAATAAAATACAGAAAAACACACATTTTACGGCTTTGTTAACAGAGTTGTAAAAGGCCATTGTGGCGGTTGTGGCTTTTTTGATATTATTTTATACGAGTTCTGAGTGGTAGGAAACAAAAAGAATTAAGTACCGTCAAAAAGTGTACACTGCTACCTACTTCTTATAAAATTATTATTATTTATTAATGTTCATCAATAATAATTTACTTTCATGTCTATAAAATGAACTCAGGGATTCTGCTCTGCTCCCCTGCTCCATGTTTTTCAAAATTCATGGTGATTTTGAGCGTTGGCCTACAGTGGACAGACCTACCACCATGCCGTACTGATATTGAGAGACTAGGTCTTCCTGGTTGTAGTGTTACTTTCCATGCATTAAGAGCCTCTTCTCAGTCTTGTGGATTTGAAGATGAAATTACTATATATCATCAGCGTATAAATATGAAGGTCCATGATGCATTTTTGAGCTTTTTTTATTAGTGATTCCAGTCTTTTCTTCCTCAGTCCCTCAATGCTGAGGATCACGAACACAAAAAAGGTCTCTCCATTCGCTGTAGTTTTAGTTGCTATGGACTGCCCTCTGAATTTTTCGTCCCACAGGTTTCTTCACCTCATCGATCCATCGGGAAAGTGCTCTACCCCTGGCTCGTTTGCCATCCATCTGACCCAGAATTATGTGCTTCTCCAAACTATGCCTAGGAGAACGCATAATATGTCCGAAGAAGCAGAAGGACCTTTGGTGGCATATTGCTGAGAGCCTCGTTGAGATGTGTAGTTCCTGGAGTATAGATTCATTAGTTCTCATGGCGGTCCATGAAATTCGGAGAAGCTTTCTCCAACACCACATTTCGAAGGCGTCGATCTTCTTGCTGTCACTGCTCTTGCAGCACCAGGTTTCCGCCCCATACAAGAAAATTGAAAATATCAAGGCACATACAAGTTGCACCTTGGTAATCCGGCGAATAACACGGTTCCTCAAAATCTTGTCTAGATTCACCATTGCACTCACTTTTTATTAGTGACCCTAGGTATACAAACTGATTCAAGTAAATTCGCACGGTCCACAACCATTATCTTGGTCTTCGAATGGTTGATCTTAAGACCGAGTTTGGCGCTCTCAACTTCTATTTTCTTCAGCAAGATCGCTGCATGCAACAATCGTTGTATCATTAGCGTACCTAAGGTTAGTGAGTTTTAGGCCTCCCACTGTTACGCCTCCGCCCAGTCCTCAAGCCCTTTCCTCATTATATTCGACTCCAATACCAATACTAAATTGAAAGGTAATTGAATCAACATTGATGGAGTCATTCTGTGAGTGCGATAGATTTATACGTAGTTTGTCACACTTATTTTTATAAAAGACCTGACAACCTCGTATATGTCAGCGATAATGTACATATAAGTAAATATGCGTCGGGAATATTTCCTTTCCTGAAAGTCCAGGTATTTCGAAGCACAAGATCAAACGCAAAACTACATACTACCATATCTTAGAGGAAATCCAATTAAGGGGTCCTGTTTTGCTCTATGTTCTTCAGAAATCATGGCGATTGTGAAATTGGCCTACAGTTACAGACCTACCACAAACTCGTGTGTCTGGAGAGCGAACATTCCCTGCTAGGTCGACTACACATATCGTCCCTCGCACCACTAACTCACGTATCTCATTTTTGCAAGTTCTTCAAAACAACCGTTTTTCAGTTAGGGAATTTCAAACTTTAATTATATTTTAATTCCAAGGACATGCTGAAATAAAACTAATATACCTATATATAGAGGAAACTTTCTGCTTTCATTTGATATATTACCTACTCACTTAATTGTATTAGTAATATTTTTTTTGATTTTTGAAAACAGATACGTGACTTTGTGATAACTTTGTTTTTCAATATCCGAATCATTTTTCACTTACGATCCTACAGTTACACTAGTTTATGAAAATAAACACTCAAAACTGATCATAGTTTTATTATGAAAATATGAAAATTTCCCACATAAAGGATTTGTTACATAATATTAGTTTGTACTTTGTTTGTACGCATCATCAAACCTTATGTGGTAGGAGCAACAGTATTGTTTTCAACCTATATGTAATAAAATATAACTAATCATTAAAGAACTTCAGAACTTCCCTGCGCCACCGTCGTTCACCCCCGCAAACATCCTAAAGGCGCGGGCGCACTCATCCAATCCGATCAGATCCGACAGATCGTCGTATCCTACGAATAAAGCCACAATGGCTGTTGTGGCTTTTTATTTTTATTGCATAATTAAAATCTGTTACCCATTTTACATCATATTCAATAAAAAAATCACAGAAAAGCGATCTCCATCGACTAGAAAATAAGCATTTAAAAAATGCCACTATTGCTTTCTCCTGAAATACCCGCCGAAAACAGCCACAACAGCCACAGTGGCTATTTTCTTCCCTGCTGCGCGGGGGCGGGGCGGGGCACAAGCGCCACTCAGCCCTTTTTCCGCGGACAGTTTTAAACAGTTATAGTTCACATCCTCGTAGAAAAAAGACACTATTGCTTTTGTGGCTATATTCCACGAAATTTTTTCATGGTATCGGTATGAATAATGGGTGGCCTAATGGCATTTGTGTCTTTATTCTACGAACAAATTTTATTTAGTAAGTTTCTTGTGTGTTTTACAGTTTATATCAATGAAATTATCAGTTTTAATGATTTCCATTTTATTAAGGATTCATACAGTTTAATAAAATACAGAAAAATACATATTTTACGGCTTCATTAACAGAGTTGTAAAAGGCCCTTGTGGCGGTTGTGGCTTTTTTGATTTTATTTTATACGAGTTACGAATGGTATGAAACAAAAAGAATTACCTTTGAAGAGTATACACTGTTACCTACTTCTTATAAAAATATTATTATTTATCAATGTTCCTCAATAATTAGGTACAATATTTTCTAAAATTTTCTTTCATGTCTAGAAAAGGAACTCAAGGATTCTGCACTGCTCCCCTACTCTATGTTCTTCAAAATTCATGGTGATTTTGAGCGTTGGCCTACAGTGGAGAAACAATGCCGTACTTATATTGAGGTCTTCATGATTATTCCATCCTATTCCATCCAAACTAAAAACAACTATTATAAAGCCGTTACATAAAAAGGATGACAAATGTGATATGAAAAACTACAGACCCATTGCTCTAACCTCAGTGTTTTCAAAAATATTTGAGAAAGTTATTTATAAGAATCTATATAGCTACTTTGAATCTAATCATATTTTAATAAATGAACAAAAGGGGTTTCGTAAAAATAAATCAATTAACGGTGCAATTTATGAATTTTTAGATAAAATATACTCTAGAATGGATAAAAGACAACCAGTTCTAGCAATGTACTTAGATATGTCTAAAGCATTTGATCACGTAAATCATATTATCCTACTTTCTAAATTAGAGACATATGGTATAAGAGGTAACGCACTTTGCTTGTTGAAATCATATCTTAGTAATAGAGTACAAGTAACTAACATAAACAAAATATGTACAAAGTCTAAAGTAGACAGAATTTATACATCTTCTGAAAGAACGATAGATCATGGAGTGCCTCAAGGTAGTGTTTTGGGGCCACTCCTCTTTCTTATTTACATCAATGACATCAATAAAGCAATAAAAAATCCAATGATACTCTTTGCAGATGATTGTACAGTCATATATGAAAGTGAAAAAGAGATAAATAAAAGCCTTTCGTCAATAATTCTGTGGTTACAACTACACAATCTGCATATAAATATAGAAAAAACTAAAATCATGAATTTCAAGCAGAGAGCAACTGACCCTTTAAATTTAAGGATAACACATGACGATAAAGAGGTTGTTGAAACTAACACTACTAAATTCTTAGGGTTATACATTGATAGTAACATGAGTTGGCAATCACACTTAGAATTTATATGTAAGAAAATAAACCAGTTTTCTTATGCATTGTTTAAACTAAGTAAGATCGTAGATCAAAAAACTATACTTACAGCATATCATGGGCACATTGTTTCAAGATTAGGATATGGGATAATATTTTGGGGAAATGCAACAAATAGTGAGCGTATATTTATAGCACAAAAAAGATGCATACGAGCTATTGGTAGGTTAAAAAAAAGAGAGAGCTGCCGGCCTTATTTCAGAAGCCTTAAATTATTAACAATGCCGTCACTTTACATTTATGAAATTTCTATTTTTACAAAAACTAACTTAAATTTATTTAATAATTTAATAAGTGAGCGACGTCGTGCCAATTTATTTCCTAGGCAAGGCCAAACATCTCTTCTTCAAAACAGTGTGCTGGCAATGGCCCCTAAAGTTTATAATAAACTCCCAATGGACATTAAAATGTGTGTAAAGTTAACGGATTTTAAAAAGAAACTATTTGACTTTCTCACCGATAAGACATTTTACTCTATTAAAGAATTCTTTGATAACACTGACAAGACGCTCCTTTGATATTATTAAGCATAATGACGTTTTTATTAATAGTTACATTTTATAAATTAAGGACATTGTTAATCATGATTAATTTATTTATTTGATATGTTATATTTACAAATTAATTTCAATAATATTGTACAATTTTGATCTTGACATGTAGTATTTATTTTAGTTAATTTCGTTTACGTTTTATTGATTATAATTATGTACCTTAAATTTGTATGCCAAATGGCGGATCACAGCGTCCTCTTATATTATGTACATTAACAACTCTTATGTAACCTGTGTTTCACAAATAAATTAAATTGAATTGAATTGAATTATAGTTGTACTTTCCGTGCATTAAGAGCCTGTTCTCAGTCTTGTCGATTTGAAGAGGAGATATTATTGTTTATTTCAACTTTACATTATTTTTACAGGATAAACCCAATACAATAATGTAGTTATATATTACTCAAGTAACCTAAGGTCACCTTTTCGAATTCCGTCAATGAGCAACTGAATATGTCTATTTTTTCGGAAACCGCGTTTAATATTATTATCGCCCGGGTAGTGGGCGCAAATTTTAAAATATTGGTGCGAGCCACTGGAACCTTAAAAACTTTCGTCCAAGGCTCCCGTCGCAACCTTGTGTTGGGAACGAGCAATTCCAATGATTCCAGTATTTGTGGATTATTAGAAATACCACGCAATACACAGAACACGTATTTCACCATTGCCAAATTTTTCCTTACTTCCAACTTATAATACCCAACCATCCCTATTACAAAGAGAGTTGGGTACACAAGCGGAAAGAAGGGGTAGACACCGTATTCCTTCCAGTAAAGAAACCGCTTGAATTTGTTTTGAATTTTTTCAACCATATGAACATATTTAAACTCATATGGGTTCCATATGGTTGCACTGCTTTCCAACTTACTCCTTACCAGGGAGTTATAGAGCGCTTTGACTGTAGCTGTGCCATTAAAGTCCCGCGTTTCGCGTAAAACAAACCCTAAACTTCGAAAAGCGACTAGATTATATATCATCGGCATATAAATATGAAGGCTTGATACTTTTTTCTGAGATTTTTTTATTAGTGACTCCAATCTTTTTCTTCCTCGGTCCCTCAATGCTGAGCATCGCGACTACAAACAAGGTCTCTCTATTCGTTGCGGTTGTAGGTGCTATGGATTGCCCTCTGTATGTTTCCTCCCACAGCTTTCTTCACCACATCGATTCATCTTGAAGGTGCTCTACTCATGGCTCGTTTGCCATCAATCTGACCCAGAATTATGTGTTTATTAGATAAAAAATACTTTGATTTTCAATAATATTTAATATTTAGGTTCTGTACTGTAGCCACCCAAGTCTCTTCTTGTTTTAATGTAATGTGTTTTTAATAAAAAATACAAGGTTCGTTTTTATTTTTGGACCTATAGAAATTAACATACACTTTTAGAATATGCAGTTTCATATAATGATATGGTATTTTTAATATGAAACGTTGTATGATATAACCACAATTTTAGATGTATTAAACACTTGGTTACCTAGGTAGGTAACCAAGTGTTTTAATACATCATAAATCAAGCATAGGTATGCTTATACTTCAACACTGTATTAATAACAATAACGTCACTAATTGGCGTTGGCTAAAAGCCGGGCACACATGTACTGCGCACAACATTATTCAATAACAACGACGCGACGACGCTTACTTTATGGCTAAAAAGGTGGCATGACTGTTTCCGTCCGACAATTTACCGGACCAGTGCACCCGCGTACATCCTACAGTTTTAAGAGGACCGACAGGTGGGCGGGGCTAAGCTGTCGGATCTGACCGGATCAGATGAGTGCACCCGCGGCCTAACAGTATATTAACCGTCTATATCCCGCCAAATTAAAGAACAGTATAATAATATCGTATCGTATCTCATTACCTAAGTAAATAACATTTCACTAAAAATCCTATATGATATAGGATATAATATTTTATCAAAGTCTTAAAACAGGTTTTGACTAAAAACCCTAAGTGAGTTACGTCACTTAGTGGAATTTTTTCCTGGATTTTTATGAGATACGTTAACTATGTAAATACCAATATCATGAGAACCACTATTCATACAGAAGCGTGAGTTAAAGGAAATCATAGAGAACGACACAATGAAGTCAGCGGCAGTCCTAACTCAAATCATCAAAAAACTGAGATACGTGACTTAGTGGTGCGAGGGACGATATCTATGACTCAATCGTCCTACTTCATTGTTTGATATATCACCTTGCTATCTCTGTAGTTTTTATACTCGTTTCGGCTGTATTCGCGAAGTTTGCAGTAATCATCATCATCAGCTGAAAGACGGTCACAGCTGGAGAAAGATTTCCACACTGACCGGTCCTGTGCGACTCGCATCCAGCGGCTTCCCGCAACCTTCATCAGGTCGTTCGTCCACCGAGTTGGAGGCCTACCTACATTGCGTCTTCCGGTGCGCGGTCGCCACCCGATTTGTAGTTGCGCGTTGGCAGTAATATCCTAACCTAATTGTTGATCAAGATCCTGAATGAGTTAAATTGTGTACATAATATACCTGTAGAGGTGCAGGAGTTACAAGAGCACATACACGAGTGAATTGTTTTATCCCACATAATCGTTAGAGGCCCAATTTACAATGTTTTTTTTAATTATTAGTTAAGTTACAATTCATTTTAGGTACCTTTTGTAAAAACATTAATATGTCTATTATTTTGATTTAAAACACTTCTTGTTCTTTTGCATTTTTAAATATTATTTACAGATGAAAACGATAAAAAGGCCTAAACGCCATTACGAACTAATATATGCCGAAGAAAAAGAGCGTAATATCACTTATGTCTAATATAAAAACATTTTACTCCAGCGAATAAAGACATAATAGAAATATTTAATAAAATCGCTTATTTATGATTTAATAACAACCCTAGAATAGTTAAGCGATGTTTTGAATTTTAACACTTCAAAAATGTCACTTTCTGTTGAAAATAGAATGTTAAAACCTCCTCCTGAAAAGTTGTAATTTTGCAATTACGCCCTTACTCGTAGGATACGACGATATATCATGTAGGTATTATGGGTTAACGTTAATGAAACCAATACATAATTTTCATATTTTTAAATTATAACATAAATTCGAATATCACAAATGTATTTATTGCTAAAGTACAATAGGTATAAAAATTCAAAATTGTGTAACAGGAAACACACAGTGAACCGACCAATGGAAAGACGAAGTCCTAAAAGATCGGCACATCTTCCATATAGCCAAGTGGCGCTAGATGGGGAGATTTGGCACCAAAATCTTTCGAAGACCAAGATCCTTTTCGGGTTGCCAAGTCTTCATTCAGATTTCAGACTAACGACAGGCGGTCTGGAGTCCATTAAGTGAAAGATTTGAAAATTAAAGACACCTTATTAAAATTATTTGTAAACATGGCCACGACTGCATAGCTCGTTCGTTGTGATATTCTGATGAGATTATAGGAGTCTGCCATAGTCGGTCATGTGAATGCCTCTGCTAACTAACTTTTATATGATATGTTTCGCAATTGTGAATAAGTAAGAATTTTTATTCTGCTACAACTGTCGATGACTTTCGTATCCGACACCACAATCTGTAACAGAAAACTTATAGATGAGTGCCTATGAATATGTTGGTCAGTTAGAATAACAATATCATGCACCGTATAACACATTTTCTTCACACACGAGATGATCAGGGTGATCAGATCAGGTGACGAGATCAGCAATAAAGCTCATCTCACAACACGATCCGGTTCATTGCTTGTATTATATTTATACCTTACGAGGTATGGTACGTCATATTTATATGGTTTCCACTGCAGGAGGACGGGTGTTTACTCATACTTCGGGAAGGTTTCCACATCAGGGACCAAGTCCGAATTGGTGGTAGTTGTGGGGCTAATGGCCAACCTCAGTGTCAAAAGTTTTCAAGCCTCCTGTAGGGCCTCCGACATGGCTTAACGACTGCAAATTATCTTTATACCACATCTTCATATCTGCATTTTTTCCTATTGGAGCTTATATTCTTAATGCAATGAGTCAACATGAGTGCGAGTGGGCACATAATTAATTATTTTTTAATTATTAATTGTTTAGGGGTGGCATATATTTAACGTACCGCATAGTAAAATAGTAGATGATCTCAATAAGGCTCAGGAAGGAGAACCCCATGAAGAGCCCCATAATGCCCCCACAGTTGGCAAGGAAGTCCACGCCCCCGTACAGCTCCGAGCGACGGAGGGACGTGAACAGTTCCTCAGCGAAGTAAACCACGAGGCCTGATGGGAGACGCCTGAAGAGATATATAATTGTTAATACCGCAGTCAGGCGCGGATCCAAAGTCCATCCGGATCCAGTACTTCGGTCAGGCTCCCCCTGAAGCCTGACCGAAGTACTAAAACTTCTATAAAATGCAAATTAATAGAGGCATTTCTTAACTATTCAAAAAATTTCGCGCTCGCTGCGCTCGCGACTTTTTATATTAATGGTCTAATCCATCGACCGCTTCATAACTACGGGTACACTGAAAATTTGCCCCCCCCCCCCCCTTGAACAAAATCCTGGATCCGCGCCTGGCCGCAGTGATTATTTAATTCAATTTTTATAAGACGTAGCGGGGGCAGGATTCCCACTTGGTGGACCGATGACCTGGTAAAGGTTGTGGGACTGGATGCGGGCAGCGCTGGATCGGTTGGTGTGGAAATCCTTGGAAGAGGCCTTTGTTCAGCATCGAACGTCTTTTGGCTGATTATGATCTGTATGGTTGACTGAATGACTTAGTACTTTGCGCTCCTGACTGCTGATCTGTGGGTCGTAGGTTCAATTCCCACTCAGAACAAACATTTCTGTGATAAGAAGATTAGTTTGTTGGATATTTACATATTATCTGTATATGTAACCCTCGGAACAGTAGTCACGAGTGCTTACCAATGAACCACATAGTCAATCCAATAAGTAAATAAGTATCTTAGAGTAAGCACGCAATACTGCCCTCATAAGAAAAAAAGACCGCAAAGTATACGGAATTATAAGGGCAAAATATACAGCCTTTTATAACAGAGGCTAAGATTAATTTTGGGTGATTGAGCCAACGAAGTAAGTACAGTAGTAAGTAATATAGCCTTTACATACAATCCTTGAGCGATGTCAGGGTTAGGGTTCCTTCTGTAAGTGGTGAGGTCGTACACCGCCTGCGAGACCTCCGCATCATACTTCAGCTCCGTGCAGGCTTGCAGGCAGTCGCACT
Source organism: Coleophora deauratella (assembly GCA_958295455.1). Taxonomy (NCBI): domain Eukaryota; kingdom Metazoa; phylum Arthropoda; class Insecta; order Lepidoptera; family Coleophoridae; genus Coleophora; species Coleophora deauratella. The sequence goes on along the minus strand of OY282407.1, from coordinate 5,449,296 downwards.
CTTGTACCTCTCCCTTCGACTTGGGTGACAGGGAAGACTTGGATAACGAGAGTTCCTCTGTGAAATAAAGTAAATTAGTGGCATTACAGTTGTCGGGCATTGTTTCGTGGAAAAAAATTAAATGGTGACTTTTCCACCTGCTCCTCGCGCAGTTTTGTCATTTAGTTGTTTACTCGATTTGCCCCTATGTGCCCCGCCCACTTCCACATCAGTTTACCTATTCTGTGAGCTTTGTCGATTACTTTAGATCTCCTACGAATCTTCTCGTTTCTGATTCGATCACGTAGGGACAGTCCGATACTAAATCTTGCCACCAAACATTAATTGTTCAGTCACCAAGCAGTGTTCCGGATGGAGATATGTTAGCCAGTTCTTTAAACATTGCATCTTGGTAGCTCAGTTCCATGTTCGGCGTCATCATCACTTAAAGTCAGTGAGATGATGTGGAGGATTTACCAATTGTGGTTAAAAAAGGAATAGTTACATTAGAAAACCAAAAAATATGTATTTACCTAATGCTTCGATAATACAATTTTTTTTACCACCACCGCATACTTTTGTTTCTGGACCATCTGCGAATTAATAATAAAGAATATATTATTCGTTTCATAAAAAAATACATTTTTTGATAAATTATAAACTTCTCCCAGAATAAATCTCACAATTTACATGAATCAACTAATCTTGACGAAATTTGCCACCCACGTAACCTATGACACTGAGAAGGACAAAGGATACCTTGTTTCCCATTTATCAAGTATCAAGAAGTTGCCGTGGGATAACAGCCATGGGCAGAAAGCTAGTAAAGTAAGTTATATCTCTGGTAGTATGCTAAACTCACGAGGCATGTAAAGCGGTACGCAGTCACACCTCATGGCCGTGTGATTGGAAGCACACTCCAGCTGACAGTTCCTCTGGGTGTATGTGCGGAAGAAGCGAAGGTACCGCTCCTCCGGGAAGTAGCATTGACGCCTGGAAGCATGAAAATTCAGAATTATTGTAGTTTTTGGCCAAGGCTCCTGGGGCAGTCATTTGTATGTAAAATCCCGAAAGTATACTTAGTAAAAAAACTAGATAGATCTATAAGAGTAGTGGGTCCACAAGAAAACAGGGCAATTACAGATCTTAACAAATATTTGTAGGTTTACGCAGCGGTTTGGAAATAAGAACGTTTCCCTTTTAGTGATTCTGTATGAATGGGCCAAACTAGGGCCTGAAGAATTTTACATACATACATTGGTATATTTTGTAAGAACTTACGTATGTACACGTGTAACTCTATTATCATCATCATTATCATCACTCGTATTTTTATTATTTTTTTAAATATTATTTACTTGGTATAAGTAGGTTTGAGTGGGTAAGTAACAAGGAAATACCTACTTCTGCGGCAGGTAATGCCTTAGCCCGTCTGAAGTATCCATAACGCGGGGAGTGATGGCCGCCGCGGACTGGTACTGGATGGGTAGCCGGAAGAAGTTCTGGCCCATGTTGGGCAGCTCTGCTGGATTGTGTAGCCAAATCTGTAGTAAGTCAATTATTATTAAAATTATATGTTATATAATTCGTTAAAAAACATAACAATGTAGAAAAAAAAGAATAGGAAGTGTTACACAGTACGTTTGCTTATTTTTATTAGATATAAATTCAGTTTTACTTTTACCTTGAATCCTTGCACAGGACCTCGACATACTTGGTCCAAATCTCTGATGTCTGTCAATAATATAACTTCGAATTCCACTCCGCCGTAGCTCTGTTTAAAACGAAAAAAAATTACATTAAGTTTTATTTGTAAGAATAACTATGTGTTAGCGTAGTGAAAGCATTTCAGAAGACTTTCATGAAAGTACTCTGAAATAGCCTCTTATATTTTGATATAATTTATATTATGAAAGGTTGTGCGAAATTTCAGATAAATCGTACAGTGGTTCCGGATCGGCACCTGGATCAAATAGTAATGCAAACGATAAACGTGCATTAACAGAACTTGTTGAATCTTAAAGATTCTTCATAGAAAAGACTTTAACGAACATTTTACGATTTGCCATTATATTAAATAATACGAGGAGTAATCAAAAAGTAGTGAGAACGATATATATACTCCTTGGTAAGAAAAAAAATGAATACTGGCAGGCATAGCTCAGATATTTGTAATATTAATAAAGAAAAAGTTTTCGATTCTCTTTTGTTTTTTTCTGAATGTAGTCATTTGTTTGCTTCGTGTCAGAACGTGTTCTCGAAAATGGAGAAAAACGAAGTGCGAGACGTTATTAAATACCTCTTGTTTAAAAAAGTTAACGACGCAAGAGATTCACTGCGATTTGAAGGCAACATTAGGAGAGTCTGCTCCGCCGTATTCCACTGTCGCAAGGTGGGCTTCTCAATTTCGAGTAGGGAGAACGAGCACGGAAGACGAACATCGTTGCGGCCGCCCATCGACGTCAGTAACCCAAGAAAATGTTGTTAACGTCGAGAAAATTGTATTGAGCGATCGAAGAGTTACCATCCGTTACTTAGTTCAAGAAACGGGCATTTCATATGGAAGTATTCAATTCATATTGAAACTATCTTTGAATATGAGAAAAGTCTCCGCAAGATGGGTGCCGAGAATGTTAACGGACAGTCAGAAACAAAATCGACTTGACATTTCGAAGAGATTGTTGGACAAGTTTCAAGAAGATTCTGAAAACTTTTTGTCTCGTTTTGTAACAATGGACAAAACATGGGTCCATCATTTTGATCCCGAGTCAAAACAGCAATCTTCACAATGGAAACGGCCATCATCACCGACCCCGAAGAAGTTTCGTGCCGTGGCATCGGCTGGCAAGGTTATGGCCTCAATATTTTGGGACTCAGAAGGGATATTGTTGATTGATTACCTGGAGCGTGGAACCACTATTACAGGCCAATATTATGCAGCATTAATTCCCAAGTTGAGGAATACCATCAAAGAGAAAAGGAGAGGGAAACTTCGAAAGGGCGTGCTGTTTCATCACGACAACGCACCCGCGCACAGCTCGGCAGTTGCGATGGCTGCCATTCAACAAGCTGGCTTCGAATTGGTTGACCACCCCCCTTATTCACCAGATCTGGCGCCTAGCGATTTTTATCTGTTCCCCAAATTGAAAGAATACTTAAGGGGAAACAGGTACGAACACGATAACGAGGTGATGGATGCCGTGGAGAGCTTTTTGCAGGACCAAGACAAAACTTTTTCTTTTAAAGGGATTGAAGCCTTGGAAAAGCGCTGATGGACTCGGTGTGTAGAGAGACTCGGAGACTATGTAGAAAAATAAATTATTAAGATATCAATAGTCATTATATTCTATCTCATTCTCACTACTTTTTGATCCCTCCTCGTAATGACAGAACTATTCTATGGCAGTTAAAAGAGCAAACTCTTGTTACTATATATAGTTGATTTACATAACTGGATGACTTATGATAAAGTGAGACAGAAATAGGTACACGAGTTTTCTGGGCTTTTTACATATATCTCTTCCTAATGTACTATTGTTATCTACTTTATATCCTAAGAAGTTTACTAATCCAGGGTTTGTATGTCTACTCACCGGTCCTCTAAGAGGGTAAGTATTGACGGTAGCTTCGGGCGGGTAGCCTTGCTGCAAGGTCCACACGCTTCTGTTATGTCCAGCCACATGGTAGTACTCTTTGTGGAGGCTGAAATGAGCCAGTAAATGTTAGAACCGAAATGTTGTAAACGATTGAAAATCAACTGATCAAACTGCCTATTAAATTACATGGCACTACCGGTAGTATCACGGAAGAGAAAAAAATCCTTTGGCACAACTGGTTGTTCCAAGCAGTTGTACCACGGGTAATAAACAGTATACCTAAAACAGTAATATGACTGACTGACTTACTGACAGACAACGCATGGCCTAAATATATTAAAGAAAGAAAATAGAAAACTAGAGAGCGTAGAGAAACTCTAAGAACAGTTTTTTCAAATATATCGATACCTAAGTGCATAAAATAGGGTGATAACTGATTGATAACGTTTGTTTTGGAACATAGGAACGAAAAAAATATTACGTTCTAACGGAATTCGATATTTAGTAAGGTCCAGTTTTTCAGGACCTGATTGATTTTATTATTATTCTTCACCTCAATTAAGTCATTTCGCTATCTATGTTTTGACATGGAGATAATAAGCCAGTTTTTCCCTATTGCTCTGAGAAATCGTGGTAAGCGCGCTTCCGTATTTGGCATTATCATGATTCACCATCTAGTGATGAGTGCCAAGGGCAAGAATTACCAATTTGCACATTTAATCAAACACGTCAATTTTTTTTATGAAGACAAGGGTAAGGACACTCTGATACTAACTTCTCAGTACGGAACATCTCCTCGGCAGACAACATGTTGAAGGTAAAGCAGTAGCCGTCTTTGGTGAGAGTGTGGTAGAACATTTGGTCGCAAGTCAGGTTGTCCCATAGGCAGGCCATGAAGAGCTCATCCCGGGTTGGCGCTAACTGAAAATAAAGGTTTCGCCACAATAGTAATTAGTAGCTAGAGAGAGGTTTAAAGAGTAAAGACACTTTTTAAGGGTTTGACCCCCTTACTGGTTTTTGTGTTCACATAAATGCTGTTAACATTGATATTTGGCGGCAAGACTTAGATAAGATGGTGGTGGCTAGCCAGGCGTCCTACAAAGTTGGACTCTGTCGGGAATCGAACCCGCAACCTCCTGATGTGAAGCGGGCGGACTAGCCGCTAGGCGATGGAGGCTATTAATTGGCCAAAAAAACATCCTAAAACACAAATAAATAAGGATAACTCGTCTCATGTTTTATAAAAAAAATATTTTGCATATCATCAATCAGTTTTTTATGCATCTGATTATTACATCTGAGGTCACGCGAGATCCGCATTCATGTTTCCATATAAAACAAATCTTCCATTTTTTCTTTTTTTTTTTTTTTCTACAATTGGTAAACCCTTGGCATGACTTTGCCACTAATAGACACTTTAGTTAATTTCCAATTAATTAAAACACGCTTACGGTACGCGCCCTCGTCCGGGCATAGCACGATTATATATAATATTTTGTAAGTTTTCTTGTATTAGAAATAAATAAAAAATAGTAAACGACTCAAATGCCTACGACTTGCAATGGCTCAGTTCAGCTTATGTCGTTACATCTACACGCAGGTTAACTGACTACTAACACGGTTATTACCTGGATATAAATTGGACTCCATTAGTGGCATTTATCTCGATCGTTTCTGAGCTTCGTAAGACAGGCGGCTTAAAAGATCTGACACAACGGTTGGCCACTAGCGTCAGAACCTCAATGGCCTTATCAAGATTAGGGAAGTGACCCGTGCCCCAGCAGTGGTAGCAAAATTCAGGATGTAACAAAATTCGTGTAGGACCCGTTAACTGGGGATTCTACTCATCGTACTGTACAACTTTTGTTCTACGGCTTTGGTTAAATCACAAAAAAATTTTTGGACTCTCCATACAAAAATGGCAAAACAGATTGACCAATTTGTATGAAAAATCCAAATTTTTTTTTGTGATTTTAGCAATGTCGTAGAACAAAAGTTGTTCAGTACGATGGAATCCCCAGTTAACGGGTCCTACACGAATTTTGTTACACCCAGTATAGTTATCAGACCAAAACAGGTGCGCTACTATACGACACGATTAAACCATTTAAATTCGTTCTTTCTATACTTACTCTTTGCAAAGTTTCGATGGAGCTAACATCTGCGAAGTCAGGCCCTTCACTCGCGTCGTTGTTGCACAATAACAGCATATCGTGGTAGGTTTTTAGGCTGTAAATAAACGTTTTGTTACGTTAACAACCTTCATCTTCAGTGCTGGGTGTACGGGTGTTTTCTCATAGCGGGATAGGTATAAGGGCTAAGTCCGGATTGGTGGAGGATGTGGGGCTACATATTATTTTTTAAGCTGCCTATAAGGTCTCTTACATAGCTTAAGGATAGCCATCTAGTGATAGCAACCGGTACCATGGGTTAACGTGCCTTGTTATGCAGAACCATTACCTCGTTATGATGGTTAACCTTATGAGCCATTAAATTTCACTATGCCTAAAATAGGCTCTGTGAGTTTTTGTACGGTTTTTGATGACAGTGATGGCGATGTCATGATGTGCAAGGTGATTTATAAAAGCGGATGTGAACATATCCAGGATATTATTCGGATCAAATGGGACAACTTTTGTTCTACCACTTTTTGAATTAATGACAACAATGTTTTCACTCTCCATACAAAAATGGTCAATCCAACGATCTATTTGTATGGAGAGGTCAGTTTTTTGACGTTTATTTAAAAATTGATACAATAAAAGTTGGTATATCTATTTGACCTACATTTGAATACAGATTTCTGCCTTGTGTCTCGCGTTGATGTCTTTTCCATAAAGACGGCCTATACTACGCTCGCTAAGGTTACGACTACGCGACTTTCTCGTCAACCAAAAATTGTTGAGTAGTCATGCTATACATATCTTTTTAAAATATAAAACCTATTGCAAATCTATGTTTTGTTGCAAATAAATCATGCATGTCATGCAAGTTTCTTCGAGTCTAACTTTGTTTTATGAAACGAATTGAGTTAATATAATTATTATGCGTAAAAATACTATTGTAATACTCCTTTTTTTAAGATTATTTTTATGGTAACACGATAAACATAGATATGTCTAGTAAAATCACAGGTTTTGAATCGCTTTCAAAATTCAAACTCAGCAGTTAAAAAATTAACAAAAATGAACTATGACGAACTACTCCTAACCGCCCTATGGCGGTCTAAAAATTTGCTCCCACAACATTTGTGTGATGAGCACATTTGTATGTGATTTTAATATCTGTATGTAGTAGTACAGGAAATACTAGACTGGGGCCAGGACGCCTTGTTGATTTATTCCATATTTTTCCAGATTGCCACACAAACTGTTAAATGTTTTATTTTATTTCAAACAATTTATGCTTCAAACCAGTCCAGCACTTTTATAATACTTTACTAAAATACAATCGAACTTATTTGAAGTCATCATAAAACAAACTCGAACAGATGGTGATCTCATCTCATTTATTTTTAAGTTGGTGATAGCACCATACGACCTTGATTCGTTTTTTCTACACTAAGTAGGTATCTGTTTTTGGTTTGAGATTTTGGGCCTACAATTTGATATGACCCAAAAGAAAATTGAAGAAGAAATCAAAAAAGCTCTGGCAGGCTTCTCGTTTCGGGGCACAGAGTCATTGTTAAAATCCGACAATATAACTTATCTGTTGGAAACCTATGTGTGTCTGTGCGTGTGATCTGTGGCGCTGTAGCTCACAAATCGGTAGAGGGATTTAAATGCGGTATTTTTGTATTTAAAAGCAGGTTTTATTAAGATGCTTCTTAGCACGTTTGACGAAAATAGATTTTGTAGTTTTTAAGTTTTTTCTACTTTGACGGTCGGAATCGGTATTATTTTTAATACTTAGTTATTTAGAGACCATGTGCAAAGTGCTATTTGTTTGTCTGTTATCAAATACCTTACACTTTTTTTGCACAATAAATAAAAGGCTACGAATATTAATGTAGGAAGTGCCTTAGACCAATTTCAGCAGTATATAACCTACCACGGGGAGTCTGATCGTGAGAAACTTTTCATAGGGCCGGAGGGACTTGTCGTATCGCAGACGTATGTACCTCCGCTGGTTCCGCGAGACGGGCTCCGAGGAAATTAATCCCCATTCCATAGTCGTACCTTTTTTAATAAATTGCACGTTTTTTATTTTTTTTTATTGTGTAACATGGCAAAAGGCTGACGGCCCACCTGATCGAAAGAGCATCCGCCGCCTATGAGCTTCTATAATCCCAGAAGGGTTATCAAAGCCTTGGCGGCTACAGTGGAATGATTTGCTTGAGGGCTAGCGATGGAATACCTCTTAAGCTGGTATTACTGGCTATCTCGCGCCACCCGCCGGAACACTATACACACTGCTTGGCTGCAGGTATAGAACGAGCATGGTAACCACCCAGTCAGATCTTGCATAAATTTCACATTTTGTTTTTTTAACTTATTTTACTTTCAATATTATTTTATTTTGATAAACTTTTGAATTTGTCTTTTTCTTTGGATCGATTATACTCGCTTGTTTGAATATAGCCCTTTTTTCCAAGCTAAGGTACATTTTAAATTTACTCTAAGGCACTTCTTTACTCTAAGGCAATAAATAGGTGTAGTTACTCAAAAAAAAAACAGTCCAACTGTCCGCTGACTGCGATGACTTACTCCTCCGCGCTAATGTTAGATGGATTGCTCCAGCGCTCAAAATGTGCTTTGGTGAAGTTAAAGATTCTCTGCCGAGGCTTTGTTTCACTGCATATTGTGATGGCAGGGAATGGAATCTAAAAATATAAACTTTATTATTATTTTCTTACACTTGATCAATTTTAATTTTATAATAAACTTTTAAAAAGGAAGCAAGATAGTCTTGATGAATGTTTCAGACACTCACATGCCAAACTGAATTGGAGGTCTCCGCAAAGCTGACAATAACGGGAGTCTCATCCCACTTAATCCACACTTTTCTGATGAAGATCGCGCACACCACTATACTGCATACGGTCATCACTATCCACCACAGCCTGTGTAATAAAATATCAATTAAAACTAACTGTAGCGCTGGAAGCCTCTCGCTATATAAAGTTGTTAAAGAGCGAAAATCCATTCAATACTGTCACGTATCTTAAATCCTAGATCGAGTGTCATGTCTATTAGCGCGATATAAAAATATCAGGTCCTTTGGAAAACACCTCCTCTGTGGTCTAGTGGCTACTCCACTCGCTTCACATCAAGAGGTCACGGGTTCGATTCCCGGCGGGGTTCAGGTTTAAAGACTCGGTTTGGTTGGTCGGATTATTTATTATACTGTGAGCTTGCCAGGCTTGCCGCCAAATATCAATGTTGATAGGATTTATGTGTTTCAGTATGGACAATAAGATAGCCGTTAAGTTGGGAAATCTGTGTAAGCTCGCTTCCATCTTTTCGTATGTTCAGTAAAACAAATAAAATCGTTAAATCAAAAATCAGGTGAGATAATGCCAAAGTCTTATCAATCATGGGTTAAAAGCGGGTTTCTCTGTTCCCTCTGCTCTCCAAACTTACCTCTCAGTCCATGATCTCTCGTCTGTCCAGTACTTGAAACCATGCAATGATGTGTTCGCCATAAATTCGTGTACGTTATCACGGAAGGGGCGAGGCTTTTGCACCTTCCGTTGCGTCTGGGCCTCTTGGAAATGGAGCTTGGAATCTCCATTATCCTGGGGCAGCTTGTACCTCTTGGGTGAGATGTGGCTACGGGAGACAGGGGTTTAATTTTATTTTTTTAATCCTTGGGGGGAGGCCTTTGTCCAGCAGTGGACGTATTTTGGCTAATAGACAGATAGATAATCCTTAAATTATTTCTGACAAAAATCTTCTTGCGGTTTCTTTGATAGGTGAACTCAGGTGAAACGACCTCGAAACAGAAAGCACGATATTGCTTTGGTTTTGGGACAAACAAATATATAACTGATTAATACAGAATGAATTTTTACTCATGAAACTGAACAACTTTCCCCAAGTAATCAAAACATTGTCCGCAAATAAAAACTCTCCAAACATTCATAACTGAAATCCTATTAAATATCGGTCTACCAATACAAAGAGCAGGTAGAAATAAATCTACCAAAAAGCGAACAAAAGTTTTTCAGTTTTATGAATATAATAGAAGCTAACTTTAAATATTGCTGCAACTTTTTTGTCACACTCTTGTCAAATTATGTTTAAATTGTTAAGAATATAACGTACACTTATCTTTTTAAGTTTTTGCTTTATATTTTACTCAGGTATGATGAATTGTGGTTTCTTCACGGGTTATATAAATAAAACTTTTTTGGGCCCTAATAAGAGTATAAATTTTATAATAAAAAGAACTTATAGATCAATGAAGTACCTGTAATCCTCAGTCATGATTTTAGCCACAGGAAAGCTCCAATATTAAACACATACACTAAAACACAAATATTAATGTTATAACATAACCACCTTCGTGAATTTTAAATCGGCAAACAGCACGCCTGTTTCGATGCAAAGTCTAATTTGGACTCGGAGCTTTTTTGATAACTGACGAAGTCGTTCTGCAACTTACACGACTATATGGCACTGTACACCCAGATATACCTAAAAGGTAGTTAAAATAAAATAAATCGTCCCGGCGGTAATGCGAGTATAACGTATTTACTTTTAAAAATTACTTAACTACGTAATTTACTGCGTAAAATGTCCTATACTTCATTCCAATAAAAAAAAACAAAAGGTAAACAAACATAGTATGCAGATGACATTGTCATGTGTCAGATCAATAGTAAGTTTGTTTACGTTTTGCTTTTTTTTGATTGGAATGAACCATATGTTCATTATGTTCCTTAGAGAAAGTTAAGAAAATTGAGTACAAACTGTGTTTTAAAGGTAATAATAATAAGGATTAAATAACTAATACTTTGAATATTAAGTATATTTTATTTATTACTGTCATGTCGTCATTAGATCCTATTGTCTCACTGTACTCTTCTCTCGATGGAACTGTTGCCTAATCGTATATTGCTGATCGATTTATATTTGAAGAACCTAATTTTTTTTACGTATTGACTATATATTTCTTGGGGAAAGTTGTTCAAACTCATGACTAAGAGTAGTAACCCCAGTTTGAACCCTGGGAAATATTTTGAGAGCACCTAATCAGAAATAAGGAAAACATGTCCCTGACTCTATATAAAATCAAGTAGGCACTCCCGTTTTCTTTGAAATACTTAAAAACCAATAGTTACATACCTACATCAACGCTTCCACCCTAACCCCTATTCGACCTATGTATATTAATTGAAGAGTTATTTACTTTTCCTCTGGGAAATACTACAAAGTGTGTTGGTGGTTAAAATACTGAGTGCTACATTACTAATTGAAAAGGTAACTAAATGGTTAACGTAACACCACTTTTGTAAGAACGATTAAAGCCATATTCTAGGTACGTAATATCTCATCTCACTCATATTATAAGTGCGAAAGTATGGATGTTTGTTTGTTTGTTTATTTGTTTCTTCGTTTGTTCCGCTTTCACGCTGAAACTACCGAACGGAATTGGATGAAATTTAGTAAGTAGATAGATAAAGCACTCGGCTAACACACAGGATACTTTTTATCCCGGAAAACTCAAAGGTTCCCGGAGGAATGGCTGAAAACGGAAATTTTTACTTCACCACTAGATGGCGCTGCCTTAATATTTTATCTCTTTGGACCCAAATCTGAAGTTTACGCAGACGAGTCGCGGGCGGAAGCTAGTGAAGCAATATATCATTTAAAAAAGGATATACAGTAACCACACCCCATACACCTTATACAAATGTCGCGTTATCTACTACAGTAGTAACTACACAAAAATATTGTTTGTACATGCGTAAATGTATGTTGAGTAGCTTAAGTGACCGTCACTGGATTTTACCCGCACAGGAGGGGTGAAGTCACCTTTGGAGTGAAGCAGGGAAGGTCCATACTGTAATGTAGTATTGATGCACGTACTGTGCCGTTACTATATCACTGTAATATCACTGTAAAATGTCGTGTTATGCTTTAAAATTAAAAACGTGTTGGACTAAAATTGTTGTTATAACTACAGGTTATTAATTAGCCTGAATAGCAAACGTTTACAGGGTTACAGGAAAAGTCGTACTGAATATTAAAGGACGTTATTATTCAGGTCATTTCTGATGGATTTGATCCTATGATATGGTGTCCTATAAACTTAACCGTTATGGAGATATTGAACTTTAAAGATTTTTAAAAAATCCTTAATTTTTTGGCTTCTAGGGACCATTTTTTGAGCTAACTAGTTAAAAGGCATTTCAGTTAATAAAAATGATTAACCAAAACTGAACCTACTACTAACAGCTTAAAAAGACTGCTTGACAACGGTTAGAATTAAATAATTTTAATTAAGTGTTTTTAAATTTGAAGCTGTCTGTTTTTAAAAAAAATGTATGAGACTTATTCTGCAAATAGTTTTAAAAATTTTTACGTCTCTTTAACTATTCAAAATGGTATAACACTTATTATTAAATAGGCAAAATATTGAACAAATAACAGTTAAGTTAGCAGAGGGTACATTTTTTTAACAACTCTAGTCCTTTTCAGCTTCAAACGAAGAGCAGTTTTCTTCTCAAAACTTTATTTAAGGCCTTAATTCTTGTTAATCGACTCTTTAATTTACAGATTCTCATCGATTAATAAGACTAAAGGCCTTAGGGTGCATTTCCACTGATGCGGAGCGGGGCTGAGCAGGGCGGAGAAGATCAGAGAATAGTAGCAAGTGTTTCCACTGAAGCGGGACGGAGCAGAGTAGAGCAGAGTGAGGCGAAGTAGGGCAGAGTGGAGCGAAGTAGGGCGAAGCGAAGCTGAGTGGTCTGGAGCTGCATGTGACCATTTTCTAGGTCTGCTCTGCTCCACTCCACTCCATTTCGCCCTAATTCGCTGCACTCTGCTCTACTCTGATCCGCCCTACTTCGCTCCACTCTGCTCTACTCTGCTCCGTCCCGCTGTTAGTAGTAGGTTAAGAACGATTAAAGCCATATTCTAGGTACGTAATATCTCATCTCACTCATATTATAAGTGCGAAAGTATGGATGTTTGTTTGTTTGTTTATTTGTTTCTTCGTTTGTTCCGCTTTCACGCTGAAACTACCAAACGGAATTGGATGAAATTTAGTAAGTAGATAGATAAAGCACTCGGCTAACACACAGGATACTTTTTATCCCGGAAAACTCAAAGGTTCCCGGAGGAATGGCTGAAAACGGAAATTTTTACTTCACCACTAGATGGCGCTGCCTTAATATTTTATCTCTTTGGACCCAAATCTGAAGTTTACGCAGACGAGTCGCGGGCGGAAGCTAGTGAAGCAATATATCATTTAAAAAAGGATATACAGTAACCACACCCCATACACCTTATACAAATGTCGCGTTATCTACTACAGTAGTAACTACACAAAAATATTGTTTGTACATGCGTAAATGTATGTTGAGTAGCTTAAGTAACCGTCACTGGATTTTACCCGCACAGGAGGGGTGAAGTCACCTTTGGAGTGAAGCAGGGAGAGTCCATACTGTAATGTAGTATTGATGCACGTACTGTGCCGTTACTATATCACTGTAAAATGTCGTGTTATGCTTTAAAATAAAAAACGTGTTGGACTAAAATTGTTGTTATAACTACAGGTTATTAATTAGCCTGAATAGCAAACGTATACAGGGTTACAGGAAAAGTCGTACTGAATATTAAAGGACGTTATTATTCAGGTCATTTCTGATGGATTTGATCCTATGATATGGTGTCCTATAAACTTAACCGTTATGGAGATATTGAACTTTAAAGATTTTTAAAAAATCCTTAATTTTTTGGCTTCTAGGGACCATTTTTTGAGCTAACTAGTTAAAAGGCATGTCAGTTAATAAAAATGATTAACCAAAACTGAACCTACTACTAACAGCTTAAAAAGACTGCTTGACAACGGTTAGAATTAAATAATTTTAATTAAGTGTTTTTAAATTTGAAGCTCTCTGTTTTAAAAAAAAATGTATGAGACTTATTCTGCAAATAGTTTTAAAAATTTTTACGTCTCTTTAACTATTCAAAATGGTATAACACTTATTATTAAATAGGCAAAATATTGAACAAATAACAGTTAAGTTAGCAGAGGGTACATTTTTTTAACAACTCTAGTCCTTTTCAGCTTCAAACGAAGAGCAGTTTTCTTCTCAAAACTTTATTTAAGGCCTTAATTCTTGTTAATCGACTCTTTAATTTACAGATTCTCATCGATTAATAAGACTAAAGGCCTTAGGGTGCATTTCCACTGATGCGGAGCGGGGCTGAGCAGGGCGGAGAAGATCAGAGAATAGTAGCAAGTGTTTCCACTGAAGCGGGACGGAGCAGAGTAGAGCAGAGTGAGGCGAAGTAGGGCAGAGTGGAGCGAAGTAGGGCGAAGCGAAGCTGAGTGGTCTGGAGCTGCATGTGACCATTTTCTAGGTCTGCTCTGCTCCACTCCACTCCATTTCGCCCTAATTCGCTGCACTCTGCTCTACTCTGATCCGCCCTACTTCGCTCCACTCTGCTCTACTCTGCTCCGTCCCGCTGTTAGTAGTAGGTTTAGTTTAGGTTAATAATTTTTATTAATTGACATGCTTTCTAACTAGTTACATAAAAAAACGTACCCCAGAAGCACTAATCATCGACAAAAAAGCCAAAAAATTGAAGATTTTTTAAAAAATCTTTAAAGTTCAATATCTCCATAACGGTTAAGTTTCGGACACCATATCATAGAATCAAATCCATCAGAAATGACCTGAATAATAACGTCCTTTAATATTCAGTACGACTTTTCCTGTAACCCTGTATGTTTTATTTTTATGTTATGCCTATTATGTGAACTAGGAGGTTCGGACAGCTAGAGTAACTCCATCTGAACTCATTGTATAGGTACCTGTTTTGTTTTTTACTCAGTGTGAAACATAATAAAATATCATTTTTTAAGAACTTATTATTTTCTTTTTCTTCTAAAGTCTCCCTATTATCTATTATACGTAGTATTTATCGTTGATTGGCGGAGGATCCACTACCGTTCTAATGCCAGCTGAAAAAAGGATATAAGTGAGAAAGCATATCTGTATAATTTATCTAAAATTACGTAAAATGAAACAATAGATTAAGTATGTGTAAACTGTCTTTATTCAGTCTATTAAGTCATTAAAATTCCTAAAAACGTTCAAACCAATAGTTTCTCCAACGATGGTCATATACATATGTATATGTACATATCCCAGTTTACAGGCGGCTCTGAAAAATAAAGACAAGTTCTGGTTAGAAACAAGTTAGAAAGAAAGTAACAGGTAGTAAACCACGAGTGAATATGTTAATTATTATTACAATAGTTTAGGTATAACAACCCCATTAGTGTGTGGAGAACGGCCTCATCTTCCCATAATCCTTCGCGGATTAGGCTATTGTCCACACATGGGGACAAGTCCAAATTTTAAAAGGATGTCGGGCTTGTGGCCACTTCCAGTATCAAAAGTTTCTAGCTACCTATAAGGCCTCTGTTATGGCTTAACGTCTACCGTCTGATGGTGGCAACGAGCATTATACGAGAGCTTTAAGTACCTTGGGAATAATGGACGTGATCGATGTGACCACACAAGCGGCACTTAGCCACGGCTACTCCAAGTTATTTTACTCTGTTAGTGTAAAACGGCGCTATATTTATTTTCTTATCAGCCTGTATAGCTTAACTACACTAGGTTGAGACTAAATACCTTCTATTTGTTTTCAAAGAAGAAAATAATATCATAATATGACTTTTATTCACCTCAGGTCCGACGTGTATAGCCAGCATCATGTCGTAGTCATTGGCCCCAACGAAGATCTGCGCACGACCATCGTTGCCGACTGTGACGGTCTTCCCGCGGCACGAGTTGCCCACCTTGTCTCCGGAGATGACGTCACAGTACTGGCCAGCTGGGAGACAGGTCTGGAAGAGATTTTATTAGCTTGATGATTGAACATTCGTACTCCGTTGTGAAGCTATGAGGTATTGATGGATCCGTGGACTAGGCGTAGTAGTCACGGACGGTCTGTAGAATACAGGAGTTCTCCCCATATGCACTAGGTATATACCTAAATTAACTGAGTCGTAATGCAATGTTAGTTGTTACTTTATCTGGTGTAAAACCCTATCTACATGGCCCGATGGAGGGAGATCCCAAGGGTACCAAAAATATTTGACCTCATAGTCGTAATCACGATTCACGATCATTATAAGAGTACATGGAAACCATGGAAACCATGTGAACATGGATCAGACTATATCTGGCAGTTCCGAATTTCCGCGTTGAAACGTTACGTTACCAATCCGACTGGTTCCGTGCCGCATGTAAAGTGTGTCCTGTGTAACTCAGGGAATTATGTAACACCTAGCATTCTAAAAATCTACTTAACTATCTACAGGATTAGGTAAACAATCAGACATATACCCGGAACTGCACCCTAACTCCGGCTGCTCTAAAATTATTCATTTTAGAGCAGCCGGAGTTAGGGTGCACTTAAGAGGACTGCTCTTAAGTGCACCCCAAACGCAGCCGGTTAACAAATTACCTGGAAGCTAGAGTTCAAGTCCCAGCGATCGCCGTTGAAAGCTATGAACCCGCTGCCTCCCCTGCAGAAAGCGATCTGGTTGCTGCCATTGTCCCACCAGTCGTTCAAGCCGGTGCTGCCAGCCGCGTTTCTAAAGCCCACCATCGCGTAGATCTGCCTCCAGCGGTGCTGGCACACCCAGCCGTTGCCGCAGGTGTTGTCCTGGGAGAAGACCCAAAATTCAGTGACGCCTCATGGAAATTATTATTATTTTATATTATTATTACCTACTAAGTACTACTAGATCAAAATATGCTGGCAGCCGGTCGGCGTGGAAATCCTTGGGGGAGGCCTTCCTTCAGCAGTGGGCAGACATCCTTTGGCTGAGGATGATGATGGACTTTTATTAAAAGTTATTATTATTATTTTCCTAAATTAATCCAAACGACCATATTTCCACATTCCATATCCATAAATTCATAAACATTCCATAAAGAATAACATAGACGATTAATATTGGTGTCGATTCGGTGTTTACGATTAAACTTATTTGACAGGACTAAACTAAATTTAAGCGTCTTGGCCTTGTCTTTTCGATATAGAAAGAAAAAGACAGATCACTTAAATTTAATTTAATCCTGTCAAATAAGTGAAAACCGAATCGACACCAATGTGATAAGATTTTTGTCGACATAATTTAAAATAAGTATAATTGGCCTGATAACGATAATCTGGATGTATATTCCGAAGTGCATTAAATTGAATCCAATTTTATAATCTTCAACTAAAATTTATGTATCCATAAAACAGTATCATGACTGACTGACTATACTTAACGAGCAACATTGATGACAGCATCTTGGAACATATGTTTCTTGGTCGGTGCAGAGGGGCACTAAAAACATAAGTTCCTAAGTGGGTGAAATGGGGTGTAAAAGTTTGTATAATGTAATTGCTAAAGGATTTGATATTTTCTACATCCGAAGTTTACATTGACGAAGTCGCGGGCGTTCGACTAGTCTTAAAAAAAGTGCGTTTGTTTTGATAATTCTGAGTAACCCCTTAAAATCTCAAAAGTACTTTTTTAACACCCTGTATAGACATTAAAAATCAATCATTGATAAAAACAATACCTAACAAAT